>CM061042.1:28798320-29400037 GCA_030762985.1 Adelphocoris suturalis
GTCCAATTCAATCGGAGAGGAGAAGCTGGAAACGTGTTATACAACTGAACCCACAGCAATTCGCCTGAGCAATCAAGAGGTCAGTCGCAATTTGCACGATAAACTGGTTTAGAGGGGGGCCCCGTGTGATACACATTATTACGCAAATTACCAGGAACCGCCGACTGTTAATGTAAGGTAGAATGGGTACCGACTTATCTACGTAATACGTATAAGGAAAAAGCAACGTATAATACGGTTGGAACTTAGGCTGGGCCTCGGAGTCTTTCTAAGGGGTCTTTGAACTCCCCCTCTCAAAATTTGTTGGTTTACGATTCAAGATAAGAAGGTGAATTCAAAAGGGAAGTAAATTAATCCATTCATTCCCATCCAAGCAATTGTCTCAAAAACTACTGATATGAACTGAAGTGTAAAACGTTTAGCAGAAAATTTCCCGTCTTTAACGGAATAGTTGTGAGATGAACGTGGGAGGTCTCTACCAAGGTGGAACCCATCTATTCTGCACCAAACAGGTAGTTTCGCCGCAAAGGTCATCTTCAGGGTATCAAATCATATGATGATACGATTCCTAATCGCAGGGACGGAACAAGGAAATATGTCGGGTAGGGGGGGGGGGGGGGGGGAGAGCAGATCAGTTTGCTGCCCCCTCCCCTTCCCCACCACCAAAACTCCAGTTATTAGCAATTTTTCGTAGAAAATGAGGTGCAATGGCTCCAAAAATCAAAATTTTCGAAAAATTCGTTCACTGAAATTCGTTTTGAGGCATTCTGAAACAAATCTCAGAGTTAAACACGTTTTCATGTGTGTGTGCGCGTGCTTGTGTCATTCCAGACGATAAATCTCCTTAGGATTGAGATCAAAATGCCGTTCTTGCTCCAAAAAATCAAGCCTTTCAAATGAAAGGATGCGTTCGATGGCCAACACTTTTTGAGGACATAAAATTGGTCAATTTTCAAAAAATATACTATAAAAATCACACAAAATGGCTAAAAAAAAGTTAAAATTCGTTAAATTTATATTTTTCGGTTGGATTTTAGCCAAAAAAAAGTTTATCAACAACGAACTAGAACATTATAAAATTTACGCACAAAATTATGTAGAAAAATGTACTCAAATTTCATTAATATTTACTGAAAAATCTATAGAAACTCCTTATAAAAGCTAAAAAATTTAAATCTGAACTGCAGAATATTATTTGAACGAGTTTTTTTTTTGGCATAAAATTGGTAGTTAACTATTTCTTGGCACTCAACGTGCTCAAATTTCAATATTTATGTTATTAAGAAGTTTTATTTATAAATAATGCTGCAAATTATTAAATAACGGTTTATTATTTCTGCATTAGATCTTCTACGCAGATCACTGGTTTGCAATTATTACCCCGTTCAGGGCCGCCAAATGGGGGGGGGGGGGGGGGGGGGGCAAGTGAGTAGTGTTGCCCCGGGCCCGGGCCCAGGGGGGGCCCGGTCCGGTCCTGTATTTAATAAATAAAGTATTCTAGAATTTTTAGGCCTACATAAAACAGTGTATTACACTTGACGGGCCCTGATCAGATTATATTTGATTTACAACACCAGACTGTTTCTCTTCAACAGTTGCGATGATTGCGATGGCCCAAAATATTACTCTTTACCGTCTTTACCAGTAGGCACTCGACTGAAGACTTGGGAGAGAGCATCCAAGGGCCAAGGAAGGTTGAATTCCCTTGCCATTCTCAGCATTAAGCACAAGTTAGCATCCAAACTTGACTTTTCTAAGGTTATTAAAAAATTTTTCACTTAAAAAGGCACGAAAGTTTTAAGTGTTTTGTTTTGTATTATTCAAATGCAAAATACACTTTTCCTCACTTCACTATATTAGTTTTAAAATGTTTAATTTTATAAAATATGAAATTATAGCCTATTACAGTTTTCTATATTTAAAAAGTTTTCCACAATTATAATTACAATTAAAGAATGCTATTATAACTCAACAAAACAAATTTCTCATTTTACTAATTCATATTTTTGATAGTTTTTCACTAAATAATTCTTGTATCTTTTGTTGTTATACAACTTTACTGCATAGCTTCATTACAAGTAGATAAACTGTAATAAAACAATTATATTTTTGTAGATTTTTATTTGTTTTTCCAAAATTAATAAATGTATTCTTTCAAACATAATCATTGTTTCAATTAATTCCTTCAGCCATCTTGTATAAAGAAACTTTCCTTTTTAATCCGTCCTTAACATTAAAATTAAGTTAATTGTATGTGTTGATTAATCCACAATCGTCCAATTGAGGAATGAGTAAATTGGAACTTCTCTGAATACGCCCTCTATTCACAAACAATTGTATTTAAAGTAGTTAAAATAAAAATCCTATGACTGATTGGATTTAGAATTTTTGTTTCAAGGTATAATTTATGGCATTTTTATGGTTTTGTAATTGGTTGATAATTACTAGAGTATGAATACTTGTATTTTCAATTCTTAAGTTACACTTTACTTTTGATTAAATGTTGAATAAAACGTATTGAAATAGTAAGAGTTCAGCCCTTCAAGTGTTCTTATTCAAACACTGAACCTTGGTAGGAAGTATAAATGATTTTTCGTTTGGTTAGAGAAGGTTTAATAGTTTTTTTTTTTAACAATTATCATAGCCATCTCTAGTAAAAGAGGCCCGAAAAAAAAGGGGGGGTTAGAGGGAGGCCTGTGGCTAAAATCTGGTCCCGGGCCCGCATTGGAGATGTGGCGGCCCTGACCCCGTTTATAGTGTATTTATTATCAAAAGTCGGGGCTTCGCGCCTCGTGAATGGGTTCACTGCATTACAGCTCCAGGACCCCATAATTTTACGCTTTTTAGTAAAGTTGAGGAACAAAACGATCTATGACAAAGTCATCTTTCCATCAAGTAGAGGGTACGTTTATTTGAAACTATGTTATTTGCAAGTTAATTAAAATTAATGTATTTAAGTAAGTTGATTAGAAGGAAAATCAGTCCCATAGGAGCCTCAACTGATAAGTTGACTTCTGTATTTAATAAAATTGTTTTCAAGCCGTTCCAAAGGCGCTCTATTCCAAATTTCAGCACCGACACAGACAGATCGACCAGGACAGAATTTAGCCCGTGAGGTCCCTCAGCTGAAAACTCCACCTCCATAATTTGCAAATGTATTCTACGTGCTCCAGAAATGCTCCATTTTAAATTTAATCGTTATAGGTCGATTGGGAGAGGAATTATCCTCTCAGGCCCCTCAGCTGATCAGTACCTACGCCTCCGTGTCTCGTAGTTGTTTTCGAGGCTTCCAAAAGGAGCTCCATTTTCAATTTCAGCACCAACCGTCAGTGGATCAGAAAAGGATAACGGTCTAGATAATGAAATTTTATGATTGTATTCAGTAATCGCGTGCCAACATCATTGTGATTAAAAATAACTAAGAGAGATCATTTTCTGTTTTACATGAGGCCACTATCCAGATTATGGAAGTCCATTAGGTTAATGGCGCGGGAATTAGTTCGCCTGTCACTCCCCACGGATATCCACTCTTCATCAGCTTCATACATGGAAACTCCAATGAAGGCCATTTATTCTCAGCGTTAGGCGTAATTTCACGTTAGGAAGTGGGTTACTGCCTACATGATTGTAACAGTAAAATGTGGCTAACGTTGAATTGGTTCATTGCGCTAGACTAAACTGAAAGGTAGAAAATCCCTGATCAACCTTCAGTTGATTAGAGTCCCTCCACAATTTTGGTTTATTATTTCCAATAATAAGCCTATGTGATCGTGTAGCAAAAATTTTTTATAACCCCCCCTCAAACTTTGTCACTTTGCGTTTCAAGGTGCGTAGAATCCAAATTTGAAATGTCCGTCCGCCGTCCGCCGTCCGGGCCATAAAAGGCCTAAGAATTGACTTAAAAAACCCGTTGTTTCGCACATAGACTCCATTTGGGGTCTAGTTGGTCCTAACGTTTAACCATCCCGATCGCTTTACTCGCATAGATGCTATGGGCCAAAAAACGGGCAAAAAAGTGTCTTTTTCGACGCGCGCACGCCTGGCACGCTTGGCAGGGGGTCACGGTGGGTGGTGAGGGGGGTGAGCGGGGGGGGGGGGGGGGGGGGGGGGGAGTGAGAGGAGGCGCCGGCGCGGCTTGTGGTGGGTACGGCGCCGCCGGCGTTCCTTCGAGGCATGAATATGTTTTTTTCAAGGTCATATTTGTGTCTTAATACCAAAGTTTTTCCTACTCATATTTAATAACATATCCTCTCGACTTTTCGTTCGTACTTAGATAATGATATTATTAAGGCAATAGCTATTTGAATAGATAGGAGCTCAAATCGAGAAATATAAACATGCGTATATAAAATTATAGAAGTATAGGTTGTGGCAACTCGAAGTAGGACACGCCGAGGAGTCTGGACGGGCCTTATGACGTACGCTAGCCAACTAAAACTACGATCATACTCAATTGAAAAAATAATAAACCTTTGTGAAATAATTTGCAGCGTTTTTACCTAATTGTATAGTAGAAGCAAATGGTTGTAGATGGTTTACGAGCCAAGATCCGTAGAATCCTAAACGCAGAACTCTCTCTTGTCTATACTTAATCATTAAGCAAAATCTATTATACATACAATATCTAAATGAACGTAACTGCATGTCGTAAACGTCTTCCGGGGAGATATTAATTTAAAAAAGTACGAAAGAAATGCGTGATAAATCGAGAGCTTTCCAACAAATGGAGAACGATTTTGGTCCCATAAACACTAAAGAAGTTTCATTTCCCCAGCAACGGCTTGGTTGTACGTGAAAATCATAAGAAAGACAAAGCAGCTTGAAATGCTTGCATACGAGTCTGCAACACATTGGGACGTTTTCATGTGTGTTTTCTTATTGTATTTATTACTAGGCAGATCTCACCCGTGCATCGCACGGCGGGGCGTACAAATAAATTAAATGGGCCATAAGAGAAACCGCCCACCCGTGGGTACTTAATTGAATTCGCGATCGTGTTGACTCATTGTTCCGACACCCGTGGGTACTTCATTGAATTCGAGCCAGGCTACATCACCTACCCCCCTGCAGACTCGTATGCAAGCTCTAAGAGCCACTCAGCTGATCCGGACCCTGGGCATCGTCACGTAAATGTGCTAAAGAGGCTACATAAGAAATTACAGCTTCCTAGAGTGTAAAGCATAGAAATTACCTATTAAAATGATTTAACCACCGCTTCACAAATCAAACCGTTCTCGCAATATTTGGATCACCTGCTATGAATCAAATCATCGAAACACCAGCTCAATGAAATCATCAGAAATTAACAAGCGGTGGCAATCATGTTCACAATATCAATTATTGAGAATGATCACCTGAGTGTACACAATTATTCAAATAAGCTTGCTCATAACTCAGCTTGTTGGCCACGCACTTCGCAGTAGTTAACATAATATGGTTGGATAAATCGAGAGCTTTCGAACGAATGGTCAAAGAATTTTTTGGGATGAAAAACGACGAAGTACCATTTCCCTAGCAACGACTCGGTTGTAAGCGGAAATCGTCAAAATATTTACGTTACGTTACGTGACAGTTTTTTGTGCAATGTGCCAGGGCAAAGACATGAAAATGTCAATAAATAGGACGCCTATACTTTACTATTCCTTCTGTATTTAACGAGAGCTGACCAACTGAAAATCAATGAGGTGATCACCTACCTCCACTTCACAAGTCCATCTATAGGATACAGAAGTAGATTTCGGGAAGACTGAAATCCATTGGAATTATATCAGCTGATTCAATTGTCATAGTTTACAGGGCGGTTTTTGATGTTTTCCTGGTTGCGATTCACTCCCGTGTTGACGTTATTTTTTTCCTTGCCGATGTTTTAGCCCTTAGGGAAAGTAAACGGATAAACGTAGAATGACATGTGTGGTTTCATCCGATTCTCTGGGATGATCTCAATAAATGAGACCCAAACAAACTTTACTGTTAGGTACCTACCTTCAAAGTTTTCGAGATCTCGATTTTTCAATATTTCATCCCATTAGGTACCACCCTTTAAGGTTGATCAAAATTGATGCGGATAAAACTGGCCGAAATATGATTTTTGAGCCAAATTTCATAAAGATGAAATTGGATTTCTCCAGTAGTTTCCGAGAAAAGCTGCGGAGGGCGAACGGCGGATGGACGGGTTTTAGCGAATTTTTGAAGAAAATTAAGCTATTGCTCTTGCCTCAAAATTTGTAGAATGTGAATTTTTGAAAAAAATTTATGCAGAAATCCGTTTCAGGCTATTCTAAATGATATCCTGGAGTTTAACGCATTTTTTTATGTATGTATGTATGTATGTATGTATGTATGTATGTATGTATGTATGTATGTATGTATGTATGTATGTATGTATGTATGTATGTATGTATGTATGTATGTATGTATGTATGTATGTGTCATTCCAGACGATAACTGTCCGTAGAATTGTGCTAGAAACTTCAAACAAATTTTAAAATGTTAAGGACACAAAACGAAAGTTCAAGTTCGTTGGCCAGCATGATCGGATTACATCTTCGGGTTGAAATTTTCAAAAATGTAGTCAAAAATGTCAAAATAGCCCGTTTTTTGCGATTTGTTGTGCGAAATAATTTTTTCAGCATACTAACATGTGGTATATTCTGAATTAGCGTAAATTTCTTATAAGAATATGTATCAAGTTTTCAAAAATTTCAAAGTTGAAAAATCAGTCAAAAATCGAAATAATGCCGTTGGCTAGTTGTAAAAATCGGTAATATTTGCATGAAACATTGTCCAAATTCAGATTGAACTACTCTTATGGAAGTATCCCTGTATAACCAATCCTAGAACCATGCTGTTTAAAACGTAGGTAGTAAGTAGGTGCTTGTTGAAAAAAAAATCTAATCACAACTGATGAGTTTACTGTGTGAAATATTCCGTCCTCCGATTCTCTCGTTTTTAATAATTTGATTCGATGGTTGTCTATCAAAATCATAAACTAAAATTTCTCTACACGATCGATAGCGACTGAAATGTCGAAGATTTCTTCAAAAATTCGCTCATGGGGTCATGCTGTATGACTGGACTTTTTTTATTATAGCTTCTGAGTCTACCTATAGGTAGCCGTTAAACATTGTTTACGCTTTCAGGGAAAAAAATTTGGTCTCCAAAATCAAAATTTCCACTCGCATTTTTTGTTTTAGACCATCCTGAACAACTTTGGTTCCGTGTCTGTCTGTCTGTGTGTGCGTGTGTGTACGTTTCTGTCGTGTGTCCGCAAACCCTTGTAACAAGCTTATTTTCCACAGTTTCCATCTGATTTGGATGGAATTTTCAGGGAATGTGCGGGTTAGGTTGTACCTAGATGGTCCCGTCCTGAATAACAAGAAACTGAATAACTTGAATAACTCGAAAACAAAGCGTTAAAAAAATCTCTACGAGAAACTTTGGATCAAAAACGAGCTCTAGAATCGACCCCTTGATTTTTTGCCAAGTTTGGTGTTGACTCGGAAGCAACAACAGATATGTACCGCCTCACGAAAAATCATTCAACGAAGAACGACAATTTTGAACAGATGTTTCTAAAAACAGTGTTTGAAATATATAAATACTCACTTGAGTGAAAGGTTGTACACAAGAAAACTGATGGATGTATGGGTAGGTCCGAGCGATGGCGCAGCAGAGGGGGCCCGGCTCCTTCCCCTACTCTACACATCCAGTTCGCAGCCTTGACGTCCACTTCCTCGCCACTCAACTGAAGTATTTGATCCAGCCGATGAGCAACGAAAAAACTTCGCAGTTGAACCCAACTCACATGTGAAGGTCGTAAAATTTGAAGATGGCATCATGCCAACCTATTCAATTCAGCGTTTAACAAGGAATCTAAAAATACAAAGTTCCAGCAACGTAGCATGATCGTATGAGCAAATTTTAGTTATCTTACCTAACTACTTATATTTTCCGAATGATATTCAAGGTTTTCCTGTTCAAATTTCCTGTTAAAGTTATTACAAGAACTCGATGTTGATGTGAAGTCCCCGTCCGTATTCACTTCGGTTGAACTCGGCAGAGAAGCTACCTATTTTCCAAAATGAAGCGCACTTTGTGAACAAGTTCGTGAACAGCGCACATAGAGGTAAAGTCGTAAAATAACCCCAAAATTGATCATGCCTATGAAATTTTTTTTTTTTTTTCATTCTCAAATATTTAAACGTTAGATAAATTTTTTCATTCTCAAATACCTTAACGTTAGCTATTTCATATTTATCGAATCCCCTTTCTATTTTGAAGGGCTTAAACCTGTATAAACGTCGTTTTTCTTCGTTTTTGCTTCCGAGTCTACCCATAGGGAGTGGGAGAAGCAATTTGCTTTTCCACTTTCAGAAGAAAATTTTTTTTTTAATCTCCAAAATCAACATTTCAACTCACATTTTATATCATTCTGAACAACTTTGGTTCCGTCTCTGTCCTGCGTCCGCAAATCCTTGTAACAAGCTTACTTTCCTCAGTTTTCATCTGATTTGGACGACATATTCAGGGAATGTGCAGGCTAGGGTTTAGACGGTCCCTTATCAGTTTCTTCATTCTTGACTCAATACTTCACTCTGCGCATGCGCAAACGTAAATTTTACCAACCTTTCTCACGCCCTTGTCGTCCAATCTCGCTCAAATTTGGATGATAGTACCGTAAACCGGGGTGAAGGCGATATACTGGGGGGAAGGCGATCATTTTGATTTTGCCCACTAATTACTCTAGTGCTCCTAGCGGGTGATCACTGATGGCTCCATGGAATGTGCAGTCCATATCCACTATTGTCTATCAACACGATGATGAAGTTTTTAGCGCGTTTTTTAATCTTATTAGTGCCTTATCAGCCAGTTTTGTGAATCACGTTTTCGTGGCAAGATTATTCATAACCGAAAAACCTCTGTGGATGATAGTTTATGAGTTTAACTTGCGATTGTTTTTAAATATTTTCGTTCTTTGAAGGTAAGAGAAGAGAGAAAACCGTTGCTAACATAAATTTTGGAGTAACGGTCTATGCAGTACCAAATGAGTGTTTTTTCATTTTACAGGGGTGAAGGCGATCATGCCTCGAAAATACATTTAAAATTCCTAGATGATGTTCTAGTTAACACAAAGCATGGTGTGGTGAAAACCACCCCCTCTTGTCAACAGCCCTTTTCAGGGCTACCAAAAAGAGGTAGACACAACACAAAAATATTTACAAGACGTCGAGTTATAACTCCGTCAAACAAAATATTTCACCAGAGAGAAAATACGAATTTCTCTCTCAAAAGTGAAATATTAACTAATAACATACAAGGCGACCTCCCTAGACACTTACTGGGCGAGAGAGATGCGACAAGTATCTCGAACCAAGTCGCCTTGAACGAGAAAACTCAAACAGAAAATCAAACGTCCTCTAAAACTAACAAGGACAATTCAAACAAGCCTACTCGCCAATCAGAAACACTGATTACACGAGAGACAATAGGCGAACCAACCAAGAGGCGGCAAGCAACCACCTCTGGTCCAGCAGCCACCCCGGGGACCCCGTCTGAACAACTGACGCAGAGAAAGCACCCGAGGTCCCCGTCTAAACTCAAGGTCGTCGGCTCCGCGACGGACGCTCGTAAGCCACCCCCGGGGACCCCGTCGCAGCGACGGACGTGGGGAAACCACCCCGGAGGACCAGCTCAGCTATCATACTCGCAGATACTGAGAAAACAATGTGCGAGCCAATGAGATTACACAGTCGAATTAATGAAATTAAGCGGACCAATCAGGAGGCGGCAGGAGGCGGCCACCTCCCTATAAAGACCCCGCTCGGAGCCCTCCGAAATTCATTCTACTCTCCGCTCTCGACGACGACACCTCGCAGTACGAAGATTTCTACACGCTCGACGCTGACGAACCTTCTGCATCCCGAGTTCATCTCAAGAACGGCTTCCTACTGCTTTCTACAAGGCCTACCTTCTCTCCACACAGATCTCGCATTGGCATCTACGAGTCCAGTGATTATTCATCCTGCTCATTGCCCAACGTAGTTCATCTGTCAGGACGCCACCCGGTACATCTATCGATATTCTCTTTAGATCGTACGCCCGCTGGGACGTTCCTAGCCGTGTCACCCGGGTTTCGTAGCACTAAGCTCGTCACCGACCGCTGGGGCACACCGGTAAATTACTCAGCTCATCCGCTCTAATTTACCGTCCAAGGAAGTCTTTTTCAAGACTACAAGGTAGGACCCTGACATACGAGCAAAGGAAAGAAGCTCTGTCAAGCGAGACCACCTTCAAAACCCTCTATTTCTATACATAGAGGCATCGAAACGAGCTAATAACTCGGCTATTTCGATGGAACGTCGGCCGTCTTATTTCCTCATGCAAGGGGAGGTAGACGACGGCGCGGCCGGGCCTCTTAGCCCCCGTAGCGCTACCTACACGCTGCCCGGCCAATCCGCCGGTCCCAGCGACGGCGCAAGGCTCGATCCTCACGACGAGATAGCCTTCTCACCTAACGTATTCACGAAGGAAACGTTAGATCAAGCCTCGCCTATACAAAAGATCGAGGATACCTTTCAGACCCGCTCTGAAGTCAATCATTATGATTCGACCAAGCTTTCCGAATACCCACGATATTCGACACAAGCCTACCCGGCCGATCCGAGTGTCAAATACACTCCAAATGTACAAAAAACAAAGGATACTTTTCAGTACCTCAACCAAGCTCAACATATTCCTCCTACAGATATAAATCTTAGGCCGGAATATTACAAAACGGCTCAGTACCAAACTGATCGAACCCAGCACCCACTATGCGAGCCCAGTGCTCCACGCGGCTGCGACACGAACTATCTCTCAGTTCATCCCGCCAAGCAAGCTGACCTTGACGGATTCGCTCACATTCCTTACAGGAATAACCCGGGGACTAACCCGCATAATCAGAATATAAATGTCCCACTTGGTCTACCTACACCAAGTAAAACATATTTAAATCCACTACAAATGGTGACCCCGCCTTTGAACAGGCTTAACACGGAGCATTTCGTTCCCTCTTATGAAGCTAGTGGATTTCAGGGAACCACTGCGGGCGTGCGACCCCCGCCGGGCCTCTACGCCCCACATCTCACTCAACAACCCTCTACACAAAGTGGCTTTCGAGCACTTTTAGAGGAGATGGGAGATTATCAAAAACCAATCTTCCAAAAGAAGAATATCGATCGTGCACTCGCCGAGTTCGATCAATACTGCGTGCGAAAACACCTGAGAACGCAGAACGAATGCTTCTCAGCTATATACAAGTGGGTACCAGAAGAAATGAGGGAAGCTATCGACTCAGCTTACCTCACGGCACCCCACGCACCCTACGAAGAGGCCAAACAGCGCCTACAGCGAGAATACGGGTTGTCCTTACAGGACAGGCTCCTCGCACTCGAGGACCCCGCATCTCTCGCCAAAAAACCCAGCACCAAGTACCACGAAATGTACTCTAAAGCTGTTGGGTACTTTTCAGAGGCTCTGATCACTCAAAAGTGGATCGAAACTCTACCCATCGAAGCACGAGGTATGGTCGCAGCTCAGCCTACCACGACCGCCCGGCTCGACCTAGCTGATATGCTACACGCGTACAAAACAGAGAATACCTCTCTAAACATACGAGGAGTAGAATCTACTCCGAAACCCATGAAAACTGGTTTCAAAAAGGCCCTCTCACAACAAGCTGAGTTCAAACCCCAACCAGTAGAGAGTAGGCCTCACAAACCGACGGCCTATGTCTGTCGAAACCACGCACGTTTCGGTAACGAAACTCGCAAATGTGCAGACCCAGAACACTGCACTTGGAAGGCAAACACTGCTTCCAAAACTAGCAAAAAGGCAGCGACTATAAGCCAGCCTAAAACCTGGGTTTCAAACGAAAATACTCAGAGATCGGTACAAGAAAGTACTGTTCCAACCTCCGACGTAGAGAGTTCGGAAAACGAATAACTGCCAGTGTATCTGAGCCTATACACCGGCAGTCTACTGAGTATAAAAGGCTTTTTTTCAAGTGCAAACTAAATGGCACTGAATTTCTCATCGACACGGGAGCAGAAGTGAACATTCTGCCCCACAATGTCACTAAAAAATTGGGCTTAAAAATTCGTAAGTCCAACGTAAAGCTCACAGCAGCTAACGGAGCCCCTATAGACACACTAGGGCGAGCTGACACGACAATTAACATCGGCCTCGGAGACATGACCACCGATTTTATGATCACGAAAGTTGATCTAGCGATCCTAGGTATACCATTCCTCGAGTCTTGGGATATCGGAATACGGGTCAAACACAAGTACATTTATAAAGATAAAATAAAGAGCTATGCCGATCAAAAAATAGCTGCAGTCATGAACAAAAAATTCACTGACGAACAAATAGCAGCTACTATCCCTCATCGTGACAACAACCCTCAACCAGAGGACGTGCAAATCACGGAGGACGAAAACATTCGCTCTATCATTGAAAAATACAATGATAAAATGAGCAAACTTCAAGGAAAGTGGAAAAACAACGGGGTTTACCACCGTATAACTACGGAAGGAACACCAGTACACTTCCGAGCAAGACCCATGGCGGGCGAAAAACGGGCTCAAGTCAAAAGTACTCTTGACAAAATGCTTTCAGAAGGCATAATTGCACCATCAGATTCCGAATGGGCATCCCCGTTACACTGTGTGCCAAAAAAAGACGGGTCATGGAGAATCACCGGCGACTACCGTTTCCTGAACGCGAAAACGAAGAAAGACGCCTACCCTCCTCCTCACATTCGCTCTTTCCAAGCGAATTTACATGATACACGAATCTATTCGACAATAGATTTAAAATCGGCATATTACCATATTCCGATGCACCCAGATGACGCTCATAAAACTGCAATTATTACACCTTTCGGTCTTTATGAGTTTAAGAAAATGAGCATGGGTTTGGCCGGAGCGGCTCAAACATGGCAAAGATACATGGACAGCATCATGCGAAAATTTGATTTCGCATTTGTATACCTAGATGACATCCTGGTGGCTAAAAATTATAAAGAACACATGAACCACCTCAAACAAATTTTTGACAAGCTAGGGGAACACGGACTTCGAGTAGGTTTTGATAAATGCATTTTTTCAAAACCTACCGTCGATTTCCTAGGTTTCACTATCTCGAAAGAAGGGATAATTCCTAAACGAGATAAAATAGAAGCCATAGAACAATTTCCTAGGCCAATAGACGTACGAAGTCTACGCAGATTCCTAGGTATGTGTGGTTTCTACCGAGCATGCTCAAGTAAATTCGCTCACACGGCACAACCTCTGTATGACTCCATTCAGTCAAACAAAAAAAATGACAAAACACCTATCGAATGGACATCAGAGAGAGAAAAAGCTTTCAACAGCTTAAAACAAGCAATGATTAAAGCTACATTACATAATATCGCTCATCCACACCCTACAGCAGAGTGGAGATTAGTCTGCGACGCATCCGACACACACATCGGAGCGGCACTAGAGCAGGAAATTACAGACAAACACGGCTCGAAATCTTACCAACCATTGGGATTTTTCAGTAAAGAAATTCCGGAACAATGGAAGAATAAAGCATCATTCGACAAAGAGATGTTCGCCGTTTACCAAGCTTGCATTCATTGGCACAATGACTTGGACGGCCGAACTTTCATATTTGTTCAGATCACAAGCCTCTGCTAGGCACGATGCTTAAGAAAAATGCACATTTTTCTAAAATGAGATTAAGATGGCTAACATAAATCTCTCAAATGACGAGTGACATTCGTCATATACCCGGAGAGAACAACGTCGTCGCCGACGCACTCTCCAGACCCTTCGATCCAGTTGAAATTCAAACAAAATCGATTTCAACCCAAACTGACGAGGGTCCACCCATAGCCGAAATTTCGCAAATTACGGCTGCAATAGAGTGCAATCTTCTACTGCACATTTCAAATGCACAAATTCGTTCTCCCCCTAACGCAGAGGACAAATTGAAACTCACACAAGTTGAATTCCCTCAAGGAGAAATTTGGTGTAACCTAGACCTAGGACACCCAAGACCTTATATTCCAAACGAAATAAGGCGAGAAATAATCAGCCAAATTCACAATTTGGGACACCCAGGTATACACTCTACAGTGTATAAAGTTAAACAAAGATATTTTTGGCACGGACTCCGTGCAGATGTCTCCAACTGGGTCCGAGCGTGCGAGACTTGCCAACGAGCAAAAATCACCCGCTCCGTGAAGCTCCCTTACTCCGAATTTGAAACGGCTAACAAATTTTCACATGTACACGTTGACATTACCGGACCTTTACCTTTAGCTAAAGGAGGGAAACGTTACATTCTAATGATGGTCGATAGAGCAACGGGTTGGCTAGAGGCAGTCCCTCTTAACAACATCGAAACAGCCACGATCACAAACGCCTTTATCAATATTTGGGTAGCTTCAAAAGGCGTACCTAAATACATCACAAGTGATCAAGGCACACAATTCGAATCAGATCTATTTAATTCCATTATGGAACGTCTCGGAGTAAAACATACCCACACGTTACCATACAAACCGTCAACAAACGGAATGGTAGAACGCAGAAATAGATCTCTGAAAGAGGCTCTCAAAGCACAAAACGAAAATTGGCTCGACGCCCTACCAAAAGTACTACTCGCCATGCGTACGGCAGTAGACCCAGCAACGGAAACTACACCGTTCCAAAAAGTTTACGGAATTGACGTACCACTCCCAGGAGACATTTTCGTAACTTCTACAAACCTTTCGGAGCCTCTCTTCTTCCGGCCTACGCATATTAAACATAATAATACGAAATATGCCGTAAACATGCCCAAAAATTTGGATACATGTACACATGTCTATATCAGAGTGCCCACACAGCTCACCTCTCTGCAATGTCCTTACACGGGACCATTCAAAGTGGTTAAAAGAGATAAGTTTTCGGTTACAGTGCAAATTGGCGAACATACAAAAACAGTTCCCAAACAGCAAATAAAACCAGCTTACACTCTAAAAACAGACGAAGCTGTGTCACTAAACAAAAATCAGGCAGAAAATAAGGAGGAGACTCCCCGAAAATCTGCCAGAAGGCACGTCCCCTCTACCAAATTCGACGAGAGGTGGGTGACGGCGCTCGAAACACCCCAGCCGGCGTCGTCGTTAATAACACGACGTCTTGGGGGGGCGCCTGTGGTGAAAACCACCCCCTCTTGTCAACAGCCCTTTTCAGGGCTACCAAAAAGAGGTAGACACAACACAAAAATATTTACAAGACGTCGAGTTATAACTCCGTCAAACAAAATATTTCACCAGAGAGAAAATACGAATTTCTCTCTCAAAAGTGAAATATTAACTAATAACATACAAGGCGACCTCCCTAGACACTTACTGGGCGAGAGAGATGCGACAAGTATCTCGAACCAAGTCGCCTTGAACGAGAAAACTCAAACAGAAAATCAAACGTCCTCTAAAACTAACAAGGACAATTCAAACAAGCCTACTCGCCAATCAGAAACACTGATTACACGAGAGACAATAGGCGAACCAACCAAGAGGCGGCAAGCAACCACCTCTGGTCCAGCAGCCACCCCGGGGACCCCGTCTGAACAACTGACGCAGAGAAAGCACCCGAGGTCCCCGTCTAAACTCAAGGTCGTCGGCTCCGCGACGGACGCTCGTAAGCCACCCCCGGGGACCCCGTCGCAGCGACGGACGTGGGGAAACCACCCCGGAGGACCAGCTCAGCTATCATACTCGCAGATACTGAGAAAACAATGTGCGAGCCAATGAGATTACACAGTCGAATTAATGAAATTAAGCGGACCAATCAGGAGGCGGCAGGAGGCGGCCACCTCCCTATAAATACCCCGCTCGGAGCCCTCCGAAATTCATTCTACTCTCCGCTCTCGACGACGACACCTCGCAGTACGAAGATTTCTACACGCTCTACGCTGACGAACCTTCTGCATCCCGAGTTCATCTCAAGAACGGCTTCCTACTGCTTTCTACAAGGCCTACCTTCTCTCCACACAGATCTCGCATTGGCATCTACGAGTCCAGTGATTATTCATCCTGCTCATTGCCCAACGTAGTTCATCTGTCAGGACGCCACCCGGTACATCTATCGATATTCTCTTTAGATCGTACGCCCGCTGGGACGTTCCTAGCCGTGTCACCCGGGTTTCGTAGCACTAAGCTCGTCACCGACCGCTGGGGCACGCCGGTAAATTACTCAGCTCATCCGCTCTAATTTACCGTCCAAGGAAGTCTTTTTCAAGACTACAAGGTAGGACCCTGACATACGAGCAAAGGAAAGAAGCTCTGTCAAGCGAGTCCACCTTCTAAACCCTCTATTTCTATACATAGAGGCATCGAAACGAGCTAATAACTCGACTATTTCGATGGAACGTCGGCCGTCTTATTTCCTCATGCAAGGGGAGGTAGACGACGGCGCGGCCGGGCCTCTTAGCCCCCGTAGCGCTACCTACACGCTGCCCGGCCAATCCGCCGGTCCCAGCGACGGCGCAAGGCTCGATCCTCACGACGAGATAGCCTTCTCACCTAACGTATTCACGAAGGAAACGTTAGATCAAGCCTCGCCTATACAAAAGATCGAGGATACCTTTCAGACCCGCTCTGAAGTCAATCATTATGATTCGACCAAGCTTTCCGAATACCCACGATATTCGACACAAGCCTACCCGGCCGATCCGAGTGTCAAATACACTCCAAATGTACAAAAAACAAAGGATACTTTTCAGTACCTCAACCAAGCTCAACATATTCCTCCTACAGATATAAATCTTAGGCCGGAATATTACAAAACGGCTCAGTACCAAACTGATCGAACCCAGCACCCACTATGTGAGCCCAGTGCTCCACGCGGCTGCGACACGAACTATCTCTCAGTTCATCCCGCCAAGCAAGCTGACCTTGACGGATTCGCTCACATTCCTTACAGGAATAACCCGGGGACTAACCCGCATAATCAGAATATAAATGTCCCACTTGGTCTACCTACACCAAGTAAAACATATTTAAATCCACTACACATTACCATAGAGTACTATTTCTATTCATAGCCTCAGGGCCAAGCCCATAGATTACTGTACCTATACCAATTTTTTTTTTCTGAACACTCCTGTTTTTCCTTCTCTTAACTTATTCTAGTCTGCTGAATTTGATTATCTCTGAAAATTTTTTTGCTAATAATACCACTTATGTTCAAAGTCTTCCTAGCTAATGGATGCATTCATAGCTTGCAATAGCTCAAAAAGACTGATGATGTTGACTAATAAGTGAAGTTCTAGTTTTAATCATTGAAGTTCCTGTATTGTAAGGTGTTACCATGACAGGTAATGGTACCTACTTACCAATTTCTACTCCTACCTTCTGAAACTGATGTCTCGTGACGTTGAGTCATGTTCATTTATCTTCCTACTAAATAATCTGCTTTAATCCTCCAAACCAATTTTCCTGCACTTGGATGTTTATTAAATATTTTTAAAAAAGTTTAATTCTGATCGCCTTCAACTTTCTAGAAAGGTGAAGGCGATTTCAAGTGTAAAAACATGAGTGATCGCCTTCACCCCTACCCATGGGGTGAAGCCGATCAGTGTTTAAATAAATAAAAAAATGGTAAATAACATGATCAATTTAATGTAATTTATGTCATTGCAATTGTGAAATGTGAAGGAATATATATTATTTTTTGCAGAATTTTTGTATCCATTTAATAGGGAGAAATAATAGAAAAACTTGAAATTTTGATCGCCTTCACCCCGGTTTACGGTAGTGATCGTGTTTTGGTTTGTTTTCAATCAGAGTTGGGCGTAATCGTAATCATACTTACGATTAAAAACATAGGGTTGTGATTACAATTACGATTATAATCACAAAACCAGAAGATATGATTACGATTGACTACATTCTTAATCACAGTTTTCTATGATTATACTACAAATCACAACCTACTCGAACTCCGCTTCATTGAGTTCAAACTTGGAATTGCGTATTCTGACATTAATTATGCAAATTTGTTGGAGCTCTGCCACCTACATACACTGAGCGGCCGAAGAGCCATCGCTGATCTAACCCTTCATCACAAGTTGTTGAACAATAATTTAAATTACTCAGCCTTGCACTCAAAAGTTGGTTTTCGTGCTCCCAGAATCGCTTCACGTTCTCCATCCGGGTTCTACGTCCCTTTCTCTACTACCTCCGACAACGACTTCTATGCAGAATCGTGCGTTTGGCATATTTGGTTTCGGATGCCAAACCACCTTCGACTTTTTCACAGACTCTATCTCCACTTTTAAGCGGACTATGATCTCATCGTCATTTTCTTTTTCCTAAATAGTTACCAGTGTACAATTACTTTAGTTATTTAATTACTCCTTATGACGAATTATTTTCTTTATTCGAGTTTAGTGTATTTGTTATTTATTATTTTTATTATGTTTTGTTATTATTGTTATTAACTTGGGCTCCACTTGTTTACTGTAATTTACGTTATTAGGGATGTTGCTATGTAATTGGGCTTCGCCTGTAAATAAATAAATTAATAAAGGAGTTGTGGAAATCTGCAAGTGTTACCATTCGATTCAGCGTGAAAAAACACGTAGAAACCGGCCCCAAAGTCGTATTTTATTGGGTGGGGGGAAGCTTTTTCTCAAAAACCGTCGATTTCATATAACAACCATGATTTTCAACATACTTTTGTAATCACACGTTTGTAATGTGATTTTGGCAGATGTTCCTAATAAGCACGTTACGGCAGATTTTTTCTTCCTGTAATTACAGTCATAATCATATAAGATTTTTAGTTTTGGTGTAAATTTTGGTACCTACAACATACTCAACTTCCAGAACTACATGGCCTTTTTCCCTACCTGGCCAGTGGACTAAGGTTTTTTGCCGCACTGACCACTGTGAGCCAGCACCGTTCGTCCCGAGTTAATCTCCAGGCGCCTGGTTTCAGCTGGTCTTCTTCTCTATACTCTATAATATGTTCCAGTGCTGACAACGCGGGGGATTTATCCCCACGTGGGGGATTTTTAAGGGCTTTCAGAGCCCCAGGGTGATGAAGCGTGGGAGGGGATTTCTGAGCTTCACTGACAATCCTTGATTTCTATTTTTTACTGCCTTACATATGAAACAAAGGTGAATTACACCATAAATACAAAAAAGAGGTCCCTCCATTAAATCGTCCTCAGAACAACGAAAAATTATACGCACGGACTGTGTCAGGCATGAACGTCAGTTAGCCAAACCAAATCAGACGAGAGTTAGTGAAGGTATAGAAAGGGAAGGAGTTTGAACCCCAAGAAAAATGATTTTAACCAATATTTCGGAGGACAAATAAATGGATCTTTCTACATTATGTACTGAGGGTGTACTTGTATTTTTTCCTATTTTACTTACCTACTAGTCATACTTGTTGATTTAAATTTTTTTGGTGATCCACGTTGAGTTGATGTTAACCTATTCAAATTTATTACTCGTGTGAAAGTTACCCATCAAGTTTTTCTTTTATTGACAACATGATTCACCATAAGTAACTGCCTACTGTTGGTAACGGAATTTCTCCTTTTTTTGTAACAATCCGTTTTTTAATTTTTTTCACATTGTTTTCCTTGGTAGGTATATGACCTTCTATTACCTATTTAATAATTCAATTTGCGATCAATATTGTGTCCAACATCGTTTTTAACGGCACCTGAAATTTGGGGGATTTTTTTGTTGAAAGGGGTTGGCAGCACTGATATGTTCGTGACTAGATAAATAAGATGTGGAAGAACCAAATAACAGTGAACTGCTGTTAGGAGAACAAATTAGAGGAAGCCGAAGATGAGCTAGCCTATTCTTCTGGTGGATTAACAAAAAAATCATAATTCCTCAAAATGTAAAGATATTGTAAAATTCTTTTTACCTACTAATTTAGTCTAGTTTTATTAAAAAAATAAAACTCGGCGCTCCGCCGGTTACCTCTATTTACATACTTCGAATGAAATTATTGAAACACAGAATGTGATTTACTTACGTGTTTCACATGAACCCGCGAAACCCTCATATGAGCGACTCAGATTTTGCAGTGTATCTTATCACTACCAAGTCAAGTTGTTTTATTTATTTATCACGAACGATGAAATCATCAGAAATTAACAAGCGGTTGCAATCATGTTCACAATATCAATTATCGAAAACGATCACCTGTGTGTAAACAATTATTCAAATAACCATGCTTATAACTCAGCTTGTTGGCCACGCACTTCACAGTAGTTAACATAATATGGTTGGATAAATTGAGAGCTTTTGAACGAATGGTCAACAAATTTTGTGGGATGAAAAATGACGAAGTAGGTAGGTACCATTTCCGTACCAACGACTCGGTTGTAAGAGGAAATCATCAGAAATTGTTGCAACACATTTTCGTTACACATAAACGTTTGGTTTTCGGTTGGAGATGCCAAGGCTAAAACACATTCTGCGATAAAAGAAAATAGTATAACAGTTTTCGATTTTCTGTTGAACCAATAAACAAAAATCAAGTATCATGTTGCTCACGCCGTAATGTAAGTAGAACAATACCAAAAGTCAGCTTCCTTCATCTATTAGGAGAAAAATGAGCTCAAGCTCATTCAGCTGATTAGGGTGGGTCTTCACTTCCGTCAATCGTACACAGCAGGCCTGTAGATGCCCAATATCAAATTTTACCCTCCAGAAGAATTGAGCTCCAGAGCTCACTCAGCTGATCTGGTAGATTCCTTCATTTGTCAATCGTACACAGAGTCAATCAATGACGTCATGTGCTGAATTTTCGAGAGGCTAGGTGTGAAATATGATACCTACATGTTTAAAAAATCATATTCTTTGGGTGAGAAACTCCCCTTACTTTGGAGCCAAAACTTTGAAAAAAAGTTCCGGTCATGCAGCATGGACGGATGAGCGAATTTTTGTAAATTATCTTATTGTATAATGTTAGATTGTAATGAATTGTAAGTACATGTTTCAGCATAATTTCGTATATAAATTTTTGAATGTTCTATTAAATTTAGTTAATACATTTTATTTGAGCAATATTCAGAAAAAAAAAAAATACTTCAACGATTAGCCATTTTTAGTGATTTTTTTAGTACATTTTTTGAAATTTGACCAATTTAATGGGGCTAAAAAAGTTCTGGCCAACGAACTCATCCTTTCGTTTTGAAAGCTTGATTTTTTGGCGCAAGAACGGAATTTTTATCTCAATCCTAAGGCGAGTTATCGTCTGGAATGATGCACGTATATATATATATATATATATATATATATATATATGAAAAAACGTTAAACTCTAGGATTCGTTTTAGAATACCCAAAAACGGATATCAAAGTAGAAAATTTTCGAAATTTTTGATTTTAAAATTTTCCGAGCATTGCAATAGTTCATTTTCTACGAAAATTCGCTAAAATCAAAGAAAATTGATCGTAGAAGAGTGCTGCTGTTGGTGAAGGAAAGTAGTCTTAAAAATTCACCTACATTCAAATAAAAATATAACACTAACATGTTGGTATACCTCATCAAATTATTGTACGATGATTTTTGACTTTGCTGACTGTCATATAGATGTTATCCTAGCAACAGAAGAAAAAATGAGGTGGAACAATATCCTTTTGCCTCTGAATTGAATAAACATGAAATTATACAATGAAATGATTTCAGGGGATGGAGCTCTCCTGGGAGCAACGTCATTGAGAATAGATTTCCCATTTCAATATCATATGAAAGCTGAACGTAAAAAAATATAGTCATTCACAGTATTTAGGATATTTTTCCTGCTAGACAAGAAAAACAAGCAACAAGGCTATTACAGAATAATACGTGGTTATAGTTTTTAATTTTTGCACCTTAGAAATTAAAAAGTTATTACATGATTTAGTCGTAAAAGTAAAGTTAACCTATAAGTTTTTTTTAAAATTCCATGACTAATATAAGAAGGAATCATCAACGCATAGAATTCGTACATCATCAGGATAGATTTTCAAATCTTAATAGCGATAAAAAACAGTCTTGGAATACATTCGCTCAGATAAACAAAAACAAAAAAGAGTGGGGTGTGAAATCTACTGAAACAGAATTGTGGGCGTTTTCCATGTTTAGCACAAAGTTTGAAGCGGTGTAGTGGTCAAGGTCGAAATAAAGGGCGTTGCAAACAACGAGTACGTTCCGGCAGGCATGTAACAGGGCTGTTCCGGACCGCTGGGGATTAGCTAGCCAGCTCATCTTCTGAGTAATAGGTGCTGGCTATTCTTTCTATGTCTTCGAGGTTAAGGGTGGACATGGAGCGGTAGAATTCCTGAAAAAAAAAAAAATAATAATAATAAGTTTTTAATTGAAGTTTGCGTTGTTTGGTACTTTCCTTCCTTAAAAGAGTCAAATTTTGTATGAACGATTTTGATTTAGGCATTAAACAATAATAATTGATCATTAAAAAAAGTTTACTGTTATTATTTCAAACTTGAACACTGTTAGGTACCAGTTGAATGAGGAGCTTCCGTCAAAAAGGTGATACGCACCAAAAAAGAGAGACTTTTCTTGTATGTTTCGATAAACTGATAAACACCAGTAACTATTTCCTAAGATGACAAGGGTTTACACGATGTGTGGATGCTCACAGAATAGAAATAAATGTCAGCTAGAAAGCGCTTTTGCAAAGCGATTTCATGATTTCCCTGGGATGCAAGAACCTAGGGATATTCCTTCCAGGTGGTAAATGTTACACTCCAGGAAAATAACTCTCACAGTCGAAGAAGTTTGGTCACCCTGGCCTCTTAGCTCTGGTCGTTAGAGCGTTGCAACTCCGGGAAATTAATAATAATTTCTCGTAGTTGTGACGACGCGAGTTCGAACTCCTGTCGAGGTAGCAAATATTTTTAGCCCGTTACAGTGGCACAGTCGAAATAGGACCCGAAATCATACGAAACAATAATAAATTAAATCCCTCTCGAGCCAAAAGACTGTAAACATCACATTTCCTGTTGTTATGCCTTTCATTTCCTCACTCACTTGAGTCAAAACACACCGTGACAATGACCTCGCTCGACTGCTGACTTGTTCCAGCGAGCATCTGCTGAGCCAGTGGCCTGCAGTTTCACTCGTCATTCGTCTTAAGACGGCTGGTATTTGACTCCGGGGAAATGTTACGCTCCAGGAAAATAACTCTCACAGTCGAAGAGGTTTGGTCACCCTGGCCTCTTAGCTCTGGTCGTTAGAGCGTTGCAAACTCCGGGAAATTAATAATAATTTCTCGTAGTTGTGACAACACGAGTTCGAACTCCTGTCGAGGTATCAAATATTTTTAGCCCGTTACATAAGCATTAGAAAAGGTTAACGTATTTTTTGTTTCTTGACATTGTTTTTGTGTGATTCTGCTTTCTAACTATAACACCCCCCCTCCTTATTTTTTAAATCTATGATTTGTAGGTGTAGTAAAAATAGGCATAGAAGTAACAATAATTATAGCTCAGTTAAGCTATGGTCACACTAAGCTGCCCTGCCTAAGCGTTGAACTTTCAGAAATGCAGGCGGAGATTGGAAGCAGTTCAGAGAAGAGGAGCCCTATGGATATACAGTGCATGGTATCGAGAGAAGCTGCACAAGTCATCGCTGGTGTAATACCCATCGACCTCCTAGAGAAACGAAGAACCTATTTGAGAAAGGAAGAAGGCGCACCTAAAACAGTGAAGAAGGAAGAAAGGGGAGAAGCCATGCAAAAATGGAACCAAATATGGATAGAGGAAAGTAGAGGAAGGGAGACAGCACGCTTAATCCCCAAATTGAAGTTGAAAGGAAACATGGCTTAACAGGATATTACATGACACAGTTCCACTATTTCCGGAGCCTATTTGTCAAAGGTGAGAGTGCGTCCACCTGTGTGCAATTCCATATTGAACATGATGATGCTCACCGTACATTCTATGTGTCAAGATGGGGAACCCCTCGACATGCGTTAAGAGAAGAGATAGACGAAATGGACCCTGAAACGATTATAGGAAAGCACTGGGACGCTATGGTGGGTTATGTGATAGCCGTCCTGAAAGCCAAAGAGACAAACAGAGAATGGGAAACAGAATAGGAGGAAAGCCAGGATTAAAGGCTATCAATAGAGCTGTCCTGAAGTAATACAAAGAAGTAGTCCTGGGACAGTCTATAACAAGAGAGGGGATGGGTGTTTTAGTCGGTATGCCACTTTGTGGGAGCTTGACACAAAGGACGATAATGCCCAGCCTCGTTGTCAATGCATGAATCATTTCACCAACCCCAATAAAAAAATTAAAAACTATGCTTTCCGGCAAACTTGCGCGATATCGCGTCCGGCTGGCATCAACCAACCCAATGAGACTGTTTGTTGATTGTTTTGATTGGGTTGGTTTTCTTGAAAGTACGGATATGGGATTTTTCTTGAGGAGACAAGGTAACTGTGCAATAAGATAGTATGGTTTGATTGTAAGGATTAATATATGAGTAGTTTTTTGAAGAAGGAAATGTGCTTAATATGTTTTAGATGATGAAGGAGACTGCTTGGGTTGTCTGGAGACCTTGGTTGGAGGACAGATTGTATGGAGAGTAGGAAGAACATTCCCTTCATAGCATTAATAGTTGAAAGTTTGTTTTTGTGACGTTTGGGAAAACTCATAAATTAAATAACTATTAAATGTAAATTCGTTTTTAAAATCTCCACGTTTCAGTACAAAACTCGTGTGCCGTTACTACAAGGATAACCACTGTGAGGTTACTGTTGGTGGTGATTTACCACAGTTTTGTTGTAATTTGATTATACCTGTTGAATTGACCCATTGTTATAAGATTTTCAGTTGTTATTGATTGTTTAGCAAAGCACAATTTTTAAAGATTAGGTACCTACTATTGTTAGTGTATTGATGTATTGAGATGTTTTAGATGTGAGACACAAAAATTTTTGATGGTAGGGGGTTGTTTTTGAAATTTACATTTGTATTCATACTAAGCTATTAATAAATTACAGACCCTGAGGAAGGGGGTGAAGTATTCCCCGATAGCGCGGAAACGAAAAACTGATTTACGTTTTCTTTTCCTACTTCCTTATAATGATTGACACAGGAGATATTGATAAGAATGTAAATTGAAATAACTTGCATACGCTCCCAAGATCGCTCGCAGGGTCATGGTAAAAGCGACAGAGCTATACCAAAACAACACCCGCACCTATCTCACTATCTTTGGAAGTGTGATGCGGCTTCAAGTCTAGTCATACCTTCATGAATTCGTCAGCGATTTTCTGGGAGTCTTGCTCGTTGTAACTTTTCCTCAGAAAGTTGGTGATTGCAACTCTTAGAACAGAGTCTTCGTCCGTTTTTTTGACAACTAAATTGATTTTTGTCCCGTCTTTTATCAAAGGGTAGTCAACTAAGTACTTCTCATCTGTGAACAGAAATTAACATTTTACAAATTAAAAATAAATCTTACACCTCCTATTTCCGACTATGATACAACTATTATATTAATATTACGCCTGAAGGCCGACTATCAGATGTAGGTACAGTCTATATATAGAAGTTTTCATTTGATAATGAACTTCATGTCGTGAGTTTGACTGAAAAGGGCTGATCTTCTACCGTGCATCAACTGAATGGAAACTTGCTTGGTTTTGGCAGTACAGTGAAGGCTACCAGCACAGTAGCCCGATCAGAGACTGCACAAACACTAGACCATATAGCCCAGGGCAACTGTTCCAGTTATGAGCATTAGATTTCTTCTTCATTCTTACGAACTAAATCACTCGCGACGAAGTTGTGGAAACCCATTTCAAAACGGAAGTTATTGTTTGTTACTGATGATGGCCTAACCGTCGAAAACGATTTAACATTGTAACTCTTTATTTTTTCGTGGAAACAGACAACGTTTCTCACTAACTTCCGTTTTTTTCCCATAACCTTGTTGGAACGCAATTTCGGGCTCCTCTAGGGCGCCCTTTTGTCCTAGTTGGAACAAAGCTTGTACATTACACTAAATACGCGAATCGAAGCACGACTATAAGACAATCAATGCACACCTGAGAGCGGTTTTCCAGTGAGCAGCAACTTCTGTTGATTGACAGGAACTTTCAACGCTTGGAAAACATGCTGCTTCAAATCCTTAACGCTTGTTTGATCGGAAACCTACAACACATGAACCACGGAATGTAAGTAATACATAATTCGTCCATCATATACGAGTTAATTCTACTCAGTGAATACTGACTCTACTATGGGAAGTGAAAAACTCAAATTACGAAGCAAACATTCTCCAAAAGGGTGTTCAAATACATATAGCAAGCTACCTCACCTCCAATGTGGTCTCTTGGCCTTGAAGGATTTTAACAGTGATCTTCATCCTTTGTTCCGAAAACCAAACGATAATTTTAAATTCGAAAATCAAAATAACTTCATTTTGTCAAGAGAAAAAAGAAAACGATATGGTTTTTACTATAAAATGCTACGAAAAACAAAACCACAGACACAAACCACGGACATTGAATTTGACGTAATCTTAAATCTTCATCTACTTCTTCTTTCATTTTCGGTCTGTTCGCTCGTTATGCATGCAAAACCGCTTCACCATGGAAGAAGAGTTGTTACATTTGTTACCTCCATGCAGGCCAATCATCATTCTGATGGTAAAGAAACATTCTTAATGCAATTTCCATCCAGGTAAGCTGTTTTGGAGCTTGGTTTTTCCTAACATTTTTTCTTTTCACAAATTATAAAAAATTTCAGAGTTTTTAAAACTAATAATAAACATAGGTAATTCGCGGTTTCACTTAACGGTAGTTGCGCGCCACCGTCGCGGCGATAATGGTGGGATGGATCCTGACACGCCTCAACTCACACAAGGCAAATTATCATTCCTTCCTTGAATATTTACTAATAAATCATGAACAACAACTGAAAACACCATTCATTATGGTCATGTCGGTACACTAGACTGCAAAACTAAGTACCGTAGAACGGGGTTACTTTACTTTTAAGGGGTATAAGTGGTACTTGACGTCATTTTTCATATTTTTCAAATGTTTGCATTACCTACTGAATTTAGGAAAACAGCCAAGGGTGGCATTTGATACTTGATTAATGGATTTTAGTCATGACAGCAAAAACAAACACACTTCTTCTTGTTTGATAAGGTTCATCAGTTCTGTATTTTGACAACAATTGGGAGGTGTGCTGCAAACTGTGTTTCTCACGGCTTTCCAGGCTTCTTGACTTCAATTTCTGGCTTAAGTATGGTTTTAGCATTGGATAACAGTGTTTGATCAGGTGTTATCAGGTTCCAGAGGGTAGGGTTATATGAAAGTAAACGGGTAGAAACAGTGGTACACCTAAAAACCGGGGTTTTTGTAAATTTTCGGTCATGCAGGATTTTTTTTCTCTATTGTTTCAGTTTTCAATCATGAGAAAGTACAAAAGAAAATTGGGATCACATCAAGAGTGGTAGGCTGTCAGTGAGGAAAGCTTCTTCTCGGTACAATATCGGCAAAAGTACTCTTCAGAAGAGAATTTCGAATTTATATTTTTAAAAATCCCGGCTACAATGTGGACGGGGTAACATTAGTACAGAGCGTGCTTTTAGGCACTAGAAACAGAATAGAGCTGGTGTACCACAGTTGATGGGGTAAAAGTAGTACAACTTTGACGGTTAACCACGGCCTTATGGGTAATGATAGGGACCTGTAACTTAGGAAGCACTTCACACTTGTTTTTTAGTTTCACCTGTATGAATTTCAATGGGGAATCTTCATTCCTTCAATCAAACACCTATAAAAAACCATGAAAAATGTACCATTGTAACCCCATTCTACGGTACTGGAAGTTGAATAAGGAGTTCAGAAGGTTTATTTGTTTATTATTTACAATTTACAAGAAGTAAGTAGGTGGAGCTGTGTAAATACCTACAACCAGTAGTCGTGGGTTTTACGACGCTATTAAAAGTATTCAAGTAAAAGTAGTTCCACGTCCGCATCCTCTTTGACAGTCAAGCATCGATAAAAGCACCAACGGCTCCAACCATCTCATCCCGAGTGGTATGGTGCTGCATGCAAACCCTCAACAACCTAGCCAAACATAACCGGGTTCGCCTGGAGTGGGTGCTGGGGCATTATTGGTAATGAAAAGGCTAACGAGCTCGCGAAAAGGGGCTCCCAAACCCCATTTGTAGGGCCTGAGCCAACAGTCAGTTTACCAAAAACTACCTTCAGAAGAACCATCAACACGTGAGTCAACCAACAAACCACTAAAAGATGGTCCAATATTGAAGGACACGCCTACAGTAAACTTATGGTGTGCAGACTATGTGAGGGGACTGATGAAACGGCATCCCACATAATCTTCTAGTGCCCTGCACTCATCCATCGCAGAATTGAACTCTTTTGGGCCCAAACCCCTTCGATTGAACGAAAAACCCTCAGGAAGGTACAATAAGCCAACAGGCTTCCGAACTGGGGACTCAAAACCCCCGCCCTGAGAGTTTTTTTCTATCTACATCTACATACCCAAGGTATTTACACTGAAATTTTGGCGTTTCCTCGTCCTCGATCACTCTGTAATAGGTACCCTACTTTGATTTATTTTTTAAAATTTCATGTATTGAATATAAATTGAATCAACGAATTTAGTGGTCCTTAATTAACCATAATTAACATTAAGGTTGAAGTAGTCTTTAATTAGGTAACATTAATGTTGAAGTGAAAAAGATGAAATTGCCACCATAAAATTGACCTCTGGTGGTTATGCCTGAAACTAAGTAGGTACTATTGGTTAGTTTGCTACTGCTGTTTTTCCTGCATTTTGCATGTTACTGTAAGCACCGCCACTGTTATTTTTCCTTTTTGAAAATAAACTTTAGTTGACTTTAATCAATTTTATCGGGGCCACCAATCGTAGCTACAGTCTGAAGTTCCAGATCAAGCAGACACCATTCTCACATGTGATTCTAGCGTAGGTACCTAACAAAAATTGAAATATCTTCAAAAGTTAACCTACCACCGGTTGTGTTGTTTCCTGTGGGCCTGATAAGGATAACTCGAATATTCGTGATATGGCAATATTTGTGATAGGGTGCTCAGATCAGAAGTGATTTTTTGGCCGCTTCGAAGGAGACAAATATTCACTAAGCGGATGGACACACAAGGGGATGTTTTTCGGTCCGGCTACCAATCAGATTGATGGGGGGGGGGGGGGGGGGGGGGGGACTTATCCAGTGACTCATTTCGCGCAGAAGGGTTGTGATGTCAAACTATTCATGTTACTAATAGTATCAATAGTTTTATTGAAAATTCGAAGAATTAAGTCTGAGTAGTTTAAAAAGTGTAGATCAGTGCTCACGTAGTGAGCCACATATTAATCGCATTTTCTTTAAGTAGATTAGTGTTTCAAAAGGAATGATGGAATAAGAATTTCCGGTGGACGTCCAACTCTTTAACGGAGCAGTGAAAATCATATACTGAGGCTCTGTTCCGAATTTCAGCTTTGTAGGATTAATAGCATAGACATTAGCGTTGAGAGCTCACTCAGCTGTTTGGGGTGGTTCAGCCAGTTAAAATCCCATTCTAACTGTCTCATAGAGGTCCTGTCAGTGTCGGACTGGCTAGGTCGGCTGGTCGGCGATCGCCGAGGGCCCTGAAGCGCAGGGGGGCCCTGAAGCGACCAAAATTTTGGAAAATTGGAGTGAAAGAGAGAGAGCGAAAGAAAGAAAGAGAGAGGAGAGAATTGAATTGAACACCATGGCAGCCGTGGCTGATGGCGCCCCACGCGCTCAGCGGCTCCCGGTGTAGTTTGCCTATAATAGTCCACGAACAGTCGAACGACGTCGACGAGCTTTCTTAGGGGAGGTTGGGGGGGGGGGGGGGGGGGGGGGGGGGGGGGGGGGGGGCGAACGCCCGTGTAGAACATTCGAAAAAATATGGATTATTTGAAGGCATTTAAAATGATAGAGTCTCTGATGTCTCAACTGAAGCAGAAGAGGAAAGACGATCACTTCTTTTTATTATATGAAAAATGTAAAGTTTTTGCTCAAAACATTGATGAATATTGCAAAGATGAGGATATCGACATCGAGGAAGATTTTCCGAATAAGCGGGTTTCTTCTAGGAAGAAAATGCCTGATGAGCTTGCTTCAGATGAGAGTCGAAATTGCTCACCAGTAGAAAAATTCAAGAGGTCATATTTTAATATTATTGACACAGCCATGAATAGTATAACTGATAGATTCATACAGAACAAGGGCATACTCTTGGACTGTTCGTGGCTGGACCCAAGAAAATATAAGACAATTGCAGGCTTAGATATCGGAGAGATCCCAGAAGACGCCTTGGCAACAGTGACAAAACTTGCGAAAATTGACAGAAATGAGGCTATACTAGAATTGAAACAATTTGCATCTCAATATGGAAACCTAATCTGTAGAACTGAACATCGATTTCAACCACGACTTAAATTTTCGAATGAATCTGACTCGTATGATTCAGAATCTGATGAAGAGGATGAATTTCAAGAAGATTATCTCAAAATAATAAAAGAAGATGCTCAAGAACACGCAGAATTGGGACAGTGCTATGCTTGTTTACCTTGTGCCTTCCAAGTACTTCATGACATGTGTTCCCAAACAGGGCTCTTTTCTAATCTTTATTCTGTATTCAAATTTGTTTTAACAATTCCTACGACGCAAGTAACATGTGAACGAGTATTTTCAAAGTTGAAGATTTTGAAGAATAGGCTTAGGTCAGCATTGGCCCAAGATTTACTTTCTCCCTTATTATTCATGAGCATAGAAAGATATCTGTTTGAAAATTTATCATACGACGAAATAATTAATAATATTGCTGAATCCAGTGCAGAATTAAAAAGAAAATTAACCATTTGATTATTTCTAATTTTTCACAATAAAAAACTATTTTCACTATGTCTCTACTGAACTTGATTCCGATTTCCCTCCAAATTTAAAAAACAAAGAACAAATATTGACTAATTTTTTTCGGGAGGGGGGGCTGGAGCGAAGAGTCGCCGAGGGCCCTTTGACCCGCCAGTCCGACACTGGGTCCTGTTCCAAATTTCAGCGTCGTAGGATAAATTTAAAAAAATCAGTGTTAAGAGCACAATCAGCTGATTTGGGTGGTTCGGCAAGTGAAAATCATGTTCTACCTGTCTTACAGAGGCTCCGTTCTAAATTTCAGCTTCGTAGGATAAATAGCATAGAAATTTGCATTAAGAGCCCACTAAGCTGATTAGAGTGGTACAGCAAGTTAAAATCCTACCCTACTTGGCTCACTGAGGCTCCGTTCCAAATTTCACTTTTTGCGGATAAATAGCATAGAAATTGGATTTTTTTAATCAAGAAATCAGCTCAGGCTGCTGATATTAATGATGGTTTTTGTAACCACTATATTTTGAATATCTAGCTTATCATTTTGCGACCCATCCCGTCCAATTCGGCCCAGCTGCTCTAGAGTTGAAGCTTTTTTTTTTTTAATAAAGAAAATGCGCTAAAAATCAGAACACGGAAATGACAAAAAATTGTTTCTCCCCTACTATCTAATATAGTAGGTACCTACCTAATTGGTATTGAAAAAGGTGAAGAAAGAATAAGTTGTTATGCAAAATTTACTGTAAAAAAATATATTAATTATAAACTTTGAATAACAGGTAAAATTAAAAATGAAAAAAACCTCCCAAGTAGCATAGGGTTTCACCATGGTAGACAGGTATGGAAAATACACAACAAGTAGGTCTTAGGCCTTGAGCTTCATCAGTAGCTGTACAAACAACCAGTATTCTCACCAATTTTTTATACTAGTAGGTATTTTATCTGATTATTTTTATCATCGTATTTTGCATTACCCCATTCCCTTACAAAAAACTAGACTTAATTAAACAGGGCTCACAGGTCGCCAATGGCCAGTATAGCTATCATGTGACTGTTGTTCAGCTGTTTGAAATTTGCATTAACCTAGCAAGGAGCAGTGAAAAGAAAATTATATATTTTTATACAACGTTTTTTAATTTGGTTACCCAGTCATGTTGCAGATGATTGGGCTGTTGACTACTAGACAATCATGTTTGGCATACATTACTTATTCTGTGTGTAAACTTGGTCGCAGAATACCCAACCATAAAAGTGCTAGAGTGCTACTACCTGCCTTTGAAGTGTGGCAATGTGGCCTGACTTCAATAGCCCCCCCCCCCCCCCCCCCCTTTTTCTCACATAGATGTTTGAAACTCATAGAACAAATAGATCATGCCTAATGAACATGGGCATTCCTATACTAGATATTTAATCCGTTTTCACTTATTTCAATCCACATGAGCTTTATTTAACGTTTTCTAACTAAAAACTTCAGGTGAGTAACAAGGTGTAGGAACGAACTCGCCCCAACCCTTTTCAACTGAAATCGATTTGGTGGCAGCAACGTAACAAATCCTGCCTTTGACTATGACGACCTCAGTGTTACCTACAACAGACATCCCTTCAAAAATGTTGAAATCGTTGTTATGATGATGGGTCTTGGCTGATATTGTTCTTGAAGAAGACCCGTTCCAAATCACGACATCAGCATCTGATCCAGGACGAATGCAGCCTTTCTGAGGGTAAATGTTGAAAATCTTAGCAGCATTGGTGCTCGTAACTGCTACGAATTTTTCTGGACTGAGGAGTCCAGTTCTTACACCATTATTCCAAATTATGGACATTCGATCTTCCAAGCCATTGACGCCATTTGGGATCTTGGTAAAGTCATTTTTTCCCATTTCCTTCTGGCACATGTCAAATGTACAGTTATCTGTTCCAGTGGTAGACAATGCTTCTGAGGCCAAGGATGCCATGAGAGCCCTTGGCGTTTCTGGATCCTCCCTTATCGGTGGTCCCATAATATGCCCAGCTTGGCTTGCGTAGTCTGAACTTTTTGGGAATGTTGTTCCCAGTCCAGCTGCCAAAGCTTCCCCATAGATTCGTACATTGCCTTCTTGTCGGCGCTTTGCAATCATGTCTGCAGCAGATTTGCTCATGACATGAACAACGTACAGGGCACTACCAACATTTTCAGCAATCACGCAGGCCCTGTGAAAATTTAATTAAAATCAATGTAAATAAAAATTACTGAAAGCATGACACTAAAAAATGATACGATTGATCTATAATTTTTGTTTAATGCTTCGTTACATCATATGATCAAGTTCCTACATCTTTACTAAGCACCTAATCGCTATGTAGGTAGGCAGGTAACTCATGGATTTTGCAGTGACGGCTGCCAGAAATGTTGGCAATGATGCTAATTATTTAGCAGTATTCCAACTTTAGCTCAAGCTCACCTATTAGTTGCTTCAGCTTCCACGTTTTCAGGTCTAGACAGCTGGTGGCCCACAGGCCCTGTGGTGCCGTTCTTCAACAGAATATTGCTGTTTTCCTTGATAATGTGACCGTTTTCTGCATGAACCATGGGCAAGGCTCCTATGCTTTCACACTTTTTGAAGGCATGGAATAAATCAGCATCGTCGATCATGAAACTGTCTTTATAAGCCATGAACATTTTAAAAGAATTTACTCCTCTATCTCTGCACAGGATTTCCATTTCTTCTTGAACCTAACAGGAATTAATGAAAAGCGACATGAAAGCCATTTCATAATGAACAAGTTTAAACTGTGTAATACCTACCTACCTATTTTCCAGCATTAGCATTGGGTGCTTAGCTAGGTACCTATTATTCTGAAGGTCCAGTTTCATGATAGAGCATAGTAGGTAGGTAATACGTGTTTTGCATTTATCAAATTATGTCACCTACCAATATAGATTTCACATGAATCACCAACTTGCCTGTGGATTCCAATATGTGACAGCAACATGAAAAGCGTAATCACATACAGCTTTTCCATCTGCTTTCTTTTTCCAATAGTCGAATGCTTCAACTAGACTCTGTCCTTTCTTGGGTATCACAAAGTCAATTACCATTGTTGTACCGCCCACAACGCCTGAAATGCTCAACATCATTGTAGTAAAAAAGAATATCAATAAAATAGTAAACTAAGCCCAACTCTAACTCAGCTAGGAACTGACTTTATTAAACTTGAAGGACAAACACGGGTGGGATTCAGGATATCAAACTTCAAGCATCAACTTGATTTTCAGCATGCTTACCTCAATCATGGGTATTTAACCAGAAGGGGTCACTCCCTACTACGTGTGTGCAGGTATTCCACCACTTGGAATTCCTTAAATAAAAGTACGTAGTATCTTCTTCGTTATCAAAGTGATCAACCATTTCATTCTCCACATCGAGGGAGCTTCCTTGCCTCTTGATTCTCCAACTTTATGACAACGAGGTGATGGAGGTGATCGAGAAGGAGGAACTCCTATCCATCACACTTTTGGGGCTTTCAAAAAACGGGGGGGGGGGGGGGGGGGGGAGGGGTGCTGAGTGGAAGGTGGTCTCCAAGTAGGCTGAGTATAAGTTAATTTTTAAAAGTTTAAGGGATATAGTAGAGTGGGGGCCCATTTTGCCAATGTAGGGGGGGGGGGGGTCGAAACCACTCTCTGGTATCATTTGACAAGGAGGTCATGGAAATTTAAGTAGTAGTTCCCCTTTCAAAGGGGAGAGGTGATTAACTTGCTACACCCAGTATATCCTGAAAGCTGATAGCCCAGGAACCATCCCCCTAGAAGCAACATTTGCAAGAATCGAGAAGGAGGAACTACTGCTATCCATCACATCTTCTAATTTCCGTTGAGCATTGAAGACCTTTTTAATTGAGGAGGAGCTCTATGCAATGCAGGATTTCTTCAACATACTATTATGTTTTTATTTATAATGCAATAACAAAACTCTAGTGATATTTTTATCTGTTAATTAGAAGTTAGGTTTATTGTGCAGCAGAGAAATTTTTCTTATAAGTATTCTGTGCTTGCCTGTAGTTCATTAAATTTTAGCATGTCTGCGATATTATGTTTAGGATATGATTGAGTTGGAGTGGACGCAATTTGTAAGTTGAGACTGTGTGATGAGTGTTGTGCTGCTTGTGTGGCCTTGGTGCTCCGGCTGGCCTGGGGGCGGCCCCCTTGGCATTTTCCCCTGGTTGAGTGATCATTTTCACTCGTTAGGGATGACTGTTTAGTAATGGGCGGTGGCCCTGTGCCAGTTGGGGTGCTATGGCCCTGGTTGGCCACACTGGGAGCTTTGTGCCTCCCCCTCCTCTCCACCCCATGTGTCACCCTCCTTCCTTGCCCTTTTTGCCTGGTCCCCGCAGATATTTATGTGAAAGAAATTTTGATTGTCCAACCATCCTCATTTTTATTTTCAGAACTGATGAATATAAAAATTAACTCAAGAATGACTGTACTAGTCGTTTGCTCTATCATTTGTTGTATATATAGTTGCAGCGTTGCTGCACCTTAATGGTTGCTATAGGTCGCACACTATAATCTTGTCAGTTTCTCAGAGAGGGGCTAGTGAAGAATAGAGCTGCGCAATGGGATCCTTTCCCCTCCAACCTCAGTCCCCTCACACCCTTCTCGACTTTTTAAAAAGCCCCTCCCCCCATCAAATAATCATAGATACCCAGAAAGAGGACGAAGAGAGGATGTAAAAATCTTAGTAGTCCTGCGCAAACTTTTGCTGTAAGATCTGGAGGAACTGACAAAGTTACAGTGCGCGACCTATCCTACAATACACACCTATAGGTCGACAAGTTAATCATGAGCCTTATGAGCGCAGCTAGAATGGTTGAAAAGGGGCTGAAGGGGGGCTCCCCTTCGGAAATTGCAGGTTAGTCTAGACATTATACCAAAGTGCAACACCCCCGCACGCTCAAAATTAGCATGGAACATGCTTTAGCCTTGGACTAGCCGAAAAATGTCACGCGGAATGGGTGACGCGAGATGGGTGACGCGGATGGGTGACGAAATTTTCTTATGATTTTCACGTACAACCGAGCCGTTGGTAGGGAAATGGAACTTCCGCAATTTTAATCGCACAGAAATCGTTCACCATTCATTGGAAAGCTCCTGATTTATGTCGCATTTTTATATTAGAGTGTTATATTAATGTGTGAGGTGTTTATCCAATAGTGCGATGGTTATATGAATAATTGTTTACACACAGGTGATCATTCTCAATTTTTGATATTGTGAACATGATTGCAACCGCTTGTTAATCATATTACCACTTGTTAATAATATATATATATATATATATATATATATATATATATATATATATATATATATATATATATTAATATATCGATATAGGTATATATATATAGCATATATGTTTCTCGAATTTTAGCCGCAGGCTCCAAACGGTAAGCATCCGGGGGTCCAGGGGGCTTGCCCCCTGGCGAGGCGCGCAGCGCCGAGTTTTCTTTCTGAGCTTAGGTACTTTTCTATTAAGAAAATGTAGTCCCGAACTGTGAATCGATTTCCGTGAGACAGAAGGTGCTCTAACTAGATAGGTACTTCTTTATCCATAAGAATTGTGCTTTATGAATAAAAAAAAAAAAAATTGTTCAAGGAAAAAAAATTACTTGTGCTAACAACTGACAGCACTGAATGGGCTCCTAGCGCCCAGAGGAAGGGAAGGGTACGATGGGAAGGTGGGGCCATCGATGACCGCTCGGTCCCCGCCCATACGGCTCATGTTTAACTTGTCGACCTATACACATCATGCCATATTCACCATGTAGATATTAAACTCTTATATTTCACCTGCTCTGGTCCCATGATAGAAATCATCTTTGGTCACGGTGCCCATGAACTCAAAGTCGAGATGCGTGTGAGGGTCTATGCCCCCAGGCAGGACATAGTTCCCACAGGCGTCTATCACGTTCGCATTAGCCGGAGCTCGTATTCCTCGTTGCACAGAGGTGATTTTTCCATTCTCGATGAGCACGTCAGCAGATTCACTTCCATCTGCATTTACCACAATTCCATTCTTGATCAGAATTGGTCTCTCGTCTCGGGCCATGGGTCCACAACTGAAAAGAGGCCATTGGTACCTACTTACCAAGATTTCATTTCAAAAGTCACATTATAATTTTTAAAAATTCAAAAATTGCAGCTTAAATTTATATTTCTTGTGAAATTTGAGGACATTGTGTGCACCAAACTAGTTAAAATAATTATTCTAAATATTAGTCTTCTATTCAAACCAAAGTTAGTATTAAACATTTATTTTTCAGTTTTTATCAATTTTTAAGCCTATTTTCAACACACTTACGCACACATTAAGTAGGTAGGTATTTTTTTCGTTGGTAGTTGATGAAATTTTTTCAAATGTTATTTTGCTGTAGAGTATGGATGTAACATTTATAGCCTTTTTTCACCCAGTTTTTGAAGGAAATTACAGCTATACCAACCAATGGCTTCAAAAATTTTCGAAATGCCATTTTTTAAATTTGCATCATTGACATCCGTTTTGAGGCATTCAAAAACGATTTCTGGAGTTTTACTCTTTTACATAATATTTTCGTGTAGGTCGGTAGGTACATAATTAGGTATCAAAAAATGTGTTAGAAAATGACTAAAAATTTTAAAATGAAAACGGCTAAAAATAGCGTATGTTTTTAGACATTTGACTAGGTAGGCACATTTATATGCTCAAAACTGAGCAGACTGTTAAAATCCTTTCTTATTAGCACCTCCCTACATTTACAACTGACATTGTTGATATTTTCTACGATTTCAGATGTCTAGGTACTTACATGATATGGTTAAGCTCCAAACGGTTTCTTATGAATTTAATATAATTTATAGGTTGGTACCTACCAGGAGTTGATTGCTACCTTCTCGGTTGAAATGTTAAACTTCCTTCTGGGAGATGGAAGGGAACTGGAATTTATGTAATATCCATCACTTATCCGTTTTGAAGAGATCGATAAAAAAACTCAGAACAAAAAGGTGTTCCAGGTAGTGGGAGAGGGATCAAGGACTAGAACCAGATCTCCTTGGTTTTAGTAGGACGGGAAAAGAGAGAGAAAAAGAGTGAGTGACACTGACAAAGTGGAATGACCCCATGAAGCGATTGGGTAAATAGTTTGTTATGGGATCGAATTTGTCGCTAGTCATCTGCTGTATTGGAAATAACGATTTACTTAATCGTAAACTATACAATCCTAAATCGTAAAATAATGTTACGGAAAACGGGTGAACACAATGTTTACTTTTATTAGATTTTTTGTAGAAAATTAAGCTTCTGCAATGGTTCAAAACATTTTGAAATTAAATTTATCCGAAATTTTCTTCATCGAAATCCGTTTTGAGGCATTCTAAACGATTCTTGAAGTTGGTGCTTTTTCATAATTATGTATGTACTAGCTGGTTCACCTGTGCTTTGGCACAGGTTGACTTGAATATACGCAAGCCTCCCCTCACCCATCACATTTTGTGGCACCCCTGTGGATTTGATTAAAAGTAGTCAGTGATTTAAGTTAGTGTGATTCAACCATATTTTAGCAATCAGGTCCCCATTTTATTCAGTGATGTCCATGATTTAAGTTAAAATACTCCAAACATATTCGACAACTCAGATCCCCAGTTTGTTCAGTGATGACAAAGATACGCCCCCACCCCTAAAACACCTGCTTAGGGACAGATTTGAAAGATTTCAAGTAACCTGTGATTTAAGTTAGAATAATCCTAACATATTCAACCAATCAGATCCCCAGTTCGTTCAATGGTGTCCAAGATACCCCGTTTCACCCTCTCCCCCTCGCCTAAAACACCCCCTCTGGCTCAAATTAAAAAAACTTTAAACAGCCCATAATTTAAGTTGGACTGATACAGACATCCCCCCCCCCCCCCCCCCCCCAACTCATATTAGTTGTCCAATGACCCCCTGTAACCGTGAAAATTGGACAAATATATGGACAGACAGAAAGACAGAAAAATTGAAAATAATGGTACCAATCGTCTACAAATAGCATGAAACGGAAAAGAAACGCCCAATTTCATGATTCAAATCAATGTACAGACAAACATATTTACGATTTTATTAATATGATAGGTACCATGTCATTCCAGGTGATCTCTCCTTAGGATTGAGATGAAGATTCCGTTCTTGCGCCAAAAAATCAAGCTTTCCAGAAGAAAGGATGAGTTTGTTAGCCAGCACTTTTTGAGCACATTAAATTGCTCAAATTTAAAAAATGTGCTGAAAAAATCAATAAAAATGACTTAAAAATCGTTAAATTTATTTATTAAAGTTGAAGTTTTTTATATTATTCAAAATATCAAATTTTTAGTGCTTCTGTTTTTTGTTTTTTTAAATTACTTTTAGAGTTGACCGATAGTGATGCCGATGTTACTCGCACATCCCTAGCTGACGTATGATTTTTGAGCCAAATTTCATAAAGTTTGGTTCAGTAGTTTTAGAGAAAAGCTTTGGAAGGCAGACGGCGGTCGGCGAACGGGCGGATTTTTTTTGTTCGAATATTGGATTTTACAGATCTTGAAACGAAAACAAAATTCTGAGTGGGGAGGGGAGGGGGTTAAAAAATGTATTTCTTGATTGATTGCTAAGGTTCGTTGTTAAAAATAATAAACCAAAATTAGGTTGGTAGGAACCTACATAATTTTTCAAGAAAACTTTCGATTTCCTTGAAAAATCTTAACTCCTTAAAAATCTTAACATAATTTCCACTCTAAATCATATAGATGAGTAAAAATTGATATGACATTACCATTGGAAAGTTAAGGTCTCAAGGTTTTTTTTTTTTTTCTCTACGAAGTGCTAGGTGAATTTAGTTTCTTTCTATTTGGAAAAATAGTGACAGGCAGGTATCGCAAACCGTTATTTTTATTTTATATTATCAATGTGCTTCAAAAATTTATTTTATGCCTATATTCTGATAGTAAATTTTGGCTGTTACCCAAAAGCACCTGTGGTTATGACAGTAGTTAACATTGACAAAAGATGAAGGTGAAACTTTTAATATGAGTACAAATAGATAAGAATGATGTTAGGTAATAGTCTGGTCAGTGGTTGCATGGTGCCGAAAATAAAAAATATTCTAAATTAATCCCTTTAGTAAAATATAGATTAGTTGGGTAAATAGATCAGACAACTTCTTCGTATTCTTGTATATTGGGCTTTGCCAATAGAAATTTCATTAAATAAATAAAAATAATGATGCCCATAGTTTAGAGGTCTGGATGCTGGCAAGCTCGCGTCTCAAAAATGAAATAAAATCCTAAATCAGTTCTATTAGGAAAATTTAGTTAGTTGGACGAATCAAAATGATGTACCTGGTTTGGTGACCTCAATACTCCCTATAAGCGCTGGCGCTTTCTTCCCATTAGAGCTGGCACATAGGTGCGTACCTTTTCAAATTTAAAACCAGCACTTCTAACAAGCATCACTTTTTTTTTAACAGTGATATAATGATATAAAATACCTAGTACTGAAATTCTAGGATAACAATGAAAATAGGGACCCCTTTCTCCCACACCCTTTTTTTAAAATATAAAAACTAAATATATAAAACCCATTTTTTATCCACACCATTAATCAAAATATAAAGAACTTAATTTAAAAAACGCTGCAAATTATTACAGAAAGGTTTCTTATTTCTGTATCATACAGACCTTCTATGTAGAAAACTGACCGTAATTATTTAGCCTCACTTATACCTAGTATATTATTTACTATCGAAACTCAGGGCTTCGCGCTTCCAATATTTGGTTCACTCGTTCACTGCATTACAGCTCCAGGATTCCCCATAATTTTACGCTTTATCCCTTCCCTCTCCCCTCCACTCCCTTCCCTCTCCCCGCCACTCCCTTCCCTCTCACTCCCTCCGCCTCGCCCTCCCTCTCACTCTCTCTCCCGCCCCCCCTCTCCCACCCACTAGGAGTGCGCGCGTGTGTAAGTCTAACACTCAAAGCCTCGAAAAAGACACTTTTTCGCCCGTTTTTAGCCCTTAGCATCTATGCGAGCAAAGCGATCGGGATGGTTAAACGTTAGGACCAACTAGACCCCAAATGGAGTCTATGTGCGAAAGAACGGGTTTTTAAAGTAAATTCTTAGACATTTTATGGCCCAGACGGCGAATGGATAATTTTAAATTTGGATTCTTCGCACTTTGAAACGTAAAGTGACAAAGTTTGAGGGGGGTTTATAAAATTTTTTTGCTATACGATCACATAGGCTTATTATTGGAAATAAACCAAAAAGGGGGAGGGAGCCCAGGTTTAACTGAGACGCCCTTAAGGATCAAGGGGGATGAAAAAGTAGGAGGAGGGAGACAGAATGATGAAAGGAAGTGCCCGTATAAAATGTCCACCAGTTGTGGTAAGAGCCCCTTAAGGACACGAGCAGCAATACCACAGAGCACTCCTACTGAGATGTCCAACTCGAGTAACTCCATGGCACTTTTCCCCAGGCCACCAGCTGGTTGCGGTCATAACCCTGATGTTATTAGTCGCCACTCCCTTTAGCTCAGATATTGATTGCCACAGATAATTTTTGTCATACTAACTTATCTTAGCCCACCGGTCTGCTCCAAATCAAGGCTGCTGCTGACATTTTGGACATCGAGGATTATGTCACTCCCATCGAGCACGGCAACAATATCCAGCTTCTTGCTCCCGTAACTATTTTTTGATATAGGTAGTCCCTCTAAACACCCCAACCATTGGATGACAAAGCACCTGCTATCTGCTTGGCGACTGTATCAAAACATTGAATGCAGCCGCCTTGCATAGATTAAGCCGGTGACATTCCTGCATCACATGATACAGGTTTTCATTTTTACCCCAAAAAGTGTCCACTGTCCCACAACTACCCCTTGAACACCTCACTGAGGTGGCTATTGTGGCCAGCCAGATGGTTTGAAAATGGCGATAGTTGAGGGCCCCAATGCCCTCTGAAGCTCATTCAACCCACTGAGAAAGAAATTGGGGAATCATGTTCATTCTCTACCATCTACTGACTTATGTGGTGCAGCAGCGAACTCAGTAGGATGAACTGGGTTTTGGAGCAGTTGGTATAACTCGGTTGCATCTCAACAACTGCTGCCTGATGAAGTTACAGTTAGTAGCAGTGCAGCAACCTCCCAGCTCGAGCCCCTAAGGGTGAGTAGGTGCTGACGGCTTCAAGATGGGGTGCTGGTTGAGAGAGAGAGAGACCTAGTCCACAGGCGTTGTCCGTTGCATGGTTGTAGGTACTTGGGACGACACATAGATATGATCTGAATAAAACAGTGGTTACATTGGGTTTATAATTCCAATAGGGGAGAGTGGGGAACAGTGAGACATGGGGAACAGTGAGACAAACGGTTTTTTAAAAAAGAAGAAGCGTGCCAGCGCTTCCTAGCATGATTTTTATGTACTACTTGATCTTTCTAACGATTTTCAACAGTCAGTTGCCAGTTCCCGCTCGACGTAGGTGTTTTGGCGGCATCTCCCTGCGTCAAGGTAAGAAAATCGTCTTTTTCTCAACATTTTTGAACCTGAATGAAGTAGGATTTAACTGCTTTCATAAAATTGAAACTTTTTGACAGTGATTCGGCTATTATCAACGTTTTATTTGTGATCCAAGCAGTACAAGTACCCCTTATCGTTCAAAAGAAAATTCAATATGTCTGGGGAAAGACCTTCGGGGGAACACTGAGACGGCTTCAGTGAGACATCTTTTGCCATTGTCTCATTGTTCCCCGTTTCTAGGAATCATTACTCTGATCTTCATCTCGATTGTTTACTTAGTGTTAAATATTGTTATAATCTAATAAAAGGGTATTATTATTGTAGCAAATTAAAGAATGTTGAGTTTTATTTACCTATATCGAATGTATCATTGATTAGTTACACTATTACGCAGGTTAATTATTCAGACCATTTTCATTTAGTGATTTGAAGAATGGCTTTCTTCTTTTTGAATCTACCAAGACTTATTTTTTATTTTTTCTAGATGAGAAACCCACCTAGAAAAACCTCATATGGAAAATTCACAGCTGATACAATGAGGACAGCGGTACAGGAGGTCCTGGATGACGAATCCTCCCTAAGGGTTGTTGCATCAAAATATGGTTTAGCCCATCAAACATTGGCGAGGTATGTAAAAAAACAAAGAGAAAATCCAGACAATGAAGTCCGTAAGGTGCCAAATTATTCAGTAAGGAAAATTTTCACTTCTTATCAAGAGAAGTCCTTGGCTGATTACGTAGTCAAGTGCAGTAAGATGTTTTATGGACTCTCCAAGGATGATGTCAGAAAACTTGCATTCCAGATGGCAACCATAAACAGCCTGAAAATACCAGACCAATGGAAAAAAACAGAAAAAGCAGGTATAGACTGGGTTTACGGGTTTATGAAGAGGAATCCCCAGCTTTCCTTGAGAACTCCTGAGGGCTGCAGCTTAGCTAGGACCATTGCTTTCAATCGCCACAATGTGGAGAGGTTTTTTCAGTTGTTGGAAGAAGTGCTTATTCGTGGTCACGGGTTTCTCCAAGGGACAAGAATATATAATTTGGATGAAACAAGCACAACTACGAATGCAAAAACTCAACAGAAGGTCATAGCAGAAAGGGGAGCAAAGCAAGTTTCTTCAGTGACAAGTGGAGAAAAGGGGACTCTGGTCACAACATGTGTGATTGTTGCTGCTGATGGCAACTGCTTACCACCAGTCATGGTATTTCCTCGAAGACATTTCAAGAGTTGGATGCTGAATCAAGCGCCGGCAGGCACATTGGGCCTAGCATCGTCAAGTGGGTGGATGAACTGTGAACTATTTGTTAAAACGATGGAACATTTCATTAAGTTCAGTGGTAGCTCAATTGATAATCCCTCCTTGATGGTATATGACAATCATGAGAGTCATCTATCCATTGAGGTTTTGGACCTGGCCAGGGAGAATGGAGTCACTATTCTAACCATACCTCCTCATTGCTCTTCGAAACTTCAGCCTTTGGACGTTGGTGTGTTCAAGCCAACTGGAAATTGAAGTCAAGTCACAACTCAAGAAGAAAAAAGTACAGTCAAAGAAAAAGAAAGGCGCAAATCGGAAGCTGTTTGATGAAAGCAGCGAAGAAGATGACCTGCCAAATTACCCTCTTCATTCAGATTCCACATCTTTCTTAGCAGATCACCCTCTTTTTCCTACTGTAGGAGATTACGTTTTGGTTGAGTTTAATCTCATAAAGAGAGTGATTTATTACGTTGGCAAAGTTACCAAAAAATATGACAATGGACAAGTAGGAGTAACATTTCTTAGGAGAAGTAAAACTCTAACTGATAAATTTGTGCAGCCAGATGAGTGTGATATTTCTACTGTTTTACCACATGAAGTTAGAAAGATTTTGCCTGCGCCTTCCAGTAATGGGGGGACAGGTAGGCAGCAATCATGTTACCATTTTCCGATTTCTTTCCCAGAGAATATCACAATTTGTTAAAGGATGGAAACTGTTCGTTAATTGGTTTTTGTAAAAACTTTTAAGGCTGAAGGTTGGTATGGTATGTTTCTAGTTCTTTCCCTCCATTACTAATCAGTTTAATTTAGTTCGTTTTCAAAAGACTGATAGAAAATAAGAGACTAATTGTTATTCATGAATCCTCTGTGATAAGAGTGTACAGCTATACTGTTTCAAACAATACTTTTACGTTATTTTAAGAAGTTACTTCAAGTTTTTAAGATTCGGCATTGTCTAAGTCAACTGAGTTACCAATTTTTTTCCAAGTTAAATAAAATGTTGGCAATTTTTCAAACTTTAATCTTGTTGTATGGGAAACCCTTGAACCACAAGAGTGAATTATAATTAAATTATTTCACTGTTCACATAGTGTTTTCATTATTTCACCCAACTGTCTCAATGTTCCCCATGTGTGGGGAACAGTGAGACAAAAAACATAATTTTTTCAAAGCTTTATAACAATCTTTTGGTATTGTATGAACCCTTTGACTCGAGAGTTTTGAGAAGGAAAATGGTTCCCGAAAGTACCTTAAAAATTTCAGCTTGAAATTACCAATCTAGGGTCGCTTCTTCCCGTCCCAAACAAAAAGTGTCTCACTGTTCCCCAATCTCCCCTAAATCTACTTCTGCATGATACGTAGAAAATATCTATCAGAAATAAATAAACAGGTACTTAAGGAAGAAAGCATGAAATAGTTATCCAGTGATCATAAAGCCACATAAAATACTTTCCTCATAGGTAGGTACTTACTATGAAGGTACGGTTAAGAAATGCAACATCATCCAAGTTCAATTTAAGGGCCTCTCAGAGCTTCTCAGTACTTCTCAGAGCCTCTCTTAGCTTCAAAAAAGAGTTCAGATGTTTATAGAAGTATTTCAATGGATAAATATAGTATCCGTGCACATTGAAATAGTGGAAGAAGTTCTTATCAATCTGATTGTTTAAATTTGAATAGTTCCCTAATCTGAGGTAGTTTTTCTTCGTTTATTTTGCTGCAGTTTTTATCCGTTGTGTTAGCTTGTTTTTAGTGTGGGTAGACCTCTAGTATTCAAAAAACGGAAGGGAGGTACTGGAAGAATATTAGGTTTATTCGCAGTGACCATCAAACCGGTAAGAAACGTTGGAAACGCGTTTGGGGCGTTCGCAGAAATCTCTGACTCTATAGTATCCATAGTGGTCCGTTTGCATTGACCACCAAACCAGTTTGAACCAAGTTTTGGATCGGTTTGACCGATCAGAAAAATTGACCAATCTGAACGGTTTCCCCCTCGCCATGCTGCAACTCGAATTAGCCAATCAAATCATTCTACTGTGAGATGTGTGGGTAGCGGATGCTCAGCGATGAGTTTGCCGTAGAGATGATAAGTCGGCCGAAGGAGATGAGATAGCCGTCGGATATCTGCATGTCGCGCACTGTTTACAAAGTTCTGCGTTTGCATTTACCCTAGTTTTACTTCTATGGTTATTTATTGAGTTTTCTAATATGAGTTGTGTGATATGGAAAATCTTATTGGTGAAGACGTTGAATGAGAATCTTCGTCTGAAGAACCCGTTTCTCCCCTGACTATTTCTTGCTCTTCTGACGACGAAGAAGAAAGTAGAGTCGTTCACAAAAATGCCAACTTCCTTGTCTAATAGGTACCTAATTACTATGGTAAGAACGTTCATTTTTGTTTTGATGCTGCTGTGTTTCCCCATTCAGATAAAGAAAAACGTTTGTACGTACCTACTTAGCATACGTACCTAAGTACATTTGGAATTTGTTACCTACAAATAGGAGTAAAGAAGTCCAATGTTTACCTATTCAAAGGATGGCGGGAGCCCACCAAGCAGGTTACAGTAGTTGGAGGATACACGACGGTTTACTTCAGTCAAACCCGTTCGCAGTGAGGATTTGGTTACTCGGTTTGAAATTAGGAGGTGGGTTATGCATACGCACTAAATCAATCAAAAATCTGGTCGCTACTAAAGCAAATTTTAACGGTATCCTCATGCTCACTTGAGTTTTGGACACGTGAGGACATAATTAGTTTTGACATGGTTTCCATCTTCTTGTATCCATGTTGGTTAATCCACTAAAATGTAGAAATACACACACACTCGAACTTAGCTCCGTGATTGTTATCACAATTTTTTTGTAGGCTTGAATTCTGTCAAATCCTGTTTAGCACTTCAGTTACTTATTCCTTATTCGATTAGAAGATAAATCAAAAAAGCTAGACAAGTTATTGGCACATTTAAAATGAGTAATCTCAAGTTTCTTCCCATCGAGTCCGTGGTGGATCCGTCATTCTGGCACAAACTCTCTCAGCTGAAGTTGGATGTCGATCGTTTATCTGAAACTCCGAAAAACATTTTTGGATATTCTCTAGACCCAGCGACTCTGTCTTTGATCGTAGATTACACTTCGTTTAATGAGTAAGTGACTCCTTGATTAGGCTCTGTAATGAAAAAGTTGTTTGGTAGTAACTTATAAGTAGGTTGGACCCAACCGGATTTGTTGCAGTAGCGTAGGGTCATTTCTCATGGAGGGGCAGCAACAATAGTCAAAGATTTTATACATAGGTATAGATATTTAAAACTAGGTATTGTTTTATGTTTAGTACTAGTACATTGTCACAGTAAAATATTATAGGGGTACTATTTTTAAGCGTTTATCCCGAACAAACTTTGGTGAAGTGGCAATCGATATTTTTACTTAACCGATTTTAATGAGGAGAAAGAATAATATGTCTTTCGCCCAAACCCTTTTGCTAGGTTGGCAGTCAATCACTAGAAAGCATTAATAGTGTTAGAAATGCCCGATTACAAAGGTTCATTTTGGAAAATAAAACCTGAAACGAAAACAATTACCTTCGAATAAATTTGCGTTCTACGTTTAGAAAATCGTACCTCCCAATCGAGAGAAAATGAACATGATTAAATCAAGTAGACAATAGCAGGCACATTGTAACATTTTACAGCTTAATCTTACGATCTACAAATTGTGTTTATTAACCCTCTTTTAGTAGACACAAAAACAACATTTTTACCAAACTAATTCTGTCTTAGTATATGAAAATATTCATGAACTGGGGAGCTCTAGACTTGACTTACCTACCGCTTCCAAACGCCTTTGTAGATGTGGATGTTTCTCTCTATGGTTTTCTCAACTCATTACTTCAGCACCCACGTTTCCACTAATCACGATTCCTTTCATGCTACACATTGTGTGACAGGTGAACACGAAATGAATACAGGACATGAAACGAAAGACATCTCAAAATGTAAACAAACGGCCAAGCTGGCTACAAGGTTGAAAATTATTGGGTGGTTCACATAAATATCGAATAGAGAATTGATAAGATATGATAAAGATAAAGAACGTTTATTTGTATGAAGGCCACTGGGGCCCTTATGTATACAATTATTTACAATAGTGGTGGGCAGGAAAGTTAAAACTAAAAAGCTATAGTAGGTACTTACAAAATGTTTTTAACAGAAACAAAAGGCAGGATAAGTGAAAAAAAAAAAATTCAAAAATAAAAAACCTCTTCTTTTTTTTAAAATAAAATATTTAAAATAACAAGAGGAAAGAAGAAGAACAGAAGAAAAGAAAGAGAAAAAAAGAAAACAAATGAAACAGAAGTATTTACTGAATCTAGTGAGTGCTGTGAAGAAAAATTGAAGAAAGATAGGTACATAGTCCGAAAACCGTTCAAACAAATGGGGTTGGAACTAACAGTCAATGCTTCTATCCCCTCCCCTTTTCAGTTCCATTGGTTCTGGTTTGATTCCCATCTGATTCGGGAATGTTTCTCCGGACTAATCTTAAGGGGAGTTATGGCCTTGTCATCAGGAACAAAACGCGGGAAAAAATCTTAAATTGAATAATGCGAGAACAAAGCGTTTAAAGAAACGCTGCAAATTATTTCACAAAGGTTTATTATTTTTTCAATTGAGTATGATCATAGTTTTAGTTGGCTAGCGTACGTCATAATTCAAGTCCAGACTCCTCGGCGTGTCCTATTTCGAGTTGCCACAACCTATACTTCTATAATTATATACGCATGTTTATATTTCTCGATTTGAGCTCCTATCTATTCAAATAGTTATTGCCTTAATAATATCATTATCTAAGTACGTACGAAAAGTCGAGAGGATATGTTATTAAATATGCGTAGGAAAAGCTTTGGTATTAACACTCAAATATGACCTTGAAAAAAAAAAACATATATTCATGCCTCGAAGGAAAGCCGGCGCCGTACCCACCACAAGGTGCCGCGGCGCCGGCGCCTCCTCTCACTCCACCCCCCCCTCCCCCCCCCCCCTCACCACCCACCGTGACCCCCTGCCAGGCGTGCGCGCGTAGAAAAATACACTTTTTCGCCTGTTTTTGGCCCATAGCATCTATGCGAGTAAAGCGATCGGGATGGTTAAATGTTGGACCAACTAGACCCCAAATGGAGACTATGTGCGAAAGAACGGGTTTTTAAAGTCAATTCTTAGGCCTTTTATGGCCCGAACGGCGGACGGCGAACGGCGGACGGACATTTCAAATTTGGATTCTACGCACCTTGAAACGTAAAGTGACAAAGTTTGAGGGGGGGTTATAAAAATTTTTTGCTAAAATCACTAGGCGGAACTTTCCATCAGAAATGAGCTCTAGAAGTGACTCCTGAAGTTTGTCACTTCTCAAGTGTGGACTCCCTGTATACTTCTAAAGTTACTTCACACTTTTGATTTACGGAGATACCAGTTTTCCAGTCAGGTGACGGAAAACTGGAACCTACTTTCAATCAACCCTCGAATTATCTTCTAGTCGTGGAGACATCGTTTCCACACTTCAATTACTACATACAGATTCGTTGTAAAGTATGTCGAATCCAGCAGTAAGGATGTACGAAAGCTACGAATGATTGTGTGAATGCTCGTCTAGAATGGTTGAAAAATGCTCCAAAAGGTTAATACTACTATTAATCTGTGCATAGTCGCCTAGTTTGTTGATTTTGGATTACTCAATTTAGAATGTGAAATGCTCTTGACCTCCTGGGAACTAATACTACTTATATGTTATGTGAATTGTTGTGTGTGTCCCCTTCCTTTCCTTGTGAAGCAAATAATTTTTTTCTTCTTTTGATTCATTGCAGAATTGAGAAATTGGAAGGAAAAATCAATTCCTCCGAGCAAACGTCTTTGAAAAATCTCTGTGCTCCAGGCAGCTCTCACAGAATACCCCTTGGCGTTACTCCGGGAATTTTGATAAATTTCAACATTTCGGATTCTTTCAAGAATATAAACAAAGTACGACACTATATTTTATTCTGTTATATCACATTTATTTTCAATCACACTCATGTTAATTTTTATTTTTTTCTGATCAAAGGTCGTCTAGAACGTTCTCATTTGTTGTTGACATGGATATGTCTTTGCTCTGGGGGGTCAACCAAAAATTTTCGTGACGCAATATGTCACAATTTCTAATGATGTTCACGTACAACCAATCCGTTGCTAGGGGAATGGAACTTCCGTAGTTTTCATCGCACAGAAATCGTTCGCCACTCGTTGGAAAGCGCTTGATTTATGTGATAAATGTTCACATCTCAAGCTACCAATTTCCCCCTCCTTACGTACCTGGCTACATTCCTAAACTAAGTTGATTGGACTAAAAACAATTTTAATAAGCCGGTTACAATATTCTTAACATAAAGCAATAGCATCATTTACTCCACTCCATAGGAAACATTATCATCCTCTTGACAACAGTCGACTGTAAACAACAACTCATTGTAGTGGCTTCTCTCCACAGTTATTTTCAACATTTCTATAAGTAAACCGTTGTTTTGTTGGAATTAGTCGGGATGCGGCCCAGGGAAAATAAATGAAATTATTTCATTTATTGTTTTATTTGATAACGTTTCGTCCTCTTACTGAGGACATCTTCAGATCTTGGTGTGTCCAGGAAAAAATTTATAAACATCCGAATATAACGGATTTGTCAAATAAAACAGTGGCTCACCAAGTCAACTCAATGTCAAGAAAGCAAGATCTGAAGATGTCCTCAGTAAGAGAACGAAACGATAAATGATATAATTTCATTTATTAATGAAAAATCAGGCTATCATGAACATAAAAATGATAGCGCCTGTATTGGAGAAATGACTTTAATAGTATGTATAGTATGCTTATTGTGTCTCCAAGAATAAAAGAATAAATTCTTTATCCTACATTTCGTCGCCTACAGTCCAAAGTTAAAGGATTTTTTTACAACTCTCGAGGACAACCGTTATGAAATATCCAATCAAAGACATATCCATGTAACATGGTATCTGCTTGTAAAGCAGATAGTGGAACTCGTTTTTTTTATAAATTTAACTCCGAATTTCAAACCTTAAATTTCACTCTTTGCGATTAATTAAAAGTGATTCCAAGATTTCATGACCATTGGGCTGTCATTATCGGATTCCTGAGCCAATTTTAATAAATTTTGGCCCAATGAGGTATACCCGCAAGTTTATTTTTACACATTTGAATGAAAGTGTATGCAATTCTAAGAATATCGTCACCACCCACACTTTCTATGATTTTTCAGTTTCGGCAAAAAGTTACATATACATCATCACACCCCTCTTTGAGATGGACTTTGCCTAGTGTGGCTTCACATCTGTTTAGGAATAGATAGGTGGATGGATAATAGATGTGTGCATCAACTGTTTAGTGGGGTGGTTAGATACTTTTAAAGTTTTTTAGCATAGAGGAGGAATGCAATAAACTTTATGCCGAGTTTATAGTTTGATATAGCGGGGAAATTAGTGTTAAAACCACCGCCACCTCTTTTTTTTTCAATGGAAGTAGGTACATAGCGAGTTTTCCCTCTTACCGCTAGCTCTATTTTTTTATTTGTTTGAAAATGGATGTAGCGAGTTTTGCCACTCAATGCCTCATCTGTATAAGGTATACGCAAATTACAGAACCAACTTCTAGAGGAAGAAGGGACGAAAATCAATGATGCGATTGTGAGCGGTGCGGCAGTCGATGATCCTACGTTATTGAACCGTTTCCTTGTCATCACCTATTCGGTAAGTGAATTTAGTGGATTACCTACATATACCCTTGTGTTTACTGTATTATTTACCTAAATTCGTTCCATCAGAATCTGATGATATTCTGAAATGAATCTGAAAATCGGGTTGAGGTTCAAATTGTGGTTAATTCTGTTTTTTTTTTTTTTTTTAAATACGGAATGTGTTTTAGCCTTGGCATCTCCAACTGAAAACGAAACGTTTTGTGTTAACGAAAATGTGTTGCGTTTTTGTGCAACGAAAATGTGTTGCAATAATCTACTGATGAATTCCGCTTACAACCGAGTTGTTGCTAGAGAAATGGTACTTCTTCATTTTTCATCCCACAAAATTCGTTGACCATTCGTTCAAAAGCTTTCGATTTATCTCGATTGTGTGTGGCCAACAAGCTGAGTTATGAGCATGGCTTTATGAATAATTGTTTACACACAAGTAATCATTCTCAATAATTGATATTGTGATTGCAACTGCTTGTTAATTTCTGATAATTCATGTTATATGAATAAATGACATCTAGTGATAAAATACACCGCAAAATCTGAGTCATTCTTATATGCGGGTCTCGCGGGTTTATTTTTTTTATTTTTTTATTTTTTTCAACGCTTTTTCACAAATGATTTGTGGCGCGGTGTCATTCTATGAAAATGTACCCATCCTATATGTATTTTCAAAACTCACTTGGATAGTACTATTAAGAAGTAATGCGACTCTTTTTTTCTCGCAACATTACTTTTGATGTTTATGAATAAGGTACAATATGATAACTTTTATTACTCTGAGCATTTACTTAAGAAACTCATGTATTATTTCATGGTTTCACCCTTATAATTAATAACGTTCAGTAATGTTCTTATCCCTGGTTTTCGTGCTTTGTTCCAGGATCTAAAGAATTACTTTTTTATATACTGGTTTGCGTTCCCAGCCTTGGCTCATCTTACATTTCCGATTGTGGGAACACCTACATTACTAAGCGATGCGTTCAGTGAAATCCAAGTAAGAAATTTCATGAAGTTTGTGTATTATGTTTTTACATATTAGACTCAATTCATTGTGAGGCTCCCTAATTTAATAACAATTGTTCCTAAATTTATACAATTGTGCGCTATTTTCTGTTTTGTAGATTCAGTCATTGCTTGCTACTCATTCCAGTCTTGCTTGGCCCAACAAGGAAATGTTCTGTGTCGTTGAAACTGCTGGGGCCCTTGAATGCCGTACCCTTCGTTACTTCATTGACAACATTGAGAAAGGTAGGTACTACTTAGTTATACAATGTTGGGGAGTTTTTTGTTTTGGGCAACCATCTTTTTTAAAAATTAATTTATGAAAATTTTAGCTTTTTTAGTGATCAAACTAGGGAAAAATTAATTTGTGAACTGAAAAAATTCAATTACGGCATGAGCTAACAACCTATAAAGGAAAGAAGCAAATTGAGTGTTTTTTTTTTTTTTTTTTTTTTTGGTTTATTATTTTCAATGATGAACCTTTGTAATAGACGAAGAAAAAAAACTTCTCCTCAATATTTGTTGGTTTACGTTTCAAGATGCATAGAATCCGAAAATCGATTAGTAATTAAGGGCTGAAGTATTGAAAAATCGAGATCTCAAAAACGTTCAAGGTATGTAACAATGATTTTTTGGTTGTCGTTGATGAGTATTATCCCAATGAGTCGAATTAAACCTTCTGGAATGCCTTATGTTAATCTGATCGGTTTCCCTAAGGGCTAGAACTTCGAAAATAATCCTTTGGATTTATTCGGGCAAGAACACTACTAACGAATCTTTGAATTAGCGAGTCAATCGTTGAATTCCATTAGTTACTGCTGGAGAGTGGGATCGGAGCATATAAAACTTGTATCGTAAGTATCAGCTGATATTATTGCAATGGAGTTATCAGCAGATATAGTTCCAATGGAATTCTAACTTTGCGAAATCGAGTTTAATAACTATTGTCCATGCGGGTGGACTAGTGAAGCATTGGTAGATGCTTCATTTTATCTCATAAATTTTCAATTGGTAGGTACTTACCTAAGCCGCCAACACCCAATGTCGCTTGTTGGTGACACCTCTTTTAGGACCTACCAACCCGCCTAGTATTCGTTTTTCTGCAAATTGTGTCTTTGATAGGCTTTTTCAAGAGTTCCTAAAATCAGAAAAACGAGAAAAAGTTGGCATATTAACCCGTGAACTACGTTATTACATTTCTAAGTTTGTGTTCACGTCAAAGATTTTGTGCAGACGAACTGCGTGTCATTTTTTTCGGCCATGTTTAAAAAACGGTTTATACAAACGTTTTTCGTATTGTATTTTCGTGTAGTTTGGTAGTTCTGTGAATTGGTTGAACACAAATTTGTGTGGAAATACCTCATGTGTAGAAAAAAAAAAAAACAAAAACTGACTGTGGAACTTGAGTGTCACCCGCAGGTGATGTTGGGCTCACTGGCAACTTATAGGTCGAGCAGAGATGGTTTGTGTTCCGAGGGCGCTCCCTACGTTGAACTACAAGCTGAGACAACCTTTAGGTGACAGCCTTGATTGGTAAAATTAGCTGAGAAGTGTTTGAAAGGAAATTTCACGTGCCCTGCCAATCTGACTTCAAGACGAGCAGCCATTATGATTTTTCTGATAATTTGACTGCTGTCATAAATAAAATTGCCCATATGAATATTGCCTATTTACCTATTATTTTTGCTTGCCATGATTGATTCCCTTTACGTTTCTCTTCTTTTGGTCCCCGAGTTTCAACCAATTTCATCTGTTCGTTATGACCAACACCCCAACTACAGGGCTTTCTTCGTCGCTCGGGAGATTGTTCACAATGTTGCCGTCTACTCTTGAAAAAACCTGAAGTTTTTCAAACTTTCTGAGGAACCTGGTCAGCGGGCCAGCTAGTTTAGTGGGGTGTTGGAGCTACCACTAGTTAATGTTACTTTGTGTAAAAACTAACACCAAACACATGTACAAATGTACACTTTTGTCAATATGAATTGGTATTGGTATTCCAGGTGCAGAAAAAATGTACTTGTGTGCAATTGATGGGAGTACAGAAGATTTTGTTCCTGCCTGGTCATGTCGGAACCTGCTCACTCTAGTCGCTCATTACAGGTTATAACTCCATATTATTTACCTAATCGTGTTCACATGGCGTGGAGAGTCCAGCATGATAGAGAGGAGAGTTGCCTATACTGATATGGGGCTTAAAGAGCTTTATAAAATTTCTCAAACACCGAAATCGGAAACTTTGAAAAAAAAAACTGAAGTTGCTGTGTTTTATGTCACATTAGTTGCACAGTTGCAGTCTGTTCGTATTTATTGTATAAGAGTTTAACGGTGTACTTCCTTACATTCCACTTTCTAAATGACTTTGAGAACACTGGACACATACCTCAGTTTAACCCCCCCCCCCCCCCCCCCCCCGCTTTATTTATGCTTTCTACTTTTTGAAGATATAAAAAACTTTAAAGGGTAGGTAACATGCCACAAATGTACTTAAATTTCATTAAAATATGTACTAAAAAAAATCAATAAAAATAATATTGGTAAGTAATGCATGCATTACAGGGTCGTCCCTAAAAATGGATTGTATATAGTTTTGATGAGAGCTAAAATAAGATAACAAATAAATATCACGACTTCTCGGAATTACCTTTCCCCCCATTAACCCCCTCGACCGACTGTAAATTTCCATAATAAAACTTCCAGCATGAAATTTGAAACTCCTGAAATATTTTCCAAACTAGACCAAATTTATAATTGAACTAAAAATATTATCACGGAAATCTGACGAGAATAGTTAAAATACCATGATTTATTTCTATTACCCCTTTCATTCACCCCCTTCTAAAATAAAATTTGAAACTCCTAATATACCCTCCAAAACTATTTCTGTCCTACTGACCGACCGAATTCACAGTTGGAAAAAAAAAGAATCATGAAAATCTGACGAGATTAGTTAAAACATCATGGTTTATTGCTATTACCCCCTCCATTCACCATATTCCTTAAGGAAATTTGAAACTTCTGATATGCCATCCAAAACTAGACCGAATTTCATAGTTAAACAAAAAAGAAACACGAAAATCGGACGAAAATTGTTAAAACATCATGATTTATCAGTATTACCCCTTTCATTTACCCCCTCCCATGGTGAAATTTGGAATTCCTGACGTACGTTCCAAAACTATATCGAATTCTTAATGGAACTAAATAAGAATCACGAAAATTGGTCGAGATTTGTAGCTTGGGCAGCGCTTGAAAGAAATGGCAATTATCCCCTCCACCCCTACCACGAAAGCTAATCCGAAATTCCTAAGGTTTGTTGCACACTAGATTAAAATTGGAATCGAACCAAATAATCACGAAAATCGGCAGAGAATCGCAACCTGGGTGGCGTAAAAAAAATTCAAAATTTCTGGGGGATTGTTGCACAACTAGACCACTAGTAAAATAGGTAAAATTGTAAAAAAGGGATTGCAAAAAATTGTAAAAAAGAAGAAGTTTTTTGGCTTTACCCCTCCATTCACCCTCCATCGCGGAATTCAAAATTTCCGGGGTATTGTTGCACAACTAGACTACTGCTCAACAGGTCATGACTAAGATGTTCAAGGAGGCATCCCAATTTTTACTTAAACATTATACAGATCATCAATCAAATAATGAGGTAAATATGTACAATAAAACCAAATTATTAATAAGTACCTATTAAATAAACTTTGACTAAATGTGTAAAAAATAATTGCAGCTCTGAAGAGGCCATATATTTGGCGAAAGCGCTCAGCATGTGGTATTAAACCACATTATCAGAGAAGCCTTTCTCTACCCTCAAGCAACCCAACCTACTAGACCAACATTGGGATCGCACCAAATAATCACGAAAATCGGCAGAAAATCGCAACCTGGGTGGCGTAAAAAAAATTCAAAATTTCTGGGGGATTGTTGCACAACTAGACCACTAGTAAAATTGGTATTGAACAAAGGAAGAATCTCGAAAATCGGTTGAGAGTTGTGGCCTGGACAGCGACAAAATTTGTCACACAGACACACGCACGCACGGAAGGACAGACAAGACTGGACCGGACCAGACCAGAGATAAAGACCGAAGATATACACCTATGGATTTTTTCACGGATTCGGTCATAGAAAGGTCTGAAACGGATTGGTATGCGGTTATTTATTTATTTTTCTCTCGTGCTTGAGTTGTCCCCGCCCCTCTGGTCCCCCAATAAGCGTCCCTCATGTTAACAAAACCTTGCCAACAAGACCTAGCTTCAGAGGGACGTCCTAACTAACTCCGAAAAATACGAAACCTCTTTATAGGTATATGTGTATAATATACTATCCGTACTTGGAGTAACCACAATAATATGTTCATGTTCATTTCAACAGAAAATCCGTTCCTGTTCGACTTATTTGCCTGAGGCTTGGGTCGCGCTATTTCAAGAGCAGTTTCGTCGTTGAAGTTAATATTGTAGGTAGGTAAATATTCCAGAAGTAAATAGTAGCAGTACCTACCTATAAGTTCCCACTATAGGTACAGGACGTCTAACGAGTTATGCACCAGCGGTTTATCTTCATCAATATACGAGTTAAAAAACCAAATGAATGGTGTCCCATTAAATTTTAGCGAAGAATTCAACCCTGACATACTTTTTCGCGCACCACTCGATTGCGCAACCATGCTTAATCAACACCAACTTTGTTTTTTCACATGGGAACCACCATTTTTACTGCAGATTTGGATTCCTCATAAAATTTCATGAAAAAAATGACACATCACTCGAGTTTTGAGTGCGCACAAACGAGCACAATCACGCGCAAATGGAGCACAAATTGTGAAATATCGAGTTTTGAAGATATTAAATTGCCGCATGCGGTACATGATTTTGGGGTATGTTTTCACGTTGAATCATGTACTGATGTTTATTTATTGATATTCGTAACACTAACTTGGAAAAAACGAAATTTTAGAACGTTGCGCTGTGTAGAAATGTGTGATTCTGACAGTTTTGTCGGGGATTTTCCAAGTTGGTGCTGCAATGTATCAATAAATAAACATAACTACGCGATTCAGCGTGAAAAATACCCTGAGATCAATCATGTACCACTTGAGGCAATTTAATATATTCAGAAACTCGATATTTCACGATTTGTGCTCGTTTGTGAGCACTCAAAAATCCAAATGATGAGTAATTTCTTCATCAAATTTTGTGTAGACAAAATCTGCAATAAAAAATGTGGGTTTCCACTTGAAAACAACAAAACAAAGTTGGTGTTAATTTCGCAGGGTTGCGCAATTGTGTGGTGCGCGAAAATTCCATGATTGAATTCCTCGCATAAAATCATGGGGAATACGATATTTTGGTTTTTAAACAAGTCTATTAACGGAGATGAGCCGCCGGTGCTCAACTCGTGCAACACTCTGTATGCCATAGGAATTATTTGTACCTATATAGTAACTTTTAGTATAGTAATTATTCCTGTATCATTCGAGTATAATTACTAGCATAATGCAAATTTAATATTCCTGAACGCTCATGTATGCAATTAATCTTAGTCTTGACACAATACATTTACATTTTCAGGAAGTGGAGAAAAACTGAAAGTGGTGGGGTGGTCTAAAAACGATAACGACAAATTCGGGCCACGGTCGGTGAATCTCCGTGAGTCAATGGACCCAATCAGGTGTGTTGTTCTAAATAAAAATGAGTAATGATTGTTTATTAAATTGATCTATGTTGGGTTTAGTTTAATTTACAATACATATATTTATTTAATACATGTCTATGTACATAGGAACAAGTTACCTAATACCGAACCTACTTTAGATTAGATCTTATTCAAAATGTACTTCTGTATAATTCAAAAATATTAGTTTCATTAACAACAAGAAATAAGTACATATTTATAAAATCATAACTAATACAGCCGACATCATTCATTTGGCCAGTTACTAAATTAGTAACCAGACCTAACCTGGTATAGGTACCTATTTATACCTATTCTAAATGAACTGGGTTTTAGATTAGCTGATGCCAGCGTGGATCTGAATTTAAAACTCATGAAATGGAGATTGGTGCCTGATTTAGACCTCGATGTCGTGAAAAATCACAAAGTCCTTTTGATTGGAGCTGGGACGATGGGTTGCTCAGTAGCGCGGTGTCTAATGGTCAGTGAAAATTACTCATATTTCCGTTTTCTTATGTCACTTTTACAACCTTCACAATATTTTTACCTTATGAATTGCATTATTTGTTGGAGAGGAGACATGAATAAAGTATTTGACGAAAAATGTTGAGGAAAGTACATCTACGTTGGGTTAAAAAAAAAAGCTAAAATAACATATTCGTAGTACATAGATGCTGGATGCAATGTTGAGCTATGAATCAACAAAACACTCACACATAATATCACTCACATCACACATAACATTAGGGTGTGCATTTTGTTTGCACATTCCATGATATTCGGTATGATTATTCAACTGCTCACGCTGGTGATTGTTTGAGAAACAGACAAAATGCTTTAATATTTTCCATTTCTTCATTTAGATATTTGACAACCTTTCATTTTGACACCATAACCATCTTGATATATCCGCTAAACCCCGTTTTTGATTATCCGCTAAATTTCCAAGATTTTGAACACACAAAAAATCATAACTCTAGTTTTACAATTAATAGGTTTCATTTTTTAAAGCTTATCACAACGGCAATGGATATCAAAAAATATCATTACTCTAGAAAACATTTCTGTAAAGGGTGGTGCTTCAAATTTGATTTTGCGAATTTTCCGAATTCGGAGGTCGATTTTGTGATTTTTTGGAGATATGAAAACTGGCGGGATCGCGTCAATGCCTTGGACCAATGTTTATCAAATGACAAATGGCTCCCGTGGAAAAAAATATGTGTATATATATTTTCTTTTCTTAGTTCCCTCACCAGTCACGCATTTTCCACCGTCTTAATAGTAGTTTCCTTTAATCAGTTTGGTATATTTGATAGGGTTGGGGCGTCCGTCACATTACCTTTATAGATGACGGAACAGTCTCTTTGTCGAATCCAGTTCGGCAATCGTTGTACACGTTTGAAGACTGCGATATCAATGATGGCAACGGAAAGAAGAAAGCTGAAGCAGCATCCAGTGCCCTTGCTCGAATACTACCAACAATAGTGAGTCAAATTTCTTCTTTGAGTCAATATTTCTAGATTAATTCTGTAAGAATATCTCTGCTATTGTAATAGAGACTTGAATGTTAACAACGACAAGGAAATAATTTATTATTTCAATCATTATCCGCTAAAGATGTTTCTTACAGACAACCACGGGTGTGTCAATGACAGTGCCAATGCCTGGACACACCACAGAAGGTCTCTCTCAAGCTGCAAAACTACATACGCTGATTTCAGAACACGACACAGTGTTCTTGCTCACTGACTCCCGTGAAAGCCGATGGCTGCCAACTGTGATATCTTCATCTATAAACAAAGTGAGTGTTGACTGTTTCATTACAGTATTTCTCATTAGCAAACTCTGAAAGATCCGTTAGAAAATTTTCCTTACTTTGCCAAAATTTTGTTGTTGCTTCGCACAGCTCGCAATAACTGCTGCGTTGGGGTACGACACCTATTTGGTGATGCGGCATGGTGTGAAAAATGAAAGTGACAAGAAACTGGGTTGCTACTTCTGCAATGATATTACTGCACCTGGAAATGTGAGTATTTTTTGCATATCACCAGGTTGGTAAATCAGATTAGTAGGGGTTGTGAATAACATTTTTGGAGTTGGTAGTCTGTATAATATAAGAGTAAAAATAAAACAAAGATATCTCAGATAAGTTTCACTAATGATTTTGAGTCAGACTCTCTCTAATGGTGGCAGTTTCATTGCAGTCAAAAATGGATAGAACTCTCGACCAACAGTGTACGGTTACTAGACCTGGTGTCTCCAACATGGCTGCTGCATTGGCTGTAGAGATCTTCATTTCCATACTACAACACCCACAAAGGTACCATAGCTTAACACATCTTCAGTTATTATTATTATTATCTCTTTACAATAACTTAGTTTTATAAATACTGCCCTCGGTCAAAGTTCTGCTTCCTCTTCAAAGATTTCATTTGCCGTCATTCTATTCGCTTTGTGGAATCGTAATTGCTGCCTCGTCCTTCAATAGTAAGCACCACTGGTAACTCCGAGCCCCTCTTAGTCATAGTGACACAGCCCTAAATATTGTTAGCTGGGTTCCAACACCTACAAATAGGGCTTAGACCACTTTCTTTGTAGTATTGCTGCTATTTGTTTTAAGAGTGCATTGTATTCTTTGTGTAGAGGTCTGTTGCAGGAGCATATTAATGGAGTATAAGTACCCCTTCTGTCTTCTGCGGCTTTGTCATACTTTCTGTGTTCATCTCTTGCTGCAGAATTGGCATCAGAATCCCAACCTCTGGTACAGAAGACTCCAATATCTCCTTCCAGTGAATGGAAGTTGTACTTGGGAAGTCCTGAGATAATATGCCTTGTAGTCTCCCCCCAGATCCTCCTGAGAGAACACTGTTAACATACAGGCCTAGCATGCGCTAGAGCTCGCATTACCAACTATGCAGGTTGGTGCCTGAGTTTTTGGTTATCTCCAAACTCCAAATGCCGAGGTCGGCGGAATGGGACCCACGAATATCTGGTACAGTGAGAGGTAGCGTCTGCATTCACGGTAAAGTTGTCATAAAACGCCAATTTCTCATGAGGATGGTTTCACGGGGGTAGTAGGTTTCACGCCCTTGTAGTTCTCCCCTGTCCCTATCCAGGAGGGCGGCAGCTAGAAAGATAGAGCCTTGTTGGGGTGCAGGTCCCTTCAAGGTGGAGTTGCTCGGCCTCAAACGGGGAACGCGTTAACAGGCCCATCAGTCTATATGTTTTCCTCTGAGTAACTGTCCCTTTTTCCGTACTGGGGGTGTCTCTGGACACTACACGTGTGGCATGCGTGCCTCCCTGCTTGTACTGCAATCACAAAAACAAGGGTTTGTTTGCTAAAGTTCCGCTGACGTGACTCCATTTTTATAGATCTTTGTATATCCATATGTTAGTGCTGCTAACATGCCCTTGGGCATTTCCACTGCCACATGAACTGAACAGCCATAAAGGTGCCCTTCATCTGAATTGAACCTGCTCCAGTACAGCATTGGAAACAAACCTAGTGCTGAGCTCCCATCTTCTGCAAACTTAAGCACAGGCTCCATTGCCACACTCCACCCTATGCAACATCAGCGATCTTGACACGCTCATCGCGAACATAGTCATGTCATTCATGAAACATTCATGAAAGAAATGGATCTCCGCCAAAGATTTGATAGGGTTTGGGGATGGCGCCATCCTGTCCTTGGGTATGAATCAGGGAACACTTAATCACATTTGACGTTAGTCAAAAAGAAAAGAAAAAACCCTGGAAAACCCCACCCAGCTACATGAACAGTTCCCCCTTAAAACAAATAGCCATATATTATATTATTACAGATTATATATCTGTTACATAGTCATGTGATTTCTTGACCAGTCCACCTCTTTTGCATTTAAAAGCATGATACACATCTAACTGTGACCCATATCCATTTCAGCTTCCTGGCAGATTTAGAGGTGGAGTGGCTGCAAAGCCAGTGCATCATGAAACTCAGTGGGTGATAAGTCAAACCCATTCGCTTGAAAAGGCATACTGATAACCACTGTGGCTTACGTGTTACTCTTTCTAACACTCTCTTTTTTTGAGGCTGCATTCTTTTGCATATTGCCTGACTCTGATGGAGCATGCATTCGTTTCTTGTTTTTCGTTCTTCGGTTATGACCTTAGTCATATTGTTAATATGCCTCTTATAATGTAGAGCCCATGAAAATGGATGATATGAGCTCTTCCCCTGCTCTTAAAAAAGTCTGGCTCTTCATGCACTGCACTCAATTTAACCTTGTCACATTTCGGTTAGTTTGGTATCTTATATTTTTGTCTCTCTTTAGCTTGTTCTCTAGTAGATGTATATACCTTAGGTTTATATGATTACAGTTGTTCACTGTATGCACAGTTCATTATAAAACTATAAACATTATAAAACCAGGTGTGGGATTTTAATGTTATGTTAAAATTCAATCTGATTGATAATTACTGTAATTGTTTATTGTGTGGTGTGCTATGCCAGATATCTAAAGTATAGAACAATACCTCAGAATTGAGATCAGGTTCACAACAGACCAGCTACAAGTTTCACAGGTAAAATGGTGGGATCTGTATTGTACACTTCTGCAATCGGAATAGGAATGTCTCCACCGAGAACATGAGAAACTCGAGGTAGAGCGCAGTACTTAAGCAAGGACCTTACTGATTTGCTCTTCTTTTGTTGCCTATAAGGACAATCATGATGGACACATTGTTTTTGTTTTTTGTCAGTTTTTTGTTTGCTTATGTGTTTCTGTATTATAATTTATTTTTTAATTATATAATTCTAATTTTTGCCCATTATTGATGAGATTGATAATGCGGGGAACGAACTGTGGAATGAAAAGGGGTGATGCAAGGTATCAACAAGGGGAAAGTCATATCAACCACCATGTAATTAGGTCCTTTGCCCACTAGCGCTCTTATGGGGACCTTGTTAGTTAGGAACCCCATTCTCCCGTCATCGGACATTCCACTCCTCCTTCCATATTTTGACACTTAAATTGTCCTCCCATCATAATCTGTGTTGGCATTACAAGCCAACCTCTATCCTCTATCAGTGATGAATAGAGGATACCCTACCAAGAAGTGATACCTTATCATCATCTTCTTCGACTTCAACCTCCTTCCTTCCTTCGTGCCTAGTGTCCTGCATGGAGGTAACAGTTGACTATATGGAGAAAAAAAATTATGTAGTAAGTTTTCCAGAGAAGGTACCTAGTCCTTACTAATTTATTACATGTGATTTTATATTAACCAATTTCTATTAACTTTTAATTAACTATATCAAATATACGCTTTTTCTTGCCTCCATTCAGAGTACACCTGGTGCCACTGCTTCCCTCCATCTACAAACACCTGCCCATTTATCATTATTTTGATTGTGATTTCACAGAGGGAGTTGTGCAGCTGACGAAGAAACTATTTTAGGGATGGTACCCCACTCAGTGCGTGGCTTTCTGTTCTCATTCAGTCAAGTTCTTCCCAGCACACCATCTTTTGAACAATGCATAGCATGTTCTCCAAAGGTACCTACTAGTTTCAAACCCTCTAGTTTCCCCATATTTTCAACCATTTCTCATCAACTAGATAAAACATTATTGCTGTTGCGTTCAAATTTCAGGTGTTAGACCAGTATGAAAACAACCGTGACAATTTCCTAGACACCGTATTCAAATCAGCAAAATATTTGGAAGATTTGACTGGGCTTACTCAGCTTCACAAGGCTTCGGAGATGGCAGATGTAAGTTATAAAATTAATGATTTTTCAACTTCAAATAAATGTCCATGCTCTCCCCAAGTTAAGATCTCCTGTAAAGATTAAAACAATCTTGGGAAGCAAGAGACTTACGTTTGGCACCCATACGTTAAAAATCATTACTTCATGCGGATTTTATCTTCGGCATCTGGTTTAAGTTGAGCACCAACGTTCTGCAAAAAGAATTTAGTTTTGGTACCTCTCATCTGTGTTGTTACACTGGGCACCCCACACAAATTTTTCTTTCCATCTTTAACTGACTGAGGACTCTCTTCATGCTGAATGACAGAGAGGTGTTGTTGAAAATGATCGTTTGATGCATCCCAAACGAGGATTTTGTTGTGTATTAAGTGCTGCAAGTTACTAGTCGCTCTCGATGTTGGGTCAGCATTCAGAACCTTAACTAAGGCTTTCCTGTCTATCTGTGAATGGTTGAAATGAAAATATGAATAGCTTGCTTCTACGCTCCTAACTTATAAGCCTGTAAACCAACTTACTACCTTACTGACACTACTTACACATACCTTCTTAGAAATGGTTGAAACATCCTCATTTGCTTCACATGTCACAGAAGCCCACCCCAGCCCATCTGTACGCTCATGTGCACAAATGTTACCCGGCCATTCATCATTCCTACTCATTGCCATACCCTTCTCCTGGGACATATCCAGTGCACTTCCCCGCACTTAATGTTTTTTGGTAGACGTATCTATACTACTTATGAAAATACACATCGAATCCACTCCACAAACCACCCGCAATACATCCATCTCCGTCAACGTTCATGGCTTTAGCGATTCTGATGACTATATGAGCTCATATCCAAGAATTCTGGGTGCCTGTGGTAAAGGTTGCTCGTCTGGCCCTTTCCATTACTATCATTCCTAGGTCCCAAAACTAAAACGGGATCTGGGGTTGATTCGCTGAGAAGTACCACCAATTGAGAAATGTGCCGAAAGCTAGGTTCGTTTGGTGGCACAAAAAGTAGCCCTGCTGGAATGTCTTAAGTCCTGCAGCACTTCACTGCACCAAACTTCAAGCCAGCAGCCCTAATGTTGGTGATCACCATAGACACAAATGTATACATTCTTCTGATTCAAGAAATATTTTTTCTGTTTAAATCCTGATCTTCATTTTGGGATAAATCAGATTTTTTACTCAAGCTGATTTCGGTACAAGCCCTTAGCGTTTTTTGGGTTTTGGGAAATTAAAAGATTGTGACTACTCAAAGATTTCACGCTTTTACCTCCTTGAACTACACGTGATTCTTTCAATTTGACAGGTGCTGGAACTTAGTGATAGTGAATCAGTTGGCGAAATGGATTAAGCATTGGAACTGAGTAATACGATCTCTGCAACGCTTATGGCCTTACATATTTGGTAAGCTCAAAATAGGTTTTCAATTTAAGTGGTATATTGTTCTTGAGTAGATGGGCCCCAATGGATGAGTTGATTTCTGAAATATGTATTCAATAATTTTCTTAATGAAATCGAGCAATGAATTTACTGCTTAGTAACTTTCCACTGAACTTAAGCCCTATGAATTGATTTATTTTAGTTTGCACCAAGTAGCCATGGGGACCATTCCCAATCTAGTTCAAGGATGTAGGTTTTATTTGTATTTTTCTTTGTTACAGCTCAAGTACAACAGATGTTGCCCCACAGGGAGGAATTTAATCCTCCAGGTTTCGCTATATTTTGTCACTTATTTTCTGTTACCTACTTCTTGAAGTTCCCATTACTTCACGTATTAACTGCATGCTTTCAACAAGACAATATTGAGAGTCAGAAGTTCAACATGGCCCTTATTCATACTGCTCCCACTCTGCAGAATCAAAACAATGCACTCAAGTTTTATAATTGAACGGCTACTTCTTCGGTGATGAAGATTGTTAAAACTGACAATACTTGAGGCTGTATCTATTTCCCCACACGTCTCACCAAGCTATACGTCATTTAGAGAATTTAGCTGAGTCACTCACTCTATAGTATTGGGGCAGCCCTTCTGAGACACTGTCGCTTAAACTTTTCGATGCTACGCCCGAATATATTCGGGGCGGAAGTGTCTTACATACCATGCAATTCCCGAGAATACTCGGGCTACTCGAGACTGCTTTGGTGTGCTATGCACGAATATATTCGTGCTCGCTCCCTCGACCTACCGGCTGTGTTTATTTCACCAGTACCCCTACAGGGAACAGCACTGCTTGGATCCAACGATGTTTACGGACAATTGTTGCCATCTTACCAGCTTGATAACAGTTTGGTTTGTTTTGATTTCCCTGGCATTCACAAAAAAAGTGAACTCACGATGTTGCGCAGCATTTACACTGAACAGGAACTATTGAATATTCTCGAAAATAGTGATGACAAAGCTGAATTATTTTGTGACCTGTTTTCTAATGGTTGAACCGCGAATGGTTCCCCTTCGATGTTCCCTGTTGAGTTACCTGTTTGCCAACGTCCCAATGATTCCAGCAGCTATTCTGATGACGAAGAGGTTCCAAAAGCCGAACAAGTAAGGGACCCCGTATCCCATTTTTTTAAAGAGACTAAGGGGCCGTTTATCAATCACAAATAAAGCCCAGGCAAACTCTAGGTAACTAGCAGCCTCAGATAACATCTCGTTGGCTGTTTATCAACTCACATTTATCCGCAAGGTACCGCTATCTGCTTGGTATCCTTACCTGAGACTCACCTCCCTCAGTTAGCGATTTATCTTGTGGGTAAAGTTATGTGGAGAGGTTATATAGCTTGTACTAATAATAATATAATCTATATAGCAATAAAATAAAGTCATATAAGATAGTCATGATGTATAATAACAAAGTTGAATTGATGGATTCGGACTTTTCGGATGAGATCATTCAATTTTTGGAATATGAACGGAGACCGTGCACGGTCCGGCCACGCCCGGATTATTTGAATGAACTTGACGATGTAGATTTTCACACACGTTTCCAGTTGTCGAAAGAAACTACTATGTTTGTGCTGCGGTTGATAGAAGGTAAAATAGAATCCCACAGTGATAGGAACAACTCTATATCGCCTATCACAAAACCATCCTCCACCATCCTCACAACCGTAATAAAATATAAATGTACAGTTTTTACAAATTGGTCTAAAATACATTTATATTACCCGCTCTCTAACCCACCGTGATGAAATTTTTGTTTACTGAGAATGATTTCTACAGAGACCAAATTATATCGAGCAAAATATTATAAAACAAAGGGGGGGAAAGAATAAAATACATTTAGAAACAATCGGTTGAAAATAGCGTAAATACTACAGTTCATTCCCCCCTCCATCATTCCTCCTCTCACAAATCCGTCCACAAAATGAAATCTCCGATTTGTAGCACATCCAAACGAAAAAAGCATGATTTATCGGGATTACCCCCTCCTTACACCTCCATCAATAGTAAATTTAAACTTCCAAGGTTTATTGCATAATTAGACTGAAATCGGGATCGAACAAAAACCAGACACGGAAATCAAATCAGAATATGGATACATTACGGTAGGTATATTTAAATCTATTACCCGCTCCGTTCACCCCTTCCTCAATTAACTTTTTATTTCCTAAGATAATTTTGTTGAATAATTCGAAATCTTAAGGCTGTTCAAACCCTCCTTCAGGAGGTTTTATTATCATAACATTTTAAGTAGTTGATCAATTTTCACACTCCAAAGCTTGATTAGTTCAATTTCGTTTGTACTTAATCCTCAACTAAAGAAAATTTTAAACTGAATTTAAATTGTATGAAAATAGTCAAGATTTCATGGTTTTATAACACTTTCTCAGGCATTTATGGACCGATTTGCATGATTTAAATCATGCTGGATTCTATTTTCCATTCTCTATCTGCTCCGCTAAAAAAAAACAGTCAATTTACGAGTTTGGAAAATTGGAAATAAATGAGCTGAAAGCCGCGCCCCTAGCGGATTTATCTCAAACTGCCAGGACGTGGCGGGGAAAGCCTGTCCCCCACTCTGCTCGCGAAGGCCGGGCGACCGCCCCCTCGATTGTCTCCCACCCCCCCTACCTGCTCCCATTAGGTTAGCATCACCATGGCAACAGGGTGACTTTTTGTAGAACTGGAGTAAAAAAATGAAGTGCCTAATTTCCGCCTTCCTCAACAACCAACTTACAAGTAGACTTCTGTTTTAGCATGAAACGAAAGTAGCGCGGGATTTTTTACTTTCCCAACATCCCAACAGAGTGGAAAGTAATGTCCACTTTTACTTTCCCAACATCCCAACAGAGTGGAAAGTAATGTCCATTGTTACGTTCCCAACATCCCAACAGAGTGGAAAGTAATGTCCACTTTTAGTATCCCAACAGAGTGGAAAGTAATGTCCATTTTTACTTTCCCATCATCCCAACAGAGTGTAAAGTAATGTCTACAACTTTGACATATCCATGATCTACTGTTCTTCCCCTCAAGGGAGAAATTTATATATGGGTCATTCTCACAGAAAAGGGCAGTTCTGAGTTCGAGTTTTTTTAAGTAACTTGTTAGTACCTACCCGGCTCATTAAAAAATTTAGTCCAACTGTCAATTCTGAGAACTCTACTACAAAAAAAGGCCATTGATTTTTCAACTTGGAAAGTGCTCTAGGTTATAACTAAAATCCATGTTGGGTAGGTAGGACCTATATATATATATATATATATATATATATATATATATATATATATATATAATATATATGCAGTTGGCTGGCATCGTTTTTACCAAAAAGTAATCAAAGGATCTTGTAACCTAGGCTTTTAGTTGCGATGTGTTCTTCGACATTTCAGATGTTTTCGATTTCTTATTAATGAGAATACATTTGGGACATCAAGAGGTGAATGAAATGACGAGCAATTTGAAAAGCAGGCCCGTGAAGAGCTAAATTAAAACAACAGACAACAAATTCATAGTAAAAGCAAACAGCAAACAGATAAAACACGGCTAAAGCAAGTTCCATGTTTCTCGAATTTTAGCCAAAGGATCTAAGCAATAACCATCCGGGGGTCCAGGGGGGTTGTCCCCTGGTGAGGGCCGAGTTTTAAAAATTTCTTTCTACTGAAATTGCTCAAATTTCAATACAATTTAACATTTAATAGTAGGTAATTAGAGAAAATTCACTGATACGATCATGCTGCATGACTGGAATTGTTTACTATCATAAATTATTTTCTCCTTCTAAAATTGGCTAGAAAACCAATTTTTATTCATAAAAAAATCAAATAGATGGTCATCATTGGAAAGCATATTCAATTCCATTTCGTCATAAACAATTTAAAAAAATTTTGAGTTGCTTGAAACCGTGCCAGAAAAATAGGAATTTCCCGAGTTTCAGAAATCGGCAACAATTCACTGTGCTCGCTCGAAAATTGTTTCTAAATTCTACTTGCTAGTGACGGGAAACACTTCCTTAGTACTTCAGGTTTCCAAATTTTTTTTAAATTGTTTTCCACCATGTGAAAGAAAATGAACATAAGAATCTTTACCACTAAAATAGTTTATTTCAAATGATAGAATAGTGCAGAAAAAATAGAATGTTGCAAGCAATTAGTTTAAAACTAACTTCAACTCATGCGGATTAGAAAATAACTCATGAGAATTAGAAGAAGAAGAAGAAGAAATTCAACTTTAAATTGAATAATGTTCTTGAGCCTCTGTCGTTATTTTTGTTCTTCGATTCCCTGGTGTCTTAGTCCTGGAGCCAGGGCCGAAAATATGTAGTAATTTGCGGATTGAAAATTTAGTCCGTTCTGAGTGAGAAAATCTTTGTCTGCCATCTCAAAATTGGTGGAATACGAAATGGCGGCTTCATAAAGATGGCTTAATTTGCCCATTTACGGTTCTGTAGGTTTAGTTATTATTAGAGAAAACACTTTTTTCTCTAATAATAACGAAACCTACAGAACCGTACATCCTACAGAAATTTTTATAAGTAGCAAAGTTGTAGAGCATAAACAAAACGATTCGATCCCAAAACTCTGAATTACCTCTTGAAATAAGCGAATTACAAACAAGTGAAACTTGGGCTAATTTTGGGCAAGTCCTCTCCACCCTCCGTCTAGACTTTTGCCCTTCAATATCACCTAGTGGCGTTAATATTGGTCTTACTTCAGTCTGCCAAAGCTCATTCTACTCAAGATTAAATACTTTCCACATAGTTCACTTCAAAAAGTTTTTGCTCAGACCGTTTCTCATTGAAGTACAAAGTAAAATGCCGTTTTTGCTAACTTTATGTGTAAAATGGTATAAAATTCAATAGTTCGGCTGTAAGTCAATGGGGAAAGGTCTCAGATAAAATATTCTCGATGCAAACCTTGGAAAGTATTTAATCTTCAACAGAATGAGCTTTAGAAGACTGAAATCAGACCAATATTAACTAACGCCACTAAGTGATTTTGAAGGGGAAAAGTCTCGACGAGAGGAGAAGAGGACTATCCCAAAACTAGCCCGATTTTCAATTGTTTATAATTCGCTTATTTTGAGAAATAATTCAGAGTCTTGGGATAAAATCTTCTTTTTTTTTCTCTATAACTTTGCTGCGTATAACAATTCTGTAGGATGTATGGTTTAGTTATTATTAGAGAAAAAACTTCAAAATGAGCAAATTAACCAATCTTTATGAGGCCGCCATTTTGTATTCCACCAATTTTGAGATGGCAGACAAAGTTTTCTCACTCAGAATGGACCAAACTTTCAAAATCTAATCTCAAACCTTCTCCTCAAATTACAACCTATTTTCGGCCCTGGCTCCTGGACAATCTGTGATGTATTTTTTGATCCTGATAGTGAAATAAACTTTTCCGATGTTCTCAATTATCATTTTTTCAACTCGGATTATCATTTCTAGTAGTCTCAAAAGTAGTACCTCAAAAGGAGTACCCAAGCAAATTACGAGTGACCAAGGGGCTCAATTCGAATCCAATCTATTTCAATCTGTAATGGAAAGATTAGGGATCAAACACACGCACACACTACCTTACAAACCTTCCACAAATGGAATGGTAGAAAGGAGAAACAGGTCACTAAAGGAAGCAATAAAAGCCCAAAATGAAAATTGGCTAGAAGCACTTCCCAAAGTATTATTGGCGATGCGCACGGCAGTAGACCCTTCTACAGAAACCACCCCGTATCAAAAAGTCTACGGCATCGACGTGCCACTCCCAGGCGATATTTTCTTAACAACATCAAATTTAATAGACCCAATTTTCTTCCGAGCCACACAAATTAAACATAACAATACTAAGTACGCTGTAAACGTGCCCAAAAACTTGGATACATGTTCACACGTATACGTGCTACCCACTCAGCTCTCTACATTACAATGTCCTTATACAGGACCATTTAAAGTCATAAAACGAGATGACGTTTCGGTCACTGTTCAGATTGGGGAACAAACAAAAAAGATTCCAAAACAGCAGGTTAAACCAGCCTACACCCTCGCCAACGAGGGAACGGACGACCGAAACCCATCAAACACCTCTACCCCCTCTCAAGGCAAACAGAGCCTAGGAGATCCAACAGAGCACGATTCAGACACGACATACAGTCATGATTAAATTCATCTGGGCGGTAAAATCGCCTCTTCCGTACTTACTAGCATCCAGATTTAAGCAAAATTGGTGATATGCAACGAGGCAATGTTTGATAGACGTTACGTTTGCACATGCACAGAACCATCAGTGAATTGGGGACTGTGAAGTCCATTGGATACCATCTACAGCATCTGTAGAAGTCATGTTTGTTACAACTAATTTAGTATCAGCAGTATTAATGATTCGATTGTAATGGAACTTTAGTAGGGCAATCAAACCGTCGTTTCCCAGCAACCCTCAGAATATGAACGTGATTGGATGAATAGGCCATCTGATGTTTGATGGGTTTAACGTATACGCTGAACAGAGTGAAGTAGGTATTGATTAATGAGCAACAAAACTAAGGGGACCATCTGCCGTCTAACCGGTACATTTCCTGAAAACCTTATCAAACTCTGTTGGAAACTGCAAAAATTAAGCTAAGGGACTAACCTTCACAATCCTAAAATATTTAATCAAAATCGGACTAAAGCTGAAATTGGCATGGGCAGGGAACCAAAATTGATCCGCATGCTGTGATAAGAAAAAAGTTCCAATCATGAACATGATCGTATGAGCCTTTATTTTTTTTATTTTTATTTTTTTATTTCGAATTACATTTACGTTGAATTAATTACCGTTGAGCACTTTTTATGCAATGTGATCGTTAACACACGCATGCAGGTGATGGTTAACTATCTATACGTTTCTCGGTAAAAAAAAAATTTCTAAATAATATTCAGCTCTAAAAATAAATTGTTGGATTCTTGCAATTGTTTATAGTTTTTAAATGACACTAATTAGGTACCATTGCTATGAAATTTCAGCGGATTTTCGTAAAAAATTAAGCAATTGCCATTGCTTCCAATCATTTTCAAAAATTGTCGTAATTTTGAGGCATTCTGAAACGGATCTTAGGGTTTAGCGATATGTACGCCGTTTAACGCGAGAATAAATATAATATATACCTATATCAAATCCAAATTGAATTTGACATTGTTCAAATAGAACTGGACATTTTCCGAATCTAATTCGATCTTGTCCAAATAGATTTCGATATTCTTCCATCGAACTTAATCAAGTCTGAATAGATTTCGAAATTTTCCCGAATAGAAATGGACATCTTCCTAATAGGTTTCGACACCTTCCGAAAAGGTTTCAACATTTTACAAATAGGTTTGGGCATGGCGTGAATCTGAGAAGAAATCTGCCCGAAAAACCATGTAGGTAACTCTATAATTTAGGAGAGCGTCTAAATGGTAGATTATGGATTGAAAAGGCATTGCATTCCAATTCAAGAATGTACTCGTAGTTTGTTTTTGTTTCCAGAATGTGGGTATTGGCGATTTGTGTTATAGAGTGTCACAGTTGTTGTTCCTTACTTTTATATTTGGAAAATGTCGAAACCTGTTTAGAAAATGTCGAAACCTATTTGGAAAATGTTCATCATTCCATTTTGAAGGTGTTCATTTCTATTTGGAAAATGTCAAAGTCGATTTGGAAATGCTATGTAAGATGTAATGTGTATGTATTTATGTGCCAAACTATAGCTCCTCAAAGGGTTGAGGTAAAATTGCCATTCTTTCGCTGAATAAATTCAAGAATTTTGCTTAAAAATGGTTAAAAATGGCTAGTACCTAATCGTTGAATTTTTAATTTTGCAGACTTTTAATCAAACAAAGTTTACCTATCAACAATGGACTGGAACATTCTTAAATTATCAAAAACATTAGGATGAAACACGTACTTAAATTTCATTAATATTTGTTTTAAAAAAAATTGTTAAAAACTGCGCAAAAAGACAAAAGTTCTAAACTTTATTTTGAGTCGCAGAATACTTAATAAAGAAAGACGCAAAAAGTTAATAAATCTTTACAGAAAAATACTATGAACCTATGTATGAAAAGAATGATGACTTTCTTTTAGCGAATTTTTGAAGAAAATTAAGCTATTGCTCTCGCCTCAAAATTTGTAGAATGTGAATTTTTGAAAAAAATTTATGCAGAAATCCGTTTCAAGCTATTCTGAATCATATTCTGAAGTTTAACGCATTTTTTTATGTATGTATGTATATATGTATGTATGTATGTATGTATGTATGTATGTATGTGTCATTCCAGACGATAACTGTCCGTAGAATTGTGCTAGAAACTTCAAACAAATTTTAAAATGTTAAGGACACAAAACGAAAGTTCAAGTTCGTTGGCCAGCTTGATCGGATTACATCTTCGGGTTGAAATTTTCAAAAATGTAGTCAAAAATTTCAAAATAGCCTGTTTTTTGCGATTTGTCGTGCGAAATAATTTTTTCAGCATACTAACATGTGGTATATTTGGAATCAGCGTAAAATTTCCTATAAGAATATGTATCAAGTTTTCAAAAATTTCAAAGTTGAAAAATCAGTCAAAAATTGAAATAATGCCGTTCGCTGGTTGTAAAAATCGGTAATATTCTTCAAAAATTCGCTCATGGGGTCATGCTGCATGACTGGACTTTTTTAGCATTCCTATTTTAATGAAGAAACCTTTCTTCCTTAACTACAGTCACAAAAACCGATCATTTTATTTGAAAGTAATGCACTTGTGCAGGCCGTAAGACCCGCTTTTTCCACAAGGGTTTAGTTAGACAAAATAAAAACAAAAATTCTTGGACTGCCGGTTGCTGGCGAGGGGGGTTGGGCGGGGCGGTGTATCGGCGTGGCTGAGGGCATGGATGGGTGGGGGAGATATCAACTTCCCCTCTTGCTAACTGCCGCTGGCGCTGCCAGTTGAGCTACCGTTGAACTGGGTCTGCAACCCGCAATCAGCAGAGCGCTCTCTCGGGCTAGGACGAGGGCGAGAGAGGCGTTTGCACAGCCTTAATTTATCACATGGGAGATGAAACCGAAATGACAGGAGTGTTGTTGCTGTTGTGTTGTACTATACCTGTCTACTTTTTACTGATAGACGTCGCGTAGAACTAAAAATACCAGTGTTGTAAGGCTGTTTTGCTAACTGAAACGTTAACTTGTCACTGCATCAAGTCTTTTTCTAGAGCAGTGACAGGATATCACTGGAATTTCTAACAAAGACTGACTTGAGCATTTATTCAGTGGTCCTGAAAAATTCAGTTGCTGCAATTGTTGTAAATCAGACTTGAACTAGTCATTCAACGCAATACTTCAGGGTGTATTAAAAAAGCGCATTAATTTGTAAAAAGAATGTTACGTTCTTTACTGATATAGAAGACCAAATAATCATTAGTGCCATGTAAAATTTCTTTTAACACAATTATATAATGAAAAACGAATTTATTATCAAAAGATTTGCGATATTTTGTACATGTAGACACCTGATGTAAATTTCAAATACTATAGTTTATACCGGTGAATCACATTATTGTGTAAAATGTATAGTATAGGTATGTATATGATTTAGGTAATTTGTAACAGCAGCCATTCCAGTTTTGAAAAGTTGTTATTAAACTTAGATTCCAAGTTATATATTCTGTACCTTCTGTGTGTATTTTGTTTCTTTAACTTGTTTTGATGTTGTTGTTCTCTTTATTTTGAACTAATCGCACTTCAAAATGTTAGATAGGTACCACCTATTGATTTACACAATTGAATTATAGCATTTCCCAGTGAAATTAATTACTTTCCTATTAAATTTGAATGGGAAAGTTATTAATTTGTTCGGGAAAGTTATTAATTTCACTGGGAAATGCTATAAATGCATAAGAAATATGTCCTTATTGATAATTTTAAAATTTATCATGATTGTTATTTAGCCTAGCTGTTCGAAAAGTTAAGAGATTGCTTTCCAAAATACAATGATTGACTACTTTGGTACCAATGGTCTAATTTTGTTCCTTCAGCCTTTGCCTAATAAATTATATCATAGTGTTTTACTTCTTTTACTTCATTCGTTAGTGGAACAGAGAGTTGTCTTTGTTCAAGACTTTAGGCTGACTGATCAATGCGATAAGGCTTGTCTTGGGAAACAGTCCCGAATCAGATCGTAATCGAACCAGAACCGATATAACAGTAAAGGGCAGGTGATAGAGGCGTTTAGGACTGCTAGTTCCAACTCCAGTTGTCCGAACGGTTTTGGAACCGATGCGCAACAGCAACAATACTGATGTGAGATAACAACTGTGATAGTTAAGCGTGAAAATGTGTTCTGCGCATGTCTTGAACTATAAAAGTTCTGGCTAACATCTCCTTAACGGTTCTGGACTCCTTCTCCGGACAACGAACTTGAGGTTCCAGAACTGGTTCTGAGTCTCTCTTATTGGCCGAAATTGGGTGTTGTCAGTCCCAAATGGGACTATATGCAATGGCATCTTTGAGTGTTTCAGAGCTTCATCCTGGGCGTCCTTATGTTACATACGCACTGCAGGAGTGTCTTTTATTATTTATGATATAAATACCACCTGTAACATAAATGAGAAATGTATCAATTTTCCTCCAAGAGCCATTCCATTTCTGGCCTCCCCTTTTATGAAAATATCCACTGACCGTAACCCTAGTAAAACTTCCATGACTGCACCATGCATTGTTCCAATGAGTGTTTTAACAGGCCAGTGGCTGGACGCTGGTGAAGATTTTGCAAGCCCCACCCTCCTAGCCTGATGCCGCCACCCAATTCAACACTACGTTGGGTCTAAGGGCCGCCATTCACGACGGAGCCAGATGGCCTGAGGCCGCTCGCTCGAGTCCATTTGGCCCCGATCCAAATTAGGGGGGTCACACACGGGTACACAGCCAGTAGCGTTTCCTCGTTCTTCGGCCCTGGTGCTGTGCTCTTGAGCAGCTGACCTCACCAATTCACTCATCATCACTTTATAAATTGTACCTCTTCAATTTTACTAAAGTATGAACAACGAGGAACTTGTTAACTTAGCTGCAGTTTGCATTTATATGAAGAAGAAGAAGAAACCAAAAAGGCAGTGGCAGAAAGAATGGTTTTCAGCTCGAAATAAATTAACCCATGTCAGGTTGATTGAACACCTAACATTAGAACCTGCTGAAGTCACGGCCACTCACACTTGCCATCGTACACTTAGCTATCACCTCGACGTCTAGAAGTACACTGAAAGGATTTTGGCCTGGGGGATGACCCACACACGGAAGAGCCAGTCAGTGGAGCCGATCCATTTGGCGTGCCGATCCCCACTCATGGCAAGTCCACTCGACGGCTCCGTGGCTCGGCTCCATGTATTTTGGCCCGTCCGAAAATCCAGCAAGGCCGCTAGGTGGCGCGGGGCCACTTGAAATTTCCCCACACACGGTGGAATATGGATTAGCCCGAGGCCGTTTGGCTCTTTCGTGAATGGCGGCCTTAATGATCGTGGAGTATATCCACATGACCATCCGCAGTTGTAGTCCTCATAGTTTCACACATAGCGCACACAAGGACTCCTTTGCTTCTGTTTGCAATAAGTGTCAGGTGTAGAGTAGGCATTATTAGTAATTAGTAGTAGGCACTATTCAACTAATTTTTTAGTTCAATTGGCATAACCAATAACTATAATTATCTAACCCATAACTAAATTTTGTTGATAGCCTAGTTCTACTCGTAAGGCATATCAATATTATTGTGTATTTTGGTCAAAAATCTCTCAACCTGTCCTCCATTTAGTCTTTCCAGTTCGTTTTCCTTGGATCTCTATGTACCTGTTGTTTTATTCAAACCTTGGAACACCACAGCAATGAACCTGTGATCTGAGTAGGAGCGAATGTCGGAAATTAACTTATTGCTTGTTTTTCTTTCAAGTAGAGGGGTCATAATTAATGTCGAGGACTTCTTTCCTGGTTGAGGTAACAAAAATGTAGATTTGTTTCCCCGGTTTGCTACGTACAAGTTGTTAGCTACCACGTATTCAAACAACAAGACACCTCATGTGTCAGTGCTTCCCTACGGACTGTGGTGAGCGTTGGCATCTGCACCTAAGAGAGGCTGCATGTTGTCATTTCCACAATCCAGAGACGTCCTCCTGAAGCATCTATATCACCTGGAAAGTAAGCTGAGGCAGTGACGATGTGCTCCTTGTGGGCTTGTGTAACAACTTACTCCTTGCATTGTTGAGGCCCACAAACTTGCCCCAGAAAAACTAGGGTTCTTGGATGAGGATGTCGTCATATTTGCCAGATATGAAAATAATTTGAAGGACCCGCAGCATTTTTGATAATTGGTGTAAGGAAAACCTGAGAGTGACTCTACGGTTGTGGAGGAAGAATTGGACATTGTGCCCCTTCAACCTTTCCATAGAATCCCTGTCAATGCCAAGGACCAGGTCGAATCCAAACCTGGCCTGCACATTAGTAGCAGGACCAAATTGGTCTCACATCTGGTAGCTTTTCCATGGGGTGATTACCATATACTACAATCATCTTGGTGGGGGTGAGTGCGCCACTGTGCCCACCCAGCCTCCTGCCAGAGCAGGAAGTTCCAGAATGAAGGTCAGCTTCCAGTGGCTTTTTTGAAGCCGAAGGTGGGGTTGTATGTGGGTTGTGAAGCCGCTTGCACAGTATTTCCGCCCGTCCCATCTTGTCTCTCAGCCAGGGTGTTGCAAGGCTCAGGTATGGTGGGGCCACCACGTAAGAAGGGTTTTCCAACACGTATGTGTTTCTGCATCCCGAGTCTTAGCTCCACTAGCACACAAGATTGCCGTTTAAAATCAGGTTATTCGTATTAATTCACTGTTTCATGGTGTTAAATTTGCTCGTTGCTGTCCACAGAAACAAGAAAATGTGTATCTTCAGCACAATTGACTATACATGTGGCTGTATCTGAGTACTTCCTATAGGTCGTTCATTAAGATTAACAAGTAGAGTTTTACTTAAATCCTGGTAGATGACAAATAAAGGCCGGCAGGGCTATCAGTTCTTATTTTCAATGGTCTGAATGTCAGGTAAGATTCAAACCAGTCAAGAATGCCTCCTCGGATCCCCTGTTTTTTCCATCTTGCCTAACAATGTCATTCAACATTATAATTTGATGCATTAATAAGTAATATTAATCCATACAATGTATGTCGACTGCATTGCTGATATGAATGTGCAAGACGGTATCCAACAGACAAGCTTATCTTGCACTTTTCGTTAATCTTGCTGTGTTATTGCAACTGGAGGACTGCATATAAGAGATTCAAATGATGAAAAATAAGCTTTATTGCAATAAATTTGATAAAAATACGGATAGGTTCAAAAATCAATTACTTTTAGCTTAATAATAAACACTACAATTCACCCATAAATTATGTATTTGTTTAATTAAAGCGGCAAAGCCATAGTTAGCCTAGTTAGTTTACTCTACATAAAATAATAGCGAATACACTTTTTCTAATATATATAGTTATATAAGGATAATATATTTTTTTTTGTATTTTTAATAAGTTAATTCGAGATATGTACAAATAATTGCTGAGATGAAGAACTAGATTGAGGCAATAAATGAAGGTAACCTTCATTAACGCAAAATGTACTCTAAAAATTGCACAGTACTCAAGTAATTAGATAACTATATTTGCTTAAACAAACGCAATAGTATGTAAAATACTTTAGGTTATTTAAAAATAGATAATACATTGTACATTGCGTATAAATGCTATGGACAGGTGAAATATTGACAACAAATTATGTACAATGTAATGCATTCAATTGGAAAGGAACATCAACGATTGCAATGGTCTTAAAGGACTAACGCCAACTCAATTCAGATACTACAGAAAGCAAGGAATTTAATGGAATTTATGGAACTGAATTTGTACCTCATCATTCCCAAGAAAGGAATGTGTTAAGTTATGAATGGCCTGCAATAGGGGTCTACCAAGATTTCTGAAAAAAAAATGGCTTGGCGTTTTTAAAGCAAAAAGGAAATTTATGTAGTTTTGAATGTTTCAAATGAATTATATATATATATATATATATATACATATATATATATATATATATATATATATATATATATATATATATAAAGTTTAGGCTAGGAGTGTTATATTTGCTAATTTTTTGCTCGACAGCTAATTTTAGATTTAGATCACTTCTTGACTTTTAAAAAAATCTTATTAATTCATTTTTTTATGAGTATGTATTTCTGTATATACAAAGAGGGATAAGAGAAGAAAAATCGATGAACTTTCTCATTTTTGGATGAAGGTCGACTTAATTTTGTAGATTTTGACACCAACCAAACTTTTACACGAATAGCCATTTTCTTCCTATAATTTTTCAAAGTTTGTTTTGAAAAAAAATTTCAATATGCAATAAATTCTTATTTTACAGAAGTCGTTGTGAACATTCAGAAAGAATTACAGGTAAACGTTGGAAAGTACATCTATAGTGGACTGACCACACCAATAGAGTTTTTGTACTTCTCGTGTACGAAAATAGCCTTTCCGAAACGAGGTTATGTTACGTGCAAAAGCTTTTCTGAACGGGAAGAGTCAGCTTTACACAAACTCAGGTTTGTCGGAATCGTAATTAGAAAAAGACAACTTAACCTTTACCCAGGATAACCCTAACTTAGCGTCCACCAGGCAGTTGGTATCGACACATATCTAACAGAATTGCCCGACTTTTTCCGGTTTTGTGCTGTCTTTTGATGTTGGTTTAACCTTTGTCTGTATTTGTATTTTGGCCAGAAGGGTCATTTTTTCGTGCTTTCGACGTTTCAAACGAGACTATTTCTACATTTTCATTCCCAAGATTTCGTTTCAAGATTTATTTTACGTTTTAAAGATTAAATATGTGTTCTTCATGGCAGAACCTTTTTTGTAAGATGTAGAGGTAAGTGGTCATTGTTTCTCAGTTCATGTTATATTTAGAAAATTATCTATTGCGAGTTTTAAGCAGCGGGTCACTACAAGAGTCACGTTGACGTCACTATAAGTTTTCTTTCTCTTGGGCTTATGAAAACGCTACGAGAAAACAATGCGAAAAGGTTAGCATTCTTCGCGCTTGCTCTAACTGCTTCTTTTCGTGTTTACGAGAAATACGAATACGAGAAGTTCAAAAATTTTAATGTCTTGAGAGACATGCCAAATAATATTGTCCATACAAACATAATCAATTCAATAAAACCAGTATTTAGTTTCTTTTCCAAATCTAAAAGGTAAGCACTATATGGATGTCCCATTTTGCCAAAATTAGGATTGCAGTTGAGTTATTTAATGCAACAAAAGTCCAAACAAACATTTATGATTCGATTGACTGTACACAAGGTCAAATAAGATCTGCTGAATTTCTGTCTAGAAAAAATTCCGGTAATACAGAAAACCCTGGTATTCGGAAACTCATAAATGCAGGCACTAAACTGGTTATTTTAAATTTTAAGAACACCGATTAATTTAAAAGCGGTTCCGGAATTTCTGGATAAAATCTGTTCAGGACTTCGACACTAGGAGCGCTAATAACGACAATGTTCATGCCATATAATTTGCCATAACAAACAATGTTATTCGTCATATAATTCACTAATATGTCAAAACAGAATATTGAAAAGATTTTTTTTTTATCGCCACGAGATTGAGTTTAGAAATTAAGAAAATAACTTGTAGGCCAATAAAATCACTTCTAACCTATTTCAGAAAATTGTTGTTCTTTTCAAAAGCCATGAAGCTGGCCGTTTAAATCATTCAAAACTTTCGTGATCATTCCACAAATATCGCCCATAAATTTGGAGGTTCGGATAGTATCTTGAAAAAAGTTTACGTCCATACAATCCAAATACTGCATCTGGCCGTTATTTTTTTTAAATAAATAACATTTTCAATTCAAGCTCTATTTCATTTTTTTAAATAATTTAATACATGACATTATACTAAAGCAAATATTAGCATTTTTACTTCCCTCTCTCCAATAATAATATAAAATATGCAATAAAAAATAGTACAAAAAGTAGAAATGTAAGATTTAATCTTCAAATATATAAGATAATAAAGCACTGAAAGATAATATTTTGTTAAACTCTCTTCTCAAACTACTAAATGTGTTCACTAAATAAAATTCCACACATTATAATATCTTAATATTCTACAATATTTACAGTTTAGAAAGGTTTACAACTAAGTACAGTTGCAATTAAAAAATCACTTTGGTCATTTACATAAAGATAAAGCCTCGATGCTATTTTAAGAAATGTGTTTTATCTGTTGATTGTGCAACTTGAATACAGTTTCGCCTGAGGAAATACAAGGAAATATTTTAAATTTCTCAATAACTTTAATCATTAATGAATAATTAAATTCAACTAGAGCAGTTCAGTTTTTTTCTCTATTAGAGTTTTGAGTAAATCCAAAAATCGGATCAGTTTTAGAATTGGCATATCTGTTTTTGTTATATATTGCTACAAGAGCCTTCATACCTATTCAGCATTATTAAGTTCATTTGTTGAATCAGATTTTTTTTTCTTTCGATAAAATGGAAATAAAGGGTATTAATAATTTTACTAGGATATCAAAAGGGCAATGAAGAATACCGCTTAATTACGTTGGAAAATTTATCAAGCGTCCTGATAGAGAAATTTCACCGACAGGGAAGGAAAAAATTGAAATTTTGCACATGTTACGAAGAGAATACATTTTTTCCAAGGAGTCATAAACGATGGACTGGTACAGGGTGTCTCCCATGAAGTACACAGATTTTAAAAAGTCTACCAAACAGTTAAATTTTAATATATTTATATATACATTTTACATTAATACACACTGATTTAGTAATGGTACATAAAATCTGGCATATGGTTTTCTCCATTGAGTCAGCATGTGCTAACTCGCTCACAGATGTTTCGACTGGATGACAGCAATGGCAACGGCTTCAGCATCTAGTTGTTAAATGGTAAGCAGTTTGTTACCATAAATTTGTGACTATACATAACCCGAAAAAAAATGTCGCAGGAAGAAAGGTCACAAGCCTTGCACGACACTCCTGGTCACCTCGTAGAGATGACTCGTCCTGGAAACGATTTTCTGATAAAGGCGAATTCATTTATTCATTCATTTATTCCTATTCGAAAGATACGGGTTTGCCGCGTGAAACAATCGCCATTATGATTTCCGGGACGAGTTCTACGAGGTCATCAAGAGTCTTGTGACCTTTACACCCTGCGACTTTTTTTGTAGGGAATTTTACGCTAAATAACCACCTACCATTCAAGAACTAAATGTAGAAATAGTTTTGCGTCTTTGTTGACATCCAGCCAAACATCTGAGAGAGGGTTAATCGATAATTTTGTAGAACGAGTCATGCTGGCTCAGTGGAGGAGGCCATATACCAGATATTGTGCACTATTATAAAATAGGAGGTGTATATGAATGTAAATATGTAAACAACATTCATTTTCACCAAAATTAGAACGTTTCACTTTTTAAAAGTTGCGTACTAGATGGGACACCCTATAATATACTGCGCTGTCTTATCTTAAACTTAAACATAAGGGACATGCCAGCTAAATGGAGATTTCGAAACACTGGCAATCGGTTTCAATGAACTTTGTTGGTACAATAGTCGTTAGTCAACTTACAACCCAAGAAGATTACTTTCATCATGACCAGCTAACTCTGATATTAGTTGGTTCTTAGGGAGTGTAAAATTATCATAAGTAATATTAGAAGCAAGAATATTAGCGATATTGCACTACTACTTTGCACGATGAATTTTTTCGGCCACATTTGAAGTATAAATATAAATAAATACAAGTTTCCAAGGTCAGCCTAGATTTATGGAGCCTAGGAAGGTATGTACATGACTGGAAGGATTTTTTTAGGGGTCAGTCATTGCGTTAATATGACTGAAAATTATGCGTGACATTCTCAAATGCGAACGAACTGTTTTCTGGTATTAAATCTAAAGGTATTCCGCTAATAGTTATAGTAAAATTATCATTTACACGTCTTTCGGAGGATTCCATCGTCATTAGAAAATCGAGTACCGGGGGTGAGTGCTTTCAATGTAAAGACATCATAATCAGACCACCTCTCCTCTTTTTTCCCGTCACTGACCCCTCTATATAAAGCACAGACTGACTGACTTCAGTACTGTTTCGATGGCCTGATGATGATGTCTTTACATCGAAAGGACTTTCCGCCGGTGCTCGACCTGCTTGTGAGGATGAATTCCTCCAAAAGGCAAGTAAGCGGACTGCATTCTAGTTAATAATTCTGTATTCCCCATGACTTGACAGGGCTTGACATTTTTTACTTAGTGCTTTTAAATACAGTGCACATATTATCGCAGATATAAAATCATATCAAAATAGGAATCAACGCAGCTTGGAGCTATCTTACAAACCTTGCCCTTACCGATGTTAAGGTAGGTATAAGGAATCCTACCCAGGAGTCCTGGGGATCCAGAACAGTTGAAATTCATAATTAACTCAATGAAAAGACAGTAAATCGTAATTCAAAATTAAATAAAAAAATACAGTAAATCTAATTTCCCAGTTCTAGAGGTGGCGTGGCTGGCAAACAGTACCACCTGTTGCCGTGATGCGTTTGAGGGAACATTTTTCTACAGCGCCATCGTTATGAATTAACCAACTATCATCCAAATGTTTTGTGGGAAAAAATAGTTGCGGTTGACGGTAGATATATCAGACTTCTCTTGGGTATAAGTTTATTTAGCTGAGAGCTTTCGTCTAGTTTGGCCTCATCACATCATCTCGGGAAAGCGGGCTTCATCCAATTAATTTGCATTTCCTTTCTACTCAATTCAAGCAATGTTCAACTACAGTTCAACTAGTGTTCAACACTACAGTATAATCTACTCATTGAGTGACGACACGCTTTCAATCATAATTTCACGAAGCTATACCAAAGGACGTTTACCTGATGAGGCCAAACTAAGCGGAAGCGCTTATACCCAAGAGAAGCCTCTACCCTCAATCACAAGAAATGGCAAACCACCATAGCCACAGGGAAAAAATACATCTTTAAATTCATACAGCATAAATCATGGCAACCAACATCGATGTAATAGAACTAACATGATAAAATGTGATATCAGACAGTGATGGTACAACACAGATTAAAAAAAAAGTGATGGAAAAGGTACATTTTAGGCACATGAAAACTGAGTGATGATATTTTTAGAGAGCCAAATTTCTTACAGTACTGAGTGATGATTATTTGAAGTGATGAGATTGAACAAAAATCTTAAACTAACAAAATTGTCATGGCAAGTTGCAAATGAAGCGTCACGAGTACTAAGCCTGATTTATAAAAAATGTTGCGATAAAAAACTTCATAAAAACATTATAAAAAACACAAAATTTCTAACCGTTAACTACATTTGTAAAAAAAAGGATGAAAACTGGAATGAGCAAAACAATCTTTAAGTACTAGCTTGAGGTTAAAAATGTTTCGATGTTTTTAACGTTGAATAATGAATCTCGTTCAATATCATTTAGTTGGTTCGGGATGCATATCTTAATTTTAAAAAGTATGGTTGTATGTCTGGAATAAAAGGAAATTCCTGTAAATCGTGGGATAGTATTCAAAATTCCCTACGATTATTTAACAGTAAAATTATTTTTGAAACCAACGAAAACCGTCGAAACCATATGGGAACACATAAAAAACGAGAGATCACAGGGGTACAGACAACTAAAGTCGAACTAGAGTTTTTACACAGGGATAGGGGAAATAAGTATTTCAAGAGTAAACAGAAGACTTAACTGAAGTGTGAGTGCAGATCTCAAGTTGCGAAATTGAGGAGTGAGATGAGATGTCAACGGGTTGTTTTCCACCCAAGTTTCGGTTCCGAAACACAAGATCACGAGGAAAATTATTTTGGGAGCTGATGAGCGAGTGCAGCTTGGCTCGAACGAGCAAATACCTGTAAAATGAATTAAGGCTTGATTTGATACCAAATTACAACGTACAAAAATGTTTAAAATCTACTAAGATGGGCTCATAGCTTCTTTGTACCCCTATTTCATCGAAATCGCATGAAAATAATCTTCCAGTCATGCAGTATGATCATATGAGCCGATTTTTTAAATGATCATTATGTTATGTTCCATTGTTTTGAAATTTTAGCACGTTGAGTGTGAAGATATTGTTAACTACCAATTTTATGGCTAAAAAACTCGTTCTAAATATAATTTTGCGATTCAAAAACAGATTTTAGATTTGTAGCTTTTAGTCAGTTTTTATGGTTTTTTCAGCAAAAAAATGAAATTCAAGTACATTTTTCAGCATTATTTTGTGCTTTACGTTCCTTAATGCTCTGGTTCATCGTTGATAAACTTCTTTTGAGTAAAATTCTGCTATAACATATAAATTATATACGTAATAATTGTTCGCAGTTTTTAACCATTTTAATGATTTTTTTAGCACATTTTTTGAAATGTGACCATTTTTAATGTGCTCAAAAAGTGCTGACCACCGAACTCATCCTTTCTTTTGGAAAGCTGGATTTTCATTTCAATCTTAAGGCCTGTTATCGTCTGGAATCACACAAACACGCGCGCGCGCGCGCGCGCACACACACACACACATAATCAACACAATTTTTTTTAGAAAAACAAAAAGTTAAAGCACAAAACTAGTTATTATATTTCGGCTTAAATGTGCCTTTTTAAAAATACAAGGTGTAGTAGCAGTTCGCGTGACGGTTACCTATCTACCAAAGCTTCACTTTTGTTAGTACAATTTGCGATCTCCAATTAATTTGATTTATGATCGTATGTTCAATATTCCAATAATAAATCAATTCGTGTTTTTCCTCCGGCAAACAATTTGTTTTTCTTGTAAAATATGAGACCTTCGTCTAATAATTATCTATATAAGATCACAAAAAAAGGAAATACATGATAGTTAGGTTTGTTGCCTTATCCTTACGTATGTTGGGTTGGTTGAGGGCGAGATATTTCAGGCATCTCTTAGTAAGTAGTTTATGGTTGTTTTGCTGAGTGCTTTCGCCATGAATGGCTTTATCAGAGCATAATTTGTAAGAGGTGGCTGGTAAGAGTTGACTAAGTATTTATAAGGGGGGACTCCTTCTTCATCTTGCTATGACCAGTTGGCCACATTGCTTGTGATCAATTATTCTTTTGAATTGAGAAATATTCATATTTATGTGGAAACACACATAGTCAGAAATGACAAAAACTTTTTTCTCTTTTGCCTCTATAAACTTGGTTGAATTCTGCCCCGCTGGAAGCGCTGCCTATCTGTTAAACTTTCCCAAAACTACCGTAATAGAACTTTCGCTTTCTTCATTGAAATGAGTTTACACAACTGATTTAATTGGGACCCTATCAGGCCCTGAACTTCAAAAGTTGTGGAGTTTCTAAAACCATCATACCTGAACAAAACACCTTGCATTTGAGGTTTGTTCATGTGCAGTAGCAACTAGTGACCCGATCCTGATGAAACTCATAAAGGGTAAGTGTCTTTTCACAAATACACTCAGAATTTGAGCAAGATCGGAGGAGTACATCATTAGATGACGCCAGGTTGTCTTAGAAGCGAATCAAACCAAGCCAAGCGAAAGTACAACTTACCAACTGCAAGTAGTTCAGGAGGTTTTCTTCTGGAAGATGATTTATATTGACGAAAGCGCTACATATCTTTATAGCAGTGTCAAAAGGGATAACATCTGTAGGTGTTCTCCTGGAAAATAAATATATAAAATAATAATAACAACAAGTTAGGCTTAATTTTAGAATCATTATTTTATTTTGAAACCATTTTAAACTGAATAACGTGGCTTGTGATAACGTTGTAGCATTCAGTTTCAATAAAAATCGAAATAAGAAAATAGAAGCTATTTTGACTAAGAAAAAGTCTTTCTAAGTAATAGCTATGAGGAATTTAGGTGCCCCCCCCCCCCCCCCCAGAGGTGCAATGAGGGCCTAAATCCTCATAAAAAGGTAGAGGAGAGTAACAGCATCCCGTCAGGGAGATACCACCCCTACTAATAGCTTTTAATGAGCCATGTTCGGAGTAGATTCATTTTCCAGTCACCTGGAATCCCATCCAACGCCAAACCCAGCTGCTAAAATGATCGAGAACAGGCCGAGGCGCCAGTTGTTTCATCAACGGAACGCCGACAGCGCTATCTCTGGTGCCCTGACGGGACCTCGATGGACCTCACAGGAGGTAACTCTGTAACACTCCTCCCTTTAAAGACATCCTTGATTGAAGATCAAGTATGTTAACTGGGTGGAATAGTTGATAGCTGAGAACTGATGCTCATTCATTCATAAATAGCTGCATTGGCGATTTGAGGATGGGAAAAAAGAAATTAAAACGGGATGGATTGTCAATGAATCTTCATAAGAAGTATTCATTGAACAATCGGGACAAAACGAAGGCTCAACTATGGAGACTTATACCTTAGGAAAATAAAATATATATATATAAATTAATTTGCCCAACATTGGGGACTTTAAATTAATATGCCCAACTATGGGGACTTCAATTAATATGCCAAACTATGGGGACTTAAATTAATATGCCCAACTATGGGGACTTAGATGCTTGCTCTAACCTGGTAATTGACATATAGCGATACTCAGATGGCATAAAATTTAAAATATAAAAGGGGAATAAAAGAGAAATTATAAGTCAAAGACCAATGAAATTATTGATATACCAAAGGGTGATAATGGGAATTCCTTCTGGAACCCCGGGCCATGTTTCTTCTGAAACATTAACACCCCAAAAATAGTGGATTGGACTACTAGGCGTCAGCCGTGCATAATCCAAACCACGCTCTGCTACCATATAAGGAATTTAGGTGCCCCCCCCCCCCCCAGAGGTGCAATGGGGGCCTAAATCCTCATAAAAAGGTAGAGGAGAGTAAAGAGCATCCCGTCAGAGAGATACCACTCCTACTAATAGCTTTTAATGAGCCATGTTCAGAGTAGATTCATTTTCCAGTCACCTGGAATCCCATCCAACGCCAAACCCAGCTGCTAAAATGATCGAGAACAGGCCGAGGCGCCAGTTGTTTCATCAACGGAACGCCGACAGCGCTATCTCTGGTGCCCTGACGGGACCTCGATGGACCTCACAGGAGGTAACTCTGTTACATAGCTGTGGGAACAATCCATGTTAACCATGTAGAAAGGGGAACAATGCAAAATTAATAACCACACAGAGTCGAGAGGAGCTCCAATGCTAGTGCTCTTAGCAAGAGTGACATATTGTGCAACATAGGTAAGGCCATTGAGCAGGGAGTGGAATAAAAAACGGAAGTTGAAGAAGAACTATGTCTAATTACACGAAAATAAAGAGTTACAATGTTGGGTCGATTTTGACGGTTAGGCCACCATCAGTAACAAACAATAACTGAACACACGTTAGAAAGAACACAGCTTATAAAGTCACAGGTGAGGGGAGATTGAATCCCATTAGTTGAGGGAAAGGAAAGGGGGCAAGAGGTACAACCAATTAGGTGCATACGAATTGAAGGGGATTATAGCTTATGATAATGAAGTCACTAGGAAAGCAGTACATTCAAATGAGTTTAGCTTAGCCTATTCTCTTCCATCCAACATACTGACAGTAGCTCGTTTGGATTGGAAACCGTATAGACCGCTGGACCTGTTAATATTTACTGGAGTTTCTACATCGAAAATGAGTCGACACGTACTTTGCCGTTCGACAGAATGAGCACTTGGAGCTTCGAGAAAAATAAAAGGTCGAAAAATGGCTGAATTCCGCGTTCACGAAACTAATGCTACTCCCACGAGATTGAACCAATTTCAATGAAACTCACACCAGAGTTTCGACTTCAAAAAACATTAGACATAGGGATTTTCAGGAAGGTAGGCCAGAATGCAGTGCTTAAATTATGTCTTACGCCATTACTGGATAAAGCGCCAAGAAGCAACTCTAAAAAACCCACGGGATACTTTTCAACAAATTTAGGAATCTTTAAGCCTTCAGAAGAAATTGACACTTTTGTTTCGAATGTTCCCAAGCATTTTAGTTTCAACTACGCGGAAATAACTAATGAGAACTAATTGTAACGGGCTAAAAATATTTGATACCTCGACAGGAGTTCGAACTCGCGTCGTCACAACTACGAGAAATTATTATTAATTTCCCGGAGTTGCAACGCTCTAACGACCAGAGCTAAGAGGCCAGGGTGACCAAACCTCTTCGACTGTGAGAGTTATTTTCCTGGAGCGTAACATTTCCCCGGAGTCAAATACCAGCCGTCTCGGCTGGTTTGGGGTCGGACGAATGACCAAGTGAAACTGCAGACCGCTGGCTCAGCAGATGCTCGCTGGAACAAGTCAGCAGTCGAGCGAGGTCATTGTCACGGTGTGTTTTGACTCAAGTGAGTGAGGAAACGAAAGGCATAACAACAGGAAATGTGATGTTTACAGTCTTTTGGCTCGAGAGGGATTTAATTAATTATTGTTTCGTATGATTTCGGGTCCTATTTCGACTGCGCCACTGTAATGGGCTAAAAATATTTGATACCTCGACAGGAGTTCGAACTCGCGTCGTCACAACTACGAGAAATTATTATTAATTTCCCGGAGTTGCAACGCTCTAATGACCAGAGCTAAGAGGCCAGGGTGACCAAACCTCTTCGACTGTGAGAGTTATTTTCCTGGAGCGTAACATAATGTTCTCGCGTCGTTACAACAACGGGAAATTTCCCGAAGTTGCAACACTCGAACGATCAGAGCTATGAGGGCAGGGTTATCAAACCTCTTTGACTGTGAGAGTTATTTTCCTGGAGCGTAATAATATATACCCAGAAGCCTGACGTTCGCTCACTGTTCTAAAGTTCCAGAAGAAACCTATTATTAAAGGACAATAAAAAATCACCTTGTAATATCTGTTGCGAGGTAGGTGCTTAGCTCATTGATAAAGTTCTGGTTTCGAACTAGAAAAGTTTCAACAGCTGCTTCGTTGAACCGCCCTTCTGCCAATTTGTAGGAAGTTTCCGTCTCTGAGCAAACAATCCTAATAAACACAAATAAATATTTAAAAAATTGTTAATACCTACTAGAGGTTTCATTAATATTCTTCATCTTAATAGTTCGAGATTGTTTGTTTCAGTAATGAAGGAGTATATTCAGCAATGAATTTTATTGAGATCAATTTGTTAGGTATTTATATTAAAAAAATAATCGCTATCTTTCTAGAAAGTTACGCGCTCTTCTTGAGCCTAATGTTGCCAATTTAGATAAACAACATGAAATAGTCTAAAGTAGTCAAGGATAACTATTACTGTTTCTTAGTTGTCAGTCTACCTAGATTAGCTCATAGGAAATGTAGTTCTCAGTTATTTACTGAACGTACCTATAAAATAAAGGGTTATCAGCCACCAGAGTGCAGACGAGATCGCTGTCCGCAAACGCCTGGGGGACTGTAGCTGTAGCGATGTGAATTCCTTCGAACGAAGGATCGTATGCATCTGAGACGTAACAGATGGGAAGGGTGGCTTTGTCTTCCAACAGCACAACCACCTAATGCATCAAAATAAAAACATGAGTAACAAAACCTAGATATTCCTATAATAGGCACCACCTTATGATGTAACATTTACAGATGGATGAAAACAATACATTAATTTGAGATACCCTAGAATTTTGAAATTAATAAAACACGTATTTTCGTGGGGTCGGGCTTGTTGAATGTTGTTGATTATTGTATTGGGGTTCTGTAATTTTACTCGATGTGGATAACTCAAATCACAGTGGAGAAGCGCCGCCATCTTTGCTTTGGTATATTTCTCCAGGTTTACTATAAAGCTGGGTACGCACTTGAACAAACGTCCAAAACGATCCCCCAACTGTACCTCCGATCCGAACATCTCAAGACATCGGAGCACTCCAAACATCGTTCTGTTGCAAATTGGGTTAGGGTCAGCGTCACAAGAGAAAGCGGCAGGTCGCGTACATTTTGATTGATATATTGTGAGAAAGAGAGAGAAAAAACTGCGTTGGTAGATAGGAAATATTTTATATCGGCAAAGTGGCGGTGGTTTGTAGTAGTGGGGGTGGTTTGAGTCTACAGCACTTCGTACTTCTTGCTTATGTCAATAAACTCAAGGGTGTACCTACTGCATATCTACATGAAACAAATATCAAACGTCAATACCAGATTGAAACAAAAACATGAAGCACGAACTGATGAAATAATGGAAATAATGCACAGAACTATGAGAAGGGTGAAGATAGGTAGTAGAGAGGGGAATTTCAAGATCGGAGGTACAGTACTTTGCAATATTGACCATGTCCACGCTAATCTCACCCCACGCCAAACATCGGCCTGGAAAAACCGCCAAAAGGTGGATCAGCTCCATATCGTTCATCCGAACCACAATTCCTTTAAAGTTTTACCACCCCGAACGCTAATCTCACCCCTCGCCAAACATCCGCCTGGGAAAACCACCAAAAGGTGGATGATCGGCTCCATATCGTTCCTCCGAATCGCAATTCCTTTAAAGTTTCACCACCCCGAACGCTAGTCTCACCCCTCGCCAAACATCTGCCTGGGAAAACCGCCAAAAGGTGGATGATCGGCTCCATATCGTTCCTCCGAATCGCAATTCCTTTAAAGTTTCACCACCCCGAACGCTAGTCTCACCCCTCGCCAAACATCCGCCTGGGAAAACCGCCAAACGGTGGATCGGCTCCATATCGTTCCCCCGAATCGCAATTCCTTCAAAGTTTCACCACCCTGAACATCGGATCTGCCACTCTAAAATGGCCACGATGTTTTATATGTCCAGGTGTTCTGCATGGCTTCACTATACTTAGTTAACCTTTTCATCACCACCTCCATAGGTGGTCACAAGATAAGGTTAAGTGTATTTACACAGAAATGTTGGTGATTATTTCATCCTATATCACACTGTAATGCATTTATTTATTTATTTTTTAAAATTCAAGTATTGAATATAAATTCAATCTATGAGTTTAGTGATCCTTAATGTTGAAGGGAAAAAATAAATTTGTATTAATTTGGCCTTCAGAAAAGGTGGCCCCTGGCAGGTAATGAATAACGAGTACTCTTCTTTAGTTCAACGACTATTGTTTTGCTTGCGTTTTGCCAGTTCACAACCGGTTAATTAGTTGTGAACTGTTGTCTATAAATCAAAAACCTACAGAACCCCCTCCCCCTGGTGTTACTCTCGGTATAACCATTCCTGATCCATTGATAATATTTATGTCTGAAATCATGATACACAACATTGATGAGTGTCAACAACAAATCCTGCATGTATTATTTTAGCTTTTTTACTATAAAATAACGCCTTCTCCAGGCCAGATATACAAAGTTGTGATGTATTAACATGAGTTCAAATTTGAAAATCAGTTTTAATTTCTGCAAGGCTTCAGAAGCAAGCAAATACAGTTTCAAAATGTATTTTCATGTTTTATAGGCAACAAAACGACTCAAATAGCACCTGTGGAAAATAATTACATGTTGGGTGAAATATAGTGTACCCTATTACTAGATACATAACATATAAATTCATATTTTGTTAAGGTATTCAAAGACAGTATTATATTTTAAGTGGTAGTAGACAACTTTGCACTAATTTTGTTAAAACATTTTCCATTGCACATACTTGAATTATTCTCCCAACATTATACATTATCTACTATGATGACAGAGGGATATTGACATGATGAACAATTTAACCATCTTCTTCTTCGACTTTACCTTCATGTCGGAGTCAGCAATTTCGTGAAGGTAAAAAACCCTTTTCTGACTCCTCCGAGGAATGGAAGGTTCCAGCCAAGGGACGAAAGGAGAAAGCGCTACTCCCATAACGGCTGCCGTCGAGTTGATGATGTGCCTCACCAGATCTGTTCCCTCGCGCAGTCTATAAATGAATAATGTTTACTTTTGGTAATATATTGAAATATATAGGAAGGAACATTTGAATCAGATCGCATCCCATCCACTCAGAACTGAAACCCAGAATTTTGAAAATTTGACAAAAACCAGAGACAGACAAAAGGGTGATTACACACACATAAAATAGCTCGCAATGATGATGATGTATCCAATGACGTATCATAATGTACTGGGCATCCAATATACAAGATAGATGGCTTCTCTTTGGAATTTCATGCATAAAATCTGTCAGCCAATTGAAATCCTGCACTAGTTAAGTCATTGGCCGAAATAGGGGCAGGACCCATCCCAATTGAGGCCTGTACCTCCCGAATCATGGGTAATGCTCGAGTGAACTTACAAATCCACTATCCCCTACCAATTTCAAATTAATTTTCCATTAATATAATAATTTTCCAATCGTTCAAATCTACTTCCAACAAACAGATACGTTTTTTCCAATTTTAATAGATGGTAGAGGTCGTTCACTATAAGGAGGCGCATTTCTCCGAGAGGGTTTCTTCTGAAGAGCAGGGCTGCGCAGTGGGACCCTTCCCCCACCCAACGTCCAGTCCTACTCCATCTGAACCCCTCCCGTTCTCTTCCCATTCCCACCCTCGCCTACAGTCTCAACCTAGTCTAGCTTATACCTCGGATGGGCTGGGCTACCAGGTTATAGGTTGGTAAGAGAGGGGATGTGAAAACTTCAGTCTAGCTGCGCGAACTATTGCCGGACGGTTTGGAGAAACGCGCCTCCTTATAGTGAAAGACCTATATTGAGTAGGACAGATGAATGCAGCCTCTCTCCCCCCCCCCCCCCCCCTCCCCACATTGCAAAACAGTCCTAGGGAGTATTTAGCGATAAAATGTAATATTTCCCGTATGAAGTTTATAAGTAATCTCAAATAAATGTCTTCCCTCTAGCCCAAATTAAATCGAGAGGTACGTCAGTAAAAAGATGTATAACGCACCTAAATCCCAGATCTTCGTAGGGGAAGTCGAACCTCAGCTTCATGATGGTGATGAGCATCCTCTTGAAAGTCGTAACTTTGCTGAACTCTGGGAGCCGCATGAACTTGACGACACCAAGAGCTGACTTGTGTCTGAAAAAGGAGAAAAATAAACCATTAAAACTACACAGATGGTGGAAACCTTGAAGCTCACAAGGATACTGGTAATCTTTCATAAATGTTGGAGATACCACAGAAACACCAAATACGAGAGCGTCCGTGATTTAACTTCCCACAAAGTGATTTATTCCTCTATTGGAAAAGTAAAATTAAGCTTGTCAAAGCAATATCACTATGTGCTATAAGAGGTAAGATGAAGGTAGTTTGGAGAAATGAGAAGCAAGAGTAAGCTTGGACGAATGATGCTGGCTCGGACTCTGTTGGTTCTTACATACTCGAGGAGCAGCGTTGAACGCATGCACTGATTGTTGGTCGGCAGGCCGGAGTAGTAAGGTAGAACCTGAATGAGGATTGTGGTTAATTGTTGATAACACAACCTTAAAGATAGTTTACAACACCACTACCCCTTCCACTGGTGTTCCTTCCATTTCATTTCATAACAAGTTCAATATTTTAGATTGTAGTTCAGTGCATGCCAGTGCTATGACATCCTTGTTCTTATTCCATGTGTATTGTGACGGATTCAGGCAATAAGCTAGCAATCAGCAATCCGAGTAGCCAGAAGAACTCCAATCTGATAGCAAATATATAAAAAATATAGGGTTTAGTTACTTACTTTTTTATCCCAGTGTAGTACAACAGTTCCGCTTCACTTATTTCAGTTTCACCTGGAAAATATAGGAATAAAAATAGATAAATTAATTCGATGGTTTCTCGATACTTAATTGCTATGAATTGATAGTCACCAAATTGAAAATGTTTCAGTAATCAGTGTTGAACAAAAAAGTTCACAAATGATGAATTTGTTAGGATACCATGAAGGTCTATGCGATTTGGAAAGCTTTAGTCACAAGTATACTACTTTTTCTTATAATATATAAAACACACACATGTTTATATAATAGGTGTGATAACTTTTCTTAAAACTGAGATAGCAATTCTGTTCTTGCGCCAAAAAATCAAGCTTTCCGGATGAGTTCATTGGACAGTACTTGGAACTTTATTTCGTGATTTAGCTGTTGCTGAAAGTATCTCAATGACTTTCGGTGCACAAAGAACAGTTGGGCCATAAGAGAGATCCCCCCACCCACCCCCACCACACCTTCTTACAGCAACGAACTAAATCACTCGCGACGAAGTTGTGGACACCCATTTAAAAACGGAAGTTAGTGAAAAACGTTGTTTATTTCCACGAAAAATAAAGAGTTACACTGTTAAATCGATTTTGACGGTTAGGCCATCATCTTTATTTTTCGTGGAAATAGACAACGTTTTTCACTAACTTCCGTTTTTTTTCTTAAAGAAGGTTGACATTTGTTGGAGAGAGCCTATCCCTCGTGGACTGCACCGATTTTTTATGTCTTACATATTTCAAGACTCTTATAAAAGTATCGACTTTATTTGAATATTAAACACAGAAAACGTCAGTTATTAAACTTTTAATTAGAACTAATACTGTCCAAGACTTATTGACTCCACTGATAAAAAGTTTCAACACTCAACTTTTATTCTAAGCAAGCGGAGAATTGAGTTTTAGCGCCATTCTCAGCAACATTTAGCGTTTCTTGCCTACAAAAAGATGGCCAACCGTGCCTCAGTTGTTGTAATGTTAGTTAAATAGGCGCGCTCCATCTATTGGTCTTATGTGATCGATGATTGGTACAGATTTATACATAGACATGGACTCGTAATGCCTATCACCAACCTGTTTCCTTGAGAGCTCCCCTACACTTGGAGCAGGCAGCGGCGATAGGCTGTGGGAAGGAAGGAATGACCTTCTTTTTCCTGGGTCGCTTGATCTCCTTAATGACAGCGGCTGTTGGGGCAGCTCCACTTGGCATGGAGGCGGCTCGCGAGAGGATGTTGACAGGTCGACAAGCTGGCATCGTCCGAATCCGCCGTCGAATGATAGACACATTCCGTTCCCAAACTGAGGATAAAACAAACTTCATAACGTACTGTGGTGAACCTATACTGTGCAGATACAAACAACAATCTTCAGTTACGTAGTTTCGAAAACTCGGCCCTTCGGGCCTCGCAAGGGGCTCCGCCCCCCTGGACCCCCGATAACTTTCCACCTTGAGCCTTCGGCTAAAATGCTAAAACATGGAACATGCTTTCTTCCAGCTAATTCATGAATGTAAATAAATTTAAAACAACGACATAAATTTTCTACTAATCGAAATTAGAACAGAGTACATAAGTAGGTAATTTTCTGTTATGGTGTGCGTCTACAATTACTATAATCAAGATTAACTTCTCAACCAAGTGACAACAAAACAAGCGGCATTGTTTACTATATCCATTTATAACATAAATAAATATAAAACTACGACATGAATAGAAGAACAAGTACGATAGAAATGCGTGATAAATCGAGAAATATCCAACGAGTGGATAACGATTTTTTTCCGGTGAAAAATAAAGATGTTTCATTTCCTTAGCAACGGCTTGGTTATACGTGAAAATCAAAACAAAAAAGTACGAGAGAAATGCGTGATAAATCGAGAGCTTTCCAACGAGTGGAGAACGATTTTTGTCAGGTGCAAACTTCATTTCCCCAGCAATGGCTTGGTTGTACGTGAAAATCAACAGAAAAACGAGAGCTTTCCAACAAATGGAGAACGATTTTGGTCCCATAAACACTAAAGAAGTTTCATTTCCCCAGCAACGGCTTGGTTGTACGTGAAAATCATAAGAAAGACAAAGCAGCTTGAAATGCTTGCATACGAGTCTGCAACACATTGGGACATTTTCATGTGTGTTTTCTTATTGTATTTATTACTAGGCAGATCTCACCCGTGCATCTCACGGGGGGGCGTACAAATCAATTAAATGGGCCATAAGAGAAATCGCCCACCCGTGGGTACTTAATTGAATTCGCGATCGTGTTGACTCACTCATTGTTCCGACACCCGTGGGTACTTTATTGAATTCGAGCCAGGCTACATCACCTACCCCCCTGCTGCTGATATATTACTCTCGTATGCAAGCTCTAAGAGCCACTCAGCTGATCCGGACCCAGGGCATCGTCACGTAAATGTGCTAAAGAGACTAAATACGAAATTACAGCTTCCTAGAGTGTAAAACATAGAAATTAGCTTCAAGAGCCACTCATCTGATCCGGACCCTGGGCATCGTCAAGTCAATGTCCTAAAGAGGCTACATAAGAAATTACAGCTTCCTAGAGTGTAAAGCATAGAATTTACCTTTTAAAATGATTTAACCACCGCTTCACAAATCTAACCGTTCTCGCAATATTCGGATCACCTGCTATGAATCACATAATCGAAACACCAGCTCAATGAAATCATCAGAAATTAACAAGCGGTTGCAATCATGTTCACAATATCAATAATTGAGAATGATCACCTGTGTGTAAACAATTATTCATATAACCATGCTCATAACTCAGCTTGTTGGCCACGCACTTCGCAGTAGTTAATATAGTATGGTTGGATAAATCGAGAGCTTTCGAACGAATGGTCAACGAATTTTGTGGGATGAAAAACGACGAAGTATCATATCCCTAGCAACGACTCGGTTGTAAGCGGAAATCATCACAATTATTGGCGCTACTTTCGTTGCACTCTCATGGGACATTTTTCGGTAGTTAGGTCACGGCTAAAGCATATTCATGCTAAAACCAGAGGCTAATTGCCAATGTAAATTTTAATTTCTCCCTTGATGGGAAAAACAAAAGATCATGGATATGTCTAGTACTTACTGCTTACCAGTAGGTACCTACTACTCAATTGTATACCAACCATGTAGTGCCTTCTTTTCACAAGATTATTCCATTATGGTTACAAAACAATATTAGTCAATAACTTAGAGTAATAAATCAGCATTCCTTGACACTACAATGGCTTAGAGGTGAGCTGTGATAAAATGAGAGCATTCCAAAAAGTGGCGAACGATTTTCCTACTATGAAAACTATGGGAGTTACTCTTCCCTAGTAACTCAGTGGTTGTACGTGAAAAATCAATAGAAATTCTACCTAGCCTTCACTTTTCGATTAAATAATAATCTAAAGTGCCGGAGCGTCACAAATGTTGGTGTCGTTACGCAAATTTTAGAATGACCCCCAGCCCAAAAACATATCCATGTTAAAATCGATGTTGGTTTTTACCCTGAATGTTGTTTACAGGTCTTTAAAATCAGGGGTATATCTTAGCTTCGTCCACATTACAGCGGTTTTGGCAGTATACAATTTACGCATAAATTGAGGGCTTTTCAACGAGTGGCGAACGATTTTCGTGGGATGAAAATTAACGGCGATACATTTCCCTAGAAACGGGTCGGTTGTAAGTGAAAATCATTACAAAATCCCGCGCTACTTTCGTTCCACGGTCCCGCGCTACTTTTGTTCCACGGTTTCGTCACGTTTTTGCCCAGTTAGGTGATGGCTAAAGCATGTTCCATGCTAAAAAGTATTACTGAATCATTCATTTAGACAACAAAATTCAAAACAAAATAACTTTACGAAATTAACAACGGTTGTTAAATTTTCAGGAAAGACCCCCAGATGGAAAACAATTTTCATTTCCAGGTTCTGTTGAGTTCCAGGGAAACAGTAAAGAGAGAAAATTGAAAAAACGCGCACAGTAAAACTTAAAAACACCACAAAACCCTTAATAATTTGCATAGTACTTTGAAATTTGGTGACTACCCGATGTAGAATTTGTTTAGTTACATCTCTTCTTTAAGGAACTCGATTTAATGTCAAGTTTGAACTCTTGCTTTGTAAAATTTTGAAATTCAATATCTTCCTTATTTATTTTTGAGCTTTTTACTTTTCCAATCGACGCCAAATTCAATTTTCTTCAACTTTTGCCTTATACACTAGTTGTTTTGAATTTTATTTATAGCCGCTAAAATGAAAAATATGTTGAAAAAAAGTTCCAGCCACGCACGCAACATGATTGTATGAGAGAATTTTCGTATTATATTATGTAACATTGTTTTGAGATTTGAGCACTTTGAGTGTAAAGAAATATTTAACAACCAATTTGATGCAACGAAACTCGTCCTAAATAATATTCTGCTATTCAACAAGATTTGGGAATGTTAGCTATTTTATGAAGTTTTCATCGAATTTTAGTAAATATTAATGAAATTTAAGTACATTTGACTAAAATTGTGCTTGAAAAAATAGCAGTTTAACCATTTTTAGTGATTTTTTCAAGTAAATTTTTTGAAATTTGACCAATTTATTGTGCTCAAAAAGTGTTAGCCAACGAACTCATCCTTTCGTTTGGAATGATTGATTATTCGGCGCAAGAACGGAATTTTTATCTCAATTTTAAAGAGAGTAATCGTATGGAATGATACACACACATATACAGGGTGTCCCGACTTAAGTTCAACAAATTCTGAGGGTCGATTTCAGAGCTCATTTCTGATCAAAAGTTCCTCTTAGAAATTATTTTGAAAGGCTTAGTTTTCGAGCAATATAATTTTGGTTTATTATTTTCAATACTAAACCTATGTAATCGACCAAGACAACAAAATTCAACCCCCCCAAAATAACAATAATAATTTTTTGCTTATCAATGATCAATATAATCCCAAAGAATCGATTAAAACCACCCGCAACGCTGTACGTTGAACGGTCCGTTTTCCCTAAAGGCCGTATTTTTTCCGCATTTTTTCTGCGTTTTAAACGCTGAAACGTGAAGAAGGCAAACTGCGTTTTTTCAAGGTCAGTAGTGAATGTTGAAGAGGAATAACTGCAAAAACAGCGCATTCTGGCGGAATGCGTTTTTATTAAATCTGTCAGGTTAGGGCTCCTAGGGGTTTTTCATTGAATTGTAACCTCCCCAAGGGTTATGTTTAGCATTTTTCTTGCGTCAAGGTAAAAATTAGAACGTGTTCTAATTTTCCCAAGTGAGTTTAAAAACGCTCTGCCAGGATGAGCAATGGTCGAAAAAGCTGACCTTGGAAAAACGCACTTCTTCTTCTTCACATTTTTGCGTTAAAAACGCAGAAAAAATGCGGAAAAAATGGTAGTGTGCCTTAGGGGCCCTAAGGGCTCGAACATCGAATCGAAAAACACATTCGAATTTCAAAGTACGATTTCTAATGCGCTGCTATCGGATCTATTGATTAGACGATCAAGCTCTAAATTCCATCAATAATCACTAGATAGTGATACGACTAGGCCCACAGACATACGCCCCTTCCCCTTACCTCTGTTAGAATTAATGAATGCCATAATTTCCAACACGAATATAAATTTGTCATTTTAAATCTGACTTTACATAAAACAAGTCATTCTAAATTATTCTTTAAAAAACCAACCTTTATCTTGCGGTTCACTCTTGTCTCCTTTGTTCTCATCAGCGCTTGGTGGTCGCTTAATGGGTGTCTTATTAATTGAGTCATTGTTCACCTAGAAAACGAACATCATTTTACGAAATCATTAGGCATACTGATGAAGTGCACAACTCAATACGTAAATGAATTAATGGGTCCAAACTATACTATCCTAGACTTAGAATATGATTTTGATGGAATTTTCAGGGATGGTCTTCTCAGTTGGGTCATAGATGGCCGTTGGATCCACGTTAGGCGCTGTCTGTGCCCAAACGTAAAATCGCAGTAACAATCATAACGTCAACAGTTTTCTTCCGATATAATGAAATCGTCAGGACTAAAGTGGGTTGGAAATTGTCAGGTATTCAAATTATTTCAAGTTGAGAAAAAAGTGTGAAGCTTCGCCGCACACACTTCTAGAGCACGTTCACAAGAGTCAATTTCAGTTCTAAACAAAAGTTGAAGGCGACTTAAATCAGTTTTGGTTCATATGGTTCAACCAAAACTGATCAAACCATTTCAATAATGAAGGTCTATCACTAACAATTAATTTTAACAATAACAGATAGATTGTTGTTGTTAAAATGAATTAATTACCGTGTCTCAGCTGCCAAAGGGCAGACTGAGTTCCTCATGTTACATGTTATTTATTTATATATTCGTAGGATTAGCAAACTTGATGGTGTTGTACACAAAAAGTAAATAAATATTGAAGAAAAAAAAAAAAAAAAAAAAAAAAAAAAAAAAAAAAAAAAAGAATTGCGAACAATTCTATGCGGTAAAGAGAGCACTCGTCAAAAGCGTCGTTTTTGGGTGAGACAATGGATATTAAGAAACCAGTTAGAGGCTTCAGAGACATTGCTCATGGAACAATCGTGACTTATTGTAGAGTTCTAAAAATCTGAACATCACCCCTTCAGACAACTTGGCACTCATTTTTTGGAAAGTACACAAAACAGATTTTTAAAACCCAACATGCGGTTGACAGCAAACTTAGCGATTAGGGTTCACATGTATCAGTAGGTTTGTTTCTGCTGCGTGAGCTGAGCAGGTTCAGTTGAGAGCAAGGGCACCTCCATGGCTATCCAGTTCACACGGCAGTGGAAACGTTCGAGGACATATTCGGGGCAATAACGCCTGGTTACACAAAGAAAATGGAGTCACGTTAGCGGTACTTTAGCAAAAGCTTGTTTTCGTGCGCTCCGACCTTCTATTGCTGTTCTGTGGAAGATTATAGAAGTCTGAGGAAGGATGTATCGGGTTATCCTAAGTTCCAAAGGGTGCATGGGTGGAACAAAATACACTTGATGGGGCAAAAAGTTCGTGTTCGACTCATGTTAATATCTTGTACCAAATATGAATTGGGGGGGACTGCGGAAACGCCTTTTTCTTACTTCTTTTTCACAGTGCAAGCACATCTTGAGCCAAACCTGTTTAGTACAGCAGTCGAAACAAACCTAATACATGCTTTAACTTGAACCTTGAATGCTCTTGAACGACAAAAAGTTTGACTCGATCGGACGCACTTGAACGACAAAAAGTTTGACTTGGTAAAACTTTTGTTGATCCACTGAAAATTTGATCAATCAGATTGAAACAAGAGGTCTACACAAGTTTTTCGTTCAAATTCTGTATATTAACTAAACTTGACTCGTGTGAATGGGCCTTTAGCTAATGTTTGATTGCTAAGCTCAAAGTTTCTCGCAGAAACTCACCTAAATAAATTGCAACTTCAACTAATTCAATCATTATAATATACCTGTGTAGTGATTTTGACGTTGGGGGAATACTCGCACACGTCGCTCAAGGAAGTGAAGAAATCAGCTTTCAACTTGTCAGTGATATCGTTTAGAACGACCTGAAAAATCCACCGAGAAAATGTCAAGCCAAATAGAACGAAACTCAACTCAAAGGATCCTAATGCCTAAATATTTAATCCTAAATTGCAAGCTATCAAAACTTAACAAGCGAGTGAAATGAGCATGTGTTGCTAGTAAAATAACTATATTATGTAACATTCAATCGCAGAAAGTTTAGCCTAATGGACTTTAAAGAATCAAATGACAATTACGTACTTTGTACTCTACACTTCTGTTGGCAGCAGACTCTTCCCCAAACCCTGAGTCCAAGGCAGCAGCTGTCTTGGATTTAGGAGTTGACGTGAACCTCAGGTCTTGGAACTTTTCAGGGGATTTGAGTTCATGGTCACTTTCTGCTCCCAGCAGACCCGAACCAGACAAACCTGTGGAATAATACATTGTATAATTTATTTAATCGATGAATTATTTGTCAGAGCAGGGAAAAAAAATGATTCATTTTGCAGGAACGTAAGACATAACGTCATCAGGTCATCCTCATCAGTGAGGCACTGGGTCGGTGCCATGGTCTGAATAAATTCAAAATCGTCATTTTATGGATCTAAATGGTGTTATATATATTTTCGAAGATATTTATCGTGTTTTCAATTAAAACCAAACCCAAAAAAAAAAGTTCTGCAAGGGGCAAATGTTTCGGTTTTTGGTCTCGCGTTGAGTTGGTTACCTAGGGCCTTCAATTGTGTTATCTGGAGGAAAACGCTATCTCTCAGATTAAGCCCCCCTTATCCATTGGGTAAGTGTGATTGATAAACAGGCCCTTAGGGCCACTTTCACCAACAACTTAAACGAGATTAAGTTAGAAAAGATTAACAAATAACGGAGATTCCAGCTAATCGTCTTTCACCAGACCACTTTACGAGTTTAAACTGCTAACTAGGTGGCTTGAGGTTAATCTCCCAAGCCCCGGCCAGTTACAGATGGGCCAATATTTCTGTGCGGGCGACCAGAACTGGTCGGGTCTAGGCGAGGGGGTTGTCCCCCCCTACTTTTGTGAAAACATCCGCGCGGATGTTTTTAGTGCGGGTAATAGCGAAACGTCCACGCGCACAGAAATACAATGCGGAGAACAACAGGCTATGTTTTTAGTGCGGCTAATAGCGAAACGTCCACGCGCACAGAAATATTGGCCCATCTGTACACACTTGCTTCTCCGTGCAGCACACATCGAGGGATCCCCCACTCTTCTTTTCTGCCATCGAATACTCTCGATACTATCGATCCAGCCTCCCAACACATCGATTTGATTTTGAAATAAAACGACCTTCTGAGCGCCAAAATTGAAAAATTTCCAGTCAGGCAGCATGATTGTATGAACGAATTTTCTCAAATTACCTATTGTATTGTGATATGTTAAATTGTATCGGCATTTGAGTACAAAGAGATTGTTAAAACCAGCAACTAACTGAATAAAATTCGGTGATTCAAAAAATATTAATTACGAGGGGCTCGCCAAAAGTAAGGTTCCCTACGCTAGAAAAAATAGTAGACAAATTTTTTTTTAATTTTTTATATTTTTTTCCGATTCTACAGATTGTTTTCTATTTTTCAACATAATCACCATTTCTCTCAATACATTTTTGAAAGCGTGGCACGAGTTTTTGAATGCCGTCCTGGTAGTGCTGCGTGCCCACCTTCCTCAGGTAGTTGTTGACTTCCGCCTTCAGCTCTTCGTCGTCGCGGAAGTGTTTCCCTCCCAGGTGCCCCTTCAACTTCGGGAAAAGATGAAAATCTGAGGGAGCAAGATCCGGGGAGTAGGGAGGATGTGGGAAAATGTCCCAGTTGAATTGTCCCAGCAGATCCTGAGTTTGGCGAGCCGAATGGGGGCGTGCATTATCGTGCATGAGAAGCACCCCTTTTGACAGCAAATGCGGCCTTTTGCGTTTTATGGCCGATCTCAACTTTTGTAGGACTTCACAATACCTCTGAGCATTGATTGTGTTCCCACGTTCAAGGTAGTCAACCAACAGCACACCTTTGTTGTCCCAGAAAACAGTTGCCATGATTTTTCCGGCAGGCAACGCAATTTCGGTTCGTCTTCAACATTTTCTCGGCCGTTCAGAAAACTTTCTCTCCATTTCCGGACTTTTTGAACACTCATGCACTTTTCACTATACACTGACGAAAGTTCCTTGTGAATTTCAGTCCCGGATTTACCTTTTAACGTGAAAAAAACGAATTATTGCTCTCAGTTCAGAGGCGGACACGGATGGGGTTGCACTCGACATGTTTACAAGACTGATACGGTCGACCAGGTTATCGGATCACTTCCCTCCAAAAATCAGTGTGGCCACCACATCCTAGCGGAATATCCCGCCAAGTTTCAAATTTTTCCCGCGCTCCGAAGCCGAATTACAAAATAGGGAACCTTACTTTTGGCGAGCCCCTCGTAAATTTAAGTAAGTTTTCAGCATAATTTTGTGCAACCATTTTTTTATGTCCTAGATGATCGTTGGCAATTTCGTTTTGACTAAAACTCTGCTAACATTTTTAGAAAATAAAAGTTGGGCATGTAGATCAGAATGATGTGTATTGTTTGGTGGTCTGGATGCTCGCAAGCTCGCATCTCAAGAAGACATAACATCAAGTAGTCAATCCCTTAGTAAAAATGCAGATTAGTTGGGCATGTAGATCAGAATGATGTGTATAGGTTGGTGGTCTGGATGCTCGCAAGCTCGCATCTCAAAAAGACATAACATCAAGTAGTCAATCCCTTAGTAAAAATGCAGATTAGTTGGGCATGTAGATCAGAATTATGTGTATTGTTTGGTGATCTGGATGCTCACAAGCTCGCATCTCAAAACTACATAACATCAAGTAGTCAATCCCTTAGTGAATATTCAAATCAGTTGTACATGCAGGTCAGAATGACGTTTTAGAAGTACATTTCGGGAGTTTTACGAGCAAAAAAAATTCACCTGTGAGCCAGAATTGAACCCACGATGTTAGTCTCACGAGACCGTAATCATATCCATTGAGCTACACTTCAACTATCGTATATGGAGACAATCACAATACTTCACTATTCAGTAGGAGGGAGATAAAAGTGGGAGACTAGCGCCGCTGCGCGGCGGAGGAGGGAACCGATTCTATCCCCTCCCTTTTCAGAACTTCTGACTGCATCGATGTGTTGGGAGGCTGGATCGATAGTATCGAGAGTATTCGATGGCAGAAAAGAAGAGTGGGGGATCCCTCGATGTGTGCTGCACGGAGAAGCAAGTATCTGTACACTTGCCAATCTCAGATTAGTGATAACAATGATATCGAGCAATATGGCCGCGAACCAACAGCTGACACCTCTACAGTTTGATCCACAGTTGAAGTTAATTGTTGTTCAAGTTTTATTGAGTTCGTTGTTATCAAGTTTGATGATTAACAACAGTGTAAAAACGTGCCTCTACTTCGGAAAGATATTCTACTGGGTATAATATGGTATTTCTCAACTTACCTTGAAGCTGAGTGCCAGCCAAGAACACGAATGGATAGGTCAACTCGATTGAAATCACCAAACATTATACAAAGTAAAATAACAACAAAAAATATAAACAATATACTATAAATTATATAGAAAAAAATATTAATTATATTAAAAAGAAGTAAAAAAGAAATAACAGGTTTCACGTTTAGCTCTAACAAACACTAGATGAGGCAACTAGATAAAAACAGCTCGGGTAATAATTGGTCGTGGTTGTGATTCACTGCTTTATTGTCTTGATATGTCGGACACATGGCGGGGTTTCAAACTGTCGTTTCAAATTGTCCAATTTTTCATTGGACAGTTTCCGGAATCTCCGTTAAGGAAACTCGATTATTCCAATCTTGGTTTAAACGAGTTTTGGGTTGGTGAAAGACGCCAAGGTTTGATCCTCGAGATTATATTTAATCGAGTTTGGCCAATCTCCGATTACATAAGTTGTTGGTGAAAGTGGCACTTAGTAGGATTTCACCAATAAGAACTCAAAACATGCACCTAGATTGAGAGACCCTACCCCAACTATCCATGAGCCTAAATCTTTTGCCTTTTCCAACGCCTTTCACCTGCTGCAAACCCAAACCCTGGATACTAGAGTTTAACACAATGGTTGCTAGACCTATCAACTTTTCCCATAAGTGTGTTACCCAAGAGGTCGGTGACACTGAGTAGCTCGTCAGGGCCAGTTGTCATGGCGCTGGGGGAAATCCTCCCCAACCAGTCGGACATGGTCGAGTCATCAAGGTCGGCCATGTTGATCCCGTCATCGAGGTCCGGGATGTTGGAGGCCAGTGGAAGGAACGGATCGCTCTCTGCCGGTCCATCGTTCATCGCTCCCCGCAGCATTTTCCTTCCTCGAACACACTGGGAGGTCCTACACGTTACGTTCTGTGCATTTTCCAAGCTGCTACTGTGCGTGTTCTCCTCTGAAAAATATAAATGAAACATGGACAAAACATTACAAACTATTACACAAAAGTTTATTACTTCTGTATTAGATAGCCCTTCTACACAGATGGGATACATGTTACACAGGACTATATATTATAAAGGGTGTCTCACATTATAACCTGAAAACTTTACCCACATATTTTGCAACTAACTTCTGATTAAAAGTACCTCATAGAGATTTTTCAACGCTTTATTTACGAGTTATTTAATTTTTAAGATTTTTTTCGTGTTTTTGGTCTTGAGTTACTGAAATGGCCAAAACTAACTTAATTTTTGAAGTAAACAATAAATTGAGGATACCGCTGGAAAGACCGTTGAATTTCGTTTCGGATAGGCCACATAACGTGCTAGATTATACAGGTAATAAAGTCAGGAATTTTCCTCAAAGTGGAAAAAATGGTCAACAATTAAAATCTGCGTATTTTTTAAACTGCTAAACGACGTGGCTTAATCCCACGGAATTATCGAGCCTGTTACTGGAAAAACTTTCTCGTACTGTCAGCTTTTGAATGTTTTAGTCAATTTTACTTTTAATTTGTTGATTGGACGAGAAAAGTATGTTTGAATGTTAAAAAACATATTTTTTTCTATGAAATCGAGTGTTTTTGTGAGAAATGACCTCCAAAGAAAATATGAGTTTGGGACCTGTTTCTAAGTATTTTTTCACGCTGAATCGAAGCAGATCTCCCCAACTCCGCTATAAACGAGTTTTACACTTTAACTAACTAGTTTTACCCTTAATGACACATAAAAACGAGCATAACAAATAAACTAAAAACTCGTGAACGAACCCATCTATAACTCAAATCCAATTTTCTCCATATACCTGTGTATTTGTATGTTTTCTATAAATTGGAATATTGTGCCTTTTGTTTACCAAAGAAATAGACAAATCGAGAAAATTGAGTTTAATCCCCCCCGAATTCCAAGACAAATCGATAAAGGGAGATAATTTATTGATTTTTTGTTCGTGAAAAAAGAATTCAGTTGCCATTCTATTCCTGTCCATAGAATTATGATGTTGTCGATCTATCTATCTATACCGATAGAAAATGTCATTAGAAATAATATGGAACAATTCAATAAAATATTTCAAACAGTATTGGTTATATATATACTAAGATGAACAAATATGACAATACCAACAGTGATACTTAGTATTTAAAAGCAGGAGTCCCGCAAGGGACAATACTTAGCCTTCTTTTCTTGTTAATATATAATCAATTACAGACTTAGTAATTTATATCTTCTAAACAAACACCTAAACTCAGCATTTCACAATTATTGCACTTTTGGAGCAGAATTGCGCTCGTTTGCGCGCTCTTGATAAATCGAGTGATGATGAGTCATTTCGTCATGAAATTTCACGTGGTTGAATGGTCATATTTGAGATTCATGGGAAAAAAACATGCAGATTAAAAAATTTTTTTTCTTTTTTAACATCAGAAATTAGGTGTAGGTACGGTTTTAGAGGGGGGTCTTAGCCTGGTGGGAGACCCTGTATAAGTATTTACAATTATGTAACCAAATGTTACCTACACAAATAAAGCAATTCTAAAATTGAACTGAATTAAAAAAAATAATAATAATAATAATAATAATAAAAATCATTCAAAACTTCAGATTTTGTGAAGGTACCTAAACCAACGATTTTCGTGATTTATTTTTTCAAAATCAAATTTGATTACTTAGGTATTGGAAATTATATGACTGTTTTTGCAATGCATAATATAGCAGAAGTTCTTTGTTTAATTACGATACAAAGCTAACAAATTATGAAAGAGGGTGCAGTGCAGCAACGTCTTTTCCACAATTCACGCATCATGAGACTCCGCCTTTCCGAGGGACACCCTGTAAGTATGTAGCCAAATGTTACCTACGCATATAAAGCAATTATAAAATTGAAAAGAAAAAAAAAAATTTCAGATTTTGTGAAAGAAAACCAAGGATTCTAGTGAGTTATTTAAATTCGAATTTGAATAGGTCAACACCTAATAGGTACCTATTGGAAGTTTTATGACTGTTTTTGCAATGCATAATACAGCAGAAGTTCTTTGTTTAATTACAATACAAAGCTAATAAATTAAGAAAGAGGGTGCAGTAGGTACAGCAACATCTTGGCCACAAGTCACGCATCAAGAGACCCGGAACTGCCCTATTGAGGACGTCCGCATCTCATTACAAAGGCTTCGGAGCATACGCCCACATGAATATATTCATTCGTCGTAGTTGCGTCCACAAGAAGAACCGAAGGAGAAACACTGTATGTGCTTTGCTACAGACAAAAAAGACATACGAGGCCAGAATATGCAAACAAAACTTATAGTGAAGTGACGTTTCGGACTCAAAGGAATGCAAAAAGTAGCCAAAAAAACGCCTGGGTTCAAGGCTGGAAGGGTCACACTGGATAAAAATCACTCATCGATTAAAATAGACGATAAAAACTGTTCAAAGCTGAAAATTATATACCATTGCGCAGTAAACGAATCTTCATACCCTGGAAATATTAGGAAATTGACTGGTAAACCTATGAAACGACACGGAAATCTTGACAGGTAGAACAAAAGCTGTTTTTGACAAATCCAAAATGGATGGGGGACTGGGGGTCGAGAATCGTCAACAAAACCGTTTCCGCTTACCCGAAATCGTCCGAATTTTGGATCAAACTCCTGATATGAATAGTAAATTTGATTTCGTACTTACTTCAGTCTTCGAGTGGGTAGATTTCTGGAGCAACTGAGATCATTGGGAAATTTTTTTCTTGGAATTTAAAGCTTAGGAACACTCGAACACCCTCGCACAGAACAACGCACAGTATTAGAAAAAAAAAATACGTAAACAAAAAACAACAACATCTGTCGCACACAAACCGTTTTGGCGCTGAAAACCCCATTGCTGCCAACTTTGATTCATGGAGAAGATATTATAACATGGAGTTAAAAATTAATTGTATTCCTTCTTCATGCGTTTCTTATTATGAACCTGGCAAAGACATTGTAATACTATACTAGACCCACTCGTAGCGCTAGTGTAGCATTCCAAATTGAAAGGTCTGCAGTTGGCCATATTGGGTTTCAACATCGTTTATTTATGTGCAATGTAGATTGTATTATAAAATATTGTATCATTATAGTTCATCTACTCATGAAATTTATTTAATAATGCGCAATGGTTAAAGTGTGTGCAGTGTTCAACTGCATAAATCACAAAACTAAAGACTGCACACTCTCATTTCACAAGTATAAATTTTCACTATTTCCTTCAGATTATTTTGGTATTGTATTAAGTGGAAATTGTTAAGTGAAATTGTATTGTATTGACAGAATTGTATAAAATTGTATGTATAATGAAAATAATATAGGTAATAACATAGAAAGTGCCATGAAGTATTAATTTATTCAATTGTTAAGCCCCTCTGATCATTCTCCTTGCCCCATCAAGGTGAACCAATGGCTTTTGTAAAACTGTGTCTTATCTGCAAGATATTGTCTCAGTATTCAAATACAAAGCGATTCTTCTGCTACTTTGGAAGAATGGTTCTGAGATAATTGTTTTTGAATAATGGAAGGATCTTCCTGTTCAAAATACCTAACTAACTCATGCCTTAACAATTATTAGTACGGTATGAAAAGTGCAATATCGCCACTGCGCAAAATTACATGAAATCATATTGGTAAGTAATGCATGCATTACACCAAAGACATTGTAATAGTAAACTAGACCCACTCGTAGCGCTAGTGTCGCGTTGCAAATTGAACGATCTGTAGTCGGCCATATTGGGGGCAACATCGTTTAGGTATTTATGTGCAATGAAGATTGTATTATTATAGTTTATCTACTCATGAAATTTCTTTGATAATGCACAATGGTTAAAGTGTGTGCGGCATTTAACTGCATAAATCGCAAAACTGAAGAGTGCACTCTCTCATTTCACAAGTAAGTATAGATTTTCACGATTTCCTAAAGATTATTTTGGTCTGTTGTAGGCCTCTTGATGTGGTAACGCAGTACCTATTGTAGTTGGTAATAATTTTCTTTTTACTAACTTATCTATGCATGAGCTACAAAGTTTCAAATTAATCTAAACTTTGTTTTGTTTTTTCCACAGATTTCCTTTAAACAAGAAATTGAGAGAATTGTATGAAATTGTTTTTTGTATTGACATTGTATTGTATTGTATTGACAGAATTGTATGAAATTGTATGTAAAATGAAAATAATATAATAACATAGAAAGTGCCATGATGTAGTTATTCATTTACTTATTCAATTGTTCAGCTCCTCTGATCATACTCCTTGCCCCATCCAGGTGAACCCATGGTGTTTGTAAAACTGTGACTTATGTACAAGATATTGTCTCAATATTCGAATGCAGAGCGATTCTTCTGTTACTTTGGAAGAATGGTTCTGATATAATTGCTTTTGAATAATGGAAGGATCTTTCACTTCAAAATACCTAACTAACTTATGCCCTAACTATTATAAGTACGGTATGAAAAGTACAATTTCGCCACTACGCAAAACTACATGAAATCATATTGGTAAGTAATGCATGCATTACACGGACGTCCCTATGAATGGATTTTATATATATTTGGTGAGAGTTAAAATAAGAGAAAAAACAAATATATCATGACTTCTCGACCCCCCCCCCCCCCAATTAACTCCCTCCACCGACAGCAAATTCAAATAATAAAACTTCCAGTATGAAATTTGAAGCTCCTGACATATTTTTATAACCTAGACCGAATTTATAATCGAATTTAAAAAATGATCAAACAAATCTGACTTGAATAGTTAAAACATCATGATTTATCACTATTACCTCCTTCAATCTTCCTTGTCCATAATGAAATTTTTTGAAACTCCTAATACACCTTCCAAAACTAGACAAAATTCTTAGTTGAACAAAAAAGAATCACAAACATCTGACGAAATTAGTTGAAACATCATGATATTTTACTGTTACCCCCTCCATTCACCCTTTTTGAAATCCCTGTTATAAGATCCAAAACTAGACCAAATTCATAGTTGAACAAAAAAAGAATCACGAAAATCGGACGAGAATTGTGGCCTAAACAAGTTTGTAAATCGTCCTATTTGGTGATATATTCCAAAGACAAGCAGCTCCCACAGTTTGTCTCTGTTGAAAATATTTAATAAAATTCATTTGCAAACTGCGTTGTCATCATAATAATTGACGTTTTTAATGATTTTAGACTAGTTTTCATCAAGATAATACAAAATATGTTTTCCACGAACACTTATTCACAAACTAGCTAGCCTTGCAATTCAAAAAGGGCGCGTGAAGTTGACCCCAATTTGTCCGCCATTTTGCATCTTCAATTTGCATCAGGCGGCGTCTGAGATCCACGTACAGTTGTAGGGCCATGCATTACAAAGACGTCCCTATGAATGGATTTTATATAATTTCGGGGAGAGTTAAAATAAGAGATATAGTTAACAAAAATATGACTTCTCGAACTCCCCCCCCTCCCTATTATCTCCCTCCAGCCTCCACCAACAGCAAATTCAGGTAATAAAACTTCCAATATGAAATTAGAAGCTCCTGACATATTTTTATATCCCAGACCGAATTCATAATCGAATTACAAAAATGATCTCGAAAATCTGACTTGAATAGTTAAAAAATCATGATTTATTACTATTACCTCCTCCATTCTTCTTCTTTCATAATGAAATTTGAAACTCCCAATATACCTTCCAAAAGACAAACCAACAATAATTACTGTGAAACTATTTTTAATTGTTCCATTCATTCTAATCATCTGTTTCTATACAAAAGAACAGGTACAATTTTTCAGCTTAGTATAATTCAAATCATGCAAGTGCATTTGGCTAGAGTAGCGAATCGTAACTGCAACTTGCTAGTCAGATAGGCGATCCAGCAAGAAATTTTCTTCAAGGAGAATGTTCAAATTCTAGATTATTTTGGAAATTAATGCCAAAAATTTCGACGCAAAACCTATTTAGTCGATTTCCCAAAATTGAGATTTATGCACATACGGCTTTTTCGCTTAGGACAGCAGAACTCTTAGACCAAACGACAGTAGTGACACGTATGGATTTACTGCCTGAAACATCACCAAGGCCCTACAACTGTACGTGGATCTCAGACGGCGCCGAATGCAAATTGAAGAGAGCATTGGCGGACATATTGGGGTCAACTTCACGCGCCCTTTTTGAATTGTAAGGCTAGCTAGTTTGTGTATAAGTGTTCGTAGAAAACATATTTTGTATTATCTTGATGAAAACTAGTCTAAAATCATTAAAAACGTCAATTATTATGATGACAACACAGTTTGTAAATGAATTTTACGCAATATTTTCAACAGAGACAAACTGTGGGAGCTGCTTGTCTTTGGAATATCTAACCAAATATGACGATTTACAAACTTATTTAGGCCACAATTCTCGTCCGATTTTCGTGATTCTTTTTTTGTTCAACTATGAATTTGGTCTAGTTTTTGATCTTATATCAGGAATTTCAAGTTTGATTATGAAAAAGGGTGAATGGAGGGGGTAACAGTAAAATATCATGATGTTTTAACTAATATCGTCAGATTTTTGTGATTCTTTTTTGTTCAACTAAGAATTTTGTCTAGTTTTGGGAGGTATATTAGGAGTTTCAAATTTCATTATGGACGGGGAAGATTGGAGGAGGTAATAGTAATAAATCATGATGTTTTAACTATTCAAGTCAGATTTTCAAGATCATTTTTTAAATTCGATTATAAATTAGGTCGATTATAAAAATATGTCAGGAGCTTCAAATTGCATACTGGAAGTTTTATTATTTGAATTTGCTGTCGGTAGAGGGAGTTAATGGGGGGGGGGGGGGGGGTTTTTCGAGAAGTCATGATGTGTTTGTTTTTTCTCTTATTTTAGCTCTCACCAAATTACAATCCATTCATAGGGACGTCCTTGTAATATGGATTACGTACCAATATGATATTACGTAGTTTTGCGTAGTGGTGATATTGTACTTTTCATACCGTACTTATAATAGTTAGGGCATTGTAGTGGATTTAAATATGTTTTACTTGGTGTAGGTAGACCAAGTGGGACATTTATATTCTGATTATGCGGGTTAGTCCCTGGGTTATTCCTGTAAGGAATGTGAGCGAAACCGTCAAGGTCAGCTTGCTTGGCGGGATGAACTGAGAGATAGTTCGTGTCGCAGCCGCGTGGAGCACTGGGCTCGCATAGTGGGTGCTGGGTTCGATCAGTTTGGTACTGAGCCGTTTTGTAATATTCCGGCCTAAGATTTATATCTGTAGGAGGAATATGTTGAGCTTGGTTGAGGTACTGAAAAGTATCCTTTGTTTTTTGTACATTTGGAGTGTATTTGACACTCGGATCGGCCGGGTAGCCTTGTGTCGAATATCGTGGATATTCGGAAATCTTTGTCGAATCATAATGATTGACTTCAGAGCGGGTCTGAAAGGTATCCTCGAACTTTTGTATAGGTGAGGCTTGATCTAACGTTTCCTTCGTGAATACGTTAGGTGAGAAGGCGATCTCGTCGCGAGGATCGAGCCTTGAGCCGTCGCTAGGAACAGCGGACTGGCCGGGCAGCGGGTAGGTAGCGCTGCGTGGGCTAAGAGGCCCGGCCGCGCCGTGTTCTACCTCCCCTTGAGGAAATAGGACGGCCGACGTTCCATCGAAATATCCGAGTTATTAGCTCGTTTTCGATGCCTCTATGTATAGAAATAGAGGGTTTAGAAGGTGGACTCGCTTGACAGAGCTTCTTTCCTTTGCTCGTATGTCAGGGTCCTACCTTGTAGTCTTGAAAAAGACTTCCTTGGACGGTAAATTAGAGCGTATGAGCTGAGTAATTTACCGGCGTGCCCACAGCGGTCGGTGACGAGCCTAGTGCTACGAAACCCGGGCGACACGACTTGGAACGTCCCAGCGGGCGTACGATCTAATGAGAATATCAATAGATGTACCGGGTGGCGTCCTGACAGATGAACTACGTTGGGCAATGAGCAGGATGAATAATCACTGGACTCGTAGATGCCAATGCGAGATCTGTGTGGAGAGAAGGTAGGCCTTGTAGAAAGCAGTAGGAAGCCGTTCTTGAGATGAACTCGGGAGCAGAAGGTTCGTCAGCGTAGAGCGTGTAGAAATCTTCGTACTTCGAGGTGTAGTCGTCGAGAGCGGAGAGTAGAATGAATTCGGAGGGCTCCGAGCGGGGTAATTATAGGGAGGTGGCCGCCTCCTGCCGCCTCCTGATTGGTCCGCTTAATTTCGTTAATTCGACTGTGTAATCTCATTGGCTCGCACATTGTTTTCTCAGTATCTGCGAGTATGTAAGCTGAGCTGGTCCTCCGGGGTGGTTTCCCCACGTCCGTCGCTGCGACGGGGTCCCCGGGGGTGGCTTACGAGCGTCCGTCGCGGAGCCGACGACCTTGAGTTTAGACGGGGACCTCGGGTGCTTTCTCTGCGTCCGTTGTTCAGACGGGGTCCCCGGGGTGGCTGCTGGACCAGAGGTAGTTGCTTGCCGCCTCTTGGTTGGTTCGCCTATTGTCTCTCGTGTAATCAGTGTTTCTGATTGGCGAGTAGGCTTGTTTGAATTGTCCTTGCTAGTTTTAGAGGACGTTTGATTTTCTGTTTGAGTTTTCTCGTTCAAGGCGACTTGGTTCGAGATACTTGTTGCATCTCTCTCGCCCAGTAAGTGTCTAGGGAGGTCGCCTTGTATGTTATTAGTTAATATTTCACTTTTGAGAGAGAAATTCGTATTTTCTCTCTGGTGAAATATTTTGTTTGACGGAGTTGTAACTCGACGTCTTATAAATATTTTTGTGTTGTGTCTACCTCTTTTTGGTAGCCCTGAAAAGGGCTGTTGACAAGAGGGGGTGGTTTTCACCACAGGCATAAATTAGTTAGGTATTTTAAAGTGAAAGATCCTTCCATTATTCAAAAGCAATTATCTCAGAACCATTCTTCCAAAGTAACAGAAGAATCGCTCTGCATTTCAATATTGAGACAATATCTTGTACATAAGACACAGTTTTACCAACACCATGGGTTCACCTGGATGGGGCAAGGAGTATGATCAGAGGAGCTGAACAATTGAATAGGTAACTACTTAATGGCTCTTTCTATGTTATTATATTATTTTCATTTTACATACAATTTCATTCAATTCTGTCAATACAACACAATAGTAGGTACAATATAATGTCAATACTAAAAACAATTTCATACAATTCTCTCAATTTCTTGTTTAAAGGAAATCTGTGAAAAAAAAAAAAAAATTTAGATTAATTTGAAACTTTGTAGCTCATGCATATTGATAAGTTAGTAGAAAGATAATTATAAATCATTACAGTTGGTAGCCTTTCCATTATTGTGGTTAGCGTGGTAGTGAGGGGATGAGATATTATTATAGGCTGCTATACTCATCGTTTATTGGGCACTCCTAGCGCTTTCGCCCATTAGGGCCTCATCAGGGAGTTTAAGTTTACATATTGTTGTAGCAATTGGTTTATTTCGATATGTTTATTTGGTATCCGTCTCACAACACAAAATTACGACTAACTACCACTTAGTAAGGATCATAATGACGATAAACCAGCTGCAACACACTCCAAATGAGACGGATACCAAATAAACATATCGAAATAAACCAATTGCTACAACAATATGTAAACTTAAACTCCCTGATGAGGCCCTAATGGGCGAACGCGCTAGGAGTGCCTAATAAACGATGAGTATAGCAGCCTATAATAATATCTCATCCCCTCACTACCACGCTAAGAAAATTATTATCAACTACAATAGGTACTGCGTACCACATCAAGAGGCCTACAACGGGCCAAAATAATGTTTAGGAAATCGTGAAAATCTATACTTACTTGTGAAATGAGTGTGCAGTCTTCAGTTTTGCGATGTATGCAGTTAAATGCAGCACACACTTTAACCATTGTGCATTATCAAAGAAATTTCATGAGTAGATGAACTATAATACAATCTTCATTGCACATAAATAAACGATGTTGCCCCCAATATGGCCGACTACAGACCGTTCAATTTGCAACGCGACACTAGCGCTACGAGTGGGTCTAGTTTACTATTACAATGTCTTTGAACATCACTAATGGCCCTCCATCTTTAATACTCAAAGATGTAGACAATCCATGTTTGGTGGAAGTATAAAATCCATAGAGCAACAGCTTGGATATTATGTTCATCTGAAGTATCCATACGAAAACGTGCTGAAATGGCGAAAAACCGGTAAAAGTTAGTTCCTTTTTAGCTAGTTTTAATTTTAATCAAATGGACGTGTACGAAGGAATGGAAGTGAAATGCGCTTTGAAATGTGGTGACATGGTTGCGGTGAAATGTTCCATGTGGTTTTAGTTCCGGTGGTGATTTTAGCGGCGGTTCTTTGTTGTTGCGCGCCACTCCCCGTCGCCGCGTCCGTCGTCGCGGGCGGTCTCCTCTGGCGGTTGTTCGTCTCGTACAGGACAACGCTCGGGGCCATGTCGAGCGTCGACGTCGGGAGGACGGGTCTCCTGGATTACGGCCTGACGCCGCGGGCGGCGCCCGGGGACCGCGGTGACTCCGGCGTCTCCAGAACGGCGCCGCTGTTGGGCTCCGGGCCGACGTTACGGACTAAATCCGCGCCGTCACGGACTATAACGGGGTCGGCGCCGTCACCCGGGTGGGTGTCGGACGCGGCGCCGTCACCCCGGGGTGCCGCGAGTTCGCCGAGAAACTCGTCGAGGTCGGGTGCGTTTGACGAGCCGTTCTCACCAGTGAGCTCACCATCAGTTTCAATTTTATCAAGGTAACTCTAAAATGTTTACTTTTTATAATATTTGTTGTTATTTTATTGTTTTATTCATACGTGCTGGTACTTATAAGCACGATTATGGTAAAAAGATACCGCAGAATAAAGATTATAACAGTATAAAGGGTAGAATTACATTGATATAAGTAGACTAGCCGCTTCGCTCGCCTCCACGTCCAGCCGGGGGGGGGGGGGGGGCAAGCCCCCCTGGACCCCCGTCCGTTAAGTTGCTCCCTTCGCTCGTGAGGTGTGGCTGTATAGATGCGATGGTGTTTTACTGTCGAGTAGGACTTGTAGATTTATTTTATGACGTCTATTAAAGGGCCGATTACACGAGCAACAAAAGTTGCGCAACTCCAAAAAAATTGCACTAGAAAAGTTGTACGCAACACAAAGCAATAACATTGCCTCGTGTTGCGTCAAGATGTTGCAAGGAGTTAATTGCACTGTGTTGCACCAATAAAGTTGAGCAATAGAAATTGCTCAATTGTTTCGTTTACACGGGCGACGACAGTTTGTGCCATGGACGGTGAAGAGGTGGTCGTCGCTGCTGCTGTGGTCGTCGTCTCTGCTGCTGCCAACCAAAGGAAAAAGAGGGGAATTTGGCAGCGCCAGTTTCTGAGCCAGAGAGAATGTGGGTTGGCTCTCACCTCTGAAATTCTTTCACGTCAATATTTGCTCATAAGGCCATGCTGCACAAATAAAATCCTATCTTTGCTACGTTAAAATTCTCTCATGAGGCAATGCTGAACCCCACCAGTGCAGTTTCACGTCAATATTTGCTCATAAGGCCATGCTGCACACAAACTCCTATCTTTCCTACGTTAAAATTCTCTCATGAGGCAATGCTGAACCCCACCAGTGCAGTTTCACGTCAATATTTGCTCATAAGGCCATGCTGCACACAAACTCCTATCTTTCCTATGTTAAAATTCTCTCATGAGGCAATGCTGCACCCCATCAGTGCAGTTTCACGTCAGTATTCGCTCATAAGGCCATATGCCCCCCATCAGTGCAGTTTCACGTCAATATTTGCTCATAAGACCATACTGCACAAATAAACTCACAATGTGATTGGCTGTTTCGTTCCCTCTCCCGACCCAAGGCCGAAAAATTGCCGCAATAGTGCAATAATTTTCCAAACCCCTTGGACTTCATTTCAACACGATGCAACAGTTGCCGAGAGGGCTCGTGGGCCTAAAATGTTGTACAACTCCCGTCAATTAATTGCCTGCAATCTTCGGCAACTTTTTCGAGGAATAGTTGTCCAACTTTTTTGAAATAGTTGTGCAATACTTTTTTCTGCAATTATTGCCGGAAAAAATCGCTCGTGTAAAAGGGCCTTAAGAAACAACATTTTGCAAAGCAGTCTCCATTTTGTGAACATACAATAGGTCTAATAGCTCGCTGAGCGTGATTCACATGTGAATAGGATTCTAGTTATAAGTCCAATGTCTTATCCTTCTACAGTCAGATTTTTGGAATAGTGGAAATGAAGTTTTAAGGAACTATGAGAATGTTAATGTTATACAAGTACGTGGATCAGAACTGTTGGTATTTTGAGTTGTTGATGTTTAGTTGAAACCATTAGGAAAGTGTGGTGATTCAGACATTATTATCAACCTGTCACCAAGAACAACAGTTTATATTATTTTTCCTTAACAACTTCATAACAATATTCACAATTTTGTTCCGTCTACATTTAAGCACACGTTTTGTGAACTAAAGCCTATTAGTTAGAAAGGTCTTCGTTTCTTACAACAATTTAATTCACAAAACGTGTGCTTAAATGTAGACGGAACAAAATTATGAATATTGTTACGAAGTTACATAACGGATAAATAATATAAACTGTTGTTCTTGATGACAGGTTGATAATAATGTCTGAATCACCACATTCTCCCCCTGTTATTTTAAGAAGTAGTTTTCAAGGCGAGCAGGGATTTTATTGATCCTTTGGGATCTTCTGAGTTGTTCTTTAGTTTCCTCTTGTGGAACTGAACGTTTAGGTTGAGGGAGTGTAGGTGTTCTGTTCTGGTCTAGGTGGTGTTCTTCATGTTCTGGTAGAGGCTACGGGGCTGTTGATTACAGGAGCATCCTCAGTCATCATTAGAGGTGGTGGATCCTCCGGGTGTCCCAAGACTGACTCATCACCTCTTGGGGCCAGATTTTTTAAGGAAACGGAGGTCTTTTTTCCAAGGATTTAACATCTTTCTTACATCATCAAGGAATTGCAACAAGTTCTTCCACACCTTATAACCCAGAAGGAAATGGGCTCGTTGAGCGTTATAACGGTATCCTTTGGAAAACCATGTCACTCGCTTTGAAGAATCGTGGGCTAGACACGTCACGCTGGGAAGAAGTTCTCTCAGAATCATTGCATGCTATTAGGTCACTCTTGTGCACGTCCATTAACTGTACACCACACGAGAGAATGTTTCTGCATGAACGACGATCCACAAATGGAACCGCAATACCTTCGTGGTTGACTAGACCGGGCAAAATCCTGATGAAGATGCACGTGCGTGGATCCAAGTACAGCCCTTTAGTGGAGGAGGTTGAGTGAATTGACGCGAATCCAGAGTACGCGCTCGTCCGAAAACAAGATGGGAGAGAGACCTCCGTTTCCTTAAAACATCTGGCCCCAAGAGGTGATGAGTCAGTCTTGGAGTCTTGGGACAACCAAAGGATCCACCACCTCTAATTATGACTGAGGATGCTCCTGAAATCAACAGCCCCGTAGCCTCACCAGAACATGAAGAACACCTACACTCCCTCAACCTAACCGTTTAGTTCCACAAGAGGAAACTAAAGAACAACTCAGAAGATCCCAAAGGATCAAGAAAATTCCTGCTCGCCTTGAAGACTACGTCCTAAAATAACAGGGGAGAATGTGGTGAGTCAGACATTATTATCAACCTGTCACCAAGAACAACAGTTTATATTATTTATCCTTAACAACTTCATAACAATATTCACAATTTTGTTCCGTCTACATTTAAGCACACGTTTTGTGAACTAAAGCCTATTAGTTAGAAAGGTCTTCGTTTCTTACAACACAAAGTCACCATGGTGTTTTCTTTTCAAACGATATTCTTTGGCGAGGGAGTGGACGTTGATTAGGTCAATTAGGTGTCATGTTGATGAGGTCGTTGGGATGGGATGAGCTTCTTTCGTACATTGAGTGGTAGGCCGCAATGAGGGAATCGTTTACAGTGGGAATGTTCAGGTTTTTGTGTAGTTCTTCGTTACGTACATGCCATGGAGCGTTCACAATTATTCTCAATATACGATTTTGTAGCACTTGGATTTTGTTAATCTGAGTAGGACTTGTAGAATGATTGGAAATAACGCGTTTAACGTGTGTAGGGGATGTTTCTCGCTTCGCTCGTTTGAAAAAGGTTGTCTCGCTCCCTTCGCACGCTCTTTGTGGAATGTATAGATGCGATGAGATATGGTCCATTTCGAGTCCGCAAGAAAAATCTCGTTGAAATCCGACGTGTGTAGGGAATATTTGCTCAAAAAATTTTATTAGAATAGTGTATTTAGCTCTCATCTATTCTCAGTTGTCTTATGCTGTAACTGCATGGGGCTCAGCATTGCAGAGCCACTTGCAGGCAGTTAAATCTGCTCAAAATTTGATATTTAAAATCTCTCGCCTGAACCCTTTATCTGATGAAATTCTAACTTTCAACCAACTTTTCAATTTTCAAACTGCAAAATTTTTTCTGAAGAGAATCAACTTACTGAGTATTGAACCCATTAGTCATGCTACGAGACATCCAAATAGATATCATGTTCCACATAGATCGCTACAAGTCACCCAAAATCACATAAGTCATACTGGTCCAAAATTATTAAATAAAATTACAGATGAAATTTTTGATGAGCCTCGAATTGTTAATAAATTAAAATTAATTAAGAATTGGATTGTTACCTATAAATGAAGTTGTATTTTTATTAATCGTGTTCAAGTTTTAAAGTGTTTTGAATTGTTTATTTACTGATTAGTACCTACTTTTACTTTATGCCGTGAACTGCCATTGCATTAATAGTTCTACTAATAATTAGAAGTGCCCACACACAGACTCTTGTCTTGTGGGATTTTTGTTTCGGAAATTTTATGTTTTGTATCATTGTTCACAAAAATAAAGCATTAAAAAAAAAAAAAAAAAAAAAAAAAAAAAAAAATCTCTCGCTTGGTGTGGGATTTATAGATAGATGCGATCAGGGTGGCCCCCAACTGGAAAAGTCAGGAAAAACTTGGAATTGTCAGGGAATTCTTTGCGTCGGGAAAAGTCAGTGAAATGTCAAGGAATTTTGCACAAACCACCGAATGTCAGGGAATTTTGCAAAAACCACCGAATGTCACGGAATTTTGCAAAAACCACCGAATGTCACGGAATTTTGCAAAAACCACCGAATGTCAGGGAATTTTGCAAAAACCACCGAATGTCAGGGAACTTTTTTAAATGAAAACTTTGTGTAATACTCTGCAGCATTTTTTGTTATATACTAACTCCTAAACAATCAAACTTCCAAAGCGTACTTTATCATACTACGCTTTATTTCATAGGTGGGTTATCCGAATGTCAAAAAAGTTATCAAGAGTGGTGGTGAAACTGTTCAAATACATTATTGTGACATCGATGTGTCTTCGGCTCTCGGTTACCACAACACTTAGTAGTAAACCGTGTGTGTGAAAAGTCTACTGAGTATTGAACTAGGGAGCTATCTCTGGGGCTTTCTATAGTACACCAACACTGATATTATCAATATTACTAGGGGTACTTCCACTTGAATGGGAGATCAAACAAGAGGCAATGAGAGGATTTTTAAGATTAAAAAAGAATAATCAAATTCAGTTAACTAGCACTTTAGGAGGAAAAGGACATACTAAAATAATAAAAGAAATGATGAAAGAAATTTCTGAAACAGAATTTCCGTTTGATGATATTAAAAAGGAATTCAACTTTGACAAAAATATTAAGACTATTATAAAATCAAGATTAAATTGAGACCGTAGACCAGAAATAATAAATGAGGCGGACATATTGTGTTATACCGATGGGTCCAAAATGTCAGGACCCAACGGTAACACAGGGTTAGGTATTTGGATACCGCATTTCCAAACGGAAACTTCAATCGCTCTGGGCAATTACACAACGGTTTACCAGAGCGAACTACTAGCCATTAACTTTTGTTTACAAGAATTAATAACTAGAAATACCATAAATAAAACTATATCAATATATTCAGACAGCCAGTCAGGTATTAAAACTATAGGAAATGTAGAAATAAAAAGTAAACTAATTAAAGAAATTAATAAACAAAGTAAGGAGCTAATTGATAAAGGTAATAGGATCTCACTCAAATGGATTCCAGGGTGCTTTGGTAACGAAAGAGCTGATGAATTAGCGAAAAGAAGCCCAGAATACACATTCATAGGGCCAGAACCATTCATGGGAATCATCCTTCAATTGTGTTAAACAAAAATAAACAATTTCATGTGGAATAAGGTTTCCTCCAAAATCATGGAGGAGGAAAATCTATACAAACATTCGAAAAACACAGGAACCACAAAATATATTTCAACCTGTACAGATTGGCTACTAGGATTGGCTCTGACAGGACACTACGCTGTCAGATCAAAAATAAACAAAATGAACCCGAGAGTATCAAATAGATGTGCATGTGGAAACATAGAAACCATGGAACATTATCTGTGCGAATGTCCTATATACTTTAGATCGAGACTTCTTAGCTTTGAAAATACTACAATTAATATAAATGATATCAAAAACAGTGATTGGAATACTATTCTTATATTTATGAGGTATTCGGGAAGGTTCAAAGAACCGTTCTAAAAGGAATAAAATTATTCATAACACTTGACTAGGGAGCATACCAAGCAGAATAGTGGATTGATCCATTGAGAGTCCCAACAACTAGTTTGTATACATAACCTAGGACTTCTCTGGGAGGTTTAGGTGGCCCGTCAAAAAAGGGGTCCTTTCTTATGAAATACTTGATTTTTGGCGAAAGAACGGATTTTTTTATATTAATCCTGAGGAGAGTTACCGTTTGGAATGACGTACACACACACTTTTAACCAAAGTGCCTGCCGCATTCTTCAACTGGGCAGTATAACTTCCTCACATATTGTAACATTGACGTATAGAATTAGTTGAAGAATTGAAATGTTCTTAAAACTAAACTTTTTGTGGTTCCACATCTTTATTTGATAGCCCTTCTACGCAGATAAATGGCCTATTTTTTATTAAACCCAACGAACTTTTCGTGGTTCCACATGGGAATTACTTCTGCCAAAACGTCTGCCAAGTTGTTAGGGCAGTATAAATTCCTCACATATTGTAACATGGTCATATAGAATTAGTTAATTAATGTTTGCGCATGCACAAAGACTACTATAAATCCAACGGCAATATATATATTAGATATTACATAGATATTACCTTTATAAGATTTGATTTTTTTTTTGCCATTTCCTTGAGATTGTCAATCAAAAGGGATTGTGAGCAATTTTCAAATTGTCCAGCCCCACCCGAACCATGGGCTGTAGGTCTCGATGGTATCCCATCGCGCTCTATACATTCCACAAAGAGCGTGTGAAGGGAGCGAGACAACCCAACTCAAACGAGCGAAGCGAGAAACATCCCCTACATACATTAAAGGGTCGTTTAAAAAAAAAAGTCCGTTTTCTCATTTCTGAGGTGGTGTAGCAGTCAAAATTAAATCTTGATCTTTTTAGCCACCGAGTTGCTCCAGATATACTTGAAGATGTCTAAAATAAGGTTCTATGTGAAAGCCACGAGTTTTTTCACTTCTAAATATTTTTTTTTTCAATTTGAAAAAAAGCACAATTTTTTGGTCACTGTAGTTACGGTGCAATTTTTTTTTAAAGATGGATTACAGGAGGCAGACTCATTTTTCTGAATGAGTACACTTCTCAGAGATAATAATTACATAAAAATATGTTGAAATTGTTGGCATAGATTGTCATGGAAATTTTATTTTTGTGGTTTTTGTCACAGGAGTTACGTTGGTAATGGTTATTTATTTATTTTTTCACGTTGAACTGTTTCTTTAAGCAATCAGGTTCTGGAATTTCCTTCAATATGTCTAAAATCCAAACGTCGATAGCACATATGTTTAGAAAAAATTAAATTCAGGCGAAAAAAGTGTTATTGAACACTACAGCTGCGTGGGACACTTAGTGAGGGAAATAGGTTGAACATGTTCGAAACACTCAAGCCAGGCAATTAAACTGGATACAATTTTATTCAGGGCTAATTACAATAAAGTTCTTTAACAAAACTGTCTCAATTAACAATTCAATTACTTAGCAACTTATTTTAATTGTTTCATGAAGTCTTGAAAACCAAACCAATGTCCCAAAGTTGGAGTATTATATTTGTAGCTCCCCACCTTGTAGCTCCACCAACACGAAGGTTCCACATTTAATTGCTGAGGCATCCACTAATTCCATAGGAGGGATGTAATCAGGAATGTCATCCAAGTCATAGCTGTGAATTTCTGCTGAATTTCCAAGTCACTGAGAGCATGGGTGGACCGAGTACTCCAATATCAGATTCAAGCCCATTCACATGTTTATCAAACTTACGATTTGCCAAACACAAAACCAATAAAAGCCTCACTGGGCAATTCACAATCCACTTCTACACCCTCACCACCAAACCGTCCGAAAACTGTCAAAATGTTCGTCCATCGTAACATTGAATCAGGTGACAGCAGTGGCCGATCTTTTGAAAGTATTCTGAGGATAAATCTACAGCATCCTTGCCCGATCTGTGGAGGACGCCGTGGAGCCCGAAAGTACTGGTGCTTTCTCCGGATGAGTACAGTGCAACATTGGCACAGCACTCAGTTACTCGAACTTTGCATCAACTGCCTGGTATCACACCCTGCAAAACAGAAACAAATTAGTCGGTCACCATAGTTATCATAGCTATCTGGACATTTCAACTTCGAACAAGGCTACACTCCTCCCACAATAAGTGCTGGGTTCGATCAGTTTGGTACTGAGCCGTTTTGTAATATTCCGGCCTTAGATTTATATCTGAAAGGGGAATATGTTGAGCTTGGTTGAGGTACTGAAAAGTATCCTTCGCTTTTTGTGCATTTGGAGTGTATTTGACACTCGGATCGGCCGAGTAAGCCTGCGTCGAATATCGTGGGTATTCGAACAGCTTGGTCGAATCGTAATGATCGGCTTCAGAGCGAGTCTGAAAGGTTTCCTCGATCTTTTGTATAGGCGAGGCTTGTTCGAAAGTTTCTCGAACGAATACGTCGGGCGAGAGGGCGATTCGGACGTGAGGTCCGTGCCTTGCGCTGTCGCTGGGTTCAGCGGACTCGCCGTGTGGCCGGTAGGGCGCACTACGTGGGCTACTCGGCCCAGCTTCGCCGTCGCCTTCCTCCCCTTGCAAGGGGAAGTAGGAAGGCCGGCGTTCCATCGAATTGATCGAGTTTTTGCTCGTTTCGATGTCTCTATGTGTGAAAAATAGAGGGTTTTAGAGGTGGACTCGCTTGCCAGAGCGTCTTTCCAATGCTCAGATGGCAGGGTCCTACCTCGTAGCCTTGAAAAAGGCTTCCTGAGACGGTAAATTAGAGCGGAGGAGCTGAGTAATTTACCGGCGTGCCCACAGCGGTCGATTACGAGCTTAAGGCTATGTAATCCGGGCGACACGGCTCGGAACGTCCCTCGGGCGTGCGAGCTAAAGAGAATATCGATAGCTGCACCGGGTGGCGTCCTAACAGATGAACTACGTTGGGCAATGAGCAGGATGAATAATCACTGGACTCGTAGATGCCAATGCGAGATCTGCGTGGAGAGGAGGACTGGCTTGTAGAAAGCAGTAAAAAATCGTTCTTGAGATGACTTCGTGTAGCAGAAGGTTCGTCAGCTTGGTGCGTGTAGAATTCTTCGTACTTCAGAGTGTGTCGTCGTCGAGAGCGGAGAGTGGAATGAAATGCCAGGCTCTGAACGAGGTATTTATAACAAAAAATGGTGTCCACTTTATGGTTAGTATGCAAATTAGTTTCGTCAACTAATTTGGTACGATCAAACTAGCTTCGGATTGGCTCGCTCAATTTCGTAAATTCGACTGTGCAATCTCATTGGTTCGCACAGTGTTTTCCCAGTATCTGTGCATATGATAGCTGAGTTGGTCTTCCGAGGTGGTTTCCCTGCGTCCGTTGCTTTGACGGGGTCCCCGGGGGTGGCTGAACGACCTTGAGTTTTCCTGTTTGAGGTTTCTCATTCAAGGCGACTTGTTTCGAGATTTTTGTCGCATCTCTCTCGCCCAGTAAATGTTTGGGGAGGTCGCCTTGCGTGTTCTCATTCAAGGTGACTTGTTTCGAGATGTTTGTCTCATCTCTCTCGCCCAGTAAATGTTTGGGGAGGTCGCCTTGCGTGTTCTCATTCAAGGCGACTTGTTTCGAGATGTTTGTCGCATCTCTCTCGCCCAGTAAATGTTTGGGGAGGTCGCCAATCTCATAAAAAAAACGATTGGTTAACATATGCAAAAATATAGATTATTTAGGCGTATAAATTAATCAATAAATGATGTTTACAAACTAACGTTTCCCTAGAGAATTCATAGTAACTATGGGGACCTTGAATTAAACCACTTACCATTGTGATGAAGGTGAAAAATCCTTGGACACCAAAGATGCTGCAGAGCACGTGGCACTCAACTAAGGGCGTTAGGGGAACGTCACACGCACTTGCTAGACCCTCCACTTCCCCTCCAAATACTCTCCAGCCGCCACCCGTTGCGTGACTATTGGGACACAACTATTGTGACCAAAGTCCTGGGACAAGGTGCATTTTCTTCTAGCTGCCCTCTACTCTTCAGAATTCTAAAAACCTTGCTAAGTCATTATCTATAGATTAATGTCTGATAGAAATTACTTTTCAGATCTAAAAAAAACATTTTCTAGTCAAAAGTTACAAACCTTAGTAACTATCGTAAGTACCACTGGGACATAACTATTTGGACTTTTTTAAAAACTGTTGATATTGACAAACCTATTAACTGTTAGAAAAACGTCTTGTTTGATAGTTGGTTTTACAAAGGATAACCTAAAGAACATTTTGATTCATACCCCATTGCTATAAGTTGAAAATTGGCTCCAGAATCATGTTTCAAATCTTTGGGACACAGTAAATTGAGAAAACGGACATTTTTTTTAAAACGACCCTAAACCTTCCCTTAGTGATCTACCGTTTCCAATCATTCTACAAGTCCCACTCGACAGTAAAATACCACCGCAACTATACAGCCACACCCTACGAGCGAAGCGAGAAAGAACATGGAAATGTCAAAAATTGGGCACATTGAACCGGTGATGAATGTATTTTGTTGTTTACAAGTCGATGAATATATATTGTTGTTTGCAGGTCTTCTTACAAGGAGAATCTCTCATACCGGAGCGATGACCGCACAGGAGGCTCGCCAATGCTCCCCCCAGGCTCTTACCCCTGGCTCATGCCCTCTCCAAGCTCTGCCATCAAGAAGCGAATCTCCCTGGAGTCTGTACCTGTTAAAATCAAAGTCTCCAAACCCGCATCAAGGTAAATAGTCGATACTGTAAGCAGGATACTTTACAACATAGTTTACGTGTGCAGGGTCTGGCAGTGAAGTGGCACAATTTCAAAACACCATTCTAAAAGTTGAAATCAATATGTTTTCAATTTAAAACAGGTGTAAGAAAATGCTCGAGTGAAAATTAATGATAGACAAGAAATAATTTTTTGAACATTGTTTCTGTTAGACTCGGAACCGATCTCTGTAGCGTAACAAATTTTTCGTTTATGTGCCAAAGTAAAGACATAATTTAAATTTCCCCCTTGATGGGAAAAACAAAAGATCATGGATATGTCTAGTACCTACTGCTTACCAGTTGGTACCTACTACTCAATTGTATACCAACCATGTAGTGCCTTCTTTTCACAAGATTATTCCATTATGGTTACAAAACAATATTAGTTTTTAACTTAGAGTAATAAATCAGCATTCCTTGGCACTACAATGGCTTAGAGGTCATGAAATGTCGTGGTAAAATGAGAGCATTCCAAAAAGTGGCGAACGATTTTCCTACTATGAAAACTATGGGAGTTGCTCTTCCCTAGTAACGCCTTGGTTGTACGTGAAAATCAATAGAAAATGTGCCGGTCGGGAAAAAAAGTGTCGATCGGGAAAAAAAAGTGTCGCAAAAAATTCCTTGACCCCCAGCCAAAAGACATATCCATGTCATAAAACAATTAATCAATTCGGCTGAAATGTTCGATTTAGACCCGATTGCTCCTTCGGCGGTTTTTGCCTAAAACATTAAAGAAATGTTACTTAGCGGGGTTCAGACAGCGGAAACAGTGTCCATCGACCTCGAATCGCATCACCTTACAAAACTTATTTACGAAAAAATTGTATGATTCCTACCACAATTTTGATTTACGTTTGGAAGACATAACCGACATAAATGTTAAGTAATTATAATTTAAAAAATGAAAGTACAAATAGTTCACTATTCACGTTTTTATCCACACTTTCCCCATCCTATCACCAAACCCACGTTATCAACATCGTAAAACAATGTAGAGCATTACAATAATTCCTAAAATAAATTTTCCTCTGAAATTATTAGAGGGTATTTATATACCTATAAGTAAACTGTACTTTTGGTTTATTATTTCCAATTATAAGCATTAATTTGTAAAGGTAGGTACAGTGAAAAAGGCCATCAGACTGCACCTGACTGAAAAAATGGTTGTAAATCTCAACTTTTAGATTCTTAATTTTTTCTTTTTAAAATAATAAACCCTTCTGAAATGATTTGCAGCACTTTTACAACGTAATGTATTGAGCCGACCAAGCAGGCAGGCATTAAGTGTTTACCCTGGGCCTGCCAATCGATGTAAAGTAGTAGTTTTTTAGGATGTAAAATGATGTTTGGCTTTCCTGCATGTAGCATTCCATCAATGCGTCCACTATAGATGGGCATACTTCATGGACAATGTTGCTAATCATTTTCTTCGAAATCTTCAAGAGGTATTGCTGGCTTGCAAATGAGTCACCAGTGGCCAAAAACCGCAACGTCACTGCCAGACTTTCTTGGGTGTTGCAAGAAAGTGGGTGTTGCTTTTTGCAATTTTGGGACCCACCAGTTGCAAAATGTGCTCAAAACCGCTGGAATACATGAGTGTGAAGTTTTTGTACAGCTCTCCTATTGGCTGGGAGGGCAGATCGATCATAAAACTGCTGCCACTATATAGTTCGCAATTCTGAAAAATGTTCAGCATCCACTAACCGGGTGGTTTGCGGGTCTCCCGTTTTACGTGGTAATGCAAAAATATATATCCCCCAGCAGCCACTTTTTGGGAATGGGAAGACATCGGTGATCGGTCTCTACTACCGATCTCTCAAAAAATGATACGGGGACAATGTTCGGGGGAGGTAGCGATCGGGCGTTTTTTAAAAGCGTCTTCCAAGCGAAACACAGAAGTGATTGATCCGGGAGTTTTAATTCAAGTAGAGACCCGACAGACGGATCGGCTCCGTACCCAGACTTTCCTCTGAACCTCAATTTCCTTGAAGTTTTGCCTTCCAAATCTTTGATTTGTTCGATTTGAATGAACGTAGTGGAGGTTTGTTCAAGTGCGTACACGGCGTAACAGGAGTCAATCAGTATTGTATCAGCTTCTATTATTCCAAACATTCACATTTATTGTGCCTTATATTAAAAACAACAAAAGAAACAACAATACAACAAGCCCTCGTCTTTGTGGTCGTCAGGCATGTAATCTTTCGTATGCATCACCATGTGCTACACTCATTAGCTGCTTTACTGAAAGACGAGCTCCTGTTTCTTCCAGTACCCGAAGAGGAGTGGACAAAGAGGAGCAGAGGTGGTCGGGAGTCAACGTAGATATGAGTCCTTCTTTCACGTTAAGGGCATCAGGGCTCCATCTTCTAGCCCTAGACACTGGGCTCTCTCCATCTCGACCCTCTGATTCTCACGGAGACGGCCTGTATAACTGCCATCTGCGTCTTCACTCTAACCCATTGTATCACATGGGAAAGAGGCTTCTTCCACTAATCAGCAAGAACCATTGCCATTCTCTTGAGAAACGCATTGTACTCCTTGTTTAAGGCATCGTCACAAGACGCAACCAGGGGATGGAATGAGCCTCTTCAGCTGCAGTGTTGTACTTTCTATGCTTGATATTTGCTGCATTCTGAGACACTGTTGACCATGTTTGTGAGCTGTTAGAGCAGGCGTCAGCGTTGATAACGCAATTATCTAAGTACGCCGTCCTCACAGCATCCCACATACCATGGATCCTCAAGTCGGCAACAAGTATTTTCTCTCATTGGCTCGATCCCGACAGAATTCCAGGCCAGCTTAGCCATCCTTGCGCACTGATCACGGATTTAGTCATGACCCTGCTTCACATTACTAGAAAATTTCATATTTATTTTACCTCGTTTTATTCTTGAATGAATTGAAGCCTCTCTCCTATTAATCTCTTATTGGCCTTTTGTTTTTTCAAGTTTCCCTCCCAATCCGGACGTTCCCGAAGAAGAAATTCAGAAGGTTGATACTTCTAAACAGATCATCCAAGCTCTCAAAGCCATGTCTAGAAAAAGACTCCACACCACAGTAAGTTATTTATTTGTTTGTTTGATTTCATATACGTTGTCAAATAGTCGCTGTCCGCTATTCACTTTATTGCATTTATTAGTTCTTACAACTTTCTGAAAATATATTTTGTTCGAATAGTTTGGAATCAAGAATATAATATTGAGAATATCCGTAAATTTCTTAGATTAGTTAGAAAATCGACGGGCGATGGTTCTATACACTAGCCATCAATACTCTACCCCAATTTTTCAAATTTAAGGGTTGAAATGTTCAAAAATCAGATGCACAGAAACTTGAAATGATCTTGGTATTGTTGTGTAAAACAATAATAAATCCCATTTTCTTTGGCAAAAAGACAGAGAGTGCAAAGAAGTTGTGAAATTGTTGAACGTCTCCATGGATGTGAATAAAAATAGCTTTCGGGGTCACATCATAGGAATGATCTTAAAATCTCGAAGATATTAAATGCAATTAATGTAATATTAATTAATCTCAAAACTCTTTTGTTATGAATTTCAAGTTTTGTAATTATTGGTTTTAATGACAAAATCGAATGTTCTGTTTGAATGTTCGAAGGCCTAATGGATGGGTCATTTAAGATTTTCTGTAGTTCACAATTTATTCAGTTTTGCATCTACTCACAATGCCCACGTGAAATTTTTCTGATTTGAATTTTATATTGACTTTTAGCTGATTACCATCTGGCCATTGCCTGGTCCTGAGTGTATGAATTTAGGTACAGGTTACCACTGCTTACCATGTTACCAGTTCATTTATTATTAGTTTACCTATTCGGATCACCAACATTTTTATTGTTAAATTCACCTGTCGAGGAGCAACTTCGTATATTTATAGTTGTGGAGCAGTGCAAGAAATGAGAAACATTAATCAATTTTCCTTATTATTATTTGGTTTACTTGGACGACATTATTAGGCTATTCCCGATTTAGGAAGTTTGAGAATTTCAATACAATTTAAAACCATCTCAGAAACTTGCTGACCCTTTTGCAAAATAACTGCTTTCAAATCTGGTCTAGTTTTCTGAGCATGTACGCATAAAGGACACTCGGTAGGAGTCTCCATATTGTTTGTGCCACGGCCATGCTGAGGAATTAAAGCATCCAGTATTTAGAATTAAAGTATCCATTCAACTTATTTTCAATGCACATTCACTCTGTGCCTGTGTACAACTAAGGGTGGGTGTCTAGAATGTGTGTCAGGGGTTACCACTGTGTTGTTGCGAATAAGGCGTAAATAGAATGTAGATTAGCCCCTAAATGCTGGGTATCTCTCCCCCCAGCTTTGGACAGAAGGTTAACTCGCCGATTGACGGTGTAACGGGCTAAAAATATTTGATACCTCGACAGGAGTTCGAACTCGCGTCGTCACAACTACGAGAAATTACGGAAAATTCCTCGGAGTTGCGACACTCTAACGATCAGGGCTATGAGGCCAGGGTGACCAAACCTCTTCGACTGTGAGAGTTATTTTCCTGGAGCGTAACAATTAAGCTCTGTGATTGGCTTGGGCGGTTGGACGAAAGGAAGATGGCACCCTATGCCAACTCCACTTGATTCTTCAATTAGCAATCTAATTGCAATGGAATTCTCACTTCATGAAATCGAGTAGGTATATTATAACTTCTGCCCCCTAAACATGGGCTTGTGCAGCATAGTTAGGTGATTTATTTTACCTCATTAATTTTAAGTTGTTAAATATAGATGGACAGGTTATTATTTAGGTATCAGGTATTATTGTCTCCTCAGTAGGCGTTTAAGCCTTAGCAGTTTTAAATGTTGTAAAATAGATTTCGCTTAATGATCATAATTTGACAAGATAGTGCTACAGTTTCATATTAAAATCAGGTCAAATGCAAGTTAAATAATGCCTTATCTTAACGCGGCATCTTACAATTAATGCGTCAACTGCATTCATTATTCACCGTGAAAATTGCGCGAAAAATCTTAAAATCCAAAATCTTTTATGAATTGCAGAATTTTATTTAATATGAGATTTTTTAACCACAAAGTTGGTATTATTTGTTTTGGTACCGAGGTGGCTGGTTTAGAGAGAGAGAGAGAGTCTACTGTACTTACAAACACTGATCAATATTAATATATTTATATCTCCCAATCAACGTTTTGCTGTACGTGAGTATTGAGCTACAGTAATTGTTCATTTTCAGGAAAGTGACGACAGCCGAGAGGACAGCTTTGGTGCAGTAACCAAAAAACGACCTATGGACTACCACCATAACCTGTATGCTTCCCACCTTGGGTCATCGGATTCATCTTTTCAGGGGATTCCAGAAATTCAGTGAGTAAACGTCTCAATAACTATCTTCTGATGAAATGCTTTTTGATGTTATGGTTTAGTTCTTAGATTGTCTATGGATTTATTGCATTTAGATTATTGGTAATTTGGTAGTTGGAGGCAGACTTATAGAAGGCCCACTAAGGATTTCTCCAGCATATGATTATTATTTTGTATGATCTGTACATTCTTAAGAATAGACGGAGCTGATGGGCCCTAGGCACCTGACAAGTATACAATATGCACATGTATGCACTTCACTTTTTTAACTATGAGTTATATTGTTCATTAACAGAAATGTTTCAAGATGTTTACTACCAAGCAGGTTTTGTTTATTAATCAACTAGTCTCATGTATTGGGGAAACAGGACATGGGCCTTTTCAGGCAAAGACGAAAGTCGTAGGTCCTCCCAACTGGATCGGGCTCCCACAGTTGAATTGAACTAGTCTCATGTATGATTGATTTATTTAATATATATATTCAGAGAAATTCAGGTAAATTCAGATAAGGAATCTGTGGAGATTAGTGATCATGTTCAATCCTATTCACCTGCACAGGGAGGACAGTGCAGTGGAACACAAAACTGCAAACGGCTCGGAGTCACTCCTGAATGCCAGTACAAATACCAGTTCTGGTTCGGTCCCTAACAACAGCATCCGCAATCCAGTCATAACCGTATCCAACAAGCGACCTCGAGCAGCCAATGACAGTGGGAGTCAAGCTGCCAAGAAGAGAAACAACAATGAAATTCTCAGTTCACTGTCATCAAGTCTGGCACTCCTAGACCCGAATATCATTCATAGGAGAATAATGAAGAGACGAGAAAGTGCTGCTGCCAGTAAGTTGTAGTTACGTCAATGATCAGAATTTAAGTGCCTAATTTTATTTTATCCACATATTGTCTTTGACAATTCGCTCTATTAGCCTAGCCATGCTGCATGTCTGATCACTTTATAATTTCAACAGTATCTATCTATATCTTGTTGAGCTCTAAACAATTTTAAAAGTAAGAATATTCTTCCAGATGAGCCTGCCAAACGAACGAAAACTTTGGAAACCCATTGTGTTGAAGTGCAGACCCTACCCAGCCCGATTTACAAGGTCTGAATTTTACCTTTAAAATTTATTAATTTTCTTAATCAGTACCACAGATCTTAAGGATTTAATTAAAGATATGTTCGAATTTACTGAATAGCAATTTTATTTCTTGCAGGAAGATAAGACGAAAACTAAGGAAGATAAAGGGACAGCGACAGACAAGGTAGTGGAAGGGGTAATGTCCACTTCGTCAACTCAAAGCAGCGGTAGGTTTAGCTTCTTGCTTCCCTTAGGCTCACTTTCACCATAACAAAAACGAGTTTAAACTAACAAAATATTGGAAATTAACGGAGATTATAGCTCTGTGTCTTTCATCGGAACGCTTTCCCAGTTTAAACTCTAACTGAGGTGGCCCGAGTTGCCCTTGGGATCAAGGAAACTGAAGAAGGAGGAGGGAGAGTGGTATGAAAGGAATTGTCCCTATAAAATTACCACCAGTTTAAGTAAGAACCCCTCATGACCTGATTGGTACCACGCACACCCACCAAGACGTCCAATTCGAGTAACTCCGTGGTACTTTTCCCACACCACACCCCACGCCATGGCACCATCGTGGCCATGTACTTGATACTATTGGTCGCCACTCCTTTAGCTCAGATATCGCTTACCGCAGATCAAGTCTATCTTATTTACTTACTCCGCATACACTCACACACACACATCACTGATTGGTAAACGTGTTTCAGTTCAACTTCACTCCCATCAAGTACCACAGTGCCTATAAACGTTATCTACGTTTATTACAGACATAACTTCCCTCTAATAACTGGAATGTTCTTTGCTTCTACCAACGTATTAGGCTAGCAGAAAAAAATCAAACCATACTCTCTCACGTATTTGGAATGGCCCTAATTAAAATTCAATTTGGGTTGATAAGTGCCATCAATTTACATATCAGAGGAATAGGATGAATGTCTGGGATTCCAGGGACAGAGGAAAATGCAGGAATAGGAAAAAAATAAGAGTAAGAAGATAGATAATTTCAGATAGGTAAGAACAGTCAAATATTTCGACACTTTTATGGTATTCCTTGAAATAGAAAGTAGAATAAATTATTATGTATTAAAGCATTGATCTAATCTAATATTATACTGGTGAATATTCTTTGAAATCTGATAAATCCTTCCATTTGAAGATATACGAACCGGGATATTCTCTGAACACATCATCCCCAAACAATATCACATTTTTCCAAAAATTCGTACTCAATAAACTTTCAATCTCACATCACTTAGTTACACCTAGTTACCGTTTCTGAAAACAGTTGCCTTCTACTCTCAGTTTTCTTGTCATTATTGAGTTTTTCAATTTTCTTCATTCGTTGTCCTTTGTTTTGTCTTCCAAATGACTGGTGAAAAAAATTAATCATACTATTTTATCAGGTAATACAGCGGAATTGGTTTCACATGGAGCCTTGCTAATGAATTTTCTGTTTAGGTACATAGTAGGCATTTTATTTATTCAAGTACCTTTGTTGTTGTTGTTATTTTTATAAAATTAATTTTGTCACATGTATATTTAAGGGATAACTGAGAAGAAAGTGACTGACAAAATGGCTGCAGCTCTTCTCAAGTCTGCTCTGATGAAGTTTGCAAATTCTGGTGAACTGGTGACTCCTGACACTTCTGCCAACTCAAACTCCATACTTAGCGAGTGCTCCCTATCGAAGAACGACATTACAGAAAAAGACAAGAAGTCTGTCAGATTCAATTTGCCTGCCGAGACATCTAAACCTAGTGAATCGGTGCTCATAAATGGTGCTTCAAGTCCAAATCCCAGTTCTGGAACAAACTCAGTTGCAAATGTTGAACAACCTAGTAAACCAGCTACAGCCTTCACTTTTGGGAGCACCCCTTTACAGTCAACTTCAGCCTCTGCTGTTAGCTCTAGCCCTGCTCTGGTAACAACTAGCTTGGCACCGATCACAGCTGCTACTGCACCATCAGTAGCTGCCACAGTTTCTGATAAACCTTCAGGATTCACTCTAGCTAGTTCAACATCTATGTTGATCACACCATCACCAACGGAAAGCTCTAATTTGTTCTCTTTTGGTTCCAGTGCAACATTACCAAAGACTACCTCTACACCAGTCACTGTTCCTAAAGTTTCAGAACCATCGGTATCTGCTCCAACCACAGGATTCAGTTTCGGAGCTCAACCAGCTTCAGAGAAACCGTCTTTTACATTTGGTGCTCAGAGCACTCCTAGTTCTGTGGCTCCTTCAGCACCTACAAGTCAGAAAGAAATTGTACCTGCTCCAGCAACTTCTGCGAGTACTATAAGCAGTCAATCACCATTCAGTTTTGGTCAGAGCGCAACCTCTGCTCAATCGACTAGCCAACAAAGCAGTAGTGGGTTTAACTTGGGTGGGTCTTCAATGCAGCCTGCAGTGACATCTAGTTCTGCACAACAGTTGGGTGGGTCTTCAATGCAGCCTGCAGTATCATCTAGTTCTGCACAGCCCGCAGCTTCAAAACCTGGGGGATTCGCATTTAAAGTATCATCAAAATTTAGTTTTGGGTCAAGCACAACTCCTGCAACATCAACTGTTGCTACGCCAGGAATTGTATCAGCAACTACAACTCCAAAAACCCCGACACAGCCAATTATGAGCTTTGGAAACAGTAGTTTTGGTGCTAAAACCACAGAAAGTTCATCTAAAGGTCTATTTGGTATGCCCTCACCAACTGCTGCTGCTGCAGAGCCACCTAAACCGTTTGGTGCTTCTGGTGGCTTTAGTTTTGCACCTACTTCCAAAGACCAGCAGCCAGCATTCCCAGCCCAGACACCTCAAAAGCCAGAAGAAAAGAAACAAGGGTTTGTTTTTGGAGGGTTCGGTCAAAAACCTGAAGCAGCTAAACCTTTTGCTTTTGGAAGTTCAGCTGGAGCAATCGAACAACCAAAGCCCAGTGCACCATCATTTGCCTTTGGTTCCAGCAGTGCGCCCCAGTCTGGTTTTGGTTCCAGCAGTGGCACACAACCAGCTTTTGGTTCCAGCAGTGGCACACAGCCAGCTTTTGGTTTATTCTCTACCAAACCTGCTGATCCTGCCGGAGGCTCACTTTTCAATCCACCGGCTACAACATCTTCCAGTTTGTTTGGTTCTGGAACCCCTTCAGCTACAGCCTCCAGTAAGTCTTCCTCGTATTAACAATTATTATAATCATTCTAGTTGGAGTTTGAGCCTTATTACATAAATATAATGTGTTAATCACTCATTTCTCCTTCTCCAATGAGTTATTATGCCAGTTGTTATTTACTGTTATTGGTGACTCCATGTAGTAACTTTGGGCTGCCTTCCATTAATTATATCTATGCTATTACTATCCTATATAGCAACTGTTGTTAATTATAAGCGAAGGTTTGCTACAAAGTTTATCACATGTCGTTTTTTCGTTACATAATTTTGTGCCTGTTTTCGTTACATAATTTTGTGTTAAAATTGTTTGTCCGTGTTTAAACAATGGTTTTTGTTCTCATTGAAGGTGTGAACTCTGTAGTTGCCTTCGGTTCAACAACTCCAAAAACATCGGTGGGCTTTGGAACGCCTTCCACTACGACAGTTTCCAGTTTTGGGAGCTCCACGATGACGCCAACCACATCAGCCAACCCAGCTCCAGCATTCGGTTCCAGCATGACTCCCATAGGCTCTGGGACTCCCGCATTCGGCTCTTCAGCGCCCTCATTTGGCGCCTCAGCTTCGGCTTTTGGGGCCTCAACGATGACTTTCGGTTCCGGATCGACCGGTTTCAGCTCGACAAACCCGCCGACCTTTGGCTCAGTGGCGGGTGCTCCAGCATCATCCACTGCCAACGCTCCCACCCCTTCTTTTGGAACAGGTAATTGGTAAATTTTTGTGTTTAAGAACATTACCAAATAGAAACTGAATTTGCAGCTATTCTCTCCTACACTTGTGGAAAAAAGAAAAATAAGTTGCTTTTTCTAAATAAATGATTGACTACGTCTTCTGGTTTTAGTTAGTGCTGTTAAAGTGGAACTGGCGGGCCTGTATTCCACACACCACGCCATCACTAACTTTTCTCAACTATTTTTTGGTATTATGCATATCCCATATTGGGATATATTGAATCCAGGGCCCTGTAGAACAATAGCTCAGTAATATAAGTAGATTTTATATGTTTACAAGTACTATTATTTTCTGTTGCTCAATATTTTTTAGAGGAATTCTATCACTAATATTATTAGAGGAATTTTACAAGTCTGAGTGCTGAAAATATTAGTGGAGTTGGCAGGGACAAAATGTCGTAGAAAGAAAGTGTGGTTTATAAAGCGTAAGGTTATACGTTTTGTTGTTACCTATATTATGCTTACTGTTAATGTTAACTAAGTTAACTACGAATACGGAGGTCACCCTTGGTTTGCTCAGACATGGGAATTTTCCTTTTAAAGTGCCAAGTGTGCATTCTACAATACGTCACCTATTAGAGGAATTTTACAAGTCTGAGTGCTGAAAATATTAGTGGAGTTGGCAGGGACAAAATGTCGTAGAAAGAAAGTGTGGTTTATAAAGCGTAAGGTTATACGTTTTGTTGTTACCTATATTATGCTTACTGTTAATGTTAACTAAGTTAACTAAGAATACGGAGGTCACCCTTGGTTTGCTCAGACATGGGAATTTTCCTTTTAAAGTGCCAAGTGTGCATTCTACAATACGTCACGTACTTTTGTGTCTGACGTAATTTCTCTCAGCTTCATCTAGCGGATCATTATGAAGAGGTAGCATTAGGCATACTCGTATTATCAGTCTGTAGGCTGAATCCTAAGGTATCACACAATTCGGAAACACTTGACACTCCATTGGCACATGAAGGGTGCCGTTTACAATGCACTCGCATGTCATGTACTTACTCTGCCAGGCCATTTCGTATTAACATATAAAAACTGGCAGTTGGAGCCACTAACAAACATGCAGTTTTCATAGCTTGTGGGGTGGGGTCAGATCACTGAACTGTGAAGCGTTCCTATTGCTCTAGAAATTCCAATATGATAGACATTTGCTACCCATTCTTCAATATATTGAGGGCAAGTTACCACATGGGGAAACAGTTGGACACAGACTGCTGCCACAGATCTTTTAATTACACTGTAACACTAAGTAATGGAATATGCACTAATAATCCAGTGCAATAATACACACCGGGTAGTTCACACTAGTAGTAGTGCACCATTATTTCTTGTTCGATGCGTCAGGAGTGAGCCCAATCTTCCACAATCCACTCCACTTCGACAGGAAACACTCTGAACCTCTCTTTATACTAAAAATTGCTAGAAAATTTAAAGTCTAACACAGGTTTTAAGACTGGCAAAGGCCACTGTTTGTATGAAAAGTATCCTCTTCATAGGTCCCCAAACAGAATATCATGTCTTCAACAGCTTTCAAGTCTCGAAGTAACCAAGTTTTGAACTAAAAAAGAAAAATAGAAAAACTCCGTAAAAAACTGAAAAATGTTGGAGCACTGAGAATCTGCAGAACAGTAGAACACGAAGTGATGATGGATGGTTGGGAGCGAGGAGGCACAGAGTGGTCAACAGAACACTGCAAATATTGCTTTTAATTTTGAAAAACCACGCCTTCGCCCGTGTTTTCAAAATTATTTCTTTGAAATACCACCGCAAAACCTTGTGCACAAGATAGCTGCGTCAGTAAACAGTCTTCTACAAAGACCATACTATAATGAACAATATACTCAGTTTGACAGTTAATTTTCCGTGGACCAGAGATCGTAGAAGGGCTATCTAATATAGAAATAATAAGCCTTGTGTAACAATTTGCAGCATTGCTTTTAAATTCGGATCTTGGAACTTCTCTAAAACAAATTTGATTTACTTATATCGTCGATTCTACGCTTCATTTTCGTAAACCGTTGAAAAAAGTAGGTGGTCCTAGTCTCTTTATAGGAGGGCATGATTTACTAAAAATAGTCTTGGCTTTATTTACATTGATGTATCGATAACGGTGTGATGGCTAAAATGATACGCTTGTAGCTGTCTGAAGCCTTTATTGTGTCTACCAGTGTCACAATATCTCTATTTTTCGAAGAGCCGGGGTATTTGTTACCATTTACTTGATCTTGTCAATCTTCACTGTGAGCCTCATTCTTTTAACAAAACTTATTTTACTTTTACTGAATAACATTGTGCTGTTTGGCCATCAGCGATTCTGATCTGACATGCAAAGACTCTTGTTTAGCAGATATAGATTCCAGTGAATTCAGAATGCAGCTTTTTGTCTGAAAAATCCCTAGACATGTCAGTATGTTGCAACAATTTACACTTATAGATTATTTTTCACTAATTATGATTTTCATGTCTCATAGCTGCTACTGCTGCACCACAGTTTGGTTCCTCGACATTCGGATCCTCGCCTTCAGTCCCAGCATTTGGCTCGGGATTCGGAACTGGTTCAGCTTTTGGCACACCACAAACCACAACTCAACAGACAGCACCAGTGTTTGGTGCACCACAAACCACCACTCAACAAACTGCACCAGCATTCGGCGCCCCACAAACAACCTCACTGTCGATGCCAGCCTTTGGATCGTCACAATCGCAGGCGACTCCAGCCTTCTCAACTGGTCAACAGGCAATGCCGGCGTTTGGTGCGGCACAAACGACTACTCAACAGCCGACGCCAGTTTTTGGTGCTCAGCCAGCTGCAGCCCAACCATCTGCACCCGCTTTTGGGGCTCCGCAACCCGCATCTCAGTCGACCCCATTCAGTTTCACAGGATCTACAGGGCAAGCAGCGCCATCGAGTGGTGGCTTCAACTTCCAGGCATCTGGAGCGCCTAAACCTATGTTTCAATTTGGCGCATCTGGTACCCCTGCGCAACCCTCACAACCACAACAACCATTCGCATTTTCGGGAGCACCGGCACCTTCTCCTGGAATCGGAGGTGATATTTTATTTTATTCATCTATATATTGATTAAATGTTGCTTAAAATAGGCACTGAAGTGGTAGTTCATTATATACCTTTTCGAAAAGAAGTTACAGAATACAAATTTCATAAAGTTTTCAATTCCAATTTTTGACCCCATTACAGCCAGTAGTCCAAAAATACATAGCATCCCACAAGTAACCTTTATGCACATTTGTTTCATAAGTTTGGATGCAAAGCTAAATTACACATCTAAAGAGCTGGCGGCAGACCGATCTGACTTAATTTTCTTAATCTGATTTAATTTTCAAGTTTTCTGTTAGACAAATATTTTTCCGAGCACTATGTCAAGGCTTTAGATAGCAAATTTTGTGAAAAACTTCGGTTTTTTTTTGCAAAAAATACTTGAAACTTGTATTTTAGCTGTGGGAACATATTCTTGATCAGAGTGCGATTTCCTAAATTAATAGATTGACAATAGACTTTTATCCAAAATTTGGGAATTTTATGGTTTAGAAATATGTAATTAATTTCAATTTACTGAAAACCCTATTACAATTGTGTTAATATATCACGGTAATATATTTTGTACAATGTTATATACAATCAAGGAAGCACAAAAATCTTAAGAAAATTTCCTAAACAAAGCAAAGAAATAAAAACCAATCTTGAACCCTTCAGTATTCATTTTAATAAAATATTTTGCATGATTTTTAAATTATTATTGGCTTCAAATGTCATTCGTCAAAATTTTGCTTAAGGTTGTAGTGAATATTGGATTATCACCAGCCAAAATATGAATTTTAGAAATTACAATAATAATAATGAAATGGCAGCTATTCTCACCCATCACCGTGTTTATGCATTTTGAAAAGAAAATGGTTTTGCATTTTTTTCAGGCGGTTTTGGTAACGCAAACACCATGTTCAGCATAGGGAGCGGTAGTGCAGCACCTCGGAGTCGAACAACTCTTAGAACAAGGAAAAAGTAGAAGGTGAGTGAGTCGTAATGTGTTTGCCAATAGAATGGATGGCACCTAATACCTGTGTAACCATCCTTTGAGAATTACTGGCATAAAGCAAGTCTGGGCCCTCGGAATGGGGACCTATTTTGATTATTTCTTCGTTACCTGGTTGCACAATAGCAAGTTTTCGCAATCTTCCATCTGAGCCTAACGAGGTGGCTTGAGGTTAATCTCCCAAGCCCCGGCCAGTTACACTTCCCAATCTCAGATTAGTGATAAAAATGATATCGAGCAATATGGCCGCGCACCAACAGCTGATACCTCATACCTCTACAGTTTGGTTCACAGTTTATTATTATAGTTTATATATAGTTTATTGTTATTCAAGTTTTTGATGATGAATTCACGCGATTTATCGCTCGGATTAATTTGATTCCTCGGATGAGGACGATGTCGTCCCGCAAAGACGCCCAAGGACGATCCGACGGCGCATTCCACATTTTGACGGGTTGGACGACGTCGAATTTCGGCGGAGATTCCGGCTCCCAAAACCGACAGTTTTGAAAGTCCTCGAGCTTATCGACACACCTGAAGTTCCCTTCGAACAGGTATAAGTTGGAAAAAGGCTTTTATACCATCAAATCGATGAATTATAATACGAAATTGATGTAGGATGGTAGGAAAATAAAGTATAATCGATGATGATAGCACGATATAATACGATGTTGAATTGCTATCCCTTGTACAGTATGTACATACCTATACCACATAAAATAACTTATGTACATTTAAATAAGGTGATCAACCGTCCTGCGTCCGTCAAATGATGTGTCACACTTTCTTTGTTGGAAGTCAACGAAAAGTTGCAAGTAGATAGTAACTAGGTAACTAGATAAAAACGGCGCGGGTAATAATTGGTCGTGGTTGTGATTCACTGCTTTATTGTCTTGATATGTCGGACACATGGCGGGGTTTCTAACTGTCGTTTCAAATTGTCCAATTTTTCATTGGACAGTTTCCGGAATCTCCGTTAGGGAAACTCGATTATTCCAATCTTGGTTTAAACGAATTTTGGGTTGGTGAAAGACGCCAAGGTTTGATCCTCGAGATTATATTTAATCGAGTTTGGCCAATCTCCGCTACATAACTTGTTGGTGAAAGTGGCCCTGAGTCGTTCAACCGAATCATTGTACTAAAAGAGGTATTTCTAGTGCAAGCATACCAGAAGCTAACCAGTGAGTCGTACTGCACGAATAGGGAATACTCACTTATAACAACGTGTAATATTTCTTTCATAATGGAAGAAGTACCTACCTATTGACTTATCAACATCTATATCTATGAGTGCTAATTTTTTCACTAGAAATAAGTGTTATGGGAGGCTGCCACCCAAAAGCACTGATTTATCGTGGTTTCCAATGCCTTGAGCTGACAACATGAAGAGCATAACCACACTAATGTTTCTCCAAATTCTGCGATTTCCTTTTATTTGCCAAAGAAAAATTAAGTGATAATATTTAAAAAAGTTCGTATTCAAGAACTTTTAATTTATTTAATTTGTAGTTATACCAATGTATTAAATTATAATTGTATTTATGATCATTATTTCAGGTGGCTATCGGTACCCGTTTACTCGCCATCAATGGGAGTCATCACCAAAAGAATCCCGCCGACTATATGTCCACCAACTCCCACTGGTATTAGGAAGCAAACCCCCTTGCAAAATAACGAAGTAAAGCAATTTACTTTTTTGTATAAAACAATAGTTTTTTCTCTGTTTATTCATTATCATTTGTACATTGTAATAATCGTAATAAATTAATTCACATTCGGGTTATTCCATGAGTTTATACTGTGTGCACAAATCAAATACCTGAAAGTGAAAGATAAGTGGAAGCACACATAATCAGAAATGACAAAACTCTGACCTTCTGACTATGTGTTTCCACATAAATATGAATTTTTCTCAATTTAAAAGTATAATTGACCCCAAGCAATGTGACCAACCATAACTGGTCATAGCAAGATGAAGAAGGAGGACTCCTCTCATTTGTAAATACTTAGCAAGGCACCTCTTACAACTTATGCTCTGATGAGGCCATTCATGGATAATGGATAATCCTACATGAGGATAAGGCAACAAAACCTAACCGACATGTTTTAATGGATTGAAAAATACTAGAGGCGAAAATATATAAGTGGCATTCCATTCGTTGAAGAACAAGATAGAGCTGATTTTTAGTATTTACTTTGGTAAACTGCTGCCCCAGAGGGGGTGATGAGAGGAGGAAACTTTGTTATCTGGGTAGGACAGATGTAGTTTTCTGTGTTCTTATCTAGGTTTCTAGTCACAAAATCGCACATTGCACACCACTATCTTCCCCAGAGTAATCAAGGTCGGAAGTAAGTAAATCGACAGATTATTTTGTTCATTGAGCATTTATTTCACGCTTAAATTTTTCAAATTCTATCAGTGCTTCTAGAACCTGGGCCAAGGCCTCACAAGTATATCAAAATTGCATCACTCAGACTCACATAGTCTACTTGTAAATGTTAAATTTCATAATATCTGCCCAATAAAATCAATGAATCAATCCTACCATAAATTCTTAATAATAGGTACATCCATTAAAGTTTTGTACATCTTGTGTGTACCTCTTGTTTTGAGAAATCAAAAACATACTTATTTTACCTAGGAAAATTTAACAACTAATAACGATAGGCATATATTTTCAACATAGTAGGTACCTAAATAACAATTCACACAAATGGACGGACTTGTTTCAAGTCTCTTAAATTTAACACGTAATGGACGGATTATCTGATAGGTCACTTGTGTGATCTTCAAAATACAAAGATTCAACCTCCTCTTTATTAATGTTAATCCTAAAACAATTTTAATCCTAAACAACACTTCTATGTACATACACATGTAGAGTTAAAACACTAAATTGGTTCAACATCCTGTCGTTTTTTGAAGTTTTGTTAGAAGTACGAAGACAGATTTTTCAATTGGTACAGAGGTAAGAAACTGCAAGGACACTATTCTGGTGGAAGTGAGGGTGATTGATTCAGTATCTTCCAATGTTCCGTATGTTATCTTGCAGATTTGCTTCAATGCCTCATTTTTGGAATATATCAAACTATCTACTGTTTAAGGACTTCAAAATTTGCTCATCTGTTCAATCTACTAGAGAAACCGAGTAGGTAATATACAGATTATTGGAAAGTGGGTAGGTACTAGAACAATTAGCTACTTTATCCTCACCGCCCCCAGAGAATTCACTCCAGACAAAAACAATCAAGAACCAACAACAAGAAAGTATTTGGAATATTCTTCTGTATTTAGATTGTTGTAAATATTATGTTGATTAAATACAAAGTATAACCAACTAGAGAACACGCATAGTAGTTTATTTACAGAACATTGACTAATGTAGTTTTTCTTAATGAGGCAAGAGCATTAACATTGGCCATAAGAACAGAATGTCAGAAAAATCAACGTCAACGTCCGTTTTTAAAATCATGAAAGAACCATGGTTGGGCCAGAAATTAATTTTTAAATATATACCTATCAATGAGCACGTATTTTCCTTCATTGATGATGCGTGCCTTTTTGTGGTTTGTGATTTCGATGTGAACATCCAAATTACTTAATATATTTACATTTATTCTATTAATCTCAAGATCTGTTATGTATTGGGGAGGGAGGGGGGGTCGAGATTCTAAATAGTCTGCATTCAAGGTCATCAATCACAATCACCAAAATGCTGACTGGAATGTTATCAAAATAAAAAATTTACAACTAAATTTGTCAGAGAAATGCATTACAAGTTACCTATCTAATTTAAAAAGATTAAGCCGTGTACGTCAATTACACAAAAGACGAAAATTTTGATTACTAAAGTTTTATAATTTTTCATTTATTTGAAAACAACCATGGAGTATTAACGTGGAATAGGAGCGTCATGAACACAACTGATTCCACAAACATGACGCGTTTTGGACGCAATATAATTTCAAAGCCAAAAGTTCTTCCCCATCATAACACGAAGGGTAAATATCATAGTCACATAATTAATTATTATATTAAAAAATATTGGCTGTATAAAATATAGTATTAACGTAGAATAGGAGCATCATGAACACAAATGATTCCACAAACAAGACGAACGCATGATGAATGCTATATAATTTCGAAGCCTAAACCGTATGGAGTTCTTTACCATATAATACGAAGAATAAATTTAATATTCACAAATTAATTAATAAAAACAATATTGGCTGTATAAAATATTGATTTATTGTGTGTGTTACAACTACAAAAATGGGAAATAATTGAAATATTTCTCGTCGTTTTCTTCTGCGGTTCCCAGAGTTGGTTGTTATGCCATTAATGGGTTGATGCCACGGTGTTTTTCTATTGGTTAAATGATAATTACTTCCTTAAGCTTCAAACTGCAAGTGTCATAATCTGGTCTAGAACATCTCCAAGTTCTCTTAGCCCACTGCTTGTGAACAAATCACAGTGAACATAGCTCAGTGGTTAGTGTACCTCATTCTCTTCGTCAGAATTTAAACAATTGAAAGTAATATTGTTAGTCGACACCCATCGTCAACAGAATAAGCTTGACATTATAATCCATTCTATTTGGCGCAGTCAGTGGAATGAATTTTCTCAGATGTCATATTTGCACTACCTACCTAATTCTCTGATTATAAGGCGATGTAATGGAAACTCAAAATTGTATAACGTCCTAATTTCTGGTGTAAACACTTTTTTACACCAAATTCAATTCAATTATTCTGGTATAAAATGTAAACTATGAGATTTTAACTCATTTTCAGAGGTCTTTTCTGAAAATTGAGCTCATTTTGTTAAATCCTTCAGTATGTGGTGCTTGATTTTTATTGACGAAGGAACTGGTTTTATTATTTTGATTCCAATGACAGATTCTGTCTAAAATGCCATGTAGCACATTTATAAATGACCTCACTCGTAGTCCGGGTCTGGGTCGGGTGCCTCAAAACAGATTTCGGTAGAAATACATATAGAAATAGTGGACACTAAATTTTTGTAACCCTTCAGAATGAGCTTTGTTCACTTCAAAAGTTCGCTGAAACGCAGAAATTCATAGTGTGTGTATGAAATACAATGAATTTCCAAAACAAGGAACCCCCGAAGATCAGCACCGAGCCTGAAATTCGGGTGAAATCAGGTTTTAAGAATTTCATGTCAGCGCGGTAGGAATACCTAGATTTTTTGCGTTTTATAGATGGGTCTACAAACTAATTACAACAATCCCATGTAGTTTTGTTTGAAGATTAAACTTCAGCAAACTAAGTTGCTGCTTATAACTTCAGGGTTATGAGTTCTGGAGTTTGTGATTTAATCTAAATCCGATGATCAGGACCACTATCCAATTCATTTCCTTTATTAGCAATAATTAATAATTATTGACCATAAAATGTTGTTGTACGCATGTACCTAAATATTCATTAAAACGAATGTCCTCCATGCACTGCTGGCCTTATAAGTATCTTCTTGTGGCTTGCTAAGAGAAATAGGTTGGAATCTGAGGAGATGTTGGACACCCATGAATTCACGAGTTGGTACCGAATATTGGAGATATTCGGAAGACTTATTCAATGCTGAAGCTTGAAAAGGAAGGAAAAGTTCCTCAGATAGCGTTGATTTTTAACAAATAAGGAGCATTTCAATTGTATTCAATAAGAATTTACTGAATTCGAATGTGGTTTGGAACTATGGTCAATGGAGCAGATCTCACCAGCCGCGCACTACCTTTACTTAGGTATTCAAAACGTAAAGATTGCTGCAATACTTCATGTTAAGCCGCGACAACACTTGCTCGACGAACACTGATTAATTGTTATGCACCGAGCATAATCGACATGTTTGTAGAATGCCAAATATTCGTCCCCTGCTGGGGTGGCTACACATGTGGCGTTTGCCAAGCAATGAGCACTATACCGAACATTTTCGGGCACTGCTTTAATGCTGAAGGTCTGCGTACAGAATACCAATACAGAAATAATAAACTTTTGTATATTGACCCGCAACGTATTCTATTTACTCCGACACATTTGTGAAGGACAAGCAGCTGAATAAAATGAGAGGATAAATGAAATCAGTTGGGGTTTGTTTAAAATGTGTATATAAAAAACGTGCGATTTTACCCCGACCTACGAGGGGCCCCTTAATATATTTTTGCACAGTTATGTTCTGTATAACAACTTATTCTTTTTTCTCCATGTTCAGTACCAACTACTATAGTAGATAGTGGGAAAGAAACACATTTTTTTGCCATTTTTGGGTTCTTATTTTTTAAATTAGTCAGACATGACTTTTTCGAATTGTCCATATTTTCAATAGCACTGTCGATAATGTATAAAACTATCAGAACTAGTTTAAAAAACTATTGATATTATCATTAGTACTGATGACAAACAAACCTTCAGTGCAAATTATGAGTCACAGGGTAAGTTCCCTCCTTCAATCTGGTTGATAGCCTAAACCGAAAAATGTTCCCCATTTCATGGCGAACCGTTTGTGTTACAATGCTTACAACAGCGAATATTTGTCTCCTTTGAAGTGAGCAACAGGCCCACATGGAACGGCCGAGCTCGAGAAAGAATTCGGCGAATGATCCCGTATAAACACAAGAGCCAGGGGCGCTGATCAAATGATGATAGTTATTGTTAGTGATAAGACCAGGCGTAAAGGGGACCGTTAAATTAGTACGATGGTGGACCCCCCACTCCGTTTTTGTGGAGAACGGTAGTAAACGCAATCAGGCCGTCGTTTTCAGATTTAATTTCTAGTGCACATACCAAAAAGAACTGGGTAAGATATGGCCATGTTCGGGATAGAGGGAACAAATGTAAGGCATACTCCTTCGTCCAGTACCCGACGTAAATCATGGTGGATACGCAATTTGAATCAACAGCAGACCTCTGACGACCACACATTTGTAAAGAAAGTTAGTATAGGTCGTTCACTATAAGGAGGCGCGTTTCTCCGAGAGGGGCTCTGAAGAGCAGGGCTGCGCAGTGGGAGCCTTCCCCCACCCAACGTCCAGTCCTACCCTGCCTGACCTGAACCCCTCCCGTTCTTTTCCCTCCCTCGCCAACATTATCCGTCCTCTTCCCTCCCGCTCACCCTAAGTCCTGCTTTGTCTTTTCTGCGGAGTAGGCTACCAGGTAATAGGGTGGTAAGAGAGGGGATGTGAAAACTTCAGTCTAGCTGCGCGAACTTTTGCCGGACGGTTTGGAGAAACGCGCCTCCTTATAGTGAACGACCTATAGCAAGTTCGGAAATTTGAATTGAACTTAAAAATTTTTTTTTTTTTTTTTTTACTGTGATAATTTTTGTAGTCACTTACACTACCTTCCTATTTAAGTGCCTTCCTACCTTGATGTTTGACCAGATTCTGCGATAATTGTTAGGGAATGTGAATAAACACTGAGAGGAGATCATTTGAGTATTAGGGCATCGAACCTTCCACGATGATCAGCTGAGTAACCAGATGAATCCAGCCATCAATCTAGCCAAAAAACCTACTCCGAAATGAGCAATCCCAAGCACCCGATCACAAAGTATGCTCGCCACTTCACAAATATTTGTCTCCCTAACCACACCAGCAGATCGTTGACCATTTCCTGGGTGCTTGGCAAAAACTGCATGTGTGGCCGCAGCTTTAGCATCTGTCACGTGTAGAGAAACGAAGAAGAAACGAGATGGATGGCACTCTCCGAAGCTTTGGGGAAAAGGTGTACCTATGAGTTTGGATCGTTCCGAGATATAAGTACATGATTTTGGAGTAGCAGGTTACATCCTGTTAAGTGTTCATAACCTCGCCAATTTACATACCCTGATATTCTACATATAAAACAATACACATCTACAGTACAATCTCTCAAAACACATTTTATCACAATAAAATTAAGATTATAAAGCACAATCTTAAGTACGCATAATTGTAGTTTTAAGTACGTATTGCCAGGGCTTGCAATAAAAATAAATTGATTGCTCATCTAATAAAAAGCGTTCGTATATTGCACGAAACTACGATCCTAAATTGCCTTCTTTACCCAGCATATAAGTTTAGAGTTCCTAAGTCTATGTAGTTAAGTACGATAAAACAAATAGGCACCTACACAAAAAGGCTTAAAAGTTAAATACATTGTGTTTAAGTACCTATACATACTCGTAGATTCTACGAACCTTAAATACGTACAATTAAAACAACTTTCTTCGAACTGAATAAAAGTTATTAAGTAGCGTATAGGCACATGTGTCGTTTAGCTTCCAATATTAAGTTCAGTATTACTGAATTCTCAATTCAGCATTCGTATCTTTCTCCATCAGAAACTTTCCTCGTGTCCTAGTTTAGTCGTCCTTCTAGCATGAGGGATGTTGAGCAGGACCAGGTGATGCTAATATAACAATAATCTGTGTTTTCAAAGTTTCATCGCAAGAATCCTGCGGATATATTCCATGAATCAAAGTTAATGCACAGTAATAATAAGACTGATGAAGAGATACAACGCGCCTCCACCTGTGAGGTAGATTTAACTCCCTGAACTTTATAACCCTTGCCCACAATTAACCCCCCCAACACGGTTGAAACAAGTTGAAATGTACTAGGTATGTTTCAGTAATCTAGAACACATGAAATAGGTTCCTGGCCATTGTAATTAAAATTGAAGAAATTAAAACTTATATGGTGTTCTCAATTTTCCTTAAATCCAGCAATATTTTCTAAAATATGAAAAAATCTATTAGGAAGTTAGAAAGTTGGTCAAAACTGTCGTTGTATTGGAAGCTAAGCATCTCTACACAATAGGTCAATATGCCTTAGGAACATGATTGAGTGTCTTCGGCTCTCCTGGTTACTACATCACCTATTAGTAAACTATATGTGAGAAAAATCAACAGGTTATTGAACTAGGGACCAAACCCAACAGAGTAGTGGATTGATCCAGTAAGAGTCCCAACAACGAGTTGGTGTACATAAGCTAGGACTTCTCATGTTGGCCTATTGAAATGTGAAGCCATGTGTAATAAATTCATAGCTTTCCAACGAAAGATTTTTGTGGGATGGGAAATAAGGCACCGATTGGAAGTAGGTGAAAAAAAGCGAGACATTTATTGCAGTCGGGCGAAAATTTGGAATTACCCACATAGCTAAGAAATATCCTTGTTGAAAACTTTTCCTTTTTTCAACACAAATGATTAAAATTTGAATTTGATCTTCAACAAATCGCTTCAGATCACAAATTGAGAGACCATAAAATATTAAATGAAAAATAATGCAGCATGATTAAAGGCGAATTTTCGTAATTTGTCGTATTACATTTAGGTTAAATTGTTTTGAAAATTGAGAACTTTGAGGGCAATGAAGTTGTTATATATACATTTTATGGCAAAAAACTCATTCTAAATTATGGTCTGCTATTCAAAAAATGATTTCAGGTTTCTAGCTTTTTCTGCAGTTTTTATTTATTTATAGTTACTTTTTTTTCACATATTAATGAACTTTCGTGCATGAATTTTTGTATGTTCTAATTTATAGTTGATCAACTTTATTTGAGTAATATTCCGCTAAAAATATAAATTTAACTATTTTCAAGAGTTTTTGCCATTTTTGGTGCTTTTTAAGCTCCTTTTTAACGAATTTAACGTACTGAAAATGTGTCGTCCACCGAACTGATTCTTTCTTATGAAATACTTCATTGCACAGCACATGGTCGATTTTAAATAATTAGTTGTGATGAAATAACAATTTTATGTGAAAACAAAGCATTTATTCATTACGTACGTAGATAAAGTGTAGGTACCATAATTATGGTTCAGCAAAAGTTGTTTTTCAAACATCTCCTTTCCAGTTAATTGTTAAGAGCTTCCAGTTAATTGTTATAATTTTGTGTTATTCTGGTCACTAATCATAGAATCTAGTGTTTTGATACGATAGTGTTTGAAGAACCTTGTTGCCGTTCGGCATTCGTTATTATGTTTTTGAATTCGAAATACCAAAACTGGGTTTTGAAACTTATTGTAGTTTTTTCCTCATTCTCAGTTTATTTTTTACCCGAATTTACTGTGGAATATTTTATTTACCTTAAGTATGTAGTGTGTCAAAACCATTCTGTTCGTCTAACTGCGATTTTTTAAAAACTATTTAAGTAAATTCTTTCACAAATTCAATTACTTTAAAAAGTATCCTTTCTCCCATGCTTCACCTTCATTATTACTCCCGGAGTAGGCTGTAGTTTCTTTTTTAAATTATACGATTTTCTTTTGGAAGCATTAAAGGTGACGCTATATATATATATAAGTTTGATATTTTTTGTCAGGGAAATATGAAGTTCGGTATTTAAATCCAACTATATACAAAACGATCTTAGATCAGCAAAGAAAATAATGTAATATGAAAATATACAAACCACAAGGTTATACTTGCCTACTTTTAATTCCTTATTTATCAGACACAGCAAATGTTCATGTCATTGACATGTTTACAACTCACAATAATTTAATTACAATTTCAATAATTTTCATTTCGGTTATGATTTATTTCTTCAAAATTAAAAATACTTAATAATACTAGGAGTTATATAAGAAAGACATATTTGAAGGGAAATAACTAAAACTATGTCTTATACCAATGATAAAATATGATCATATATGTACAGCAGTAGTTACGATTATACACTTGCACAATAAAATTGATCATGTAAAACAATTATCTAGAAATTAAGATCTTCAATTTTGTATGAATATCAACCATTTTATAATATTATAATTATTTATAATTTATATCCTATTTATAGGAGTTATGAAACAATCAACTCCTTATGAAAGAAAGACACGTTACTAAAATTAAGAAAAAGGTAGATACCACAAATCATTTTACTCACATAGGCTATTTTGCAATGATTCAATAACTCCTTCTTTATTAAACATTCCACATGCATTCTGGGTTCAATGGTTAACAACCCAACAAAACCACCAACATTTTACCAAAACCAATAATTTCATTTTTTCTAAATTAAATTTTCCGTATCACAAATTATTCAAAAGGTAAAAAAAAAAAAAATCACGAAACCTATACCTACCGTATATTTTCATTATAAATCGACATTTCCTTCTTAAAATCATATCTAGTACCTACTTAATTCAACACCATCAAACATTAAATGTGACAAATTGCGAAATAGCGGTTTCTAACCACCACTTGCGATCAAATGACTTCAAATTTGATTTGAAATTATGAGCTTACCCTATAAATATGAGTAAATTTCGAAAATATTCGACCAATGTTTTTACCTGTTTTCATAAATTGGTTAGTAACATGGTATCAAATACAATTTAAAAAAATGCGAATCCGGAATTTACTAGGTGTGTTTTATTGTTAATGCATTTTTTCTCATATAAAAATGCTAATCAAATTTGATTTTCTCTGGGAAAATGCGTTTTGGGAAAATAAATCGGCGATTGCATCAACCAGTGCCTATGCTTAAAAAATATTTATTTCAATAAACAAATTACAATAAATACGGTTTTTATAAAAAATGCGTACGATTTAAATATTTCAGTTTTTCACGATGAGTCACATCCATTTTTATAGGCACCTACTGTATGGGTTTTAAGGGGTAGGTACCTAAATAGGTGGTAGTACCCTGTATCAGGTATTTTGAATTTAGTTTACGAATGTTACCCACCTGGTCAATTTGCTTGTATTTTTAATTCACGATAGATTCCAATGTATATTTTGACAATATCCGTTGTTGCCTTTGAGATGTCGGTAAGTACCTACCTAGTTTTTGTGTTAGGATATTTCAAAGTTTGTCACACTAGTCGAGGTGTAGGGAATGACATCACCAGTCTGCCAAATTTTGAAAAATCGCAAAAAGCTAACTTAATCACTTTAGGAGTTCGCCAGAGGGATCGTTACTTACAATAAGGAATCTACTTCAATTTAAAAATATTTAAACTACTACGGTTTCGAACTGCTTTTAAAACCTCATTGTTTTCAAAGCACGTAGTTGTTTTATCGGCTGCACTTACATACTTGTGGACCAGGGCGGTCGTGTGATTCCGATTTCATTATGTCTTCCGTGATGTTCGTGGAGATGTGATGGTCCGATCAGCTGTCCAATCGATTGCGATGATCGATAACTTCAAACGGTCTTCAAACGAAGTAGCCAAAAGACAGTTTTATCAATCTGTAAAATGATCGCTGATTGATGATGATAGCTCAGGGGAATCAAAGAAAAAGTTCCAGACATGTAGTATGATCGTATGAGCGAATTTCCGTAAATTAGGTACCTATCTTTTTATATTAAGTTATATTGTTTTGAAATTTGGGAACTTGAGTGCGAATAAATTGTTAGCAACCATTTTTATGTCAGAAAAACTTGTTCCAAATATTCTGAGATTCAAAAAAATTTCGGTTTTTAGTTTTTTAAAAATAGTTTTTATCGATTTATTACCAAATATTAATGAAATTTAAGTACCTACTTTTTTCTGCATAATTTTGTAAAAAAATGTTTCAACGTTCTATTTCATTATTGATAAATTTCTTTTGACTCAAGTTCTGCCAAAAAATAATAATTTAACGGTTTGTAGCCATTTTTTGTCATTTTGTGAGTACATTTCTTGCGCATTTTCTTTTAAAAAAGGAAAATTGAATGAAATGTGTTCACTTCGTCCGTTTATGTATGTATGACCTCTTAAAATCGTTTTAAATGCCACTTCAGACGTCTGAATTTGATGAAACTTGGTATGGATGTAATCTGTAACATGGCGAGGATAAAGATGTATCAGGGGCTACTGACGCATGAGAGGTCATTGGTCAGCGGTGTGAACTCGAAAGCTATTTTGTCGCTTATTTGACGCAGGAAGCTGAAATTTGGAAGGGAGGCTCAACAGAGAATGCTGAAGACGACTGAGAGGTCATTGATAAGCTGAGTGAGCACCCACGCCATACTGTCTCCTATTCAACGCAGGAAGCTAAAGTTTGAGAGTTAGGCTCAAGGGAGAATGCTCAAGACGACTGAGGGATCAGTGATCAGCTGAGTGAGTGAGTGAGTTCCACAGCCATTAGGTATGTCTCCTATTCAACGCAGGAAGCTGAAATTTGAGAGGGAGGCTCAAGGGAGAATGCTGAAGACGACTGAGACGTCATCCATCAGCTGAGTGAGCTCCAAAGCCATTTTGTCCCCTATTTCACGCAGATCTCCATAAAAGAAAATGCGTTATCATGTGACTCACTTCGTGAGCACTGATCTACTTGTTTGAAATGTTACCAATTTAATGTGCTCAACAAGTGCTCAGCAACGAACTCATCCTTTCATTTGGAAAGCTTGATTTTTTTTTGGGCAAGAACGGGATTTTCATCTCAATCCTAAGTCAGTTATCGTTATCGTCTGGCGTGACTCGAAAAGATTCACGATTTATTTATTTAAAACGCCCTAGTCATCTAGACCCTGTACTTTTGTATCAGATTTACATCTATTCCAAGCCCTTTTTATGCGTTTATACCTACCCAAATTCATAAGAATTGGAAGGTTCAAAACATAGTTTCATCTCTCGGATCCCTTACGATGGGGCTCGGGACCATGCCCTGGTTGTCGTAGGCGTACTCCAGCGTTGAATCCTCTTCCGGACGGCGGGACGACAACCGGGTGATGTCTGTGATGACAGAGGGAGCCGCCGTGTTAGACGCTGACGATGGTGGTTTCATTCCGAGATCATTGCAAACGTTGTTGTTGGCAATCGTCTAAAAAAAATAACAAAAATTTATAATCGTCACACTGAAATTTAAGCCTTCTTCTTCTACTGTAGAAAAACGCTGCAAATGATTACATAGAGGTTTATTATTTCTGTATCGTATAGCTCTTCTACGCAGAACACCTGTCTATATTGTTAGACGACTCATTAGGTAGGTATCTGTCTCCATATGTGTTAACGCCTACTCAAGAGAAATTAAAAACAAATAAATGACACACCTAAACTTTCCCTACGCAAGCTGGTGATGAAGTGCCGTGAATTGGCAAAACTGCGGCGACCGTTTCCACCATAATTGGTGGAAAAATGCTTGAATTACTAAAATTGATATTAGGAACCTAATGAGAATCACAGTTTTATTACCCTATCCAATAGTGGAAACCAATATAAATTAAATTTGGAGATAAACAATTAAAATAACCATTATGAAACTTAGGTACCTACCTAATAGTCTTTATTGATGAAGTTAGCTAAAAATAATAATAGTGCTATTTTGGTAAAATGTAAGGTAATTTTGCAATTTATTTCATTAAAATTCCCAAAATAGTCTATTCCAATTAATAATTAGGAACAAGGAAGGTATAAGTGGCCCTATTTCACTCGGCTCATATTTCCCTATTTCAAGACCATTTTAAACTTAAAAACACTGTTTTAAATGTTAATTGCTTCAGAAAATCGAAGAAATCAATACCTACTTATTTGCAGAGGTTTGTGGAATAAATGGGTTGAAAATTCGAAATCAGCATTAAATTCCCCCAAAAAAATTTCTAATTTCGAGATTTGACAAATCGGTACTCAGTTTTTTTCTTTCAATTGTCAACTTTAAACCGCTATTTTTTCAATAAGGTACCTATTTTCAGACGAAAAGAGATATATTAATTAAAAATTGATATTAATAAATTGTGGTACCATACTATTCGTTTAAACATTCATGAGAAACGATCCTACAGAGAAACTATCCCTATCCATGACAACGTACATCTTAATTTACTATTTCCCCCAACCATAAAATCCCGCTATGTAATATTTAAGGATTATTTGAAACATTTCAGTGATCTTTACATCGTGTTACGGATACGAGATGGAATGGGAATCCCCACAGCTTTCAGTACCTGCACTATTTTTTTCTAATTGTATGTGTTAGTGTGAGCATTGTGATTGTTTAGTATACAGTGGCGACTCTTCGCTGGTTCGTTGGCTTATGAGCTGCAAAATCCCGATCCGACCGCCAACTGGTACTACAGTACCAGAATTATTTGGATTTACTCTGAGCCAGCCCACAAACCACTGGCGACTGTCGGGATCCACAGCATTGCTGCTGGCAGGCGTACCAAACCTGCTGCTCTAGCAGGTGTTGTAGCACAAGCCTCACCTCTGTGTGCAGTGAGAATTTTTTCGGGCTGTATTATATGTTTAGTGAGGACCGTGGTGCGAGAGTTGAAGGGAGAACAGGAAGAAGGATAGGAGAGGGAGGGAACGATATTAAACTCAACACACTTGTTCTCCTGAAGCCGGAAGATTGAGAGGAATAAACATGGATTGGACATGGCTGGATCAGCAGGCCATGGCTGGGATTCTAGGCCTATCACCTAGAGCCACTGTTTACCTAGGTACAGTAAGTTCCCGGCCCTACTTTGTAATATGACTTTTTAGTTCACTCTATAAAGCATAGTATATCAGTTACTTACATTGAACGAAACCTAGAAAATGTCTAATAAATATCTAAAGGCTTGTTTCCGCTAGTAGTAAATCATTTACGTACCTTTCGGAGGAATCCGTCGTCACTAGCAAGTCGAGTGCTGGGGGTGAGCGCCTGATGATGATGATGTCTTTACATCGAAAGCGCTCGCCCCCGGTGTACTTGACTTGCTCCGAAAGGTACGTAAATGATAATTCTAGAAAATGTGAACCAAGATACGTTAGGTATGAGGTATGAACTCACAGTTACGGATATTTTCTGGTCCATGAGATCCTGCTCTTTTTTGACGAGGCGCCTGTGACGGAGCCAGAGGAAGCCGCCCACGAGGGCCATCACCAGGAACAGAAGAACCGAGAGGCTCAGAGATACTGCCGTCAGCATCCTCAAATTCTCAATGGTATCTGCAATATTTCAATAGTTGACTATTGTAAATTCATTGACTTTTTAAAAAGGGTTAGGGAAACGATGCTAGGGATTCAAAATATCCGGCAGAAGGCGCACAGGACGAACATGGGAATTTAGGAAGCATCTCTTGCCCAAGTTGTTTCAAGCAAGAAAAGACGGGAAGCATGCCGTCTTGATTGGAGATGAACTACTGGTTGATGGAAAAAAACTTATCATTCACTATGGACGAAGTACATTGGAGGATTCTACATCTACTAGGTCAGAAGTGGTGATTAGTCTGAATACTCCTCCGTCCCCTCCCAACATTTCCAGAAAACAGGTCAAGAAGATGAAAATCAAGAAGACATAGAACGAACATCAACATAGCTTTGGCAATTTCGGCAATGACTCGGGATTATTATTGAAATTTGGCAGTGGAGTGCAGGCATTATTGATTGTGATCTATGTTAACTATGCAGTGCTCATTTATTATACGTAAATTATGTAGACCTATATAAGTAATTATTTGATACATCATATATAAAAGTCTAACATTGTTTGTTGAGGCAGAAATGAAGGCAATATATCATGTGATATTTTTTAATATGTATTTAAGGAACTCCTTGTAATACCTACGGGTTATACAATAAAATTGAATTGATTGATTGATCTTTGCTGTAGAATCCAAGTTATTGAGCATGAACGGAAACTTCTACTGTTTTATCTGCATTCGTGGGTAAGAGCAAAGTGACTATTCAAGGGGCTTCTTCTTCCTATATGAACCCATTGCATGATTCCATCTCAGGAAATTCCAGATTTTCAACTACATTGTGAAGTGTTGTAGACAAATTCATGTATTTTCCGAGCTTTCGGGTACCTACATATAAGCTCAATTTATTATTTTGTTTGCGAGATAGGAGTCGTAGCATCACTAGGGCGTGCGATAATCAATATCTGATTTGAATTCAATAATCAAGTCAGATATTGATTGAGTACCTACGTGTTCTTACAATCTATTGCTACCTAGTGATTAAATAATAAGAACCAGTAAAAATGGTTTTTCACCATGAAGTAAAACCTAGCAAAATTACCTTGTAAAGTTTGTTTGTGAAAATCATCGGTCGAATATCGTTTGATCTTGTCGTGAATATAATCTGAAACAGTAATTATTAAGACAAAGTTAGAAACTTTCTTCATGATATATCAGATACCGACCAGATACAGACATGATAAATAAGTATTACATTAAATTTTAAAAATTCCAGTCATGCATCATGATCGTATGAGCGAATTTTTGTAAATTATCTTACTGTGTTATGTTACATTGTTTTGAAAATTGAGGAATATGTGGAAAAAAAATTGTTATCTACCAATTTTATGGCCAAAAACTCGTTTTAAATAATATTCTGTGAATCTGCCGAAGATTTTGAATTTTAAGATTTTTTAAAAGTTTTTAAGTTTATATTTTTCGGAAACTATTAATGAAATTTAAAGTACATTTTTCAGCATAAATTTGTGCATAATTTTTTTAATGTTCTAGTTCATCATTAATAAACTTCTTTTGACACAAATTCTGCAAAAAATATCAACTCAACAATGTTTATCAGTTTTTAGCCATTTTTAGCGATTTTGTTAGCACATTTTTTGAAATTTGGCCAATTTAAAATTCTCAAAAAATACTGGGCAACATCCTTTTGATTGGAAAGCTTGATTTTTTTTGGCGCATGAACGGAATTTCATTTTAATCCTAGGGAGAGTTATCGTCTGGAAGGAGACAGGGTTGCCAGACTCGAAAAAGCAAATTAGGTTCTGCAGATGTTAATAGAAAAATACTGTAGGAATACTGTAGATTTTTCCATTCAAAGATACTGTATAAAACCGGAAGGATTTTAATCAAAAACCGTAGATTCTGTAGAAAGTTCTATTCAAAAACATCTTAGCACAGAATATTGTGATGCAAAGCCAGACGGATTAACACAGAAGACGATGGTCCCCATCATTGAAACACTCACCTTACATGTATTTCACACACTTGGGGGGTTGGGAAAGGAAGGAACCTCTAGAAAAAATAATCAAAAACAAAAATAACAAACACTTGCTTTACTTTACTCCGAGGACTGAAGGGACAACTACACCGAGACAGTAAAACACTTTGTCAAGGCTAACGAATAACTTTCGAAATGAACGTCAAATTTGAACTTCATCTCCTAAACGGCCAATGACAATCTTAAATTTTAATGCGTCTTAATTATGTAATTTACAACTTGATTAGGTAGTTAAAATAAAAGAAGGGGTGAGATTTTTGTTACGATGTTCATCGTTTTTTAATTTTTCCTTTTCATTCCAAAACAACTGTAGAAAATTTACAGAATACCGTAGAATTGTAAAAAAACTGTGAAGGGTTCAGCATACCGTAGATCTACTGGAAATACTGCAGATCTGGCAACCCTGGAAGGACACACACACCCACGCGCACACACACGCGCGCGCGCGCGCGCATATATATATATGAAAAAGCGTTGAACTCAAGGATTCGTTTCAGAATGTCTCAAAACGGACATTCCAATAAAATACCTATTCATTTTCTACGGAAAAAAACCACTTCCACTCGGAATTTTTTTCTCCGAAACTACAGGACCAGAGTATACAAAATTTTGATAAAAAGTCACAAATTCGGTCGGGGATGTTGGTGGGTACCTGAAATCTTGCCATCGCTCTTGAACGATTCTAAAAGGTTATTGTCTTGGAAAGTATTTTCAAGACTTTGTAATCTTGGTTGGGTAAGCAGTAAGGGAGAATAAGGTTAGGAAACCTACCAAGATTAAGTCTTGAATAAAATGATTTACTGGATCTACAGACGCCTCATACATTCCCAATGAGCTTCTTAACAATCCGATAAATTAGGAAGTAGAAGGTACAAGGTGTAAAAGAACGTGATAAAGCTGGCGATAATGACGAGACTGTGGTGCTGTGGTAGGTTTATCACACCTCCAGGATGTTCGTACCTGTCTAATAGGATTCGTGATAAGAGACAACGAGGCGTTACAGGAATCCTCGGAGATAAATATCTAAAAATAGTAGGTGACGAAACATCGTGATCGAACAGGAGAGAATTCGTGACTTGTATAAAACGGCTGTCCTAATATAAGTAGGTACGTAAGTAGTGATCACATTGAGCAAAGCAAGATAGCCAATTTATAAAAAACTCTTTTCTGCGTATTTTCGTAGAGAATGAAACTACTGCAATGGCTCTAAAAATGTTAAAATCCAAATATTCGAAAATTGTATCATTTAATAATGATTAACAGGACGTTTCCATCTGTTTTCGTCACGTCACGAGCGTCACGTCACGGTGGGGTTTTATCATTTAACAATGATTTCCGCTTACGACCGGGTCGTTGCTAGGGAAAAATGGTACTTCGTCATTTTTCATCCCACAAAATTCGTTGACCATTCGTTCAAAAGTTCTAGATTTATCCAACCATATTATGTTAACAACTGCAAAATGCGTGGCCAACAAGCTGAGTTATGAGCACGGTTATTTGAATAATTGTTTACACACAGATGATCATTCTCAATAATTGATATTGTGAACATGATTGCAACCGGTTGTAAAATTAATCATTATTAAATGATCTGACTGTAGGACCGTAGGCATACCGTCCGTTTTTTTCTTCATTGAAATCCGTTTTGAGACATTCTGCAACGAATCCTATAGATTAACGCTTTTAAATTATATATATATATATATATTGTCCAGACGATAACTTTACTCTCCTTAGGATTCAGAAAAAAATTCCATTCTTGCGCCAAAAAATCAAGCTTTCCAAAAGAAAAGGATGAGTGTTCCTGGGCCAGGATTTTTTGAGGTGTCTTTATTTGGACAGTTCAAATTATAACAAGACTTTCAAAAAAAGGCCTTTTGCCCTTGAATTGATTCTTCATTATTCTCCTTTTATCATTTAATAATGATTAACAGGACGTTTCCATTTGTTTTCGTCACGTCACGAGCGTCACGTCACGGTGGGGGTTTTCTATTGATTTTCAAGTACAACCAATGCATTACTAGGGAAGTGTAACTCCCTTAGTTTTCATAGCAGGAAAATCGTTCGCCACTTTTTGGAATGCTCTCATTTTATCACAGTATCTCATAATCCCTAAGCCTCTGTAGTGTCAAGGAAAGCTGATTTTTTAGAATATACGAAAATTCGCTCACACGATCATGCTGCATGACTGGAACTTTGTAGGATTGATAGATAGGTACCTACTTATTCAAGATAAAAATGCATAATACAATAGTTGGTACACGTTTATTACTTAAGTAACTGCCTATAAGACCAGTATGTATGGTTTAGGGATCAATTGTCGATTATGACCAACAATCGATAAACAATGCATTTTTTTTAAATACCTTATTTTTCACAATACATTAGAACGTTATAATTGGAATTGGGATTTTATGTTGATCAGGAATTCTGTAAAAATGAAAAAAAAAAAAAAAAAAAAATCGTATTACAGTTGAAAACTGATAGAAAAGAAAGCTTTTCAAAATATGTTCTTTTTAATTGATTTAAAGTCCCAAATTGAAAGCCCATTTCAGGCGTTATTTGACTTATCACTTGTAGTGAACTAAAACTTATTCTTAGATGTACACACACATAAACGCGTACACACAAATAGACCTGTATATTCATATGAAGCGTGTTAAACTCAAGGGTTCGTTTCAAAAAGCCACAAAACGGATTTCAATGTAGACATTTTTCATAAGTTTTGGAGCCATTGCTTTTAGCTTCATTTTCTAAAAAGCGGAAAATTTGATAAAAACCACGCTATTCCAGCTTTGTTCACTCCCGAAACTTACATAAGCATACACATTTTTTTTAGCCCCCCCCCCCCTTCACACTCTGAATTATAATTCTAAATTATATCTGTTATTTACAGCAAGTACTTTTCATTGGTGTACCTGACGCTCCCCAGTATTTTTAAACTTTAGACGCGCTTCTTATGTTTTGAAACTGAAAGAGTGTTATGATGATCATAATTTCATGCTGCCGGGGCTGCCGATACGATCTGCTTTGGTGAACACAGTTCGACACGCTTGAGGAAGCAAGGCAAGACGTATCTAATCAAGAAGGAATTCTACTCTGTTTCTTAATTTTAAAGAATGTTAATTAATCTTGAGTCAGTAGCTTTATAAACTAACTTGTTAATTCCAATATATTTTATCTATTACCATCCTTCTTGTGTCCATGTACTTTTGTCCATGTACCTAATTATTATTATTATTATTATTATGAAACCCCAAAACCGAATGTAGATTGTTGCTTCCTTCCCAAATGAGACGCATATTTCTTAGTCAACGTGCGAAGCTCTAGAGCAGGGTGTATTTTTCATGGGTATAGTACCTACCCAAAAACAGAACGTGCCTTGGCCTTGACACACAAGAAAACTGATATAGGGATTGATGGTATCTTGGCAAGATGAGGTGCACATCTTCGCCTAAGAATGAATCTCTCTGAATGAAGTAGGTATGAGCTGATATTTACAAGGAGTATTTTTCATGGGTATAGAAGAACCGAAAAGCCGAAGATGCCTACGCATACAAGAAAACCGGTATAGGGGCATAGATTGATAGTATATCTAGATAAGATGAGATGCACATCTTTGCCTGAGAATGAATCTGATATTTACAAGGTGTATTATTCATGGGTATGGAATCCTACAACCGAATGTGCCTTGACACATGAAAACTGATCTACGCAGATTGCTTGTACCTTGACAAATGAGACGCATATATCTTCGTAAAAGTATGACTAGGAAAATCTTGTTGTTATGTTTTTGACGAGTTGAGTTTTGGGGATTTAATTTAGGAGTGTTATTTTAGTGTGTCAAATCCAAGAATAAAGTCCGATAATAATTGTTATAACGTGTTGTTGTGTACATTTGGCGCCCAACGTGGTTTTGACTTGCCCTGCAGATTTTTTTTTTGCTCAGCTAGCAGGGAGGGTAGATAATCATGCCACCAAAACGAACTGTTTCTACACGTCGGCGTCCTGCTGATCCAGAGGAGTCAGTCACCCCTATATCTGCTACGCAACCTGTTGTGGGAGAAACCTGTATTGTGGCACAACCTGCTGTGACTGGAGCAAAGTATTGGGTCAATTCAACAGCAGCTAAGTCAAGTGTTAATGGTCCTTGGTCATCCCCATCCTGTAGAAAGTCTTGTTCAAGAAATGGGAGACATTAGGAGCCAAGTTGAACAGTTGGTGAGCACACATAACCAACAGCAACAAAACTATTTGCGGCCCTCATCCAGTAATCTACCTTCTATCTCTTATAAACGAGGTCCTAAACCTACCAGTTATGATGGTTCAACTAGTTGGGACGAATATTGTACCAAGTTCACTATTATTGCGAGTGCCAATGGCTGGGGAGATAGAGAAATGGGAGAAAATCTTGTGGCAGTGTTGAGTGGTCCAGCACTAACAGTGGTACACAATCTCCCCGTATCGGAACGCACCAGTTTCCAGGCTTTGAAGGAAGCATTAGGGTTGCGATTCGGATCGCAACATCTTACGACATCGCTGCACTCCCAGTTACAAACTAGACGACAACAGCATGGAGAATCACTATCAGCACTGGCTACAGATATTGAGCGATTAGCCCAAGGAGCTTTTCCAGACTGCCCCCCACAAGCTATAGAACGCCTCGCTACCAATGCTTTCATCCATGCCATTGAGAATCCCAGTATACGAATACCTGTTCTCTCGTCCTCACCTAAGACCCTTAAAAGGGCATTGCAGAAAGCCCAAGGATTAGAAGCCGATATGCTCCATTACCCTGAACAAAGAATGACACGACCAAGAGAACCTGTTCGTTGTTATCGGTGTAATGGGCTTGGTCATCTGAAGGCTCAGTGTCCCAAACAGGCAAGATCGGAAAACTGATAATAGCCGGAGCAAAGGGTCGTGCTAAGGCTAGCCAAATCATACAAGGCCCACAAGTAGAGAATAATAGAAACGCAGGAGCCATATTTGTCGAAGTGCTACTGGCTGGCTCTCGTTGCAGTATGTTGGTGGACACAGGAGCCACAGTGTCTTTGTTGAGACCAGACGTAGCTGAACATCTCAAATTGGCTGTAGAGACCCCAAACATTCCTGCTATTCAAACTGCAGGAAAAGGGCAGTTAACAGTTCAAGGACAATGTCATGTACAGGTAGCAATGGGTGATGTAACCTTCAGCCACACCTTTTATGTTGTAGACATCAAAGATGAGGGAATAGTAGGCCTCGACTTCCTGGAACACATAGGAGCTCGGCTGGATCTTCCTCAAGGAAAATTGTACATGCAGACCAATGACATTCCTATTCACCGAAGATGGCAGTGTGTCGAACGGGGCTTACAGTTGGTAGGAGCTACCATGGAGGATACTTGGATTGAACAAGCTCTAAATGACTCAGCCCTAGAAAGAGGATCAGCAGACTATGAGGCAGCACGATTGTTACTGTGGAAGTTTAAGGGAGTCTTTGCTGAAGGAGAGCGACCATTGGGTAGGTGCACAGTAGTGGAACATTCCATAGATACTGGAGATGAAAGGCCCATTAAACAAAATCCTCGTAAGATCCCCTATTCCCAAAATAGAAATGTTGACCAGTTACTCGGAGAAATGCTAGATCAGGATGTAATTGAACCATCCCAGAGTCCATGGGCATCACCCATAGTTCTAGTACCAAAGAAAGACGGCTCCTTACGGTTCTGTGTGGATTACCGCCGCTTGAATTCTGTTACCAAAATGGACTCGTATGCATTGCCTTGTATCCAAAGTTTCTTTGATGTCCTGGGAGGGTCCAGTTGGTTTTGCGTACTTGACCTGAAAAGTGGCTATTGGCAAGTAGCGTTGAATGAATCAGCTAAAGAGAAAACGGCTTTCACCCTATATGGCAAAGGTTTGTGGCAGTTTAAGGTGCTACCTTTTGGGTTATGCAACGCGCCCGCCACATTTCAACGACTAATGGAGAAAGTTATACCCTCAGAGCTCGCTTTAGTCTACTTAGACGACGTGATTGTGCATGGTCCAGATGCAAAGAGTGTCCTCCAAAAATTGGACAAAGTTTTGCAACGCCTACATGCAGCAGGATTACAAGTGCAGCCAAAGAAGTGTTCTTTCTTCCAAAAAGAAGTCCATTACTTAGGACACATAATTTCAGGAGAAGGAGTACAAACAAACCCAGAAAAGACTTGTGCAGTCAAAGATTGGCCTACACCTTTGAATAAGCAGCAGCTACGGTCATTCATGGGGATGTGTTCCTATTACCGCCGATTTGTAAAAGACTTTGCCGAGATAGCTCAACCACTTTACAATATGCAAGACAAGGCTACTCCTTTTGTGTGGGATACAACTTGTGATGCCAGTTTTTCAAGGCTCAAAAATGCCTTGACTTCTGCTCCAGTACTGACGTTTCCAGATTTTAGAAAGCCTTTCCTTCTGGACTGTGATGCGAGTTCTCACTCAGTAGGTGCAGTTCTCTCACAAGAAAATGATGGTTTAGAGAAGGTTGTCGCGTATTTCAGTAAGGTCTTGACAAAGCAACAGAGGAACTATTGCGCTACTCGTAGAGAGCTATTGGCTGTTGTCTTAGGAGTAGAACACTTCCATCAATACCTATACGGTGTCAACTTTATCTTGAGAACCGACCATGCTTCCTTAACCTGGCTTACATCTTTTCGAAGGCCTGAAGGACAATTAGCAAGATGGCTAGAGACATTGAACACATATACCTTCAAAGTTGTACATAGGGCTGGACGGCAGCATAGTAACGCTGATGGATTATCTCGCAGACCATGTACAGGCCAGTGCTCTTTCTGTGAAAGAAAGGAGCAGAAGGAAGCTCAGCAAGAGTTAAATGTCATTGCAATAAAAGCAGAGGATGAGTGGGAGGATAGAGAAATCCAGTGGGTAAAAGACAGATTAATAGACGGAACCAAACCCAGCCCAGAAGAACTCACATCCCTGGATCCAAGAACCCGACAAATAGCTGCAAGATGGGATTCTCTGAAAGTTATTGATAACAAACTATACCACAAATGGGAAGGTCCAAGAAAACGATCTTGCTGGCAAGTAGTTGTACCTACAGGAGCTATACCTATGGTTCTAAAGCAGTGTCACAGCAGTCAAACAGGGGGACACTTTGGATTCTTCAAAACCCTTGGGAAGGTACGCCAACTCTACTTCTGGCCAGGGATGGCATCTGACATAAAGGCATGGTGTCATACATGTATGGAGTGTCGTAGATTCAAAGGCCCCGGACCAAAGACACAAGCACCTCTTCAGCAGTTCATGATGGGAGGTCCTTTTGAACGCATTGGGGTTGACATCCTGGGCCCATTCCCACGGACCAAAAGAGGTAATCGTTATGTTCTTGTCGTGGCCGATTATTTTACAAAATGGCCTGAGGCCATAGCCATTCCTAACCAGGAAGCACAAACAGTGGCAACAACTTTAATCGAGCACGTATTCAGTCACCATGGGATACCATACGAAATCCACACTGACCAAGGACGCAATTTTGAGGCCCAGCTTGTGGAAGAAATGAGCAAATTGTTGGGAGCACACCGAACGCGGTCTACTCCATTGCATCCACAATCTGCGGGCCTTGTTGAAAGGTTAAACCGAACCTTCACCAAATTTCTGGCGATGTTTGTTGGAAAAAAACAAGATGATTGGGATGAAAAGTTACCCTGGTTCTTGTTAGCATACCGTTCTGCACCCCACAGCACAACAGGGTTCTCCCCTGCCCAGCTGATTTTCGGTAGAGATCTACACTTACCTGAAGAACTTGTCCGCACTGCACCTACCGAACCCGTATTGACTACTGCCTACGCATTCAAGCTGCGCCAGGATTTACAGGATATTCGAGAATTTGCTAGAGAAACTATGGGAATTAAGATGAGGAAACAAAAAGAAAGATTTGATCGGCATTCCAGGCTACCCATATTTGATGTTGGTGATTGGGTATGGGTCCACGACCCCAAGCGAACAGTAAGAAGATGTCCAAAGCTTCAACCTCAGTGGACAGGACCCTGGGTAATCACGGAGCGGAAGAATGATGTCCTCTTTCAAGTTAAATTAGGGAAAACCAAGAGGCTCCTGCATGCCAATCGACTGGCAAAAGCAGATGTGAAGCCAGCCATTGACTGACGGGAAGTTGAATAAAATGCAGAGAGGGAGGGGAGTAGTGTAATGGTCGTGGCCATTGGATTATTACTACAAAACCGAAGAATGTGTTTTTGTTGTTAGAAACTAGGAAAATCTTGTTGTTATGTTTTTGACGAGTTGAGTTTTGGGGACTTAATTTAGGAGTGTTATTTTAATGTGTCAAATCCAAGAATAAAGCCCAATAATTGTTATAACGTGTTGTCGTGTACAGTATGAATCTTTTGAGCTAATAATATTCACAGGAGGTATTTTTCATGGGCATGAAACTCAAAAACTGAACGTGCCTAGGCACATGAAAACTATTGATCTTCACAAGTTGTTGGTACCTTGACAAGATGAGACAATCTCTTCATCAATGTATGAATCTCTAGAATATTCACACGATCTAGATAGAACCCAATTGATGAACCCTATTCATGGATATAGAACGCAAAACTTATTGTGCCTAGGCACGTGAAATCTGATCCACGTATTTAGTTTGTTCCTTGACAAGATGAGACTCATAGGCACCACTTCTTCAAAGTTTGAATTTCTAGAGCTGAGAACATTACGGGACGTATTTTTCATGGGTACGGAAAACAAAAAGAAAGTGCCTAAGCACATGAAAACTAACGATCTTCTTAGATAGATAGTTAGTACTTTAACAACATGAGACGCATATCTCTCCGTCAAATATGAATCTCATAGGTACACTGATATTGTGTACCTACCTCACTACACTTGATATCTTGGGTACCTACCTATGTTTGACCAAAACCGAACGTGTCTAGGTCTAGGCCCATATGAAATCTACGTTGATTACTGATCTACTGATTGCTGGTACCTTGGCAAGATGAGACGCATATCTCTTCGTCGAAGTTGTGTCCGGTTTGGTTGCAAGGGGCGCTGCAGGATTCGCAGGAGGTGGAGTGCATAGAGCAATACTCGTAGGCTTTGCAGATGACGTCTTTTCCCATCACATCTTTGCCGCACCTGGTGATCAGCTGTAACCCGCCTGCCGCCGCAGCCTCTGCCAGTTGGAACATCTTCCTATACAAACGGAAACATTGGAACATATAATTCTCGTATCTGGACCGGATTTCGTACCTGTTATTGCAATGAGTAAAGACGAGTGAAAATTCGAATGCTGCTTATATCGATTAGCCGATAGTTGCAATATTAGAATATGCATCTTACAACGTAGGCATTACGGGGTTAAACGTATTTTTGGTAAATTACGAAGGTTCATTATTGAAAATAATAAACAAAAATTAGAATATGTATTAAAATCGTTCTCTGGAGTTCTGATATGTCCCTACTGCGCAGTTGGGTAGACAACTCCTTAACGGGCGGTTATTAATAAAACGATGTTTGTTACTAATGGGATTTTTCCTTAACCTCAAACGATTTTAAAGGCTTGGTCAGTCATCAGTACGGTTAATTATCTGTAACGACCGGGCCTCGTCACTTCAAATGACTCTAACCTGCAGTTTTAAATTCTGCTTTAGTGTAAGAAATAGCGACTCGAGAAGATCTGAACCATCGGAAACAGGAAGAGCTAAACAATTGAAACCATAAAACTTGAAATTTCCCAAAAGTATTTCATGCGATTCCTATTGTACACACATTCACAAGAAAATAAAGCTGCTGTAATCGACAAAGTGGATGTTCGGCCAAATATTTTTTGTTCGGTGGATGATGGAAACTCATGTATTGACTTCTTTTTTTTGAGTAATGAAATGCGGTTTCTCAATTAAAATGTTAACGGGATTGATTGATCTATTAGTAAACATGCTAAAACACTGCTGATTTGTTCACCACGGTTGTTAGGTACATTGCAGTGAGATTGTTACAAACAGAGCTATTTTGAAACCAGGAGATATTTCAAGTCGCCAGTGGAGAGAACAAAACTCCAAAGAACATATTTAGAGGATCTCAGTACACACAACAGAAATGCATTTAGTACGGAATTTGGTGCACCTTAGGAAATGGGAGATGAAAGAATCCAGTAAAGCTCACTTTCACCTGCAGCTTTGTCATCAATCATAATCATCATCTCGGTTCATCAATTAAAAGTTTGACATTGATTGATTTACATGCAATCTGAATGAGAAGGTCGACGAGGGGATGTACGGAGCCTAAGTTCCAAGTGACCATTTGAAATGAATTCATAATATTCGCTGTTCGGGGAACGATTGAGACTTTTAATATTTTTTCGGAGGTATTTTGAAACCGTATAATATTCTGAAAACATTGAAGGAATCCTTTAAGGGAACAGTCCGAACAGTACAAAGAACATGGTAGACTGAGCAGAACGCATAGTAGGTACCTATACGAAGAGAAGCTGAGGAAGGAAGCAGGTTTTAAATGGCACAGCCTAGTTAGGTTCCTCAATTACAACACTGATTGGATTTGGGATTGATTGATTTAAAAGTAAAGACGCAAAATTTGATGACAAGGTCGACGCGGTGCTAGTCGGAGCCGGAGTTTCAATTAGAGAATATTTGGAAATTCTGTTTGATGAATGATCGAGGCTTTGCATATATTGATTGTTACATTGCAGGAGTACCTAGGTACTTTGAAATACCGCAATACAGAAAAAAAGTTTATGGAAGAACATAACTCCTAAGAACACAGTGAGCGGATCACAATGCAGAAACCAGAAATAACCGTACGGAATGTGGTGCATTAAGGGAGCTAGTAAGGCTCAAACATTTCAGTTAGGTACTAAGGATTTTTCTATAAGCTGATCATATTCGGTTCCTCGATGTTAAGGGGTTTGATTGATTAATTATAGTAGGTAACACCCAAACTTGAACGAGGCGGTCAACGCGGGGATGTATGTGGAGCCGGAGTTTCATGACTATTTGAAATGGATTCATAGGATGCTGTAAGGAATGATGGAGACTTTGCATGTTATGTGGAGGTATATTGAAACCATATAATATTCTGAAACCATATTAAAGGAATACTTTAAGAGAACAGCCCAGTCTAAAGAACATGGTAGACTGTGCAGAACGCATAGTACCTGTTCAGGGCCAAAATCCAAGTGACCATTTGAAATGAATTAATAGAATTTGTTGTTCGGGGGGCTTTGAATATTTTTTCGGGGGTATTTTGAAAGTATAATATTCTGAAACCATACTGAAGGAATGAATACTTTAAGAGTCCAAACAGTCTGAAGAACATGGTAGACTGTGCAGAACGCGTACTAAGAAGAAAAGCGCAGGAAAGTTGCAGGTTTAAAATGGCACAGCTTATTTAGGTTCCTCAATTACACCGTTGATAGAATTTGGGATTGATTTATTTATGAGTAAACAGGCAAACTTGGATGAGAAGGTCGACGAATCGGTATGTGGAGCCAAAGTTTCAAGAGAATATTTCGAAATTCTGTTCGACGAATGATTGAGGCTTTGCATATAATGATTGTTACTACATTGCAGGAGTACCTAGGTTCTTACTTATTTTGAAATACCGCAATACAGAGAAAATAATTTATAGGAAGAGGTTAACTCAGTGCAATAACGAGAACTGCACCGTACGGAATGCGGTGTTATAAATGAGCCAGTAAAGCTCACACGTTTCAGCGACTAATGATTTTACAGTAAGCTGACCATACGCGGTTCTTCAAGGCTAAGGAGGCGGATGATGAACACTTTGATCATGTTAATTGTCACGTTTCAGAGGTATTTCGAAATCAAAACATATTGGAGGTAGCCTGTGGAGGGAATAGAACTACTCAGAAGACAGTGTTTGCGGATCACTGTACAGTAAACAGAAATACATACCGTAAGGAATGTGATGCTCTAAAGGAAATATAGGTCATGAAGGAAGCCACTAAAGCTTAAGATTTTTCGGCAACCTAACCAAACGCTATTCCTCAATAAAAACGTTGGTGGGATTGTTTAATTATTAGTAAACATGCAAACCTGAATGAGAAGTACGATGTGGGGATATGTAGCCAGAGTTTCAAGTGACCATTTGAAAAGGGTTCTTGGAGGACCTTGTGGTTGCGGGGAAGATGGGAGAGTTTCGGAACAGGTTTCGGGGCCCACTGACGTCAGGAATGTTGTTGTTGGTGCCGTCACCCGGGAGACCGGCTGGAAGGGGCGTTCTTAGAACCTTTAGTTTTTAAAAACCCCTTTGTTTTGAATGGAATCAGACGTCGGCGCTATTGCGATTTCATAAACTCATTCCAAGGGCAATTGATTGAAGGCCAACATCAACACGGGAATGCCCAGGTGAAAGCCACAAATCATAATTCATTGAAGGGATACGTCTGCTATCTTGGACTAATTACTGAAAAGTGGAAAAATTATCAATTTGTGAACCAAATTCATTCTCATCTAAAGAAGGAATTTCATTCTCTATTAGAACCCCTTTGTTTTGAATGGAATCAGACGTCGGCGCTATTGCGATTTCATTAACTCATTTCAAGGGCAATTGATTGAAGGCCAACATCAACACGGGAATGCCCAGGTGAAAGCCACAAATCATAATTCATTGAAGGGATGTATCTGCTATCTTGGACTAATAACTGAAAAGTGGAAGAATCATCATTTTGTGAACCAAATTGATTCTCAACAAGAATAAATTTCATTCTCAGGTAAAACTCCTTTGTTTTGAATGGAATCAGACGTCGGCGCTATTGCGATTTCATTAACTCATTTCGAGGGCAATTGATTGAAGGCCAACATCAACACGGGAAGGCCCAGGTGAAAGTCACAAATCATATAACTCATTGATGGGATGTGACTGCTAACTTGGATAAATGATTTCAAAGTTCAAAAATTATCAAAATTGTGAACCAAATGCATTCTCAACAGAAGAAGGAATTTCATTCTTAACCAAAACCCCTTTGTTTTGAATGGAATCAGACGTCGGCGCTATTGCGATTTCATTAACTCATTCCAAGGGCGATTTATTGAAGGCCAACATCAACACGGTAATGCCCAGGTGAAAGTCACAAATCATATAACTCATTGATGGAATGTGACTGCTAACTTGGATAAATGATTTCAAAGTTCAAAAATTATCAAATTTGTGAACCAAATTGATTCTCATCTAAAGAAGGAATTTCATTCTCTATTAGAACCCCTTTGTTTTGAATGGAATCAGACGTCGGCGCTATTGCGATTTCATTAACTCATTTCAAGGGCAATTGATTGAAGGCCAACATCAACACGGGAAGGCCCAGGTGAAAGTCACAAATCATATAACTCATTGATGGGATGTGACTGCTAACTTGGATAAATGATTTCAAAGTTCAAAAATTATCAAAATTGTGAACCAAATGCATTCTCAACAACTAAAGAAAGAATTTCATTCTCAGCTAAAACCCCTTTGTTTTGAATGGAATCAGACGTCGGCGCTATTGCGATTTCATTAACTCATTCCAAGGGCGATTTATTGAAGGTCAACATCAACACGGTAATGCCCAGGTGAAAGTCACAAATCATAACTCATTGATGGGATGTGACTGCTAACTTGGATAAATGATTGAAAAGTTCAAAAATTATCAAAATTGTGAACCAAATTCATTCTCAACTAAAGAAGGAATTTCATTCTCAGCTAAAACCCCTTTGTTTTGAATGGAATCAGACGTCGGCGCTATTGCGATTTCATAAACTCATTCCAAGGGCAATTGATTGAAGGCCAACATCAACACGGGAATGCCCAGGTGAAAGTCACAAATCATAACTCATTGATGGGATGTGACTGCTAACTTGGATAAATGATTGAAAAGTTCAAAAATTATCAAAATTGTGAACCAAATTCATTCTCAACTAAAGAAGGAATTTCATTCTCAGCTAAAACCCCTTTGTTTTGAATGGAATCAGACGTCGGCGCTATTGCGATTTCATAAACTCACTCCAAGGGCAATTGATTGAACGCCAACATCAACACAGGAATGCCCAGGTGAGAGTCACAAATCATAACAGAATTAAGGGATGTGACTGCTAACTTGGACAAATTATTGAAAAGTTCAAAAATTATCAAATTTGTGAACCAAATTCATTCTCAACTTAAGAAGGAATTTCATTCTTATCCAAAACTCCTTTGGTTTCAATGGAATGAGACGTCGGCGCAATTGCGATTTCATAAACTCATTCCAAGGGCGATTGATTGAAGGCGAACATCAACACGGGAATGTCCAGGTGAAAGCCACAAAGCATAATTCATTGAAGGGATGTGACTGCTAACTTGGATAAATGATTGAAAAGTTCAAAAAATCATCAAAATTGTGAACCAAATACATTTTCAACTAAAGAAGAGATTTTGGCTTGTATAGAGGAAATTTTATGTATTAGCTTCAATATTATGTGAAGTAGCGACGCTGTTAGGTATTTTGATAACAAGAGGTGATTTTAGAAAATATACCTAGCTGATATCTACATAAAAAAGGAAATTAATTGCGAAAATGGAAAATGGAATTTAATAAATCGAATGGCCTACTAATAATGAGGATGGTAATTTTAGAAGTTAATGTAAAGAAGGTTTTGTTAATGTAACAAAACTTTGAACGTATTTTTCGAGATGTAGTGGACTTTTTTGAACTCTATATTCAATTTTATCTATATTCAATTTTATTCTTTCAGTAAGTAATTCAATCAGAAGATCCTATTTTATTTTTTCGTTCCTCAATAAATTCCTTCCCGTTTCTATATTAAAAATGACATTTCATGCGTTTGTGTACTCAGTTCTGACTTACTGTATCCCTATATGGGGCGGAGCTTACCAGTCATCTTTTAAGTTGGTTGAAGTTGCAGTAAAATCAGTATAGCGCCTTATTTTCCGGTCCGGGTATCAAAGCCATAGTAAACCATTATTTTTAAAACTTAACATTTTACCCCCACGACTCATTTATGTCTCCAAATTACTCCAATACTGTTTTAGTCATCACTTTTTCTCTGTCCCCCGATTACATGGTGTTACTCGTCTGCATTCTAGCATCGTGATATCAATCCCTCACCCTAAATGTGACTTTTATATGAGGCAGTGGCCGTATTTAGGCCCTAGACTTTTCATGGAATTGCCTCCTCATATGAAAAACATTGAAAATTTAAAGAAATTTAAAGCAATTATACATGATTATTTGATGCAGCATTATACTGCTGGTTTGGGTTACGAAATTACATTACTAAACCTCCTTTATTAATAAATATGATGTGTTATTTCTGATATTATTTGTTGATTTCTATATGAATTTTGTATTTTTGATTTCTTTTTGCTCCTTAGAGATGTTTTAATTTAGCTTTTTATTTTATTTTATACGCAACTCCTGATCTCCGGACAATTTCTTCAAATTATGGAGATCAGTAATTGCCTTAAATTGTATTTCCTTTCCTTTCAGTTACCTATATTCTTTTGTAAGTATCAAATACTTTATATTTTGTTTTGTTACACAAATAATTTCTTGTAAATAAACGGCTTTATTATTATTATTAATAATTGTGACGTATATCTTCTTATTTCTGATCGTTGGGGAATGAGCGGCGTAATGTTTGTAAAACATGAAACAACCCCCAGAGCTTAACGTATAGTAAGATAAGGAAAGGATACCAAATTGAAATTCTCACCTTCTCTGTGGTGTCCACAGTTGAGATGCAACCCAGTGACTAACCCTGGCAGGTCTGCTCTACTATAAATTAACGACGGTTAAAAGGGGAAAAATAGCCCAAGTAACAACGTTGTTCAAATTTGGGAGTAAATAGCAGTTCAACCTTGGAGAATGCGGCACAAAGTGTTTGTAGAAAGATAACTCGGCGGGAAATAGGGATTATGGGTGACGCAAATGGCGAGGAATGTTGGGAAATTGTTTGAGCCAGGTAATGGGCACATTTACTAGCTACGCTCCTACTGATTCATTTTGTTTCAGCGAATATTCTTAAGAAAACGTTACATCCATTTCTTTTAAATTCCACCCATCCATATCCCAACTCACATAACATTTACATATTGCATGAAATGTAGAGATATAGGTATGAGGTCTGTCCGGAAAGTTCGAATAAAAGTGAAATAAAAATTGTTTTACAAATGTACTTGAATCAATGTTCTCTCCTCCAATACTCTCCACCAGACACAATGCACTTGCCGTTTCCACTGCTTGAAGGCTCATTGGGAGTCTCCAGGTTATTCAGGAGTGTTTCCAGGTTATTCAGCAGCCTCGTCGTTGCTGATTGATTGCCATTACATCTCCCAAATGCCGCCCCCAAAGCTCCAGTTCGTTTAAGGAACTGAAGGAAGTTGCAAGGTACCAAATCTGGTGAATGGTGATTGGAGGGGGGGGGTTCAGTCACTAATGCTGCTACTGGCCGAAATTTCGCAACTACAGCTTCCTACTGTCCTTGCAGCATGCCACCCTCCTTCCGACAGTTGGTGAAAAAAAAGTTAGGTTCAAAAATTCGAGCAACACTCGAACGTTCTCCGAGAGCTGCTAGGCTCAGACTGAACATTCTTAGGTTGTCAAGAAAGAAAAAACCGGTCGGCTGCCCCATCCCCTAGCCTTCAGGCTCCAACAGAAAATATTTATACGAACTTTCAGGACAGACCTCGTATAAGTTTGCATAGTGGCAGAGTTTCAGTTTTCATTTTAAAATTTTGTTGTCGAATGACAACTATGCGAACGAGAAATGAGTGTGAGATGGAGAAAAAACACAAAATGCTTCCACGGGGTTCTATGAGGACATCTAGAGCACTATTACAGGATATTGGTTTTGGATTGTTGCCTTGTCCTTAGTAAGTTCGGTTCGTTGAGGGTAGAGAAATTTTACAGGCTTTCCTGATAATGTGGTTTAATGCATATGCTGAGCGCTTTCGCCGATATATGGCCTCTTCTTATTATTTGATTGATGAACTGTATTATGTTTAAGTATACATTTTGGGACCCTCCTTGAGCATCCTAGTCATGACCAGTTATATTTGGTGATGTTACTAGAGTCAATAATGTTGAAATCGAGGGAAATGCAATGGAGAGACACACATAGTCTGAAAGTTGAACCTCTTGGTCTTGACCTTTTATGTTTGGTATTTGTTTACTGGGGTCAATTTTGTACTTAAATTGAGAAATATCCAAATTTTGTGGGGAAAGATGCACATTGTCTGAACTGATTAGTTTATCAACATATACCAACATAAAACCAGAAGAACAATACGAAGCATAAAAGGTCAAGACCAAGAGGTTCAACTTTCAGACTATGTGTGTCTCTCCACATAAATATTGCATTTCCCTCGATTTTAACATAATTGACTCTGGTAACATCACCAAATGTAACTGTTCATGACTAGGATGTTCAAGGAGGAACCCAAAATTTATACTTGAACATAATACAGTTCATCAATCAAATAATAGGTCAAAGAATAGGTTAACATCAATATAGCATGGATCACCAAAAAAATGTAAACCAACAAGTATGACTAGTAAGTAAAATAGGAAAAAAGACAAGTACACCTTGTAGAAAGATGCATGTAGAAAGACATGATGTAAAAAGATGCATTTATTTTTCCTCCAAATTTTGGAGAAAATCATTTTTCTTGGGGGTTCAAACTAGATACCTTTCCTTTCCTACATCTTCACTAGGTAACTCTCGTCTGATTTGGTTTGGCAAACTGATGTTCGTACCTGACACTGTCTGTCCGTGTCATTTGTCGTTGTTCTGAGAACGATCTAGTGGAGGGATCATTTTTTCATTTGTATTTATGGTGAAATTCACCTTTGATTCATACGTAAGGCAGTAAAAAATAATAGAAATCAAGGATTGTCAGTGAAGTTCCAAAATCCCCCAGAAATCCCCTCCCACACTTAATCACCCTAGGGTTCTGAGAGCCCTTAAAAATCCCCCACGTGGGGATAAATCCCCCGCGTTGGCAGCACTGCCTGCGGTGCTGAAATTTTAAATGGGGCATCTTTGGGATATCAAAATACAATTATAAGTTATGTAGGTGCAGTGAGCAGCTGAGGGGCCCATGGGACTAATTTTCTCCTAATCGACGCACAGTGTTTCAAAAACCCCTTTTCTCTGGTCAAGAATCAAAAAGTCGAAAGTCAATGGAAGGAGTAGTTTGATATCCGGAGCTGTTTAGAGGTTGTTGGAGAGTCATTAACACAGGTTCCAACTGGTATAAAATGTTTTCTCGTTCAGCTACACTCAGAGAATCTTGTGATTGTGCGAAAATGTGATATTTAGTTTGATCATATTTAGTTTGGTCAGTAGTGCGTATGAGGCTGTCCTGGCTAGCACATGCTTTTTATTTCTTGAAGTCCACATCACGGACAAAGTTTCGCAAGGTTGGTTGAATTTTTGTGTGCTTCAAAAAATCAACTAGAAATAATACAATTTTACTATGCTCATTTTTGATTTAGAAAAGAAATTACTAGTGGGGTCCGCTGGGGATGACGTACCTAAACTTCAAATGAAGATTGAATTCATTCCCGTACTCTTAAACATCAAAGAAAACCCGAAAGTGTGATTTTAAGATTTTCCCAATTTCGCTTTGGGAGTTAAAAAAAGTCCAAAATTGGCTCAATTTGGAACATTTGGTGTTTTTTGAATTCACTGATTGTACTCTACGACTTTTAGGGAGGGGGATATTGATAAAATTTTATGTCGGAAATTTACAACTCATAGAAAAAAAGTAAAACAGTTTTTGGCAAAGTTGGAAAAATTAGCTGTTCTTTGGACCCCCGTAAAAACCAAACCACTGGACCGATCTTGATATATTTTTTGTTATTCGACGCAGAATTCTGATTCCTTCAATTTACTACTGGGCGTTCATTAACGAAATTGGATTAGCTTAAAGGTTATAAGCGAAAAACTGGAAAAAGTCCGAAAATTTCGAGGTTTTTCGGGAACCAAAAAGTGTCCTTCCAGCTTTCGAGGTCGCAAACTTGGTTTCGACATACCCACACCATACCAATTGATCGGGAAAAACAAAATCCTTTGGTGAGGTTTTTGCAAGCTCACCACGTTCTGGGTTACTCAATATACTGGGCTAATAGAACGAAACATTAATTTCAGCTGTGAGAATCGGCACGCATTAGTTATCGCCAAACGTGATTGTTTTAACCACAAAGAAGGTAAGTTTTCAGGTTGGTTATAAAACAAACATTCAATGATGGGATGAAGGGAGGGATTGTCCCTCTTGCGCCGATGAGGAGTATTGTTGGCTATGTAAAACAACAATAATAATTAGTGTTTGCATGTATTTTGGCCCGAAAAATCCAAATATCTTCACTATTTTGGCGCATTCATAAGAAAAAACAAACATTAAGGAATTCGCTCACATAGTCATGTTACAGCCATTCCATCTTCCGAGAGTGAAAACAATGTTTCCGCCACTTAAAGGGAAATTCGGAACCATATTTATTTTATTTTTTTAATTATTAGTTATCATTTGCGCGAATAACGACTAAAAATATTGGTAAGTAATGCATGCAACAAGTACATCCCTAAGAAAGGATTTTATACAATTTTGGTGAGAGCTAAAATAATAGAAAAAAGTTCCAGTCATGCAGCATGATCCTATGAGCGAATTTTCTTAAATTATCGTAATATTATTAGGTAGGTTTATTTGTTTTGAAAATTGAGCACTTTGAAAGAAAAGAAAATGCTCAATTTTATGGCAAAAAACTAGCGTAATCCGTTAAAACAGAGGAATGTGTTGATCCGCGGCAAAGGGCTTGCGATAGGAACCGATCGATGAAAAGTTAGGTGGGCGATTCCGAGAAATCAAATCGTTTCCATCCCTCCTGAGAGGGTGAAGTTCGTAAAGCTGTTTACCTACCTAAAATAGGGCATGAATTCAACATGAAGCTCTTCGCTATTATATTCACTAGGTATGTACCTTAATACATTAATGTTTCAGCTGTCTGTCTGTGGTAAATCCTTGTCACGCTCAAAAATATAGCAAGATTCAATCCGATTTAGATGGAATTTTCAGGAATTGTGCGCGGTTGATCCTAGACGATCCCCTACAATTTTCAATGCCTTCGGTTCAATGACTGTAAGCATGCGCAATCGTTAATTTCTCATAACGTCACTTCTCATCATCGGTTGGTCCGATTTCGTGCAAACTCGGTGCCTAAGTAATTGTTTACTGTATCATGTTCTATAAGAATGCTCTATAAATTATATGAGTATTATATAGTTTTGAGCAAGCGCAAAACTATAATTGTTTGACACAGGCATAACTCTGAGACTAATGGACTTTTTATGAAATTGTCAGGGATTGTGCGGTTTAGCTCCTAGGCGGCCTCCCATAAATTTCATTGCCGTTGGATTAATAATAGTCTGTGCGCATGCGCAAACGTTAATTTCTTTCATTGTCGATTTCTTATCATCTTTTGGTCCAATGTCGATCAAATTCGAGAGGTTCTGAATAATTGCGCATACGCAAAACTAACGTTGAATGACACTCGAAGAATAATCGATCAATTTAGATGACATTTTCTATTATTGTGTGGGTTAACCTTTAGACAATTTCTGCACACGATAACATGAATTATAGCTCTATTTTGCATTCTAGCATGTATACACATGTATTAGGTACTGCTATACTTTGCATTCAATAATTTCGACTCGTCCTTTGTTCTTCAACTAATTCTATACGTCCATGTTAGAATATGTGAGGAAGCTATACTGCCCAACCAACTTGGCAGACGTTTCAGATAATGTTTCAGTGATCTACGGAGGAGAGCTGTGTAGTACAGAAATTATAAAGAAGAGAATTAATTGTTTATTGATGATATATGGTACAAAGCAAACAATAAATGTTAAGAGAGCTTGAAGCGATAGTATTAACTTCTGTAGGGATTCTACCAAGAGGTCTATGGTACATGTGATTTGTAGGGTGAAGGGGACGAGGAATAATTGCTTGGTTCTGGAACTGAACTGAGGAATGGCGAATCGGTTCATTGATATGAACTCGGGACTAATTAAGCTCTTATTCACTAATTATGAGCTCGCCAATAATTAAGAAAGAAATTAGCCAGGTTCCGAAGCTGATCAGAGTCCTCCATACTTTGTGACTATATTCTAGGTGTCCAAAGAAGCTACATTCCAGGTTTCAGCATCATAAGTCGATTAAGAAACAGATTAGGCTCATAGGTCCCTCAGCTGATCAGTTAGCACTGATATTGAATTCTTGATATCACTAAAAGGAACTCATAAACTAAGGAGTTATAACTCAGCTAGGTTGCCGTAAATATGCCTGCGTAGACATAGCCAGTTGCAGGGAGGAAATTAGTGCAATTAATCAAACCATATACACTATTGTAGTCCCCCTGATCTAGGTATTACGAAATTTAAGTAGGTACCTACCAACTGAAAATAACATGAATACAAAGATCATTGAAATGGTATGGATAATCATGAAAAACTTGTGACGAGAGGTGATGGAGGGATCAACCTGCTCCACTCAGAGGATATCCTGGAGGTTGAATAACCCTCCAGAATATGTCAAGGAGTAACATAAGCAAGAATCGAGAAGGAGGAACTAGGCATTATCCATCACAAACTCCATAGCGAAATATAGTAAATCAAGATGTATGTTACCTAAATCGTAGAAATCAGTCCATTAGGAAACGGGAAAATGACGCTTGAAGTGATTTACGTTAGCGCATTTGAGAAAAATGGAATTGGTAGTGGCAATCTACAGCCTAAACCGCACAGTCCCAGAAAATGTCATCAAAATCGGATGAAAACTAGAAACTATACGCTGTACCTAAGATTATACTTTCGCGCATGCGCAGAAGCTACTAATGATGCAATTATGTTGAAATTGATATGGAATGATTAAATTGTCGCGCCCAACTATGTACTGAATTTGACCATTAAATCCACGAAATTGGGCCAAATCTGGTAAAGAAAAATTGATGCTTGAAGTTATTTACGTTTGCCTATGACTAGAATTTGAGAAGGATGAAATTGATAGCGGAACAACTACAGCCTAATCCGTTTATTTCCAGAAAAATTTCGGATGAAAACTGTTGAAATTAGGCTCGTTAACAGAAATATACATTCGCACTTGCGCAGCAGCTACTAATGATACAATCATGTAGAAATTTATAAAGTTTAATCAAATCGGCTTTTCCCAACTATCCTTCGAATTTGAGCGAGACCGGACGACTAGGGCGTAAGAAAATGATGCTTGACGGAATTTACGTTTGTGCATGTGCCCTTGATTACTACCCTTTAGGGTCGATCTGAATTGATGCCGATGTTACCTACTGGTATATTCTCGACTGACGTAGAATTTTTTATTTAAATTTCATTGAATTTGGTCCAGTTTTTTTGGGGAAAAAGCTCTGGACGGCCGACGGGCGGATTTTTTAAAATTCGAATTTTGGATTCTAGGCACCTTTTGAAACGTAAACCAACAAAGACGCATGAGGGAAACTCCACATACCCAAGTAGCTATCTGCTATTTCTAGGTAACTACTACGAGTACATTATGTTGAACAGGATGATTCCGATGGCACCAGGTGTCGATGATAATTATAGATTATAATTTTTTACAAAAATCAAGGGTAATCCTACGATATTCCATTCGAGCAAAACTGTAATGTTTTTTAACAATAAAGTTATCTTATTAATTAAAAAAAGAAGGAATGGTTTCTGTAGGAGAAGATCGATTCTTTATTTTGAATTTAAAAGTTAAAAGTCAGTATGGAAGATGATAGGAACTAGATGTTCCAGAGTTGAAGAATGGTAAGAATCCAGGAGAAAAATAATAATTTCCTTGTAAGTACTATTAATATCTCCTTTACAATTAAACATCAGCTTCAAACACAGTACGGTTGCGTAGACAGGTAGGTAACCTCAATAGGTAGGCATATAAACATAAAAATGATAGAATAATAAAGGTAGATATCTTCCATAATGTTGAATACGGAGATTCCAAGGTCTCCATATGTTAGTAGGTAAGTAATTGTATGTTGATATTGTGTGCACCTATAGATATTAACAAGTTCCTGTAATAGTTGTTACTGAATGGAAGGACGGTCCTTGATTGTGACGTCCACAGAGAAGTCACATATATGTGATAGGAGCGGTAGGTGTGACCTGTCGTGGAGAACAACAGATTCTCACTCGAGAACAACGAAGGTTTTTGTTTATTAATCAAACAAGAAAGTTAATGCGGTAAAAACAGCGCGTAAACAAAGGTAATGTTGACTTACGTTTTTTTTTCTTTAGTGTTGAAACATGATAAGATTTGAAGAACAAAACACGGCACTTTCTGAATGGATGGACGCGAGGAGTTTTCGATTTGACAAGAGAACGCGGGACTGAAGCACCTGTGGGCGGTGGGGATGCGGCCAGGTATGCGATGAGTCATCCAGGTAGACGAGGGGGGGCGATTGCTTCTGGAGGTCGACTCATGGATACTACACTATCTTAGTATCCTCAAAATCTAATTCATGCGAATGTTTGTGGGGGGGGGGGTCTGTCAAGTTGAGTGTGGCACATAGCTTTCTCGTTTACTTATCATCTTCTTCCAAGTATCATCCAAATTTAAGCGAACGCGAACGACTAGAGAGTGAAAAGATGGAACATGATGGAATTTAAGTTTGCTCATCGCAGAATGAAGTAGGTACTTAGATTTGGCAACAATGAAGCTGATAGGGGACCATCTACAACGTGACCCACGCATTCTGTCACGTTCGGTGTGGCACATAGCTTCCTCGTTCAACTGTTGTCTTCTTCCAACTGTCATCCAAATTTAAGCGAACTCGAACGACTAGAGCAGGGGTGCTCAAACGGTCGATCGCGATCGACCAGTCGATCGCGAGTGCTTTTTGAGTAGATCTCGAGAAGAAAAACATTTTTAATAAGTAGGTAACTAAACTACAAAAATTTATTACGTAATAACACTGCTTGCGGCAAAAGGCGGCTTTATCAAAGGAACGCGCGGTACTTGTCAAAGAAAAGCCGCGTTGTTTCTAGACTAGACTGTACTAGACCATTTACGGTGGCTCTTTAAGTTGCAGTTGGAAGATAGGGAGTCAGCTGAACACACTGATTTAGTTCTTCACACGGACGTCAGGTGGTTGAGTCGCGGAATATTCCTAGAAAGGTTTCAAGAATTATTGCCCGAAATAACAGCTTTTCTAGACGAAAGGGGTGATGACACTGAGATGTTGAAAAACGAAAAATGGCTGACTGATTTGGCATTTTTGACTGACATCACAATGCACTTAAACACCATTAACTTGGAGCTTCAAGGTAAAGGAAAAACTATTATTGAGATGATTAGCGCAGTAAACGCATTCAAAGGTAAATTGCAACTTATGCTTATGATAGATCAACTGAAAAGAAAGGATCTGAAACATTTTCCGTCTTTGAAAGCAAGGATTCCTCAGTTGAATTATGATACGTATGAGGCTGAATTATCAAATATTTTGGGACAATTCGAAATGCGTTTTTATGATTGCAGTAAATTGGCAAATATAGCATCATTTATGAGTTATCCTTTTTCATGTAAAAACATTGAGCTACTGAAGTAGCAAGTCAGTTTAATATGAACTCATGTTCTGTTGAAAATGAGTTGGTGCAGATTATATCAGATATACATCTCAAAGCTACAGCATCTGATACAAATTTCTGGTGTTTTATATCTGAAGATAAATATCCGAATCTAAGGCAAATCGCCCTTCAACTGACGGCAATGTTTGGGTCAACTTACTTGTGCGAGTCTGCATTTTCTGAAATGAAGATAATTAAGTCCAAATATCGCAATCGGCTAACTGAAGATCAAATGTCATCATGCTTGCGATTGGCACTCAGTGGTTACGCACCATCTTATGAAAAGTATGCTGAGGACATGCAGTGCCACGCTTCAACATCCAAAGTCACTCCTTAGTTGAGATTAACACCATATGTAACTCTTTTGTTTTGTAACAACGAATAAACTCGTAATTTTGAATAACTAGGACTAAAATAATGTAAATTGTGCGGAAAGCTAATATCTATATATGCTACGGTACACCCTACCTAGGTAGGTAGGGTGTATCGTGTATGTACGACAACCCTGCATCACACATTGCAGCCTCTCAGAGTCGATCGTAAGTAGTCTAAAAATATTGAGGTAGATCGCCAGCAGTTCAAGTTTGAGCACCCCTGGACTAGAGAGTGAAAAGATGGAACATAATGGAATTTACGTTTGCGCATGCGCAGAATGAAGAATTGATTTGGCAACAATGAAACTGATAGGAGACTATCTACAACCTAACCCACGCATTCTCTGGCAATTTCATCGAAATCGGATGAAAACAGTGGACATTATGGTCGTTACAAGGATTGCACATAGTCGCATGCGCAGTAGCTATTAATTATACAATCATGTTGAAATTTATATGGGATGATCCAATCGTCATCCCCCAACTATCATCCAAATTTGAGCGAGATCGGACGACTAGGGCGCGAAAAAATGGAGCATATTGGAATTTACGTTGGCGCATGCGCAGAGTGAGGTATTGAGTCAAGAACGACGAAACTGATAGGGGGCCGACTACCCCCTAGCCCGCACATTCCCTGAAAATTTCATCCAAATCGGATGAAAACTGTGAAAAATAAGCTTGTTACAAGGCTTTGCATTTGCGGACACTCGCACACACAGACACGGAACCAAAGTTGTTCAGAATGGTCTAAAACGTAAAATGCGAGTGGAAATTTTGATTTTGGAGACCAAGAATTGTTTTTCTCCCGAAAGTGAAAACAATGCTTCCGCTACCTTTAAGTAGACTCGGAAGCAATGCACTCCCTAGGACATGGCACAGAAACTTCCTCATGGCTTCAACGTGAATCCAACAAGAAAATTACGTTCACGCATGCGCTGAGCGTACCGCTGATTCAATCATGATGAATTTCGTGAGGGACCTCAAGGGACCTTCCCCGCATCATCCCTAAAAACCTGACTAAAATCTGTTCAACATTGAAGGACTTATGACTATCACATGAAAATTACGTTCACGCATGCGTAGCGCGTACCGCTGATTCAATCATGATGAAACTAATAGGAGACCATCTAGGACTAAACCTACACTATTCCTGAAAATTTAATTGAAATCCAATCGAAATTGTGGAAGTTATGGACAAGGAAATATAGACAAACAAACGCTCACGCGTGCGCACAGCGTATCGCTGACTCAATCATAATAAATGTTGTAAGGGACTTCAAGGGACCTTCCCCGCATTATCCCTGAAAATCTGACCAACATTGACGAACTTATGAGTGTAACAAGTAAATCACGTTCGCGCATGGCCAGAGCGTACCACTGATTCAATCCTGATGAAACTAATAGGGAACCGTCTAGGGCTAAACCCACACTATTCCTGAAAATGTCATTAAAATCCAATCCAAATTGTAGAAGTTATGGCTGTGGTAAGGAAATGTTGTGGACAGGCAGACGGACGGACGGATAGACGGACACGAAACCAAATTCGGTCAGGAGGCCATGAAAAGCAAAATGTGACTGGAAATTTTGATTTTGGAACACAAACATTTTTTTTTTCTTCGAAAGTGAAAACAAAGCTTCCGCTGCCTTGCAGACTCGCTAGCAAAATGAAGCTATTGCAAAGAGTTAGTCCTGTAGACAGTACCGAAAATAGGTAGTAATTTGAGGAGAAGGTTTGCGATTAGATTTTGAAAATTTAGTTTGTTCTGAGTGAGAAAATAATTTACAACATTTCTTTATTTGGACAGTTCAGATTATAACAAGCTTCATAAAAAAAGGCAACTTGGCAAAACACATATGGGCACCATAGTATTACAAAAGCGTATTGTGAGGAAGTCCGATAGAAATGGTTAGTGAATTTATCTCCAGTTAATTGACCAGCAGACGAGGTACCTACTTAGATTAGGTCCTAAATATTCAGTTGAACCTCACGGAAAATAAACCCCAATCCTAGACATAGGTACTCAAAGATTCTGAATACATAATTAATCAGCTTGATGTTCGCTTAAGTGAAAAAACCGACTGAGACGAACGATTATAAATAAACTCACAAATTTGAAACAAAATGGTAACATAAGAACTGAAGGCCTTTTAGCGAATTTTCTTAGAAAATAAAGCTATTGCAATGGCTCCAAAAATGTTTAAAATAAAAATTTTCAACAATTTTCTTCATCGAAATCTGTTTTGAGGTATTCTGAAATGATTCCTGGATTTCAACGCTTTTTTATATGTATATGTATATATATATATATATATATATATATATATATATATATATATATATATATATAAAGCGTTAAAATCCAGGAAAACGCTAGAAGCGAAACGTCCAGGTAATTAATCTTATCTTTCCTTCTGTCCTTTCCCTTGTTTCTATATATATATATATATATATATATATATATATATATATATATATATATATATATATATATATCACTTGGTAAGAAAAGAAAACAGAAAATTACAACACAAAACTATTTTTAATATTTCGGCTTCTGCCTTTATATTAGAAGCCTTTATATATATATATATTAAAGCCGAAATATTAAAAATAGTTTTGTGTTGTAATTTTCTGTTTTCTTTTCTTACCAAGTGATTTATTGAAGCTCTTGTAGAGTCATTATTCAAGTGATATATATATATGTCATTCATTCCAGACGATAACTCTCGATAGAATTGAGATAAAAACTTCGTTCTTTCGCCAAAAAATCAAGCATTTCAAAAGAAAGGATGAGTTCGTTGGACAACACTTTTTGAGCACATTAAATTGGTCAAATTTCAAAAAATGTACTTAAAAAATCACTAAAAAAGGTAAAAAACCGCTAAAAGTTAACAAATTTCTATTTTTTAGCAGAATGTTACTCGAAAAAAATTAATCGAACATGAACTAGGTCATTTACAAATTTAAGCACAAAATTGTACTGAAAAATGTACTTAAATTTCATTAAAATAAGCTAAAAAATCGATAGGAACACTTGAAAAAATTGTAAAACCACAAAATCGTTTGTTCATTGGAATATTACTGACAAAAAGTTAATTTGCTATAAAATGTATAATAAAATTTTTATTTGACTCCAAAGTGCTCAAATTTCAACAGAATTTAACATAAATGTAATACGACCATTTATGAAAATTCGCTCATACGATCATGCTGCATGACTGGAACTTTTTTAAATAAAGCTTGAGAAAATCATTGTCAACTCAAAATTGGTGGAATAGGTACAAAATGGCGGCCTTATAAAGATGGCTTAATTTGCCCATTTAAAAGTTTTCTCTAATAATTCTCATACCGTACATCCTATAGAAATTTTTATACGTAGGAAAGTTGTAGTTCCCCTCTCCCCGTCCGTTTTGCCCTTCAAAATCACCTAGTGACGTTAATATTGGTCTGATTTCAGTCTGCCAAACTTCATTCTACTCAAAATTAAATACTCATTCCCGAGGTTTGTTGCAAGTTTGCAAGTTTGAGCAATCGTCCAAACGGTGGATATATTTTGAAATAGATCGGGAAGTAGCTAAACGAAAGAATCGGGAAGAAATCATGAGGGGAGACAACATAGAATTGTGCCACTTTTTTCTTTTAGACACTTTATTCAAACCCTCTAATGACCCTTCTGGTTGAGGTGCGGCTTGAATCATCAAATAAAAAAATAATATTAATAAAAATAGAAAATAAATAAATAATATTAGCCAGAAGTTAGTATCCATGCGGTCACTAGGTCGATCTGTAGACACTTTCGTTCTCGGCGAGGCGGATACCGATGGGGCCACGAAGAGAGGGGGTCGGGCTGGAGGTCGCCGTGACGACAGGAGCGAGAGGTGCAGACGCTCTCGTGCGACGTCACCGAGAAATTGGGGGTTTCCGATTGTTTTCACCAAAATTATCGAGAAAAAGTCCCAGTCATGCAGCATGATCGTATGAGCGAATTTTCGAAAATTATCGTATTATGTTCATGTTACGATGTTTTAAAATGTGTGCCCTTCGAGAGCAAAGAAATTGTTAATCACTAAATTTATGGCAAAAAAAGTTCTAGATTATATAAATACATTTTTTTTAAAGGTATAAGCCTTTCCTCAACCAGAAGGGTCATTAGCGGCATTGAACAAGGTGTCTAAAGTGGCAAGATTGATTCTAAGGGGAGCCATGTTGCCATCCTTGACTAAAAAGGAGCACCATCATGGACTCCACTGGCAACTCGGAGAGGGGGAAAAATGAGGGGTACAGTGATGAGCACTGTTTAGCCCAGAATGGATTTAAAAAAACCCAAAAATAAATTAATACAACTGAGACTAGATGTATATAAAAACATCACAGATCAGCTGATCAGGTATCACAGTTCGTAGTAGCGCCCAGTATATTTTGCAATTAAACAAAGATTTTGGATTTTTAAATTATTTTTGCAGTTTTTTTCCTAAGCACATTTTTCAGTTTAATTTTGTGCTTAAATTTTTATGTTCTTGTTCATCGTTCATTACCTTCTTTGACTAATATCCTGCAATAAAATATGAATGTAACGATTTTTGACTGTTTTATAGCGAATTTGCATAAAAAATGAAGCTATTGAAATGGCTCCAAAAATTTAACAATCAACATTTTTGAAAAATTCCTTCATTGGAATCCGTTTTGAGGATTTATGAAAGAAATCTCAGAATTTTACACTTTTCATAAATACATCTTTGTACATACTCATGGTGCTCAAATCTTATCTAGTGGAACAAATTTCAAAAACATTATAATGTAATAGGATCATTTACAGAAATGCGCTCATTCGATCATGGTGCATGAATGGAACTTTTCAGCCATTTCAGTAATTTTTGGAGCAAATTTTAAGAAATTAGACCAATTCAATGTGCTCAAAACTGCTGGGCAACGTACTCATCCTTACATTTGGAATGCTTGATTTTTTGGCGCATGAACGAAAATGATATCATTTCCGGAATGACACATAAATACGAATGACATACCTATATATATATATATATATATATATATATATATATATATATATATATATATATATATATATATATATATATATATATATATACCTATATATATATATATACTCGGCTCTTCGCGCCTCGCCAGAGGGCTTCGCCCCCCTGGACCCCCTAATCTATACTCGGCGCTTCGCGCCTCGCCGGATCTTTTCTCTTTTCTACTGCGTAGAAAACGAGGATAATTTGCTATGCAATTCTTAGCCTGAATCAACTTAGTTTTGGAATGTAGCCAGGTACGTAAGGAGAGGGAAATTGGTAGCTTGACATGTGAACATTTATCACATAAATCAAGCGCTTTCCAACGAGTGGCGAACGATTTTTGTGCGATGAAAACTGCGGAAGTTTCATTCCCCTAACAACGGCTGGGTTGTACGTGAAAAACACTGAAATTGTGACACAATCTATAGCAAAACTGCTGGCGATCTACCTCAATATTTTTAGACTACTTACGATCGACTCTGAGAGGCTGCAAGTATGTGTGATGCAGGGTTGTCGTACATACACCCTACCTACCTAGGTAGGGTGTACCGTAGCATATATAGATATTAGCTTTCCGCACAATTTACATTATTTTAGTCAAGGTTTGGGTTAGGTTTACTTAAGTTCTTCTCTACAATATCAATGAAAAAACTCCTAGTTATTCAAAATTGCGAGTTTATTCGTTGTTACAAAACAAAAGAGTTACATATGGTGTTAAACTCAACTAAGGAGTGACTTTGGATGTTGAAGCGTGGCACTGCATGTCCTCAGCATACTTTTCATAAGATGGTGCGTAACCACTGAGTGCCAATCGCAAGCATGATGACATATGATCGTCAGTTAGTCGATTGCGATATTTTGACTTAATTATCTTCATTTCAGAAAATGCAGACTCGCACAAGTAAGTTGACCCAAACATTGCCGTCAGTTGAAGGGCGATTTGCCTTAGATTCGGATATTTATCTTCTGATATAAAACACCAGAAATTTGTATCAGATGCTGTAGCTTTGAGATGTATATCTAATATAATCTGCACCAACTTTTTTTCAACAGAACATGATTTCATATTAAACTGACTTGCTACTTCAGTAGCTAATTCCTCAATGTTTTTACATGAAAAAGGATAACTCAAATGATGCTATATTTGCCAATTTACTGCAATCATAAAAACTCATTTCGAATTGTCCCAAAATATTTGATAATTCAGCCTCATATGTAAGGCGGGAGCCACAATATGTATCATAATTCAACTGAGGAATCCTTGCTTTCAAAGACGGAAAATGTTTCAGATCCTTTCTTTTCAGTTGATCTATCATAAGTTGCAATTTACTTTTGAATGCGTTTACTGCGCTAATCATCCCAATAATAGTTTTTCCTTTACCTTGAAGCCTTTTTCCGCAAGCAGTGTTATTACGTAATAAATTTTTGTAGTTTAGTTACCTACTTATTAAAAATTTTTTTCTTCTCGAGATCTACTCAAAAAGCACTCGCGATCGACCGTTTGAGACACCCCTGATCTATAGCAACTAATCAACTACTCGGTTGTACGTGAAAATCATCTTTAATTTCGTCACGGACGTTACATAAAAAAATTATTGGGGGTCGGCCTAAGAATTGCATACTTAGCAATTAATATATATATATATTGTAGGCCAGTAGGAGCTTACAATATATATATATATATATATATATATATATATATATATATATATATATATATATATATATATATATATATATATATATATATATATATATATATATTGTGGTGAAAACCACCCCCTCTTTTCAACAGCCCTTTTCAGGGCTACCAAAAAGAGGTAGGCACAACACAAAAATATTTATAAGACGTCGAGTTACAACTCCGTCAAACAAAATATTTCACCAGAGAGAAAATACGAATTTCTCTCTCAAAAGTGAAATATTAACTAAAAACATACAAGGCGACCTCCCTAGACACTTACTGGGCGAGAGAGATGCGACAAGTATCTCGAACCAAGTCGCCTTGAACGAGAAAACTCAAACAGAAAATCAAACGTCCTCTAAAACTAGCAAGGACAATTCAAACAAGCCTACTCGCCAATCAGAAACACTGATTACACGAGAGACAATAGGCGAACCAACCAAGAGGCGGCAAGCAACCACCTCTGGTCCAGCAGCCACCCCGGGGACCCCGTCTGAACAACTGACGCAGAGAAAGCACCCGAGGTCCCCGGCTAAACTCAAGGTCGTCGGCTCCGCGACGGACGCTCGTAAGCACCCCGGAGGACCAGCTCAGCTATCATACTCGCAGATACTGAGAAAACAATGTGCGAGCCAATGAGATTACACAGTCGAATTAATGAAATTAAGCGGACCAATCAGGAGGCGGCAGGGGGCGGCCACCTCCCTATAAATACCCCGCTCGGAGCCTCCGAAATTCATTCTACTCTCCGCTCTCGACGACGACACCTCGAAGTACGAAGATTTCTACACGCTCTACGCTGACGAACCTTCTGCATCCCGAGTTCATCTCAAGAACGGCTTCCTACTGCTTTCTACAAGGCCTACCTTCTCTCCACACAGATCTCGCATTGGCATCTACGAGTCCAGTGATTATTCATCCTGCTCATTGCCCAACGTAGTTCATCTGTCAGGACGCCACCCGGTACATCTATCGATATTCTCTTTAGATCGTACGCCCGCAGGGACGTTCCTAGCCGTGTCACCCGGGTTTCGTAGCACTAGGCTCGTCACCGACCGCTGGGGCACGCCGGTAAATTACTCAGCTCATACGCTCTAATTTACCGTCCAAAGAAGTCTTTTTCAAGACTACAAGGTAGGACCCTGACATACGAGCAAAGGAAAGAAGCTCTGTCAAGCGAGTCCACCTTCTAAACCCTCTATTTCTATACATAGAGGCATCGAAACGAGTTAATAACTCGGCTATTTCGATGGAACGTCGGCCGTCTTATTTCCTCATGCAAGGGGAGGCAGACGACGGCGAGGCCGGGCCTCTTAGCCCCCGTAGCGCTACCTACACGCTACCCGGCCAATCCGCCGGTCCCAGCGACGGCGCAAGGCTCGATCCTCACGACGAGATAGCCTTCTCACCTAACGTATTCACGAAGGAAACGTTAGATCAAGCCTCGCCTATACAAAAGATCGAGGATACCTTTCAGACCCGCTCTGAAGTCAATCATTATGATTCGACCAAGCTGTCCGAATACCCACGATATTCGACACAAGCCTACCCGGCCGATCCGAGTGTCAAATACACTCCAAATGTACAAAAAACGAAGGATACTTTTCAGTACCTCAACCAAGCTCAACATATTCCTCCTACAGATATAAATCTTAGGCCGGAATATTACAAAACGGCTCAGTACCAAACTGATCGAACCCAGCACCCACTATGCGAGCCCAGTGCTCCACGCGGCTGCGACACGAACTATCTCTCAGTTCATCCCGCCAAGCAAGCTGACCTTGACGGATTCGCTCACATTCCTTACAGGAATAACACGGGGACTAACCCGCATAATCAGAATATAAATGTCCCACTTGGTCTACCGACACCAAGTAAAACATATTTAAATCCACTACAAATGGTGACCCCGCCTTTGAACAGGCTTAACACGGAGCATTTCGTTCCCTCTTATGAAGCTAGTGGATTTCAGGGAACCACTGCGGGCGTGCGACCCCCGCCGGGCCTCTACGCCCCACATCTCACGCAACATCCCTCTACACAAAGTGGCTTTCGAGCACTTTTAGAGGAGATGGGAGATTATCAAAAACCAATCTTCCAAAAGAAGAATATCGATCGTGCACTCGCCGAGTTCGATCAATACTGCGTGCGAAAACACCTGAGAACGCAGAACGAATGCTTCTCAGCTATATACAAGTGGGTACCAGAAGAAATGAGGGAAGCTATCGACTCAGCTTACCTCACGGCACCCCACGCACCCTACGAAGAGGCCAAACAGCGCCTACAGCGAGAATATGGGTTGTCCTTACAGGACAGGCTCCTCGCACTCGAGGACCCCGCATCTCTCGCCAAAAAACCCAGCACCAAGTACCACGAAATGTACTCTAAAGCTGTTGGGTACTTTTCAGAAGCTCTGATCACTCAAAAGTGGATCGAGACTCTACCCATCGAAGCATGAGGTATGGTCGCAGCTCAGCCTACCACGACCGCCCGGCTCGACCTAGCTGATACGCTACACGCGTACAAAACAGAGAATACCTCTCTAAACATACGAGGAGTAGAATCTACTCCGAAACCCATGAATACTGGTTTCAAAAAGGCCCTCTCAAAACAAGCTGAGTTCAAACCCCAACCAGTAGAGAGTAGGCCTCACAAACCGACGGCCTATGTCTGTCGAAACCACGCACGTTTCGGTAACGAAACTCACAAATGTGCAGACCCAGAACACTGCACTTGGAAGGCAAACACTGCTTCCAAAACTAGCAAAAAGGCAGCGACTATAAGCCAGCCTAAAACCTGGGTTTCAAACGAAAATACTCAGAGATCGGTACAAGAAAGTACCGTTCCAACCTCCGACGTAGAGAGTTCGGAAAACGAATAACTGCCAGTGTATCTGAGCCTATACACCGGCAGTCTACTGAGTATAAAAGGCTTTTTTTCAAGTGCAAACTAAATGGCACTGAATTTCTCATCGACACGGGAGCAGAAGTGAACATTCTGCCCCACAATGTCACAAAAAAATTGGGCTTAAAAATTCGTAAGTCCAACGTTAAGCTCACAGCAGCTAACGGAGCCCCTATAGACACACTAGGGCGAGCTGACACGACAATTAACATCAGCCTCGGAGACATGACCACCGATTTTATGATCACGAAAGTTGATCTAGCGATCCTAGGTATACCATTCCTCGAGTCTTGGGATATCGGAATACGGGTCAAACACAAGTACATTTATAAAGATAAAATAAAGAGCTATGCCGACCAAAAAATAGCTGCAGTCATGAACAAAAAATTCACTGACGAACAAATAGCAGCTACTATCCCTCATCGTGACAATAACCCTCAACCAGAGGACGTGCAAATCACGGAGGACGAAAACATTCGCTCTATCATTGACAAATACAATGATAAAATGAGCAAACTTCAAGGAAAGTGGAAAAACAACGGGGTTTACCACCGTATAACCACGGAAGGAACACCAGTACACTTCCGAGCAAGACCCATGGCGGGCGAAAAACGGGCTCAAGTCAAAAGTACTTTTGACAAAATGCTTTCAGAAGGCATAATTGCACCATCAGATTCCGAATGGGCATCCCCGTTACACTGTGTGCCGAAAAAAAAGACGGGTCATGGAGAATCACCGGCGACTACCGTTTCCTGAACGCGAAAACGAAGAAAGACGCCTACCCTCCTCCTCACATTCGCTCTTTCCAAGCGAATTTACATGATACACGAATCTATTCGACAATAGATTTAAAATCGGCATATTATCATATTCCGATGCACCCAGATGACGCTCATAAAACTGCAATTATTACACCTTTCGGTCTTTATGAGTTTAAGAAAATGAGCATGGGTTTGGCCGGAGCGGCTCAAACATGGCAAAGATACATGGACAGCATCATGCGAAAATTTGATTTCGCATTTGTATACCTAGATGACATCCTGGTGGCTTCCAAAAATTATAAAGAACACATGAACCACCTCAAACAAATTTTTGACAAGCTAGGAGAACACGGACTTCGAGTAGGTTTTGATAAATGCATTTTTTCAAAACCTACCGTCGATTTCCTAGGTTTCACTGTCTCGAAAGAAGGGATAATTCCTAAACGAGATAAAATAGAAGCCATAGAACAATTTCCTAGGCCAATAGACGTACGAAGTCTACGCAGATTCCTAGGTATGTGTGGTTTCTACCGAGCATGCTCAAGTAAATTCGCTCACACGGCACAACCTCTGTATGACTCCATTCAGTCAAACAAAAAAAATGACAAAACACCTATCGAATGGACATCAGAGAGAGAAAAAGCTTTCAACAGCTTAAAACAAGCAATGATTAAAGCTACATTGCACAATATTGCTCATCCACACCCTACAGCAGAGTGGAGATTAGTCTGCGACGCATCCGACACACACATCGGAGCGGCACTAGAGCAGGAAATTACAGACAAACACGGCTCGAAATCTTACCAACCATTGGGATTTTTCAGTAAAGAAATTCCGGAACAATGGAAGAATAAAGCATCATTCGACAAAGAGATGTTCGCCGTTTACCAAGCTTGCATTCATTGGCACAATGACTTGGACGGCCGATCTTTTCATATTTGTTCAGATCACAAGCCTCTGCTAGGCACGATGCTTAAGAAAAATGCACATTTTTCTAAAATGAGATTAAGATGGCTAACATACATCTCTCAAATGACGAGTGACATTCGTCATATACCCGGAGAGAACAACGTCGTCGCCGACGCACTCTCCAGACCCTTCGATCCAGTTGAAATTCAAACAAAATCGATTTCAACCCAAACTGACGAGGGTCCACCCATAGCCGAAATTTCGAAAATTACGGCTGCAATAGAGTGCAATCTTCTACTGCACATTTCAAATGCACAAATTCGTTCTCCCCCTAACGCAGAGGACAAATTGAAACTCACACAAGTTGAATTCCCTCAAGGAGAAATTTGGTGTAACCTAGATCTAGGACACCCAAGACCTTATATTCCAAACGAAATAAGGCAAGAAATAATCAGCCAAATTCACAATTTGGGACACCCAGGTATACACTCTACAGTGTATAAAGTTAAAGAAAGATATTTTTGGCACGGACTCCGTGCAGATGTCTCCAACTGGGTCCGAGCGTGCGAAACTTGCCAACGAGCAAAAATCACTCGCTCCGTGAAGCTCCCTTACTCCGAATTTGAAACGGCTAACAAATTTTCACATGTACACGTTGATATTACCGGACCCTTACCTTTAGCTAAAGGAAGGAAACGTTACATTTTAATGATGGTTGATAGAGCAACGGGTTGGCTAGAGGCAGTCCCTCTTAACAACATCGAAACAACCACGATCACAAACGCCTTTATCAATATTTGGGTAGCTTCAAAGGGCGTACCTAAATACATCACAAGTGATCAAGGCACACAATTCGAATCAGATCTATTCAATTCCATTATGGAACGTCTCGGAGTAAAACATACTCACACGTTACCATACAAACCATCAACAAACGGAATGGTAGAACGCAGAAATAGATCTTTGAAAGAGGCTCTCAAAGCACAAAACGAAAATTGGCTCGACGCACTTCCAAAAGTTCTACTCGCCATGCGTACGGCAGTAGACCCAGCAACGGAAACTACACCGTTCCAAAAAGTTTACGGAATTGACGTACCACTCCCAGGAGACATTTTCGTAACTTCTACAAACCTTTCGGAGCCTCTCTTCTTCCTCCGGCCTACGCATATTAAACATAATAATACGAAATATGCCGTAAACATGCCCAAAAAAACTTTGGATACATGTACACATGTCTATATCAGAGTGCCCACACAGCTCACCTCTCTGCAATGTCCTTACACGGGACCATTCAAAGTGGTTAAAAGAGATAAGTTTTCGGTTACAGTGCAAATTGGCGAACATACAAAAAAAGTTCCCAAACAGCAAATAAAACCAGCTTACACTCTAAACTCGGACGAAGCTGTGTCACGAAACCAAAATCAGGCAGAAAGTAAGGAGAAAACTCCCCGAAAATCCGCCAGAGGGCGCGTCCCCTCTACCAAATTCGACGAGAGGTGGGTGACTGCACTCGAAACAAGCCACGCCCACTTTTCTCGGGTAGGAACAGTGGGAGATATAAATATGAAACACCCACGCCAGGAGCTCATACCAACTTTGACCATGGCAGCTCCCACTACCCAAGAGCAGATGATCACGGAGGAAGTCGAGAATCTCCTACTCGCCGAGGAAATTCCGGCAGCCATCAGCCCGCTACCGCCGTCGCCGGAGAGAAGAAGACACCGGCGGACGCCAGCGCGCCGAGGAGAGAGGTGGTGTGGAGAACACCAGCGGCGTTCAAGACGCCGGCTACACCCGCTCCGCAGCTGCCCAGGGCTCCGCCCGCTCAACAGCCCCTCCCGGCTCCACGAAAGTGGATCAGCTCGGGCGACGTGCCCGTGCCTCGGTGGGACGAAATGAGCGCGGCGGGGTGGACGGAGCCGGAACGAGCACCTCCGCAACAGCCCAGCCGCGGCCGCGGGCCAAGCCCTCGCGGGTTTGGCTCCCGTCGGCAAAGCTCGGGCCGGCCACGGCCGCCCCGCGGCGCTCGTCGAAAACCGGCGAGGCCGGGGTGCACCCCAGGTGCGGGACGCGAGGCCTGCACCTCCGCCTCCGCCCCAACTGGTGAGGGTTTCTTACGGAGAATTCCGTGTGGACCTCCCAGTTCTCCCCAGCCGGCGTCGTCGTTATATAACACGACGTCTTGGGGGGGCACCTGTGGTGAAAACCACCCCCTCTTTTCAACAGCCCTTTTCAGGGCTACCAAAAAGAGGTAGGCACAACACAAAAATATTTATAAGACGTCGAGTTACAACTCAGTCAAACAAAATATTTCACCAGAGAGAAAATACGAATTTCTCTCTCAAAAGTGAAATATTAACTAAAAAACATACAAGGCGACCTCCCTAGACACTTACTGGGCGAGAGAGATGCGACAAGTATCTCGAACCAAGTCGCCTTGAACGAGAAAACTCAAACAGAAAATCAAACGTCCTCTAAAACTAGCAAGGACAATTCAAACAAGCCTACTCGCCAATCAGAAACACTGATTACACGAGAGACAATAGGCGAACCAACCAAGAGGCGGCAAGCAACCACCTCTGGTCCAGCAGCCACCCCGGGGACCCCGTCTGAACAACTGACGCAGAGAAAGCACCCGAGGTCCCCGGCTAAACTCAAGGTCGTCGGCTCCGCGACGGACGCTCGTAAGCACCCCGGAGGACCAGCTCAGCTATCATACTCGCAGATACTGAGAAAACAATGTGCGAGCCAATGAGATTACACAGTCGAATTAATGAAATTAAGCGGACCAATCAGGAGGCGGCAGGGGGCGGCCACCTCCCTATAAATACCCCGCTCGGAGCCTCCGAAATTCATTCTACTCTCCGCTCTCGACGACGACACCTCGAAGTACGAAGATTTCTACACGCTCTACGCTGACGAACCTTCTGCATCCCGAGTTCATCTCAAGAACGGCTTCCTACTGCTTTCTACAAGGCCTACCTTCTCTCCACACAGATCTCGCATTGGCATCTACGAGTCCAGTGATTATTCATCCTGCTCATTGCCCAACGTAGTTCATCTGTCAGGACGCCACCCGGTACATCTATCGATATTCTCTTTAGATCGTACGCCCGCAGGGACGTTCCTAGCCGTGTCACCCGGGTTTCGTAGCACTAGGCTCGTCACCGACCGCTGGGGCACGCCGGTAAATTACTCAGCTCATACGCTCTAATTTACCGTCCAAAGAAGTCTTTTTCAAGACTACAAGGTAGGACCCTGACATACGAGCAAAGGAAAGAAGCTCTGTCAAGCGAGTCCACCTTCTAAACCCTCTATTTCTATACATAGAGGCATCGAAACGAGTTAATAACTCGGCTATTTCGATGGAACGTCGGCCGTCTTATTTCCTCATGCAAGGGGAGGCAGACGACGGCGAGGCCGGGCCTCTTAGCCCCCGTAGCGCTACCTACACGCCCAGCGAGCGACGGCGCAAGGCTCGATCCTCACGACGAGATAGCCTTCTCACCTAACGTATTCACGAAGGAAACGTTAGATCAAGCCTCGCCTATACAAAAGATCGAGGATACCTTTCAGACCCGCTCTGAAGTCAATCATTATGATTCGACCAAGCTGTTCGAATACCCACGATATTCGACACAAGCCTACCCGGCCGATCCGAGTGTCAAATACACTCCAAATGTACAAAAAACGAAGGATACTTTTCAGTACCTCAACCAAGCTCAACATATTCCTCCTACAGATATAAATCTTAGGCCGGAATATTACAAAACGGCTCAGTACCAAACTGATCGAACCCAGCACCCACTATGCGAGCCCAGTGCTCCACGCGGCTGCGACACGAACTATCTCTCAGTTCATCCCGCCAAGCAAGCTGACCTTGACGGATTCGCTCACATTCCTTACAGGAATAACACGGGGACTAACCCGCATAATCAGAATATAAATGTCCCACTTGGTCTACCGACACCAAGTAAAACATATTGAAATCCACTACATATATATGTATTTATTAGCGTAAAAATCTAGGATTTGTTTCAGTTCAGAATGCCTCAAAACGGATTTCAATGAAGAAAGTTATCGAAAATTTTGATTTGAGCCATTGCAATAGCTATAAATATGTCCCAAATACATAACTTAACAGGATATCTTTGATGGCAAACTCCATCATTTTGATTTTTTTTTTGCTCAATAAATTGAAAGGCCCTCAAAGCTTATACGTATAATGTACCTACCTAATATTTTGGTCGCCAATAAATCTTCTTCTGCTATCTTTTGGTAGGTATTCTACCTTCTAAATCAGCTCCTTACTTTTCTACCAACTTTTAAAGTTGCATATTCTAGTAGAAGTTGTACATTTTTGATTATGAAGGAAAGTAAAATTATTACTATTTGCAATGTGATTTATTTTATTGATTTTAATTGATAGTTATAAGATATTGAAATTCACAGTAAATCACAGCACCTATCTACCTACAATTAGAAATCAGTACATTAATTACCCCTAATTAGTAAGTACCTATAGGTTTTCTAAAAAGCACCTAGGTACCTTCGTACTGAGTAGGTACCTACTTAAGTGGTAAGAGAAGCTCTTGATAGGAACACCAGCACCTTGCGATGGCCGGCTCTGAAACCTGAAGATTGTATCGTTGCTCAAAAGGTAGCGCTGGAGGCGCCGCACAATGGGGCAAACCCCTTTTTTCCGAACATGCTGATTTCGATTATCTGGTTCATGATTATCACAGTATATTAGCTACAGAATCCCGGTACAGCAGGGATTTTTCCCGAATATCAAGTTTTAAAACGTAAATTGGGGCTAAAAGTCAAAATAACGGATTTTTTGTGTGAATTCGACTTGAGTGTCGGTGAGGGTTATGTAACTGGAAAAGAGGGGGGGATCATGAAATTATTCTTTGTGTTCTAGGATGTCCATCAATACAACATAAACCGCCAAAATTGGCAAAAAATTGTGAAGCCCGTTTTAAGGGCATAAGTCATGAGTTTTCCGTGCAAATTGGGAATCGGCAGAGCTACGAAAAAAGCTCCGGCTTCCTCCGAGATGGGAATGGTTTCTTCTCGCTTCGAACATGTTAAATCTAGTCCAGATCAAAAATTATCTGCCTTTAGCTGTACCTCCGGTTATAGCGCGCGCTAGAAAACTACTAGAATCCAGAGAGCAATAATCCCGCGAGGGTGTAGAAGCATCAGACAATACACGCTGTTTACCCGACTTTCTCACCTTTATTATAGCATTTACAAGTCAAATTAACCTTTTTACAAATCAAATTAACCTTTTTACAAGTCAATTTAACCTTTTTACAAATCAAAATAACCCTTTTACAAATCAAAATAACCCTCCTTGAGCAATGCGCGAAAATCGTTGAAGGGCAAAGAAATAGGAGTACGGGTTTAACAGGCATTCCTTTTTCATGAATTTCTACACCAGTATTCCTTCTCAGTGTGATCTTCATGAATACCTACCCGAGTATTCCTTCTCACTGTGATCTTCAAGTAATTTTCATATCCTCACTCATAGGACTTATATTGCTCAACCTACTTTCGGAACTCTATATATTGATTGACCTCATTGCCTTCCTACCTCATTTTTTTTGTTGGAAAATTTTGATGAATTTTTGGTTCGAAATTTGATATTTTTGTTGATTGAGTTTTTGATGGAACATTTTGATATATTTTTTAATTATTTATTACTACACCTACTTTGTCGTATTTTATGTATTCAGTTTCTTTTCTTTGCCCTTCAACGATTTTCGCTCATTGCTCAAGGAGGGTTATTTTGATTTGTAAAAAGGTATTTTGATTTGTAAAAAGGGGTATTTTGACTTGTAGAAGGGTTATTTTGATTTGTAAAAGGGTTATTTTGATTCGTAAAAAGGTTAATTTGACTTGTAAAAAGGTTAAATTGACTTGTAAAAAGGTTAATTTGACTTGTAAATGCTATATATGGCCCCACATCAAATCTCGTTATTTCGAGGCCAGTCGTATTATGAATGTTCATTAGACATGAGTTCTGTTGCAGTCAAATATCGAGATCTGCGTAAAAACAAGAAAAAATTCAATTTCCCGAAAGTGGGAATTTTTTAAACTTGCTATTTGTTTTTTTATAGTAAATTAGTTGTAGAACCCAAAAATTACAGCCGTTTATCACAAAATTATATAAAGCTGGGGCCTATTTCATAAATCAATAAATGACAAGTTACAAGCCAATTTTATGTACAAGTTGTAAAAAATGAGTGTGCAAGCTTTTCATAATGGTACAAGTGTAGACTAACACTGTGAAAATTAATAAATGTACAGGTGAATTTGAACAAGTTACAAGTGTTTCCACATCATTTTGTTCAAGTCCCTGTTTTACAGTTGTAAAAAATGGCCGTTTTTTTATCTACGTCCGTTCACCTGTAAACTTATTTTCCAGCATTGTGAGTTGACAATTTTTCGGTGTAATATGTGGGAATCATCTTCTGCTGAAGAATACAGACAAGAAAGAAGCATTCAGCGTAGAAGACGCCAAAGATTTTTCGGCCACGAATAAACGCTCATTTCGTGGGTATTTTTGAGTTTAACGAGAGATTTAGGATGTCTTCCGAGACCCTTGAAAGATTCAAATGGTGCGTGACCCTGTGCAATTTTTCCTGATCGGATATTGAGGATCTCCCCATCATTGAAGAACAAAGTGAAGTGTGAAGATCATCTCGAAGTTTCAGATGGCATTCTAAGCCAGCAACATTAAGACTTGATGAACTGATCAATCATTTCCGCTGAATGAAGGAGAAACATCCGAATATGCCAGCCATCAGAATAATTTGAAATCAAATATACACTTTTTCCACTTTTCAATTTATAATTTGTCTGTCTTCCAATCATTACACCTTGTCATGTACTATAAACATCCTATCGTGTACTTAACACTGTTTTTATATTATGGTTCGATGACAAAACTTAAATTTTGACATCCCGCTTGACGTTGTTAATTTTATTTGTCCCCACACGCCATCTTTCTTTTCTGCTGCACTTGTAAACTTCGCTTCTACAGGTGTAACTTTTCAACACTTAAATACTCTTTGTTTTGGTGAAACACTTGCTGTAGTTTACCGCGCATTACAAGTCCCTGTACTTGTCAACTTGTAACTTGTTGTTTTATGAAATAGGTCCCTGGAGGCTAACGTCCAAAGTTGAAATTTAGTGGACATCCGTAAAACCATAACTCGTTTTCAAATCATTCGTTGACACTCAGATTGAATTTTTTAAATATAATTCTTACATTTATGGGCGATGGAATTATACCTAAAAGGAGTATAATTATACTCCTTATATATAGGAGTATACATTGATCGGGAGCGAGAAAGGGATTCAGAATTAATTTGAAGAGAAAACGCACAATTGCGGCGGTTATTTTTAGTCAGATAATATTCAAAGATGAGCTACATTCGGCGAAGTTGGGCGGTTATTTTTGGTTGATAGTACACAGTATGAGGTTCAACCTTCCGCAAAGAACGTGTCCGAAACCGACCGAATTCGGCTTCTAGAGCTATTTGAAGTGGGAAGGCCACAGTTGAAAACCGCTTAATAATGATCTACTTAATCGCTAAAAATGGTAAAATTTGGCCAAAAATAGCAAATTTTTTCATAAAATTGCATTTCTACGCAGAATAATGTATTTAGATCATTATCTAGAACACAATAAATTTTTATCACACAAGTTTACAAAATTTTGCAAGTTTTTGGGTATAATTTGCATTTGTGCATTTTTGAAAAATAAATTATTTAATTATCCAATTTTCGGTCTAGACATTTAATTGTGCGTAGAATTCAGAATTTATGAGAAAATTTGTAATTTTTGCCTTTTTTTATCACATTTTTTAAGTGTTTGGTCTCTTTTTCCCCCCTCATGAAAATTCGCGCATATTGTCATACTGCATGAATGGACTTTTCTAAAATTTTGTTCTTTTCTTTTCTGATGTGTTTTTCCTTCCTGAATTGAATAAAACCATTCCCAAGCCAATATGACGATCCGTTCACAAGGTACGAAGTTCTTTCCGTTGTTTGGCCATTTGGCCCCACTCTGCACCATCCTCAGAGTAGGTAGATACGAAATTTTAGATAGAAAACATAGGTAAGGATATTTGAAGGATATTTTAGGTATATTAAGGCATTTTGTTTCTGAGCAAGATGGAGTAAATATTGTAAAATAAAATAATTGATTAAAAAAAAAGTAATAAAGATCAATTTACAAATTAAAATAGCAATTATTTTTACGTTTTAGACTATCTTGAACAATTGGTGCATTTGCCACAGTTTTTGACTCGGGTGGAAACATTGCTACCAAGTTCCAATAATGCAAGTAAATCAAAGTTAATATATATGTACAAACGACAATGTGGAATAAAATGTGGAGGAAACTTATCTCAAGACCCAAATTGTCCTTATTCCTTCAGGATCAAGGGCTAGGTGATGTTGTTGAACATACAATCTAGGCACCTATCATTATTCAAAGGTAAGACGCGCATGGTATAAGAACTGGGAATGTATTGAAGAAATGTTAACTCATTTTTACATTAAAAAAGCAGAATAAATAGGATTCTACTTCTGGCTGAACCATGATCTTACTTCTTACACTTTATAGGTTGTTGTAGTTTTCCACGGCCATAGAGCAAAGAGAACTCTTAGCATGGATGGTAGGGAAGATATCACAGAGTAAAAGAAGGCATGCAAATAGAAGTTGAACCATGGAATGAACAGAAGAGAATAAGTTTGGCTAATGGAAAAAACCGAAACTCCTCTAGCGGAAACCACTCATGATGTAAATTTCATACTATGGTCTTTAGAAAAGTGGAAACACTGTCTGGGGCAAGGCCCCGAATATCATAAGAAATATCCCTTTATGACCTTTCTTTCCCGTTCCTTGCCCTTTATTTCCCTGTGCTTACCTCTTCACAGTCTAACCTGAATCGACGAAATTTCTCTTTTGATAGGTTGATATCGCAATCTACGTATTTTGTTGTTGGTAGATGGATCCTTGGCATAAAACTATTCCTTCTAGCATCCACCTTGGAACCACAGCATGGAGCTAAACACTGTCCTTTCCATTTTAATTTGAAATGATGAGTTGCTTGTAAAGGCTTCATTCTAGTTTGTTACTTTCTTCCCGAAAGTTCTAGGGCAATGTCCCCCCCCCCCCCCCCCCCCCCCATCACCAGCACCCCTGAGCCTTCGTAGACCCCTGAGTATAGGAGTGTTATTTAATTTAATTAATTAAGTCCTCTTTTTTTTCGTCGAAGTGCAAGTACACTTATGCAGATATATTTAGATAAGTAGGTACCTAATGGATTATAGACTTGGTTTAATAATTATAGACTGATTTTATGCGAAGAAGGACTATAAAATACAGAAATAAAGCTTTGTGAAATAATTTGCAGCGTTTTTATTAGGTACGTAACAGGTACCTACCTAATTAAAATGACATTCGTGGTCATACTTTGCACAGGACCGGCTTAAAGCGACAATTGCAAGTGTCCATGACTCACATTTTATGCCCCTACTGGGGGATATGGAATACTCCCCAGATAAAAGGCCTCCTCCGGTTAATTTTTTAAATTTAAGTTCTAAAAATACAGTTTTGTGCACTTTTGCGCTTTTTAGATCATTAAAATTATGTCTTTCAATTTGATTTATTATTGACTGATTTGATAGGTTCAATACTCTTTATTGTACCTTAAACCACTATTATGTTAAATAAACTAATGAAAGCTTCTGGGTCATGTTATAATGATTTTTACACTTATATTGCAAGTACTCTCAGAATAAATAGCTAATGCAGAAATCACCGGACCTAAGATAAATTTCCTTATCTCATGGGTGACCAATAATGAACAAGTGAACTAATAATTACAAACCAAACATAGTGAACCACCAATAACAGAGTTCAATAATGGCGCACACGCAGCAAAAGTTTATCAACTATTAAGATAGGTACATAATCTCTTTTATTTTACGTTTATACCTTGGCCAAGGGCATCTGACTACTGTATTTCAGAACTCATTGGGGTAGATCTTTGGTTTTACCCTGAAATTCAACTGTAATAGTTTTGATCCAGTAATAGTTTTACCTTCTAGTATAAATATTTCTGCCCAACATTTAAATCAAGTTCTAAAAATTTGCCAAATTTATTTATTTATTTTTTAAACTGAAATTGACCAATTTTATGCCCCTCCAAAAGGCTCGGGTGTGTGTCTGCATACGTCGCACACCCCTCAGACCGGCCCTGATTTTGCAGTCACCCTTGGTTACATTCAAACAGGGCCTAGTAACCAATAAACAAGTAGAACCATTTGAGCTCAGAGTAGCAGGTGCACCTATGTTGAGAATGAATCATCAGTTTACGTTGCTATCTACTTACCTTCATAAAGAACATGCTTTTACGAGGATCGACAGTTGTCCATTATACAAACCAAAGGGACCTCCAATATCGTGAGTATAAAATCGTAAAAAGGCGTTTTTGCGTGATACAATGTACTACCTAATCTATTTAATTATTATATAATACTTTGTAGTTTCTCATTTCGTCAAATTAATGTAGGTGCTTGTTTGAATACTAGATTTGCAGATAGTAATAAGTTCAATAGAAAAATTCTATTATACAGGGTGGTCGATTCAAAGTATTAAATAAAATACGTCTGCCACATATAGCTTCCTGGGAATCCGCAACATGAATGTATAGATCATTGAAATGTTTTAAATTCCATGAAAATTTCATCAAAATCGGATGAAAACAGTAGAACGTGAGTTCGGTCCAAGGATTACACATTCGCGCGTGCGCAGCAGCTACTAATGGTACAATCACGTTGAAATTGATCTGGAATGCACATATCGTCTTCTACCACTATCCGCCAAATTTGAGAGAGATCAGACGACTAGGACGTGAGGAAATAATTTGATGGAATTTACGTTTGAGCATACGCAGAGTGAAATATTTATTTGGAAACGATGAAACTAATAGGGGACCATCCGTACATTCTCTGTGATTTTCATCTAAATCGGACGAAAACTGTGGAATTTAAGCTTCTTACAAGGATTTCCATGCGCAGGAGCTACTATTGATACGATTGGGTTGAAATTGATATGGAATGTTTAAATCGTCCTCTACCCGTGTCCGTTTACAACTCGTCCACATGTTATTCAAACATTACGGATGTTTGATTCACATGAATATCATCTGTTTTGCCTCAACTTTTAACCCAGTCAACTCCGACTCTAACTTCTAGAAGTCCACTCTTATTGTGTCTCTCTCTTAGATTCTGTCCAGTACCCCTATACCTAACCACACATGCACCTGGAACTACATTACCCTCAGCACCAAATAGTTTCATATCCAATCGAACAAGCCCCCTTTCTCGCAGTAAAACTAATCAACAGACATTCCTTTAATATAACAAAATCCGTGTCCGTTTACAACATCGTCCTATCAAGTATGCCACATCCAAACATTACGAATGTTTGATTCACATGAAGGTCATCTGTGTGCCTCAAATTTTAACCCAGTCAACTCCGACTCTAACTTCTAGAAGTCCACACTTATTGTGTCTCTCTCTTAGAATTCTGTCCAGTACCCCTATACCCAACCACACATGCACCTGGAACTACATTACCCTCAGCACCAAATAGTTTCATATCCAATCGAACAAGCCGCTTTCCTCGCAGTAAAACTAAGCACCAGACATTCCTTCAATATAACATAATCATACCTCCGAGGGCGTACAGCTGCCACTCCGGTGCTGCAGAGCCTACATTTCCGTTACGTAGGTCTCAGTGAAGGGCCGAAGGCAGTAAAACCTTTTTTTTCTTCAACTATATTAAAGGGCAGAAGCCGTTTTGCGGCCGGGAAGGCCTGGAGGGCGGATTAAGTGCGCACCTGGGATATACATATATGAGATATATGAGTGCCGTGCAGAACTTACCTCGAAATTCGGTCTGAGAACGAAAGCGCAGTTGAGAAACCTCGAGGGAGCAATTATTTCGGTTTCCAAGCTGATCCTCGGTAATTACAGTATTACTCGCTGCTTATCCATTAGAAGCAAATGCCTTCATAAATATTAAATTTCTAATTATTACGAAGTAATTTTGAATTAGAGAGTGGGAATCATCATATTCTTCCGAAATGCAATGTGCACATGGAGCTCAGCAGTTCTTTTCTGGGAGATCAATTTCTCACTCATCTGACCCGGAGACATTTCGAATCAGTGCAAGCTTAATTATACAGTTTTCATCAGATTTTGGTGAAACGTTGTAAATAAAAATAAGGGAGATGGAATCACCATATTCTTTTGGAATGCAAGCAATGTGTACATAGAGCTAAGCAGACCTTATCTGGAATCTTAATTTCTCACTCGATGGAGCAATTATTTCGGTTCCTAAGCTGATCCTCGGTAATTACAGTATTACTCGTTGCTTATCCATTTGAAGCAAATGCCATCATAAATATTAAATTTCTAATTATTACGAAGTAATTTTGAATGAGAGAGGAGGAATCATCATATTCTTTTAAAATGCAATGTGCACATGGAGCTCAGCAGTTCTTCTCTGGTAGGGGCCCATTTACATTCTAACTCACACATTCCTTGAAAACTGCACCAAAACCCGATGAAAACAATAATTAATCTTGCACTGATTCAAAGTGGCCCTAGTCCAGATGAGTGAGGAATGGAGCTACGAGTTAAGATTTGCTAAGCTCTTTGTGCTCATTGTTTGCATTTCAAAAGAATTTGGTGATTTCAGCTTTGGAATTTTCATTTACAAAATTTCATTAGAATCGGATAAAAATTGAATAATAAATTAAGCCTGCCCTGATTCGAAATGGCTCCGGGTCAGATGAGTGAGAAATGGGGATCCCGGATAATGTCTGTAATGTGCTATGTGCACAATTTTTGCAATCCAAAAAAATTTGGTGATTCCACCTCCCTAATTTTCTTTACGAAATTTCATCAAGTTCTAATAAAAACTGTATAACTAACACTTGCCCTGATTCAAAATGGCTCCAGATCAGTTGAGTGAGAAATTAAACTCCCAGATAAGGTCTGCTTAGCTCTATGTGCACATTGTTTGCATTCCCAAAGGATATGGTGATTCCACCTCCCTTAATTTTCATACATATACATATATACATATTTGAGATATTTGAGTACCATGCAGAACTTACCTCGAAATTCGGTCTGAGAACGAAAGCGCAGTTGAGAAACCTCGAGGGAGCAATTATTTCGGTTTCCAAGCTGATCCTCGGTAATTACAGTATTACTCGTTGCTTATCCATTTGAAGCAAATGCCATCATAAATATTAAATTTCTAATTATTGCGAAGTAATTTTGAAATAGAGAGGGGGAATCATCATATTGTTTTAAAATGCAATGTGCACATGGAGCTCAGCAGTTCTTCTCTGGGAGGTCAATTTTTCACTCATTTGACCTGGAAACATTTTGAATCAGTGCAAGCTTAACTATAAATTTTTCATCGGATTTTGATGAAATTTCGTAAACGAAAATTAGGGAGGTGGAATCACCATATCCTTTAGGAATGCAAACAATGTGCACATAGAGCTAAGCAGAGCTTATATGAGAGCTCCATTTTTCGTTCGATCCGGAGACATTTTGAATCAGGGCAAGCTTAATTATACAGTTTTCATCAGATTTTGATGAAATTTCGTAAATGAAAATTTGGAAGGTGGAATCACCATATTCTTTTGGAATACAAGCTATGTGCAGTTCGAGATAACCAGACCTTATATTTATGAGAGGTCCATTTCTCGTTCATCTGATCCGGAGCCATTTTGCATCAGGGCAAGCTTAATTATACATTTTGTTGCATCACATTTTGATCAAATTTCGTAAAAAAAAAATAGGGAGATGGAATCACCATACCCTTTGGGAATACAAACAATGTGCACATAGAGCTAAGCAGACATTATCTGGGAGCCCCATTTCTCACTCATCTGACCCGGAGCCATTTTTCAAATCTGGGCAGGCTTAATTTAATATACAATTTTAGTCTGATTCTGATGAAATTTTGTAAATGAAAATTAGGGAGCTGAAATCAAGAAATTCTTTTGAAATGCAAACAATGTACACAAAGAGCTTAGCAGATCTTAACTCGTAGCTCCATTCCTCACTCATCTGATGTGGGGCCACTTTGAATCAGTGCAAGATTAATTATTCTGTTTTCATCGGGTTTTGATGCAGTTTCCAAGGAATGTGTGGGTTAGAATGTAGATGGGCCCTTACCAGTTTCATTGCTCTCAAGTCAATACTCCACTATGCGCATGCACAAACTTAAAATTGGTCTAGCATAATTTTCTCACGTTCTACTTAGTTCGTGTACGATTTCATTCAAATTTGTGGGGTATCTAGTCGGGAAAAGTCAATTTAATCGCCCCATATCAATGTCAACACGACCATTGCGAATGTGGAATATTTTTCTCTTTGCCTAATTGCTCAATTTGACCTTTCACACGCCTTCTTAATTTAATAATTTCTTCAACCATAACCAGCTATGAAATCTTTGAATGTTCTATGCAGCTATGAAAACATTTGAATGTTGTATAAATTCATGATACGGATACGAGGAAGCTATGTGCCACATCCAACTTGGCAGACTTTTTTTGAAGAGGTTAGATTATGTTTTCATACTAGTTAGGTACAATCGGGACCGATCAGGTACAACAAAATGACTCAATGAAACCGTTATTCAGATAGGTACATGCATCATTACGGTTGATTTTCATATCCAGTAAAATTAGTGACGCTATCAACTCTTTCAGTGTATTCATAGATATGCATCAACGCGTTTCATATAGAATCCACGTAACTGCAGCTATGCAAATAATCAATATGTATTATCATCGGATGCAAGAACAACCCTTTGAAGGTGGTTCTAGTCATATGAAGACTGTAATGTTTGAAAGAATCCTGTCAAGCTGGATTGTGCTTTCACGGTTTCCACAAACCGATTCTCTCATCAGACAATGCTGCCCTCTCGTGCCAAGCTCAGAAAACAGGTCAGTGATAACGTAAAAAGCAATAAGTAAATAAAAACCAGTCCGTCCAGCTGCCGTAGCCCTAGTGTGTCTGAACCAACGGTAGGTATTTTCGATCAACATTAAAGGGCAAAATTAAAAGGCTGAACAATTAAAAATCAGAATCTCAAATCTTTCGAAATAAATGAGTTATTTTGTCGTTTGATTCAGACAGAAATCTTTCCAGTGAACAGATGAGACCACCCGGAGCATTGTGCAACCAAGCATTTACAGTCTGTCAGGAAAAAATGACATCAACTGTGGATTGCACTGCGCATGATGAATCTTTGGCATGCAACTTCTGTTGATTTGTCTTAATATTATTCGGTTTTATAGTTATAACCAGCACTCGATTCGAGGCGAAACGGCGTTTCTCTCTCTCTCTATGGAAGAAAAAAAAAAAAAAAAAAATGTCTGCACTAAGAAAGTAAAAAAAAAAAAAAAAAAAAAAACAAATTGACACTCAAATTTTTTTGTCAGTGAGACTACGAACATCTATTAAACTGACACCAGATTATTATCTCAGATTAGCACAACTTTTCGAGCCAAATTTAAGACCTTACAAAACGTCTCAAACGTAATTTTGAAGATCTTTATTTTTCAAAACCTCTCCGAGGAAAGAACCTCCGGACAACCCCTTGGCAGTTCCGGCACCCCTGTTTCTAGAAATCGAGCACTGGTTATAACTGTCTACATATACTAGTGGTCTGTGCAGAAGAGCTATCTTATACAAAAATAATAAACCATTGTGTAAAGATTTGCAGCGTTTATACTACGTGCTATGAAGTTAATACAAATTTTTTATCATTATCTATTTGTGATTATCAATTTGGTCTGAATATACCTTCCTATTCCTTCTTATCAAGTATGGCTAGTTTTAATGTACAATATCAGAAGATGCATTTGATCTAGAATAGGTTCTTATAGTGCGAGAGATACGAGAATGGGACTGGCCGACAAGGAGGGTTGACGAAACGGAAGATGTACCTCTCTCCTTCGAACGGCCCTCACACCACTAATCTGTACCCTGAGGGAAACAGGATTCCCATAGAGATGGCATAATTTCCTTCAAATGAGGGAAACTTCTCTCACCTAAGAGCTGGTAGCAGGTCAGTGACAGTAAGCACAGACGACGTTACACAAGTGAGACCAGATGCAGACTGAGGTCCTGGCAAAATGGGAAAATGTGTTTCTTAAGTTGGCACTCATGAAAAGTGACCAAGAAGGCCTGCCCCCGCTACAGGTAAAAAGGAAGGGGAGTTCTTGTTCCCATTGTCATATCTCTTGGACTATAGAATAAGAGCCCTAATGATGATGTACAAATACATCCAAACGTTGGCCTGAAGTTTTCATTTATTTCCCCTGTCCAAAAAATAAGAAAATTTGATTATTAAATTACTGTCAAGAAACGAAAAACCTTCTTAAATAAATAATTCGTATTATGTGGTTATTACAGATGGGTCATCAAAGACACTGTCCAGCGGGTGTCAAGCAGACTCAAGAGTTGGCCTTGTCCATGGAACTGTACCTTGTTCGGCAGGTTGGGCCGACCTCCTGGATGGTCGGAACGCGAGGAGGTGACCCGTACCGAGTCTGCGTCGGAGCCACCCATTCGTGCTCCTGCCAGATCTTCAGGAGCTCCAGAGAAATCTGCGTACACCTGGCGTGGATCCTCATCCGGAAATTGGGACTGCAAATGACAAATCCCCTGTCATACCAGGTAGTGGATATATGATTTCAGAGGTATCAACCCGCTCTAGTGAATGTCTGGGGAAGTTCGATCAGATGTTTCTGAGTGTGGAGCACCTTATGTGAAGCACCCAACATACCTGATGCAGCACAGATTTCTGGCATGAGAATGAGTAATGAAAAAACGCAACCCACTCCAGTAGGAGCTTGGGGAAGGTAGATCAGCTGTTTCTGAGTGTCTCAGCTCACTCCAGTAGGAGTTTGGGGAAGGTAGATCAGCTGTTTCTGAGTGTCTCAACTCACTCCAGTAGGAGTTTGGGGAAGGTAGATCAACTGTTCCTGAGTGTTTCAACTCACTGTAGTAGGAGAATGGGGAAGGCAGATCAGCTTTTCTGAATGTCTCCATTCTAATAGGAGTTTGGGGGAGGTAGATTCAGTGTGTGGCCCACCCTGCCACCCTTATGTGGGGCTCCCGACATACCTGTTATAGGTAAGATTTCTTGCATAAGAATGAGTATTGAAATAACACTAACCCACTCTAGTGGATGTTTGGGGAAGTTGATTAGCTACTTCTGAGTGTCTCAATCCACTCTAGTAGAACTTTCGGGAAGGTAGTTCAGTAGGTTCCGTGTTTTTACCAATTTCAGTAATCATTATAAGAAAGTAGGTACCATGAGAAAACGCAGTCTCGTTTATTCTTTTTGCGATGGCTTTCTTGAATTACTGCACCCCTTCTCTAGGCTCTGTAACTTATCAATAGAACAGAATGGATATAAAACTAATTTCAATAAAAAAAACCACTACTCTCAAACTTTGTTGTTTCTCACAACTAAAAACCTCAACTCAATACATCAATATAGTAACAATACCTAATCTTTAGAAACGTCTGCCAAGTTGGGTGTGGCACTTAGCTTCCTCGTATTCGTAGCATGAATGTATTGATCAATGAAATGATTTAAATTATCTTATGATTCCATAGCTGGTTCTTATTGTTGAGGGAACTGGTGAATTAAGATGGAGTATATTTTCAGGCGACTAAGGCATGAGAAAATAATGCTTGATGGAATTTGGGTTTGTGCATGCTCCAAGTAAAAAATTTTTTTGGAAACAATGAAACTGATAGGGGACCATCTACACTCTAACCTGCACATTCCCTGAGAATTTCATCAAGTTAGGATGAAAACTGTGAAAATTAAGATGTTACAAGGATTTTACATTTGCGCATGCGCAGGAGCTACTACTGAGACGATCGGATTGAAGTTGATATGGAATGTTCAAATCGTCGTCTCAATTTGAGCGGAATCGAACGACCAAGGCATGAGAAAATGATGCCTGAGAATTTATTTTTGCAGATGCGCAGTGAAGTTTTTATTTTGGATCACTGAAACTAATAGGAGACCGTTAACACTCTAATCCGCACATACCCTGAAAATTTTATCAAAATCTGATAAAAACTTTGGAAATTAAGCTTGTTACATGAATTTGCGACACACGACAGACAGACAAACACGGAACAAAAGTTGTTCAGAATGGTCTAAAATGTAAAATGCGAATGGAAATTTTGATTTTGGAGACAAAAAATTGTCCATCTCCCGAAAGTGGAAAAATTGCTTCCTCTACCTATAGGTAGAAATTAAGGAGTGCTGAATCGTGAACGACGGTACAGTTATCTTAAGTCCCTTGAGTAAATCAGTAGCAGATAAACTAACATTTATGATCGTACACTACATTGTAGTCGTATATCTCCTTCTTATTATAGTATCACTAATTTTCCATGTTTTACGATATCAGTTGGGGATGACCGAACGGGAGCTAAACGCCTGCTTGGCTCCACCAAGAAGAGAAGAAAGGCGGAGGGACAAAAAGCCGAGAGTACCAAAATCTGACAAGCGGACACCCGTGAAGCGAAGAACCATCCAAGATGGCGACCAATGCCCTATTTGTCTAGAGGAGTTCTCAACGAAACGATCACCAGGTGAGAGGGAGAATTCTTATCAAAATTCTTATCAAAATAAAAACACTGCTTATCAATTCACCTAGGTTATCGCTGGTCCATAGAAAATTTCTAAACGAGCTAGATACGGTAGTGGTAGATACACTACTAGCTAAATATAACTACATAGGTGGAGGTAACTCCCGAAAAGCAATTAATGAAACAAAACAAAAAACGTAACTGCATTTTCTTAGTCTTTCTAATGTGTAGATGAAGTTATAATAAACTAAATTTCTTGAAAAGATAATTCCAATGTAATTATGTTGGGCGATTTTCAATAACATGATCTCAACACTTTAGGATGATCTCAAGGTTTTCTCAATTGTAAGCACATCAGCTGATGCTTTGGCTCTTCAGGATTCGCTGCTTGCTTTGAGCACATGATTTCTAAATGAACGAATCGTATCTTAACAAGGAAAAGTGCTCCACAGTTACGTTCTCACGCGCGGTGGCGCCCATCGTCCACAGTCATTCTATCGGGGGTATTCCATTGCAGCGAGGGTCCCTCATTAATAGGGTTGCCATATTTTTCACGTGTAAAACCGTAACACTGATGGAAATAGGCAATAACCTGTGGGTCGGAGGGGGAGGGGGATGGAACGTTTGAAATTTTGGTAGCTTTATGTTTTTAGACTAATTCAAGTCTTTCTTAGACCACAAAAATGTATAGAATATATGCCATTAAATGTAGCATTTCAATATTCTAACACTTTAGATCAAAATTAATTTGAGTTATTTAGTTATCAAGATACCATTTTCAAGCTCTTTTTGTTCTGATGGTGAATATTTTTTAAAACGCTTCTTTTAAAGTTGTGGAATAACTAATCTCCACAGAAAATAACCCTGTTAGGCGGTAGAGGGGTGTTTGTCGTGTTACAAAAAAATAACCATAATAAATTTTTTTAAAGTTGTATTTTACATAAAACATAATGAATGACAAATAAATTCAGACATTTTGCAAGCCATACTGGTTACTACCAAATTACACTATTATACCTCAAGAATTTTTTATAGTTTATTAATAACTTCGCGTGTTGCTGAGCTGCTGAATATGTCAAAAGTTCTTTTTGCCATAAATGTGAAAGTTAACAAGTTATGTGCTCAAAATTCACTAATATTTTATGTAAATATCATGTGAAAACATTCGGAAACACGCCCTAATGGTCATGTAACCTTTTTATTTTTATTTTAATTAGCCTTATTATGAGTAGGTAACTATTACAAATGTTGGCTTAGTTGTTGAATATTTTAAAACAGTGCTTAAAACTTTTTTTTTTTTTTTATTCAACTTTCTAGGCAATATAACAAACGCCGTTCTTAGATTGATGAATACTTTTGAAAAACTTGATGAAAATTCCATTTCTTTTGGGCAGTGGTCTACTGCAAGTACAGCTGTGGTCAAGTGATGCACGGGAGGTGCATGGAAGTGGTCGCCAAGCACCAAGAAGGACCGGACTTGTCGTGTCCCTTATGCAGGGGTCTTTTCTCGACGATTCAAGAGCTGCGGTTGGCCCTCAGAGTCTCGTTCCTGCCGCCCTTGTCGAGAAATCAGCCAGAAAAGATCAAAAAGGTAAACTTTTAAGCTGTTTTAGAAATTAAGGATGTATGAGGTAGAGTTTAGAGTGCCTGAAGGAGAGTTTCAAGCTTGGGAGCCATCTTTTTTCTGCTTCCTCTTCAGTGCTTAACCCTAAAAGGGCGTTGGCGATCATCATCCTTATATTCCCAAAGCATAGTCGGTGGTTACACACAGTGCTTCGGTATTGGGGTCGCATTGGAAAAAATTCTATTTTTGACGGGTTCTTCTGGGGAAATATCACGCTGATTCCGAATATTCCTACTTGTTAGGGTCGCAAACTAGTCCTTAAACGTTCAAATATTTAACTAGATTTTAAGTCTAAATTTGGAAATATAATAATATTATTTCTGTTGGAAAACAAAGTTATCTTCCTAGAACCATTTTAGGGCGTGAAATTAGGAGTTTATTTTAAAACGAGCATGATTTTAAATATTCCAGAACCAAACGCATGTAATTCGGAAATTAGCAAGGTTTCCTATTGGTTTCAATGAAGTTAGGTACTATTTAACCATAGAAAATCAAAAGTCGTACCCATTTTTTGGAGAAAGCCCTAACAACTCAGCTCCACGTCTGATTAAGTTCCTTGTTAGTGGGAATTCGGGCTGGAACATATATTATACATTTTGCTTCCTCGCTACCAAAGGTAGAGAAGCTTGGTGTTCGTGATGGAAATCCAAAAAAATTTCCAGTCCAAAAAAGTCCATAAAAAACGTGTTTTTCCCCTCTAAAGATCTAGGGTTCTATATAGTAAAATGACCCACTATATTCCAATGAGTCCAGGGTCGGTCTCTATGTAATTTTTCACACCAAATCGAATGGTAACCCTTACAGATCTCCACGAGTCCTTCGTAACAGAATTTTATCCTTTAACTGACAAGTTTTCTGTGATCTACGTTCATAGTAAACTACGTAACCTCCTTTTGACCTCTCGGGATGTTGGGAAAGTAAAACCTTCTTTCTATACCCTTATGCAACAATCCATCGAACTTTCCGACTCGTATTTCAAAGTCAACGTACCCACGGCCTTGAACTTCGAAAAACGATTTCCCTTCTGCCGAAGAAGAATTTAAAAAATATACAGAAATAAGGTCGAGATTTTATCCTTCAACTGACAAGTTTTTGGTGATCTACGTTCATAGTGAACTACGTAACCTCCTTTTGATCTCTCGGGATGTTGGGAAAGTAAAACTGTTTTTCTATATCATTATGTAACAATCCATCGAACTTTCGGCCTCGTATTTCAAAGTCAACGTACCCACGACCTTGAACTTCGAAAAACGATTTCCCTTCTGCCGAAGAAGAATTAAAAAAAAAAAAATATATACAGAAACAAGGTCGAGAAAATTAACGAGGGCTCGCCAACACTAGACATTCCCTCTTTCTGACCTAATTAATAATTTTAACCCTCGAAAAATTCTTTTCCGCCGAGGACGATGCGGTGGGGGCGGAGGGAAAAACTTCCACTTTGATCGGCGTGAGACTGTGGTGAAAGGATGGCGAGGGGTGGAGAGGGGGTGCGAAGGTTAAAAGCTTTGAAAAGCCGCCGGTCGAGAGGTTTTCCCGACCGTTTCATTTCCAACACGAGACACCCAAGTTTGCCTAGTGGGAGCTTAGTAATTCTGCTAAACAAGCTCCCTTTTCCTCATAATACGCGTGTCCCAAGGGGTAAAAGTCAGGAGTTTTTTTTCCCCACCCGATTCTGGGTGAGGTTTAACGTCTGACGGGATGATTGTTTGAATCCGTCAGGAATGAATGGAGAGCCGGCAGTAAACTGTGTGATTACAAAACTTGTTTAAACGCAGTATGAGATGCGTGACGTCATAGATCGGTCATGTTGAGAGAAGTATGAAGTGCTGAACCAACCTGCTGAAACCATATGTTCAGCATACACGTTATTACTGCAGGTCGGGGTTGCCCTTGGCTTCCCGAGCGTCCTTTCTCCTATGAATCCAATCAACAGTTTGGAATCGCCCCTAGTTGATGGAACGAAGGTCCTGTGGCACTTGGTAATATGAAATGCTGACCCAAATTGCTGAAACCATATGTTCCACATCTACGTACTCACCCAATCACTGCAGGCCGAGATCACCCTAGGCTTTCCGAACTTCCTTTCTCCAATGAACCATTCAACTGTTGGGATCAACTGTTTGGGATCGTCTTTAATTGATTGTACAAAGATCCTGTTGCACCTGATCCTATGAAGTGATGGTCCAACCTCTGAATATGTTTCACATATACGTACTTGCCTAAGAGCCTCCCAAACTTCCTTTCTCCAGCAAATACATTCAACTAGAAGAAAAATTGAAAACCATGGACACTTTCGACAAGAGCAGGGGGGTGAAATGAACCTAGAGGAGGCGCTCCGCTCCCGATATCAGAGGATTGAGCAAACAGAAAATAGCTTCGAAACTTTTCCGTGAAGACCCCGAGCCTAATCTTTAATATCTAATTTAAAATATATTTTGTTGAAAAACAGTTTGGGATCACCTCTAATTGATGGTATGAATGTCCTGTCGCACCTGGTTCTGTGAAGTGCTGACCGAATTCGCTGAAACCATATGTTCTACAAATACGTACTTACCCATGCGCTACTCACCAAGGTTACATCATCATATAGCGGCTCGAAAAACGAAGCTAGACAAAATTACCAAAATTGCAGATTGGCGGTTTTGGCATGGTGGCAACGACAGGTAAACGTCCGTAAATAGCATAGTGTCAACAAACGGTGGAGTAACCTAATTAAACCAAACATATGAAAAATAGCAGATGGCCATGATGACTGAACAACTACAACAAATCCCCACTCCATATATTATGTTGTGTGAACACTAGCAGAAGATAATTCACGAGGCTTTTCATAATTTCTTTCTTATGCATGGTATTAATTTTACGAAGGCTGAAAGTTATAGTTGAAGAGAAGAAATAATCCCTAACTACTAATTTAGTTTTGGGGAAAACACTCTACCATTGACCAAGTGTATCGAATAACAGATATAAATGCAAATTGCAAACGCAGCTACCTTCTTGGACGTTTCCTAAGCTTTTGACAAAGTCTGGCATAAAGGGCTAGAGAACACACTTGAGAGAGACCTGCAAAGCAATTTTATATAAATTTGAAATCGTGCCTCGCTGAAAGACACTTTAGAGTGAAATATGATGGATAGAATTCCCAACTCAAGCAAATAAGACCAGGCGTCCCGCAAGGTAGCGTGCTTGGGCCCTCGCTCTGTCTTCTGTATGTACGCGATATACCTTGCAATGACGTCATAACAATTGCAACCTTCGTTGATAATACTGCCATATTTTCGGTTGGTGATACAGTAGAGGAAGCAACCAATATGAATGAAGTCATTTCCAATTTATATAACACAATATATAGTTCATATCCAATAAGGTAAACACAACAGAGCGTAAAAGGAAAAATACCATCTGCAAGGAGCGTAGCGCTGTGGTGCTGACGCGAGTGGCTTGTTACAAATATGAAGCTCATGAAGTCAAATTCGATCAGTATGTTTATGATACATAAACTGACAGCTAACTATGAATATGCTTGTGATCAGTCTATCACTATTGCTCAAGCCAATGTTGATTAGAAATGAAAATATTCTCTTCTTATAGCCTGCGAGCAAAAATATACACTTTCTACACTGCGGTGAGCTGGAGGCGTGAAAGTTGGTTGCTAGGAGTACAACTGTCTCAAAAAACCTTTAAAAAGGTACTAATAAAATAAATCAAAAAAATGAACTGTTCTCAGACGATTTAAGTTCGAGAGGACTGTTTGAAATGGTATATCTCACTTCAATCCATCCTCCCATACTTTGATAGTCTGAGAACAGTTCATTTTTTTTAAATGTGTTTTTTGTGACAGTTGTACTCCTCGCAACCAACTTTCACGCCCCCAGCTCAGCTCAACCCTCAAAACTCCAATAAAAAACGTCTGCCTAGTTTGGGTGTGACACATAGCTTCCTCGTTTACCTATCATGAATGCATGGATCATTGAAAAGTTTTAAATGCTCTTGAAAAATTCCATAGCGGAAAAGAGTAAATCAAGAAGAAGCATGAAATGTCATAATTGATCATTTAAGAAACGAAAAAATGATACTCAATATAATTTAGGTTTGTGCAAGCGCAGAATGAACTGATGAGTTGAAAACAATGAAATATGTACGGGACCATCTACAACCTAAACCGCGCACTCGCTGATAATTTCATCAAAATCGGATGAAAACTGTAGAAATTAAGGTCATTACAAGTATTTCACATTGGCGCATGCGCAGTAGCTATTAATGATACAATCGTGTTGAAATTGATATGGGATGATCAAATCATCATCCCCCAACTATCATCCAAAATTGAGCGAGATCGGGCGACTAGGGCGTAAAAAATGGAGAATAATGGAATTTACGTTTGCGCACGCGGAAAGTGAAGTGTTGATTTGGCAACAATGAAACTGACAGAGGACCTTCTACTCCCCAGCCCGCACATTCCCTGAACATTTCATCCAGATCGGATGAAATCTGTGGAAAATAAGCTTGTTACAAGGATTTCATATTGGTGCATGCGCAGTATCTAATAAAGATACTATCATGTTGAAATTGATATAAGATGATCAAATTGTCATCCCCCAACTATCTTCCGAATTTGAGCGAGATCGGAAGACTAGGACGTGAGAAAATGATGCTTGGTAGAATTTGTGTTTGCGCATGTGCAGATTGAGGTATTGAGTCTAGAACGATAAAACTGATAGGGGACCGTCTACCCCCTAGCCCGCACATCCCCAGAATATTTCATCCAAATCGTATGAAAACTGTGGAAAATAAGCTTGTTACAAGGACGTACGACAGACAGACAGACAGAAACGGAACCAAAGTTGTTCAGAATGGTCTAAAACGTAAAATGCGAGTGGAAAATTTGATTTTGGAGACCAAAAATTTGTTTTCTCCCAAAAGTGAAAACAGAGCTTCCGCTACCTTACGTAGACTCGGAAGCAAAACAAAACAAATTATTTCTGTTCTAGAACCAAAAATTTCAACCATGTATTATGTTTTCTCCTCGATATTGATTCGAAATTCTATGAAAACATCAGAAATTAACAAGCGGTTGCAATTATGTTCAGAATGATTACCTGTGTGTAAACAATTATTTATATAACCATGCTCATAACTCAGTTTGTTGGACACGCACTTCGCCGTAGTTAACATAATATTGTTGGATAAATCGAGAGCTTTCGAACGAATGGTCAACGAATTTTGTGGGATGAAAAACGACGAAGTACCATTTCCCTAGCAGCGACTCGGTTGTAGGCGGAAATCACTGTAACACTATATGTTTCGTGCGCGGAAAAAAATTGACTCGCAAAATTTGCTAGGACCGCAGGGCTAAAACATGATACATGTTAAAAACTCAGTGACCCCTTAATTTTGAACAAAACTTTTCAAGAATCGCTTACTTTTTTCAGTGAATTTTCGGCTGTATACCATTAAATAATGGAACATATTTGAAGATTGTTTTTTAAAAATATTTTCCAGCAACTCAGCTTTTCAATGACCTATGCAATTTGTGTAAACCCTCGAAAGTGATCAATTGGGCGACCTTTTGTTGAAGACGTGAAAATCAATTTTTTTTTCAGAATATGTTCTTGGTTTACTTTAGACTGGACCATTCTATTGCGCTGGGGTTTCTATTGAACTCTTTTTCTGAATGTCTGTTTACCGAAAAGTAAGAATTTGTCTCAGCGGACAGGTGTGCAATAATCCGAAACTGAGTATTTCGACAGTGATTCCTTAATTTTTCACAGCAGTGTACATCACTGTAAACAATAGCTAGCTAAATATCAACTATAGCATGGATAATGTACCTAGCAATCCAGAAACGTTCACATCTTCTCTTACTTCTTAACCCCCATTTTGCATGAGAACGGGCAGTGGACGGAGTAGATCAATACAGCTTCCCAGGAGCAATCACGTTTCTCTGATTCCATTTATTTTATCCTTGGACATAACGGGTTGCATTAAACTACAAAAATGCGGTTTTTCTACTGTATGTGCATCATACAAACCCACATAACCATATTACACACATTAAAAAAGTTTTGCATCACCCTTATTTAGTCAAAAATATGCACGGGAAAAATTTGGATTTCGAATTTTTGAAAAGTGACTCTATTACAAGATAGAAACAACAGAAAAAACTAGGTATTTCGATAAGTTTCCCCATTTGAATTTTTTTTTAGAATACGGCAAAAAACTAAAAATTCACTTTTCTAAAAATTGTAGAAAAAACATAAAAAATCACTTTAGTAGTCTGTACTACCTCCTGTGGCTGTAATTAAAGCTTGCACGCGGCCAGGCATGCGCAATATGAGGTGAATAATTGCGTCTTGGCTCAACTTGCGCCATTCTTGAACAACAGCTTCCCTGAGTTCCTGGACGGTTGTAGGAACATTTGGTCGACTTTGAACTGCTCTGTGGAGCATATCCCAAACACGTTAAATGGGATTCATATCTAGAGAGAACGGCGGACAGTCCATTCTGTTGATATTCACGGTTCCATAGGCAGTTCTCTACGATTCTAGCCCTGTGAGGGCGAGCGTTGTCGTCGACTAAAACATAAATTTCTCCATAATTTTTGGCCATTGGTGTCACTATAGGCTGGAGGATATCCCTAAGGTACGAATTTGCATTTATCGTACATTCTATGCACTAGCTCGGTTCTGGAGTTGTGCATAACACCAGCCCAAAACATGAGAGAATCACCAGAAATCATGAAAACTGGCTACTCCCTGAATGAAGAAATTTTTCATTTTCTGACGAAACTCGCCTTGCTCTTGTACCAGACAACCACAGAGTGAGAGTTTGGAGAGTTCCAGGAGGGTCAAGTCGCTTGAGATCCCCCCTAAGCCGCGCTCAGCAACATGGTGGTTATGACATGTTTTGGGCTGGCGTTATGCACAACGCCAGAACCGAGCTAGTGCCCATAGGAGGTACGATGAATGCAAATTCGTACCTGAGGGATATCCTCCAGCCTACAGTGACACTAATGGCCGAAAGTTATGGAGAAAATTTCGTTTTAGTCGACGACAACGCTCGCCCTCACAGGGCTAGAATCGTCCAAAACTACCTATAGACCGTGAATATCAACAGAATGGACTGGCCACTGTTCTCTCTGGATACGAATCCCATGAATGTGTTTGGGATAAGCTCCACAGAGCAGTTTAAAGTCGACCAAATGCTCCTACGAGCGTCCAGGAACTAAGAAAAGCTGCTGTTCAAGCATGACGCAACTTGGGCCAAGACGCAATTAATCACCTCATAATGCACATGCGTGGTCGTGCGCTTTAATTTACAGCCAGAGGACGTAGTACAGACTACTAAAGTGACTTTTTTATGTTATGAAAAGTGAATATTTCAGTTTTTTGCCTCATCCTAAGAAGAAGAAGAAGGAAAAAAAAAAAAAAAAATTCAAATGGAGAAACTTATCGAAATAAAGTTTTTTCTGTTGTTTCTATCTTGTAATAAGAGACACTTTTCAAAAATCCAAAACCCAAATTTTTCCCGTGCATATTTTTGACTGAATAAGGGTGATGCAAAACTTTTTTTGATGTGTGTATCTTGGGGGTACAGCTCTTCAGCTGGGAAAATCTTTGGAACCCAAAGAAATGCGATTACGATACTTGCTCGAATTGACTACCGCCGAGGCTGTCTAGATTATTTTGTTTCTCTGGATATTCTGAGAATGCCATCAGTTTCAATTAAAGAATGCCTGGTTCTAGCTCATGAAAGTAAAACTGAATGGGAAGAAGGCCAATGATGTCCACGGTTACCGATCCCGACGTTGTGACAGTTTCGCTCCCAAATACAATAGACTAAAGAGAAGCCAAAATTTAAAAACTATTTGGCTATGAAGCTGTATTGGCCAATTGGACTTTTATTCTTGCCCATCCCAGTACTCGAGAGTATGGCTTGTTCCACTTTTCACTCAACGTGAACGCAAGCCGCTTGATAAACATTTTGCCACGTGACTGGATTTCTGCTAGTCCTCAAGTAAAGTTTGTCTGGAGTAGTTCATGACATTTTTCTATCACCATAGAGACATGTTATTTCACAAGTATGGCAATTCGTATTAATCTCTGGGCAATCGGTCTTTTTTTATCTTTTTTTTATGGAATGAATATGGTACAAGGATTGAATTCCAGATGTTTGACACAATCCATTAGGTCTAGGTGGACTTTATATATGGAAACAGTGAATCTTGATTGCTTCTGGGAAGCTGTATTGGTCTTCTCCGTCCACTGCTCGGTCTTATGCAAGATGTGGTTCAATAAGTGTTCCCAGACTCCCACTGCTGTCTGAACTATTGGACGCTCCAGAAAATTTTCCAAAATGGACTAGTACCGACCGACTATATGTAACGAATGCACGCAGCTACAAATGTGAAACGCAGAATGTTTCTCTACTGATTACGGGTAGAGAATAAATGTATTGTAGGGAAACACAAGTGAATGATGCGTGAAGTGCTAAATTGTATTATTATTCAGCAAGCCTGCCATTCAGACTTATTTGAGCCGGACTTTCTGTGCCTAATGACGTCTTATCTAACTGATAGGGAACAAACAGTTAGATTCAATTCATCTTTCTTGTCCAGCAGCAAATAGAATAGGAGTGCCGCAAGGGTCTATTCTAGGCCCTTTTTGTTATTTATTATTTATATAAATGAAATTGACGGAGCCATAGCAAATACCCACTTTGTTCGTTTTGCCGATGGCACGACGGATTTAACAGCGGGAAATACTTTTGATGAAGCTGTGGTTCTCAGTGACTTTGTAAATCTTTCAACTGCTGATTGGCTTCATCCAAATAAATTTTTCCGAAATACCACCAAGACTATCAATTTAGAATCTGAGCCTGTCAAGTTTCTGGGAGTATTTAATTGATCTTTTTTGACTTGGGCTGCGCATTGTGACAGCTGGTCGACTGTACAAAATCATACACTTGCTGAGAAGCCTATCGAAGTGCCCGAAGAGTTCCGCCATTGTTATTTCGGCTGTTACCACTCGCTGATGTCCTGTTTTATAATACACACATCAAAAAAAGTGTTGCTTCACCCTTATTCAGTCAAAAATATGCAGGGGAAAAATTTGGGTTTTGGATTTTTGAGAAGTGTCGAAGTTTTTCCTTTTATTTATTTATCACAGCATTTCAACTTCTTCTTCCTATAAGGATATAGACTTGACGATTTAGGCGGCATAAGTTGGATATGGATTTGTTGACAATTTTTGTATGATGGAAAACAATAAAAATTCTCTCTCTCTCTCTCTCTCTCTCCCCTCTCTCTCCCTCTCACTCTCTCTCTGTTTCTCTCACGCAAACGTCATTCAGTAAACAATCATCTAAATGCGAATACCATATGTATTCCAAGAAGCATGACTGTATTCATGAATGCAGACGAGATATTTTGCCTCGTGACTAGATTTCTGCTAGTCTTCACGCAACATTTGTGTGGAGCAGTTCACGACGTTTTTTTAAATCACCATGGCGACTTTTGATTCAGCAAGTATGTGATTTCGTAATAATTTCTTGGCAATTGGTGCTTTTTTGGTGATTTTTGATGGTGTGAATATGGTATAGGAACTGCACTTCTGACGTTTGACACAATTCGTTTGTTCCGGGTGGACTTTATATGGAAACAGTGAATCTTGATTGCTTCTGGGAAGCTGTATTGATCTTCTCCGTCCACTGCCCGGTCTTATGCAAGATGTGGTTCAAGAAGTGTTCCCAGGTTCCCACTGCTGTCCGACCATTTGGAGGCCCTAGAAATTTGTCGAAAATGGCCTATTGTTATGCGAAATGAACACGTGGAGCGGACACACGTGCCAGAACGGGGATATTCCACTCCTCCACCCCTTCACCAAGAAAAGGGTGGACATTGTGATGAAGGCGAGGCGGGAAGGTTGAGCTCCTGGTAGTTAGATGAGATCAAGAAGAGGAAGGAAAAGGGGATGATGAAGAGGGGGGGAGAGGGGGAAGCGAGATGAAGGAAGGAGGAAATGGAGGAACAGGGGGATAGGCTCCCTGTATTGATCCCAAGACCCCTTCTTATGCACTGGTCACTCCTAGAAGCTCCCCCTGCCCTCCCCCAGCTGCCCCCGTCCACTCCTGCTCAGTATGCAAGGTGAGTCCAGGGCGGTGGCAGGCCAGGGGGGGGCGGCAGGGGGGGCTGACCGGGAGAGCCTTTGCCAGGGGAAGGAGGTGACTACCGATCCAACGCTTTAAAACAAACGCCTCGCAGCTTCCACCCCCAGCATCCAACTATTTCCCACTATTAAATCCCTCGGAAACTTGAGGGTTAAAACTGCTATTTACCTTCCCACCACGACCGACAGTAAAACGAATCTATCCCAGAAGAGCTAGACTTTCTAAAACTCAAACCGAGATGAGCGAAAATATACCTCTTTTCCCGGATAATTACGAAACAGACCGTTTTATTAGGGCTTTATTCTGTAATAGCTCCAGGAATTCTAAGGAAATTTGTAGGAAATACTGTATTAATGGGCATGGATGTTGCTTAGTTCCTTGTTTTAGCAAATCTATCATTTACAGCCGACCAAAAGTGATAATGACCAGGGAAACCTCCAGTACATCGAATTTAGGGAATCCGGTGCGATAAGCTAACATTAAATTTTGCAAATTCCAACCGAATGTGCAAAAATATACCTCATTTCTCGTATAATTATAAAATAGACAGTTTTAAGGGTTTTTTTCTGTAGCCGCTCGAAGGATTTTAAGGAAATTCACTAGATATATCAAATGGCATTGATGGTCCACAGTACTCTTTGTTAGCAAAAATAATACTTATCTGCTTACCAAAAGAGATATTCGAAGAGAAAACTCCAGTAGATCGAATCTAGCTACAATGTGATAACATTAAAATTACTTATTGAAATATACCTCTTTTCCCGGATAATTACGAAACAGACCGTTTTATTAGGGCTTTATTCTGTAATAGCTCCAGGAATTCTAAGGAAATTTGTAGGAAATACTGTATTAATGGGCATGGATGTTGCTTAGTTCCTTGTTTTAGCAAATCTATCATTTACAGCCGACCAAAAGTGATAATGACCAGGGAAACCTCCAGTACATCGAATTTAGGGAATCCGGTGCGATAAGCTAACATTAAATTTTGCAAATTCCAACCGAATGTGCAAAAATATACTATTTCCCACTATTACATCCCTCGGAAACTTGAGGGTTGAAACTGCTATTTACCTTCCCACCACGACCGACAGTAAAACGAATCTATCCCAGAAGAGCTAGACTTTCTGAAAGACCAACCGAGATGAGCGAAAATATACCTCTTTTCCAGTATAATTACAAAACAGACCGTTTTATAAGGGCTTTATTCCGTAATAGCTCCAGGAATTCTAAGGAAATTTGTAGGAAATACTGTATTAATGGGCATGGATGTTGCGTAGTTCCTTTTTTTCTTCTTTTTTTTTTTTTTAGCAAATCTAACATTTATAGTCGACTAAAAGTGATAATGACCAGGGAAACCTCCGGTACACAGAATTTAGGGAATCCGGTGTAATATGCTAACATTAAAACTAGGTACTCATGCATTTTGTTTTGCAGATATATTCCCATATAAATATGATTGTATTTTCTTGAGTTTTTAAGGACGTATTTCTGAATATGACGAAATTAGAAACCATTTTTAGTTCAGTTTCCACCCCCAGCACCAACTATTTCCCACTATTAAATCCCTCGGAATCTTTAGGGTTAAAACTGCTATTCACCTTCCCACAACTGACCGGCAGTAAAACGAATCTATCCCAGAATAGCACCCTCACATTCTCGTGAAATGTCATCAAAATGTGATGAAAACTATAGAAAGTAAGCGCGTTACAAGGATTTGTGGACACACGCACACGGAACTAAAATGGTATAGAATGGTCTAACACATAAATTGCAAGTACACATTTTGATTTTGTTTTCATCTCCTGAAAGTGAAAACAGTGCATCCGCTACCTTTAGGTAAACTTGGAAGCGATAAAGCCAGTCCAGAACTATTAGAATTCTTTCTGAGTGTTGTGCAATACAGGGAAAAAAACGCCTGTAATTTTTGAGCTTTAAAAAAGATAATTTTGCAGAAATTATTTCTCAACTGTTGAAACCAGCGCTTTGAAAACATTGAACAAAACGAGAGTATTGAAAAAACTTTCTTCAAAGATCTTATTAGCAACTCTCAAGAGCTTTCCGTCTTCGAGCCTAACCTTCAAGGAAAGTTTTATAATTCTAAATTACAAGGCTTGGCAATTAATCGACCGTAATTTAAGAGCTTTATGAACGGAGAAATCTTAGTGTTGGAATAGTATTGTGTTAAGTAGTTTCTATTCGTCTTTTAAACAGCCTGTGTCAGGTGCTTTAAGAGCAGTTCATTTTTTTTAAGATTGGAATTTTAATTCAATGACAGCCCTGTAGAAATAGAGGATACATCCGTTACGGTGTTTTCTATTATAATGAGACGATTTAATATGAAAACTGAGGGAGAAAGTACGCAAAATATTGTTGGGATAATAAGAACAATCTTGAACAGTTCGTTTTCGTTCAAGTTTTGTTGATTTGTATAGTAGGAAATATTTTTTAAATTTATTTTAAGGTTTAAGCCGCACCTCAACAAGAAGGGTCATTAGCGGCATTGAACATGGTGTCTAAAGGGACACTGGAAGTAGCACGATTCTAAGGGGAGCCATGTTGCCATCCTTGACTAAAAAGGAGGGCCATCATGGACTCCACTGGCAACTCGAAGGGGGAAAAAGAGGGGTACAGCCCCCAAAGTGGGATAACAAAACCCCCAAAAATAAAGTAATACAACTAAGACTAGATGTAAAATAGGCTAATAACTATATACATGCTACTATATACAATCAACAAAGTGAAATAAAACTACGACTAGATGTATATAAATATGTCACAGATCAGATATCACAGTTTATCGGACCTTGTCTGGTCCGGATAAAACGCCAACCCGCTGAGGGGGCTGTTGCTGGACTCGCGTATAGTATATTATATTATATATTATACTGTAGTAGGCAATAAAATAGCACATTATCCTTACAATCCAATAATTAATATTCAGAAAAGTTAATGAACAGATTATTAATGGAAAAATAAACGGATTGCTAACAGGGCTTACCGATGTTGTACACATTTTCAACAATTGCCTTGTTTTTGCGAAACTTGTGGCCTAGTTTAGTGAAGTATAATTGAGGTATTCTGAGAAAAATGCTTGGCTTGAAAAGAACTTTTCAATGCTTCTGCTGCCTTGGTGGAATAGGACTGGTGTGTGAAGAATGATGATCAATGTGGACGAAATGGGTCGGTGAACGTGTACGACCCGCAACAACGATGTGTTGTGCGGTAGGGTATCACATCCGAAATCAACTCCTATCGAAATATTAGGAGTTCCTTTTCGAAATATTGTTCTTTCCGCACGATCTTTTCCCATTAACGCGGCAGCGTCTAGAGCATGCAACTGCAGAAAGATGCTAGCTCATCATGTATCTTCTACACACGTATTTTATACGTACACGCGAATAACAAGCCGCTATCATCTCTCTAATGTACCTTTAGTACTTCATCGTCAACGATTCTCTTGAATTCTAGATCGTGTAGAAGAAGATAGGATTCATTTTACTGTCTACATTATCAGTTACCTAGATAGGCATGGAATAGCGTCGAGTAAATTAATATAACAGACCTAGGTAAATTAGGATGTGCGCAACTCGAAGCTGCACGCTGACCTCGACACCCCCCTAGTGAACACCGTCATCAAAGAAATGTACAAGTCTCTGAACAGAAGTATGATGCAACATGAAAACCCGTTAATAGCGTCAATACCCGAATCAGCAACACCTCCATATCAAGAAGATTAAAACGGAAGAGGCCCCAAGACTCACTACTCCAACCTACGAACCGAAATTACCCTACGTAAAATATTACAAAAAAAAAAGTTCCTATAAATGTTTTCAATTCAAACAAACAGTTATTTATTCGTACAAACTTTCCTAGTGTAAGACAATAAATCGTTATATTATTTATTATATTAACTTATATTATACGATTTATTAACTGATTAGGGACAACCACTGGTAACATATTTATAAGGAATTTAGGTACCCCCCCCCCAGAGGTGCAATGGGGGCCTAAATCCTCATAAAAAGGTAGAGGAGAGTAAAGAGCATCCCGTCAGAGAGATACCACTCCTACTAATAGCTTTTAATGAGCCATGTTCGGAGTAGATTGGTTTTCCAGGGATCTGGATCGCCCATCCAACGCCAAACTCAGCTGCTAGAAAACACGAGGAAAGGCAGCGACGCCCGTTGTTTCACCAACGGGACGACGACAGCGCTATCTCTGAAGCCCTGACGGGACCTCGATGACGGTAACTCTGTTACACTCCTCCCCTTAAAGACATACTTGATTGAAGATCAAGTATGTTAACTAGGTGGAATAGTTAATAGCTGAGAACTGATGCTCATTCATAAATAGCTGCATTGGCGATTGAGGATGGGAAAAGAGAAATTAAAACAGGATGGATTGTCAATGAATCTTCATGGAATACTTCATTAGGTAATAAACCCCCAATCATAGATTGGAACAATCGGGACAAAACGGTGGCTCAACTATGGAGACTTATACCTTAGAAAAATAAAATTGATATAAATTAATTTGCCCAACATTGGGGACTTAAATTAATATGCCCAACTTTGGGGACTTAAATTGTGCTCTAACCTGGTAATTGACATAATAGCAATACTCAGGTGGCTAAAAATTGAAAATATAAATGGGGAATAAAAGAGAAATTATAAGTCAAAGACCAATGAAATTATTTATATACCAAAGGGTGATAATGGGAATTCCTTCTGGAACCCCGGGCCATGTTTCTTCTGAAACATTAACGCCCCAAAAAATAGTGGATTGGACTACTAGGCATTAGCCGTGCATAATCCAAACCACGCTCGCTCTACCGAGGAGAGTGTGACAGTACCGTAAGAGGTACCACTCCCGGAACGTAATGTGCAATGATCCGGGAGTAGATTGGTTTTCCAGTGATCTGGAACGCCCATCCAACGCCAAACCCAGCTTCTAGAAAACACGAGAAAAGGCAGCGACGCCCGTTGTTTCACCAACGGGACGACGACATCGCTATCTCTGAAAACGGAAGTTAGTGAAAAACGTTGTCTATTTCCACGAAAAATAAAGAGTTACAATGTTAAATCGATTTCGACGGTTAGGCCATCATCAGTAACAAACAATAACTGCCGATAACTGCCTATAGCATCTGCACAATAACTGCCTAACCGTCGAAATCGATTTAACATTGTAACTCTTTATTTTTCGTGGAAATAGTCAACGTTTTTCACTAACTTCCGTTTTGTAATGGGTTTCCACAACTTCGTCGCGAGTGATTTAGTTCGCTATCTCTGAAGCCCTGACGGGACCTCGATGACGGTAACTCTGTTACATATTAATTAAATTTATTTACTATAAACAATTACCAAAACTGTATAATCATTGAGTTGATAAGTTGATAATAAAGTTAAAACGCTGCAAATTATTTCACAAAGGTTTATTATTTTTTCAATTGAGTATTATCATAGTTTTAGTTGGCTAGCGTACGTCATAAGGCCCGTCCAGACTCCTCGGCGTATCCTATTTCGAGTTGCCACAACCTATAATTCTATAATTATATACGCATGTTTATATTTCTCGATTTGAGCTCCAATCTATTCAAATAGTTATTGCCTTAATAATATCATTATCTAAGCACGTACGAAAAGTCGAGAGGATATGTTATTAAATATGCGTAGGAAAAGCTTTGGTATTAACACACAAATATGACCTTGAAAAAAAAACATATATTCATGCCTCGAAGGAACGCCGGCGCCGTACCCACCACAAGGTGCCGCGGCGCCGGCGCCTCCTCTCACTCCACCGCCCGCTCACCCCCCCTCACCACCCACCGTGACCCCCTGCCAAGCGTGCCAGGCGTGCGCGCGTAGAAAAACACACTTTTTTGCCCGTTTTTGGCCCATAGCATCTATGCGAGTAAAGCGATCGGTATGGTTAAACGTTAGGACCAACTAGACCCCAAATGGAGTCTATGTGCGAAAGAACGGGTTTTTTAAGTCAATTCTTAGGCCTTTTATGGCCCGGACGGCGGACGGCGGACGGCGAACGGCGAACGGCGGACGGCGGACGGCGGACGGACATTTCAAATTTGGATTCTACGCACCTTGAAACGTAAAGTGACAAAGTTTGAGGGGGGGTTATAAAAATTTTTTGCTACACGATCACATAGGCTTATTATTGGAAATAATAAACCAAAATTCATGTATGCTTGAAGCCCGACTTTTATGACTAGAAGTAACTATATTATTTTTTGTGGTATAATGTAAGAGAGGACCATAAGGTCCTAATTGTATCACATTATTAAATAAACACAGTCAAACAGTCAGTCTCCCTCTCTCTCTCGTTCTCTTGTCTAGTACAAGAACGCAATGGTTCAATCCAATTCACATACCTACCTACTCCTATCACATTCGTCGAAGAAATGATCTGGCTTTGAAGTTCGACCGTTTGCGGGTATGCCAAAATAGCTCTAACTATCGGTTAAACCTTATAACCGATTTTCACCATCCTCTAATGCTCTCTTTCTCTCTCTATCTCCCTTCTCCCCCCCTCTCTCTCTCTTCCTCTCTCGCTCTTTTTAACAGAAGTCTGTTCGTCTTTCATTCATAACTGGCTGTAAGAAAAATACAACTCAATGAAGATAGGGGAAAAACCCGGGAAGAAAGACCCTAACAAAAAGGAAGACACCTTCAATGGTTTAGTTGCGGAATGAGCCGAGGTTGTAGTGAGAATGAAGGTGAGGAAGTGTTGGGGAGGGGGGGGGGGGTCTATCACTTAACCCTCAGACCGCACTTTTATAAGGAAAAAGACCCCAGGAGAAAAAGGAAAGGAAATAAAAGAGGCCTAGAAGGGACGGAAGGGGGGGGGGGGTTCGTCAAGCCCTTTAACTCGTGTCGCCACCCCGCTCCCCTTAACCAGTAACACCAGCACCAGTTAGGACCTTTTGGCCCATTAACACTTTCTGTTCTTAACCGGCCCGATACTCTCTGGAGGCCTGGGAAGGGTTCGACGTTGTTTCCTAAGCAGGTTGTCAAAGGCGCACGGTATGTATGGGGAGGTTGGAAAAAATCTAAAATTCAGACATGCAGCATCGTCTGTGCAAATTTTGTAAATGATCGTATTGTATCACTCTTCATTGTCTTGAAATTTGAGCACTTTGAATGCAAAACACTGCAAATTATTACACAAATGTTAATCATCTCTGTATTGGATATCCCTTCTTCATAGAACACCTGTCTATAATTATTAAACCCTATATTATACATTAGATATACTCGTATACAAAGAGAAATTGATGAAATTAAATAACACATCACACTTTCCTAATACTTAACACAAGCTAGCCCACCAACTGAAAATTAATTAGGTATATATAAAATGAATAACTTACCAACGCTTCTGAAGTCGATCTATACCTAGGTAACAAAGGTCACCTATAGGACAAACCCGGTTTCTTGAAGTGAAAATACCATAGGAATCATATCAGTCGATAAGAACGTCGTAGTTGCAAAGTTCCACCAGTTAACATGGAATCATGTTTTAGCGATGGATCCCCCGCCGAAAAGTGAGATGAAAGTAGCGCCAATAATTGTGATGATTTCCGCTTACAACCGAGTCGTTGCTAGGGATATGATACTTCGTCGTTTTTCATCCCACAAAATTCGTTGACCATTCGTTCGAAAGCTCTCGATTTATCCAACCATACTATATTAACTACTGCGAAGTGCGTGGCCAACAAGCTGAGTTATGAGCATGGTTATATGAATAATTGTTTGCACACAGGTGATCATTCTCAATTATTGATATTGTGAACATGATTGCAACCGCTTGTTAATTTCTGATGATTTCATTGAGCTGGTGTTTCGATTATGTGATTCATAGCAGGTGATCCGAATATTGCGAGAACGGTTTGATTTGTGAAGCGGTGGTTAAATCATTTTAATAGGTAATTTCTATACTTTACACTATAGGAAGCTGTAATTTCGTATGTAGCCTCTTTAGCCTCTTTCTATAATAAAGTGAATGTTTACTCGCGAGTTTCTATTAGGAGATCATCATCTCACAAGAGCTCAATCGTCGTGATCATTTCTATAATAAAGTGAATGTTTACTCGCGAGTTTCTATTAGGAGATCATCATCTCACAAGAGCTCAATCGTCGTGATCATTTCTATAATAAAGTGAGAGCGAGGAGCTAAAACATGATTCCATGTTTTTTACATTTTAGCAGTCAGGCTCAAAGTAATAACATCCGGGGGGGGTCCAGGGGGGCGAAGCCGAGTTTTTTTTTCCTTTTTTCTACCTTTTTGCCAATTGTTATTATTATTTTTAAAATTGAATTTCTACTACTTTTTAAAAATAAAACTCCCCACAAAGGCGGAGGGGGCACACCATTAAATTGAACAATAAACAAATAAATTAAAATGTAGGGAGGACGCCCTGGTTTAGCCGACGCTCTAGGGTTGATGGAAGTGACAGGAGGAAGAGAGGTATGAAAGAAAAGAAACACACTCGCACATGTACACACATATACCTATGGTTTTTTCACGGATCCGGTAGTACAATGGTCTGAAACGGATTTTTATAAGGATACTTTTTTCTCATGCTTGGGTTGTCTCCCACCCCCCTGGATCAATTCCAATAGGCGTCCCTCTAGTGAACGAAACCTTGCCTATGAGACAGCTTCGGAGGGGCGACCTAAAAAGCGAGACGCAAACGCTTACCTGGGCCCCGATCCCACAACCCAAAAACATATCCACGTTAATATAACCCCAACTCAACTTTTGCCATTTCAATTTTTACTTGTCACCTCCTCAATTCCTCCGATTCTCTTCCTCTTCCAATTCCTTTCATTTAACCCTCTTCCCCTCTTTCCGTCCACTTTCATTCGGTCTCTCGAGCCCTCTCTAGGGTCAGTCCCTTAACCTTCTGACTCCTCCGAGAGGCCCTTCAGGATTAAAAGGGTCCGGCAGACCCTGATCAACCTCGGAGAGATAAAGTCCAGAGGCGTGCGAGAGGAAGGGGGGGGGGGGGGGGGGTCAAAGTGAAAACTCGGGCGGGTAATAGAAAACTTCGATTCAATTCATATCAGCCGCAACCTCAAGACAGTTATGTTTTTATGTTTTACTTAAAACAAAATCGCCTAATTCTAAGGCACTAGAATACCAATTTATTCCCTACCGTCAACTCATACAACTTTGTGCACCCCGTTCAACATTGTGCCAATCTCGTTTTTTGAACCTTATGCTCTCTAACGGTAACAAACTTGAAGTTATTAGTTCGAGAAAATTCCCACGAGCAGCGGGATGGTAGAAGAGGATGCCGACGCTTCCACAAGTCTTCCCTGTGGATTTCAGTGCCGGCAAGGTAGCTCTTTCTCTAGTCCACTAAAAGGGAATTGTTCAGTTTGTGCTGGGAGTCTCCTTTGGATGAGTATGCTGCGGATTTCTGAATAGTCTGGTAAGTTCATATTTTCATCCCTATACTGTCAGCTACCAATTACAGTATTTGCTGTTATCAAAAGTTTATTTGTTTCTATGATATGACCAGATATGTTAGAAACGGGAACTTAGGGGTACAACTTTGTGCCACCGTTTTTTTATTATTTCTGCAATAAAATTTAAGGCTTTCTCGTTGTATTTTTACAGAAAATGGGTGCTCAGAATCGGAGAAAGGTGGCTGGACGAGTTGAAGATTTTTTGGGATATTTTTGTATGAATTGTTAAGATTTTATAATAAAAACGAACAGAAAGTTGCCTTGCATTGATTTTTATATTCTCCTTGTTTAAAAAATCGAAAAAACACTAAAAATTCCGAGGGCAAATTTTTTTTTGTATTACGTTGCAAAGTCAACATGCTGATTAACAAGATTCAGACCGCCACAATGAGCCACATTAGGTTTTTCATTTCATTATGGGCTAAAAAAGATGGTGGCTCAAAGTTGCACCTTCCTGGGGTAATGAATGTGCCACGAATAAATAGTTCCCCTTCTATTCGCTGAACAGATGGAATTTTTTCCTTAGCGACATTTGATCACTGAGATGTGTAAGTATCTTGGGTGAACATTTCAACGAGATACGACAACAAATAAAGTTCTGACACTCAAAAAACCAAAAAAGTGGCACAAAGTTGTATGAGTTGACGGTACGATTTCTGGCCTAATAAACAAACACTATTTTAGTCAATTTAATTATTGTAAAAAGAATAAAAAATAAATAAATTATAAAAAAATGAACACGGATATTTATACATCGGCAATTGACTGAGAGCTCTAATCAGGCAAAATTTCATCTGTTAAACAAGCAGCTCAAAAAAAGCACATACAGATCTTAGCTTGAAGAAAAAGAAGGTGATTGTGAGGATACGAGGAGGGTTCAAATAATGTATTTCTATACAGTTCAGCATTGATAGGTTCATTCCTATAACGCTTGGAATTACCCAATTCACAATGTTGAATAGTATCATAATATGTTGTTGCAATAAAAATTTGAGCAATTTGAGTGCGAGGAAATTGTAAAAAAAAAAAACAATATTATGGCGAAAAACAGATTACCCACTAAATAAAATTCTGCGATTCAAAAAAGATTGTGGATTTTTAATTTTTTTTTGCAATTTTTATAGATTTTTCAGCAAATTTTAATGAAATTCAAGCACAATTTTCAGCATAATTTTGTGCGAAAATTTTTTAATATCCTAGTTAATCGTTGATAATTTTGTTTTGACTAATATTCCGCTAAAAAATACAAATTTAACGATTTTTGGCCATTTTTTGCTACTAGTGATTCTAAGTGATGCCAACATGATGAGCCCATTTTTTTTTAAATTTGACCAAAAGTGCTGGCCATCCTTTCATTTGGAAAGCTTGATTTTTGGCGCAAGAATTATCTCAATCCTAGTGAGAGTTATCGCCTGGAGTGAAACACGCGCGCGCACACACACACACAATATTTGCATATATATGTTATATGAAAAAGCACAAACTTCGGAAATCGTTTCAGATTGCCTCAAAAAAGATTTCAAGAAAGAAATTCTTCCAAAATTTTGGAGTCATTGCAATAGCTTAATTTTCTACGAAAATTGTTTGCACTTTGGTGGTTGATATCAAAAACCTTTAAATGGTAAGTTCACTTTATTTTTCAAATGCTATTCAATGGGGGAATCGACTTTAAATTATCACTAAGTACACCTTCCTAATCGCGTTTTTCGAAAAGGAACCCCCATTTTCTATTTTATTTTATATTGATATATTGAATATTTTCAACAACACAATATTTCTCAATTGGCGCTAATTCTATTCCTTTTCGACTTGAGTTGCTAAAATTTGGATAAGATCTTCTTTGGGTGTTGGTAGAGTGTAAATCCAACTTGAAAACTCATTCTAACACGCACAAACAACTAATAAATACTTCCCTCAACCACCTGGATTCTAAGCAAATTCCATAACAAAAGTGCGGGGTCCTTTAAGTGCATTTTTCAGCATAAATTTGTGAATAAATGTTTTCAATGTTCTAGTTCATCGTTGACTAACTTCCTTTGATTTAAAATCTGCCAACGTGTTCATCATTTCACTTGTAAAGCTTAATTGAACGGAATTCTTACCTCAATACTAAGGATCGTCTGGAAGGATATATATAGGGTGTCCTCAAAAACGTTCCCTTCCAGCTACAACCGTTAATACCTAATGTGTCAAACAAATAAATTTTTTTTCAATCCTAATGTTTTTTTGTAAGGCTCTCCAAAATGACAAAATTGTGAACTGCGCACGGGCGCAAACGTGCGCAATTGACATCAACTTTGTTATTTTAAACAAGAATCTCCATTTTTTATTGCAGGTTTGAATATTTCGTGAAATTTCATGATAAAATGATCCATCACTGGATTTTTTAAGTGCGCGCAAACGGGCGCATTCCTCTTTGAAAGTGAAATAAATGTCGAACACTGAGTTCTTGAAGGGACTGAATTGCCACACGTAATACATGATTTCGAAGTATTAGCATGAATATGCTTTAGCCGTGACCTAACTACCGAAAAATGTCCCACGAGAGTGCAACGAAAGTAGCGCCAATAATTGTGATGATTTCCGCTTACAACCGAGTCGTTGCTAGGGATATGATACTTCGTCGTTTTTCATCCCACAAAATTCGTTGACCATTCGTTCGAAAGCTCTCGATTTATCCAACCATACTATATTAACTACTGCGAAGTGCGTGGCCAACAAGCTGAGTTATGAGCATGGTTATATGAATAATTGTTTACACACAGGTGATCATTCTCAATTATTGATATTGTGAACATGATTGCAACCGCTTGTTAATTTCTGATGATTTCATTGAGCTGGTGTTTCGATTATGTGATTCATAGCAGGTGATCCAAATATTGCGAGAACGGTTAGATTTGTGAAGCGGTGGTTAAATTATTTTAATAGGTAATTTCTATACTTTACACTATAGGAAGCTGTAATTTCGTATGTAGCCTCTTTAGCCTCTTTCTATAATAAAATGAATGTTTACTCGCGAGTTTCTATTAGGAGATCATCATCTCACAAGAGCTCAATCGTCGTGATCATTTCTATAATAAAGTGAATGTTTACTCGCGAGTTTCTATTAGGAGATCATCATCTCACAAGAGCTCAATGGTCGTGATCATTTCTATAATAAAGTGAGAGCGAGGAGCTAAAACATTTTTTTGTTTTGAATGATAAACAGTGTTCAGAGGCCGATGGGGGGTCGGGTTCAGAGAATCGACGAGGAGTGAGTCGTGTACGGCTAAAGCATATTCATGTTTTTTAATTTTAGCCGTCAGGCTCAAAGGAACTGTGGCTTTTTTTTCGTGCTGAACCTCGTGATGATGTTCATTTATTGATATTTGTAACACCAACTTGGGAAAACACCGAAAAAACTGCATTGTAGTACGCTTTGTGCTTTGGGGAAATGTGTAAGAAAAGTGCAATTCTGGTCAGTTTTTCGGTGTTTTCCCAAGTTAGTGTTGCAAATATCAATAATTGAACATGATTACGAGGTTGAGCACGAAGAAATACTCCAAAATCATGTAATAGATGTGGCAATAAAGTAGGTACCTTCAAAAACTCAGTATTTTACGTTTATTGCACTTTTAGAGCGGAATCGTGCACATTTGGAGCGGAATCGCGCCCGTTCGCCGCAATTAAAAAACCGAGTGTTGTATCATTTCTTCATAAAATTTCACGTAGGACTCAGATCTGCTATAACAAATGGGGTTCTCATTTAAAACAACGAAGTTAATGTAAATTGCACACGTTTGCAATGCGCAATATAGTCATTTTTGAGATCGTTAAAAAATACATTGAAACGGAAAAAAAAAAAAAAAAGTTTGACCCATTATTAAAGATTTTAGCTGGCAGGACGTTTTTGGGGACTATACAGGGTGATTCCCTCGCAGATGCAAAAAAAAATTTGGGTGAAACTACATCAGAAATGGAGTAAAATGACGCCAACCGCATATTTTTATCTCAATCCGTACTCGAGATATTATTTTTTAAAGGTTTTTTCAGGAATACCGTGTTTTTTTTCATTTTAAACTCGGATTTCTCCACTTTGCCTCATTTAATTTTAACTTTCAACCTCATTTTCGGTATCAGCATTAAATTTCCTATAAGAATAGTGTACTTTGGTTCTTAAAAAGTACCATCCGAAGACCCTCACATCAGCTCAAACGTTGACGATTTTGGAAAAACAATATTTCTGAAAATCTTTAAAACTTTACTACTCTTTTAAAAAGAATCCTGGAAATTGGCAAATCTCATGAAAACTGCTTCATCTAATATGCTTTCCAACGGTATTATCAATTTTACTTTTATTTTGTTATTTAGGGGAGAAAATAATGTTTTAATGTTAAAAAATGTGGGTTTTTCAATGAAATTGTTGGTTTTCTCGAAAGATGACCCTCCATGAACCAACGAGTATGGGGTCGGTTTCTATGTATTTTTTCTCGCTGGATCGAATGGAAACTCTTGCAGATCTCTCAACTACGTTATAATCGAGTTTTACACTTTAATTAACTAGTTTTACCCCATAACACACATACATTAAATCGTAACAAACAAACTAAACATTTGCGATTTTAAGTGTAAAACTCGGTTATAACGGAGTTGGAGAGATCTAAAAATGTTACCATTCGATACAGCGTGAAAAAATACATAGAAACCGACCCCATACTCGTAGGTTCATGGAGGGTCATCTTTCGAGAAAACCAACAATTTCATTGAAAAACCCAGATTTTTTTTTACATTAAAACATAATTTTCTCCACTAAATAACGAAATAAAAGTAAACTTGATTATACCGTTGGGAAGCATATTAGATGAAGCAGTTTTCATGAGATTGGCCAATTTCCAGGATTCTTTTTAAAAGAGTAGTAAAGTTTTAAAGATTTTCAGAAATATTCTTTTTTCAAAATCGTCAACGTTTGAGCTGATGTGAGGGTCTTCGGATGGTACTTTTTAAGAACCAAAGTACACTATTCTTATAGGAAATTCAATGCTGATACCGAAAATGAGGTTTAAAGTTAAAATTAAATGAGGCAAAGTGGAGAAATCCGAGTTTAAAATGAAAAAACACGGTATTCCTGAAAAAGCCTTTTAAAAATCTTATCTCGAGTACGGATTGAGATAAAAATATGCAGTTGGCGGCATTTTACTCCATTTTTTATGTAATTTCACCCAAATTTTTTTTTGCATCTGCGAGGGAATCACCCTGTATATATAAAACGTTAAATTCAGAATGTCTCAAAACTGATTTCAAGGAAGATGATTTTAGAAAGATTTCATTTTAAAATTCCTGGAGCCATTGCAATAGCTTCATTTTCTACAAAAATTTGCTAAATTAAATCTCTAAGAGGAACTATTTGTTGAGAATTAGTTGTAGAATTCATCCCTTCATGGTTTCTAACCAAAAGCGCTAACACCCAGATATACATATCGCTAGATATATATATCTATAAGATAAACCTACCTTGATATTATCAACTACCTATCTTTCGAAGAAATTATTGATTTTTTGCAAAGATATTGTTCAGGAATGAATGTTCATACAGGCAGAAAAAATTATGAACATTTGTTAACTTAAATAAATTTGTGAGTCGAATTTAATTTGTAGTAAAATTTGTTGAAAATTGTTGAAAATTTGTCGCGTGTTTTGTTGTCCAGTGAGAATTTGTTCCTCAGAAGAGGAGTCTCTACATGTGATGTGGGAGTAGAGTTTTCGACCTCGAGCTGAGTTGAGATGCCGGCAAGGGTCCAGGGAGTTAGGAGGAAAAGGGCGGATGGAGGACGGAGCGGGGGGGAAAGGCGGATGGAGGGCGAGCGGGGTATGCAAATAGGGGAAAAGCCGAAGGGGGAAAAGGGCTCGGCGCGCGGGGGGGTTGGGGGACGTTAGGTCCAGGGGTCCGTTGCGCGCGCACTCCGCTGTCCATTCGATTTCAAATGACCACGCGATTGCCTCCTTCCTCTTACTTCGTCCGAAATTCACCTCCAAGGACCCTCCTCGTCCTCCCCTTTTCGCAAGCTTTCCCCCTCCTTTCCCCCTCGTCCACCATCCGCCCTTTCAACCCCCCCCCCCCCCCCCGCCTCTTCTTCCCGCATGTCCGCCACTTTCACTGGCCCTTTCTCCCCGGGGGTTGTGTGAAGGGGTTGAGGTGGCCGGCGTGAAGGGAGATGAAGAAGGGCGGATGGAGGACAAGGTGGAGGACGGGGAGGTATTTGCTATGGAAACCTGCTTGTTCCTCCCAGTATGGGATGGAAAACTGCTTCCCAGATCATTGGACCTACCCAAGTCATGTATAGAAAACGTCAATCCAAATTGGATCTCGGAAAGACAAAAATGAATCACTCACCCATGAAAATCAATTTCAAAAATTTCCCTGGTACAAATTCAAAATCTGTACAGTTGCCGAAATTTGGTTCGTGGCTCACCAAACTATTTATTGAATTATAACGACAGCAATTGAAGGTAGAGCACAAGGTGTTAACTTGATGTTCAGTCACTTAATAGATTGAAAATTTAAGAAAAAGTCCAGTCATGCAGCATGACGCCATGAGCGAATTTTTCATGAAGAAATCTTCGACACTTCAGTCGCTGTTGACGGCCGAGCGGAGCGAGGCCTTGGGTCTGCGTCCTAGTACGTACATAAATAGAACTTCTTCATAATTTCATGGCTGATATTTTCTAAGCCACAGTCAGTATTAAAGCTACATCAAGTCCTAAAACAGTTGCGTAAAACATTAAAGAGAGCGACCGAGAGAATCGGAGGACGGAATATTTCACAGAGTACACTCATCAGTTGTGATTACATTTTTTTTTTTTTTTTTTTTTTTTTTTTAAAGCACCTACTACCTACGTTTTAAACATCATGGTTCTAGGATTGGTTATACAGGGATACTTCCATAAGAGTAGTTCAATCTGAATTTGGACAATGTTTCATGCAAATATTACGAGCGAACGGCATTATTTCGATTATTGACTGATTTTTCAACTTTGAAATTTTTCAAAACTCGATACATATTCTTATAGGAAATTTTACGCTGATTCCGAATATACCACATGTTAGTATGCTGAAAAAATTATTTCGCACAACAAATCGCAAAAAACAGGCTATTTTGAAATTTTTGACTACATTTTTGAAAATTTCAACCCGAAGATGTAATCCGATCATGCTGGCCAACGAACTTGAACTTTCGTTTTGTGTCCTTAACATTTTAAAATTTGTTTGAAGTTTCTAGCACAATTCTACGGACAGTTATCGTCTGGAATGACACATACATACATATAAACATACATACATACATACATATATACATACATACATACATACATTAAAAAATGCGTTAAACTTCAGAATATGATTCAGAATAGCCTGAAACGGATTTCTGCATAAATTTTTTTCAAAAATTCACATTCTACAAATTTTGAGGAGAGAGCAATAGCTTAATTTTCTTCAAAAATTCGCTAATAATTTTCTTCAAAAATTCGCTAAAAACAACTTTGACCAAAAAAATGTACCTACGTGATTGCATGTTTGAGCGGAGCAGAGGGGGGGACATGATTAAAAAAAAATATGAAATAACTCAAAAATGTTAGGAAATGTTCATGATTTTGATGAAATTCATTCGAGGTTGAGCGATTTTGAACAATTTCTGGATTTTTCCATATTCACTTAAATAACAAAAATTTTCATCGTTTTTCATATTTCTGACGATATATTGGGGATCGGATGGAAAATCCATTATTTTTTCAGAAAATCAAGCATCACAAAATAAATGATGAGTTTAAAGTACAGCACATTTGAAAATAGATGTACATCTAGCGAGATTGGACGATGACGCTTGATGGATTTTATGTTTGAACATGCACAGAGTGAAGTATTGATTTGTGGGCAATCACGCTCATAGTGGATAATTAGAGTCTAACTTTTACATTCCCGTAAAATTTAGCTTGTTACAAGGATTTGCGGACAAACACAGACAAATTTGTGGACAAAATTCTCCCTGAAGGTTGAGACAGCACACCATGAAAAAGAAAAGAAAAACTATTTGAACTAAATTGTGGGGAGGACGCCTAGGCTTACCAGACGCCAGCCCTATGGATCAAGGAAGTTGAGGATGGAGTGATGAAAGGAAGTGCCGTTATAAATAGACCACTAGTTGAGGTAAGAGGCCTAAAGGACATGGGTGGTAATACCACGAAGCTCTCCTGCCGAGATGCCCAACTCGAGTCATCCCATGGCACTTTTCTTGCACCCCACCCTGCACTGTGACATATTCATGGCCATGACATATGTTAAGCCAGCACTCCTTTTAGCTGGATATCGCTTGCTGCAGTAATTTGCATAATACTTTTAAATCTTAGTCTGCCAGATCTGCTCCATGTCCCTGCTGCCACTCAAAAGCTGGACATCCAGGATTATAGCAGACGCAATAACCTTAGCAGCAACAATATCCGGCTTCTTACTCTGATCACAGACTTCTCTAAGCCATTTGATAGGCTATCCCATCAGCTCATTATATCATGTATAAAATCACTGGGCGTTTTTGGATGGTTTCTCGGCTGGGTGGCGAGCTACCTGGAGGGTCGCACTCTGTTGGTGCGTTTGAGGGATATGATCTCAGTACCATTCCTTGCGTCTTTTGGGGTCCCCCAGGTGACCCTTAGCCCCTTGCTCTTTCTCTTGGTCATTAACACAGTGTGCACAGCCCCCCATAATGTCAAATCCCTTCTCTTTGCAGATGATTTGAAAATTTTCCGAGTCATAGAGTCCCAGGCAGATTGCCAGATCCTCTGGCATTCATTGACTGCTCTTGGTGGATGGTGTTCATCCAGTGGCCTGGCCCTTAACTATTCAAAGTGCTCAGTAATGACGTTTCATCGCTCTTCTGCTCCACTGATTCCAGACTACACAATTGGAGCCTCATTGCTTGGACGAGTGTCATCAGTTCGGGATCATGGTGTGATACTGGATCACCAGCTTACCAGCTTACATTTCTTTTATCTCGAGCAGGGCGATGCATGTGCTGGGTTTCATCAAGCGAAATACAAGGGAGTTCAAACACATGCCTGCTATAGTAGCTCTCTACAAGTTACTAGTACTCCCAATCCTAGAGTTTGCTTGTGTGGTCTGGAGCCCGTACTACAAGTGTCATATTTATTGACTGGAGAGAGTGCACAACAGGTTCCTACGTCACGTAGCTTTTAAGCTCCATACTCCCCAGGATATGTGTGCTTTAGGAGTCTCAATGAGCACTGTGGTACACTCTGTCTCCAATTCAGAAGGTAGTTCCTCCATAAGCTGCTGTTGGACCGTATGGACTGTCCTTCACTCCTTGCAGAGTTGAAGCTCCTAGCGCCCCACCTGGCTTCCAACTCAAATGACTTGTTGTGGTCTCCATTTACACCAACCAATTACATGTACAACCACCTGTTAGCCAGACTGCCAAGGAAAGCAAATTATGAAATGAACCTGTGCACTGAAATTGACTTTTTTAATGTCTCCCTGCCAATTTTACTGCAAACTTTGTTCATCTTATTACGCCATAACCTTGTAACTTAGCACCTAACTAATTTTCAATTACGTTCCCAAATTATCTGTGCCACATTTCTTTCTTTATATAACATTTCCAAGCCAAATGAAACCTTTTCCAAGTCAAATGAAACCTTTTTCAAGTCAAATGAAACCTTTTCCAAACCAAATGAAACCTTTTCCATATCAAATGAAACCTTTTCCAAACCAAATGAAACCTTTTCCAAACCAAATGAAACCTTTTCCAAATCAAATAAAGCTTTTTCCAAACCAAATGAAACCTATTGAGAAAATGAGTGAACTGAGGTACCTAGATAGGTAGGTACCCACTCACATTCAACAGTCAGAAATTTCTCAAACGTACTTGTTTCCCATTCTACTAAGGTGAGATCCACTTCGGTAATCCTATGCCTGAAATTCATCGAATTTTCATTTTGTCAACGTCTTTCTATGATAGGTACTCGTACAATTGCATCTACCTGCAACTTGCAGGGTACCTACCTGTCTAGGTACCTACCTCAGTTCACTCATAGCGAATTTTTGAAGAAAATTAAGCAATTGTTCTCGCCTCAAAATTTGTAGAATGTGAATTTTTGAAAAAATGTTATGCAGAAATCCGTTTCAGGCTATTCTGAATCATATTCTGAAGTTTAACGCATTTTTTAATGTATGTATGTATGTGTCATTCCAGACGATAACTGTCCGTAGAATTGTGCTAGAAACTTCAAACAAATTTTAAAATGTTAAGGACACAAAACGAAAGTTCGTTGGCCAGTTCGGGTTGAAATTTTCAAAAATGTAGTCAAAAATTTCAAAATAGTCTGTTTTTTGCGATTTGTTGTGCGAAATAATTTTTTCAGCATACTAACATGTGGTATATTCGGAATCAGCGTAAAATTTCCTATAAGAATATGTATCAAGTTTCCAAAAATTTCAAAGTTGAAAAATCAGTCAAAAATCGAAATAATGCCGTTCGCTAGTTGTAAAAATCGGTAATATTTGCATGAAACATTGTCCAAATTCAGATTGAACTACTCTTATGTAGCGACTGAAATGTCGAAGATTTCTTCAAAAATTCGCTCATGGGATCATGCTGCATGACTGGACTCTTTTCTCAATAGGTTTCATTTGGTTTGGAAACAGTTTCATTTGATTTGGAAAAAGTTTCATTTGGTTTGGAAAAGGTTTCATTTGGTTTGGAAAAGGTTTCATTTGATATGGGAAGGGTTTCATTTGGTTTGGAAAAGGTTTCATTTGACTTGCAAAAGGTTTCATTTGACTTGGAAAAGGTTTCATTTGGCTTGGAAATGCTATATTTCATTTATTTATATGTCAGCCTGTTATGTAAACTTTCGCTGTTAACCTTCATTTTTTGTCGAGCGGTTTATTTATTTTTTTATTGCACTATTTCAGTTATTAAATGAAATGATTTCAATGAAATAAATAAATCACTCAGCATACAATATAGTCTGTCCCGTACGGGTTAGGTGTGACAATGAACTATTTCCCACGTAATTAGCAAAGTTAGGTATTGACAAAATATTTATTGGAAAAAAAATACAAAGGTGAAGCCACAACTTCGTATAATTTAAAATAAGTACATTGTTCAATTTATATATGAAAACAAACTATAGCAATACTCCATAATGATTCACAACAAGTTGTCTCTTTCATTGCCGGATCTTCTGGTCTGATTTCCACCTTGGACTTTTGTATGATTCTTCATGAGAAGGGAGCAGGATGAGTAGCCATTCTACTCGTGGGTTGCCCTCTTCAGGACATACTTCTTGGTTGACATCAACGTTTAATATTTTCATTCTCCATGAGTTGGCTTCAGCTTTCGGGCCCATTCTGTCGATTTCTCATTCTTTGGGCGTCAGTATATTGTCAGAAGGTACTCCTTATCAACCCTCCACCAATCAGCACTCTCTCTGAATCCCACCCAAGAATGAGGCCAGGAATCCCCAGCCTCTTGAGTGGTACAGCCAAAACCTCTGCCCAGACACCTCGCCAGGTCAAAACCATCAGAATAACGGCCACAGAAGTTATGTCGGTGTCTGCTAATATTGCAACAGCTCTCAGGACACTGAGAGTTGAATATTTCGCTTTCTTCTGGTTATAAACCTGATCCAGAAACCACTTCCACATCAATAACTGCAACATTTTCGTCCTCCTTGAATACAATCAGGTCTGGTTTCTATGCCCGTCCTTCAAGACTGAAGTGTGGTTCGGCAAACACCCTCTATCCTTCCTTCTTAGCAGCATTATCTTCCTTGATATCCCTCAGGCATTTGACAAAGTTTGGCATGAGGGACTCAGTTACTGTTTGGTCACCCATGACCGGCCAAGACCCGAGCCTAGCGTTGCGTCAACGACAACTGAATTAGTTTGCTTCAATGATTGAGATGATAGATACATATGGAGCCGGAGATATGGAACCGGCCGATGAACTAGTTCATCGCAGATAGCGAGGGGCGCCACACTCGGGAGGAGTCAACTGAAATAATTAATTAGAACTAATTCATGTGCTGCGTTTAGTAGTAAATTAGTTAGTTGATACACAACCTAATTCATATAAGTCATGAGCAAATAAGGATAGAATATAGCAGTGGCCCCTTTCGTCATCAAGCAGGCTGCGCTACTGTGTTTAGTGGCAGCACTGTCCCTGGGCGCGGAATTTTGGGAATCTGCCAAATACAATTGCTTGATACAATTTCATTCCTTGCTGAGTTTCCACGTGCTACAAGAGTTCGACCAAGAAAAAGCAATTTAAATCTGATCTAGTTCTTTATTGTAAATTGTTGTTGTGGATTCTTTTGAGGATATAGATCGGTTAACCGTTGGTTTGAAGTTGATATTCTATTTAAATCACTTGTTGCCGTCGTTTCGCAAGTTGCCGAGAATTATCCGGAATTTTTGTTTTGCCCCGATTAGTTCACAACGAGTTTAGTTCTATCGGCTCGGCGGAAATTCTGTTAAAGCTAGAGTTAATCCGTTTAATGGATGAGAAGTAAAAGGAGCTCTACGTCAAGATCAAGTCGTGGTAAATGAAATCTGTTGCCACACTCCGCATTGAACAACCCACGGATCGTGTCCAGCAACTGATTCAGAAGTACATTGCGCTTGGCGAGCAGTTGAGTTCAGAATTAGATCAGATCGAATTAGATGAGAATTGCCGTGATCATCTAGTGCGACAAATGGGTGAGTTATTAGTTGCCTTAGCCTTGATGCGGATGCCTCTCATTCCTGGTTGAAGTCAACGATATTGAGAAGGATGATTTAGCTTTGTTCCTGCTATTTGAAGCATTATTTTTTCGCTTGGATAATACCCTGGCGGAAAAATTCAACAGGAGTTTGCTACGAGCTGATGAGGTACCCACCGACCAATCACTCCTGGAGTTCATAGAACATGAGTTAAAAGTCTCTAGAATGTTGCCTCCTGCCACTCAGCCTTATAAGGCTCCTGAGCAGATAAGGAAACCCGCCTTCAGATCTCGAATAGAACCTACTGTACTGTTGGGACTTCCAGAGGATGGATGGAGCCAGAAATGTCACTATTGTTCAGGGGGACATTTTCTCTACCATTGCCCCCACATTCCGGATGCTTCCCGCTAGGAAGCGCATTGAAGCAGTTCAGGAAGCGGCCGTAGGTTCAAACTGTTTCTCGTTCTGCCATGTAGTTCAGCGCTGTCCGACATAGCGAGTCTGTCACTGACAAAGAAGACATCATGCCCTGCTTCACGAAGAGGATGATGTCGTCATGCCACCAAAGCCAGAGGTACAGGGAAGTTGGTCATTAATGAGTCTAGGATCCCCGTCCCGGTTCCATATCGGTAGCCCTGCAAAAATTGCCCATTTTGGACTGTTATGAATGGAAACTCGTACAGATCCCTGCTTTTTGGGGTGTGGGCCCCGATGCTCTTATTGTAACATACACAGCTATTCTCCCCATCTTGTCTAATGCAGTGAGTTTTTTGCTTCCTCACTAACGAAGTTTAGGAAGCTTTGTTTTGCGTTTCAGAGTTTTCTGATCAATTAGCGAATTTTCTTAGAAAATAATTTTGGATCCGTGTTTGACTGTGGTAAATCCATGTTGCGCTCAAAACTATACCAAGTTCAGTTCGATTCCGATGAAATTTTCAGGGATTGTGCGGGTTATTTCCTAGACGGTCCCCAGTAATTTTCAAAGCCTTCGAATCAACAATAGTCTGTGCGCATGCGCAAACGTCAATTGTGATAACGTCGATTTCTTATCATCTGTTGGTCCGATTTCGATCAAACTCGGTAAATAAATGGGTATATAGTCTGGGAAACGGCCCTACAAATTATAACGCGATTCGTAGAGCAGTAACTGTTGCGCATGCGCGACACTAATATCGACTGACACAGGCAAAACTCCGAGTCTAAAGAAACGATTTTGATGATATTTCCAGGGATTGTGCGGGATAGCATCTAGACGGTCCCCTATAACTTGTGTTGCCGGCTCATAAATAGCAGTCTGTGCGCATGCGTAAACGTTAGTTCTGATATCGTCGATTTTTATCATCTATTGGTCCGATTTCGTTAAAACTTGTTAGGTAAATGGGTATATGGTCAAGAAAAAGGCCCTATAAATTATAACGCGATTTGTAGAGAAATAACCATTGCTCATACGCAAAACTAATATTGATAGACACAGGCTAAACTCCGAGTCTAATGGAACGATGTTGATGAGATTTTCAGGGATTGTGCGGGATAGCTTCTAGACAGTCCCCTATATCTTTCATTGATGTCACATAAATAGTAGTATGTGCGCATGCGCAAACGGTAATTTATTATAACTTTGAATTCTCATCATGTTGTCCGATTTCGTTCACACTCGGGAAGTGGATAATTATATTTTCTACAAAAATTCCCTATGAATTATATCGCAATTGGTGGAGTAATAACTATAGCGCATGCGCAAAACTAAAATTGATCGACACAGACACAACTCCGAGAATAATGGACCGATTTTTAAGAAATTTTCAACGATTGTGCAGTTTAGCTCTTAGACGTTCCCTAATAAATTTCATTGCCGTTGGCGCAATAGTAGTTTGTGCGCAATGCGCAAACGTTAATTTCTTAAACCGTCGAATTATCAATCATTTCGACTTGTAGTTGTTCTTCAAAATTCTATACGCCCATGTTACAATGTGTGAGGTAGATATGCTGCCCACCCAACTTGCCAGACGTTTTTCTTATTTATTGTGCTAGATCCTAATTTAAAAGATGAAATCGTACAAGATGTTCTTAACTCACCTCACCAGGAGAAACTTACCTTCTGAAATGGAAGGAAACTGACTTTTGGACTAATACCTGAAATGTCCTATAAAAGAATCCTATTTTTAGAAAGTTGTATGAGACTCTTGCTTAAATATTTAATGAGTGGAGTGACCAAGAAAAAAATCCAAATTATACTAAAGGGAAAATAGATGCTCCAAATATATCAGTACGCCCCTCTAGGTCTCAAATAAGACCTAGAGAGAAAAATAACTGGCCAAACACTGTTTGCTATGAATACACACTACTATAATTAATAGGGAGTTTTTCATAGCTAACAGATGAAATTACGAGTAAATAAGACTAATATAACTAGCGAAATAAAAGAAAGAAAACGTTAAAATAATGGAAAGAATGAATCACTGGAAGTAGAAAAAGTTGTCACGAAATTATACGAAAACTCTAAATAGCTGTCGCGTATTCACCGAATGCAGTACAGCCAACCCTCAAATGCGAAATTTCTCTTCGCGGTAATTTTACCTAACAGGGTTGTCTTCCAAAAGTTGCTTCAACGAGTAGTTCACTTTACTGCCGCATAGGGCGCGCCATCGGAACGCAGACCATCTCTGGTCAACCTAAAGGTCGACCACACCAGGCCAGGCTGCTGAAGGTGAGTTGACAGACTGACACAAAAGGAAAGTTGTTCAAAATAGTCTGAAACTTAAAATGAGAGTAGAAATATTAATTTTAGGGAATATTATTTTTTTTCGTTTCCCGAAAGTGAAAACATTGCTTAAGTTAACTACTTATAGGTATAAATAGTCGGAAGCAATAAAACTATATGAATGAAATAAAATGAGAATTTGCAAATAAAAATAAGAGGGAAACATTTTGGCCTTATTGAGAAATTAGGGAAAAGGACTTTGCTATAAAAACTGGTGGCCTGTAAAAACGAGGGTAGGACAGAGGCGGACTGACCCCCCCCCCCCCCCCCACTGTTCCATCTCTTTCTAACTCTCCAGCACACTCCGCCGCCTCTAAAGCCCCTCTCACTCCGCCTCTCCTGTCAAAATCTTTTGAAAAAGAACCCAAAGTTTCACACTTTTCAGTTGACTTCCTCGCCCCTCGAAAGTAAAAGGAAGCTTTGTGCGTGGAAGTGGCTAAACAACGGAGTTCCAGTCATAACCCCCCCTCACCATCACCAACACGCATGCTCATACAGTCATGTGCTCACCCTTGTGAGAGAATTTACGTAATTTTACGGATTATGTTGGAGGACATTAAGCGAAAAGGAACTACCTAGTCCACGAAACTTTAACAAGACTTTACAAAAAAGGCCTTTCTGTTCTTAAAAAATTATTTTTTATTTATTTATTTTTCATATAGAATGAACGGAGAACGATTTTTGTCCGATGAAGACTAAGAAGTTTCATTTCCCCAGCAACGGCTTGGGTGTTCGTGAAATCATAAGAAAACGTCGTTACTCTTTCGCGTCACCCATCTCGCGTAACGTTTTCGGGCAGTTAGCTCAAGGCTAAAGCATGTTCCATGCTAAAAACGAAGTTGATGTCAATTGCGCAATTTTGCAAATTTTTAAGATCCTTACTAAAAACAAAGTTAAAAAAAAAGAAAAAAAAAATGTTTTTTTACCAATAAATAATGAGTTTAGCAGGAGGGGGGATTAGCAGGGGTAATGTTTTTTGTATGTCTACCGCCATGGTATGTTTACCATGCCTAGTTGGTTATTTGGACATCATTATTCCAATTCTTGGTTAACCCTAGCAACTCGTTGTAGGTATATGTTTTTAATAAAAATGTATTCTATTATCTAAAGTTGACAGAATCAATTACATTATGTAGATAGAATGCCTAAACGAAGGCAAAGCATTTTGTCTTTTCTATTGCAATATCTTGGCCTCCACAAATAAAAAAAAAGTTCCAGTCATGCAGCATGATCGTATGAGCGAATTTTCATAAACTATCTATCGTACTATGGTATGTTAAATTGCATTGAAATTGGAGCAATTTTAGTAGACAGAAATGGTTAAAAACCAATTTTATGGCAAAAAACTTATTCTAAATAAAATTCCACTGATACAAAAAGGATTTTTAATTTTTTTTGCAGTTTTTATAGATATTTTAGCAAATTTTAATGACATTTAAGTACGTTTTTCATCATAATTTTGAGCAACAATTTTTAATGTCCTAGTTAATCGTTGAAAATTTAGTTTGACTAAAATTATGCAAAAAAATAGAAATTTAACAATTTATGGCCGTTTTTAGCCATTTTTAGTGATTTTTTGGGTACATTTTTCGAAATTTGACCAATTTAATTGTTGTCCAACGAACTCATCCTTTCTTTTGAAATGCTTGATTTTTTGGCGAAAGAACGAAGTTTTTATCTCAATTCTATCGAGAGTTATCGTCTGGAATGACACATACATTATATATATATATATATATATATACATATATATATATATATATATATATATATATATATATATATATATATATATATACATATAAAAAAGCGTTAAAATCCAGGAATCATTTCAGAATGCCTCAAAACAGATTTCGATAAGAAAATTTTGAAAATGTTTATTTTAAAATTTTTGGAGCCATTGCAATAGCTTTATTTTCTAAGAAAATTCGCTAAAACTAAAGACTTCCGAAAATGTGTACATTTCTATCTTTCTTCTGTGTGATTGAAGATTCTTTACTTGGCACAAGAAGAAAATAAACAAAAGGAAATATACTCCTCAATAAATAAATAAAGTCAAAAACATCAAGTCATCCCCGATATACACGTGTGCTCATAGAGGCTTAAATTCAAAGAATTTGTGTCCCTCTGAGGAGTCGCAGTTATCCCTCATGGTTAAATATAAAAAATGATTCACAGTTAAGTAAAAGAAAACAATTATGAAAACATCTTATTAGAACAAAAATAATAGCTTGCTTATATCATGAGCCAATTTCAGCAATTTTTACAATTAAATAACATAACTAATTATAATTTGTCAAACTGACAGATATCAATTTTATGATTATAAAAAAATTGTAACGCTACAACATATGCACTTCTTCTGTAAATTTCCAGATTAATTTTTGGAATTCTAATGTTGGACCTATTTGCGGTTCTCGTATAGTAACTGCGTTAAATTACTGTAATAAATTCTATATACATGTAAACATGATTCCTTCAGAAAAATATCCCGAATTTTGAAAAAAAACCCAGTTCTTTATAAAGTAAAGCTGAGGAATATCTAGATGGTTTATTTAGAATTATACGCAAAATTATATTTTGCAGAACCTGCAATAAGTAAAGCGAACTTTTACATGCCCCTCCCCATACCAAGATACCATATCTAATCAAAGAATGGCATAAACTAAAATTAATTATTTTTAAAAAATTTATGTTAGCGAAACCTCTTAAAATAAACCTCTTATTATATGCAAACTTTTCGGCTTGATTCCTTCGACCTGTGATAGCTATATTTTCTGTCACCCAAATTTGCGTTTCCCCTCCGGAACTACACCATCTTTCTCACGAAGGTTCGTCCTCTCTGTGGTCCTAGGAAAACATCAACACTTGAGTGTCCCCTGTTGTTCCGTTCAAAGTTGACTTTGACATCTTAACTCTGATGCGGTCGAGGTAAAGTAGGCCCAGCACGAGAGGCTTTCCTCGACTTCAACTGAATTTACCTGGCCCGGTAAATATTTGTCCACTTTTCTTCAGTATACAAAAAAAATATTGTAATAAATAATAACAAAAGGATACCTACTCAAACCATTTAACTCGACATAAGATATAAATCATCAGTAACGCTTGCATACGAGTCTGCAACACATTGGGACATTTTATGTCTTTAGTTGCAGACTCGTCTATTAAAATAATAACCTATTGAATGATTTAACCACCTCTTCACAAATCAAACCATTCTCGCAATATTCGGATCACCTGCTATGAATCAAATCATCGAAACACTAGCTCAATGAAATCATCATAAATTAACAAGCGGTTGCAATCATGTTTACAATATCAATAATTGAGAATGATCACCTGTGTGTGAACAATTATTCATATAACCATGCTCATAACTCAGCTTGTTGGCCACGCACTTCGCAGTAGTTAACATAATATGGTTGGATAAATCGAGAGCTTTCGAACGAATGGTCAACGAATTTTGTGGGATGAAAAACGACGAAGTACCATTTCCCTAGCAACGACTCGGTTGTAAGCGGAAATCATCAGAAAACCAACCGTAACGCTTTTTTTTTAACGTTTTTGACATTTCATGTCTTTGCTATGGCACACAACCAAATTTTCGTTATGTCACGTTACGTTACGTAACGAAATATGCTCAATTTCTGATGATTTCCGCTTACAACCGAGTCGTTGCTAGGGAAATGGTACTTCGTCGTTTTTCATCCCACAAAATTCGTTGACCATTCGTTCGAAAGCTCTCGATTTATCCAACCATATTATGTTAACTACTGCGAAGTGCGTGGCCAACAAGCTGAGTTATGAGCATGGTTATATATGAATAATTGTTTACACACAGGTGATCATTCTCAATTATTGATATTGTGAACATGATTGCAACAGCTTGTTAATTTCTGATGATTTCATTGAGCTGGTGTTTCGATGATTTGATTCATAGCAGGTGATCCGAATATTGCGAGAACGGTTTGATTTGTGAAGAGGTGGTTAAATCATTTAATAGGTAATCATTTTAATAGACGAGTCTGCAACTAAAGGCATGAAATGTCCCAATGTGTTGCAGACTAGTATGCAAGCGTTACTGATGATTATCGTTTGCTTGCTCACTACCGAAGGTAGGGAAGCTTTGTGTTTAAAGGTGATAATATCAAAAAACCTTCTTAAAAAATTATAACGGCCTTTCTACGTTTTTCAAGAAAGTACCAAGTGGTGTTGACCCGTAGCATAGTGACTCTGGGATGAAAAGAAATTATTCAGCCAGCTTGGTCCCTTACTGCAAAATTCTTTCATTGCCATAAAGCTACTAAAATTACTTTTTTCGTTTATGTGCCAAACTAAAGACATAAAATGTCAAAATATTATCATTTACTAATGATTGACACATGAATTAGCCAAATTTTCCAAGTGCAATGACATATTTTCAATGACGACAGTTTTATTTGGGAATGCTGCAAATTATTGCACAAAGGTTTTTTATTTCTGTATTGTATAGCTCTTCTACACAGAACACCTGTATATAATTATTAAACGAATCTAGGTATCTAAATAGAGGGCGTCAATACAAGGCAAACACACGCCTAAAAATATTATATTTTTACACGCATAATAACCAAATTTCGGCCATTATTCGGCTGAAATCGAATCAAATCAAGAAACGGATAGTGCCAGGTGAATAAGCGTTGGAAAATAATGAAAACCAATGTATCACACTTGGGGTTTACCAGAATCAATGGTCTGATGCAATTTTAGTAAAATAAACAATAAACAAAAATTAAGTGAGGGGTAGAATATTCATGGAAATTTGATGGAGAATCCAAATCTGCAATAAAAAAGGGGGTTCCCATCTGAAAAAACAAAGTTAATGTCATTTGCGCCGCTTCAGGCGCAAGTGGCTCGTGCGAAAGTATTTTCCCTGAGATCTACTTAAATAATTATGAAGAATGCGTAGGTCCCATAATTTGTTACGCTGAATTCAGAGGAAATGAGGGGGGGTAACCTTTCCGTGGGTCAACCTGTATATGTGCATTGATGAAGAAGCCTCTAGAGAAATTAATCAAATCAATTAACACACAGATTACATTCCCGGCCGATGTATGCATTTCATAAAGTTCGGTCCAGTAGTTTCGGTGAAAAGTTTCAGACGGCTGTCGGCCGACAGTTTACAGCGGACGGCGCACGGTTTTCTTTTTTCTATAACGTAATTCAACAAATTTTGAGGGAGGATTAAAAAGTATTTTTTCTTGGTCGATTACAAAGGTTCATTATTGAAAATAATAATTGGAAATAATAAACCAACATGAAGGGGATTATCATTTGATGTCTTTGATCTCTTCAGAAATGAAAAATAAATTTATTGTACAAAGTTAACTGGACACCATGTATATTCGTAGATATACGATCCTCGATACAAACTAAATCACTCGCGACGAAGTTGTGGAAACCCATTTCAAAACGGAAGTTAGTGAAAAACGTCTATTTCCACGAAAAATAAAGAGTTACAATGTTAAATCGATTTCGACGGTTAGGCCATCATCAGTAACAAACTATAACTTATTATCATTTAATAATGATTAATAGGACGTTTCCATTTGCTTTCGTCACGTCAAGAGCGTCACGTCACGGTGGGGTTTTCTATTGATTTTCACGTACAACCAATGCGTTACTAGCGAAGTGTAACTACCTTAGTTTTCATAGCAGGAAAATCGTCAGCCACTTTTTGAAATGCTATCATTTTATCACAGCATCTCATAATCCCTAAGCCTCTGTAGTGTCAAGGAAAGCTGATTTATTACGCTCAGTTATAAACTAATATTGCTAAGTAACCATAATGAACTAATAATGTGTAAAATTAATCATTATTAAATGATCTGACTGTAGAACCGTAGGTCTACCGTCCGTTTTTTTTTAAATTGTAACAATAGCAATAAGTTATTGTTTGTTACTGATGATGGCCTAACCGTCGAAATCGATTTAACATTGTAACTCTTTATTATTCGTGGAAATAGACAACGTTTTTCACTAACTTCCGTAGTTTTTACGATCCTCGAATTGTAATGTTTCAAAACAAAATTTTATAGTGGACATTTTTGGAAAAATACAAATATGGAAAAACACAAATTTACGAGTTGAATATTGGGATGTAGTGTGAAGCCTCGCGCCATATGAGTTGCTTTTCAAAAACTCGATTTTAAAATGATTTAATAAAATATCTTGAAATATTTCTTTTAGTTCAAGATTGTAATAATTTATATTGCAAAAATGTTTTATGCTACATACATTAAACTATTATGTTCTCCCTCAAGCCAGTATATATGTAGATAGTAGCCGTCCTTACACCGCCGACCCTCCTGTTCAGGGCGAGGCGAAAACCTTCCGGATTGATTTTCCACATTGAAAATGGATAATCCGAACTCCACCCTCTGCTGCACAGAGAGGAGAGGGCGAGATCCCACCCTTATTTTAATAGGGTGAAGGCGGAAGATAGGGTTAGCTTTCCTGGGGTGGTCATTTCGGTCATCTCCACCTCCTACACCTCACCCCCCCCGTTGTTCGTGACTTGGAAAGCTCACTGGTTGGCGTTCGAGCTCTCGAAACGGCCTTTGAAAGTCCCAATCTCCCTTTAACTTGTAATGAAGGGGGTAGAGTCAGTTGCAAGAATCCGATTCCATGTCCAATATAAGTGATATTGGCAGGGGAAGAAATCTTTAAATTCCACTCATCCAGGTACGAGTATAGCAATTCGATTAGTACTGGAGATGATTGTTACCTGGAAAACTTTTATTTCTACGAAAATTATGTCAAGTTATCAAAATGTGGTATTCAGTCAAACTTTTTTTTTCTTCTACAAGTTCTAGACATTCTGTCTATAGGGTGATTTCAATATTGATATGGCATCGATCCTGATCTATACTTACAATGTAGGAATCTAATGATAATCTTGGAGTGCATAACGGTTTCTAAACTCAGTTGATTCGTACATAGGGCACAGAAATGTGAAATGCCAAAGAATGGTGGAAATGCTTCATGAGGTTACAACTCAAGCAGAGGACTTTGCAATATATTTCGTGAAGTTGAGTTTCCATAGAATCCAGAGTTCAAGCAGCAGTCTACACCCAATGCTAGCCGTTGATTGTCTAGAGAACAACTGTTCGTTCGAGTAGGCTTTGCCTGTGTGAATCCTTTCCGCGTGTTTGCACATTTTCTGAACCCACGAAGTTCTGAACCCGTTGTTCGTGACTTGGAAAGCACACTGGTCGGCGTTTGAGCTTTCAAAACAGTCTTCGAAAGTCCCAATCTCCCTTTAACTTATGATGAAGGGGGAAGGTTCAGTTGCAAGAATCCGATTCTAAATCCAATGCAAGTGATATTTGGAGGGGAAGAATTCGTTTGAATTGCACTCATCCAGGTGCAACTAGTATAGCAAGTCGATTAATACTGGAAATGATTGCTACCTGGAAAAGCCATTTATTTCTACGACAATTATGTTAAGCTGTCAAAATGTGGTGTTGAGTCAAACTTTTTTTCTTCCACAAGTTCTATACATTCTGTGTTTTGGGTGATTTCAATATTGATATGGTATCGATCCTGGTCTATGCGAATAGTATAGGAATCTGAAGATAATCTTGGATTGCATAGCGGTTTCTACTCAATTGATTTGTACGTGGGCCATAGAAAAGTGAAATGCCACAGAATGGTGGAAATGCTTTATGAGGTTACAACTCAAGCAGAGAACTTTGCATTCTATTGCGTGAAGTTGAGTAACCGTAGAATCAAGAATTCAAACAGCAGGCTACATCCACTGCCAGCCATTGATTGCTAATTATCTGTTCATTCGAGTATGCGCGGCCTGTGTGAATATTTTCTGCGTGTTTGCAAATTTTCTAAACCTACGATGTTCTGAAACCGTTGCTCGTGACTTGGAAAGTGGTTTGGCATTCGAGCTCTTGAAACGGTCTTTGAAAGCCCTAATCTCCCTTCAACTTGTAATGAATGAGGAAGATTCAGTTGCAAATGAATCCGATTCTAAACCTAATATAAGCGATATTGGCAGGAGAAGAAATCGTTCGAAGTCCACTTATCGATCGAAGCAAACCATAATTCGATTAAGTTAGTGAATGATAGTTCTGAAGTTGGCAAAAAATGATGACAAATCTTTCACGGCACCTGGAAACTTTTCCTTTGCTGTTCTGGAAAGAGATCCGATGATGTAAATTTGAAATATGCTGGAAAATATGAAGATTTTTTTTTTTCAAGTCAATGGGAGATGCGAAAAGGGTGCTTACACGAAATGACCTAAATATCTGTCTGAAGTGGTGGGAGGGGGGGTTGCCACTCAGGTAATTATCGAATGGCGAAAGAATGATATCTTCATTACATCCTCAAGAAGTAATTCTTTAATCTTACAAATATACGAGTGTGGGGGTTAGGAAGTCCTACCTTCTGTACACAGAAATCACGCACACTGAGGCGAACAGCTTTCATTTTCCGGAAGGCAAACACAACCTTTGTCAAAATACGTCCTTCATCAAAGCCCTTGTCCGGCCCTGCAGGGCTCTGCCCAGGATGTGACTTATTTGCTTCCGCTGCGCCCCAAGTTTACATCTCATTTGGTAAAACGCGAGGAAGATGGCGAAAAGGGCAGCGTTTTCTGGTTTTCTTTCCTTTTCGAGATTCTCCTTTCATCTTCCGTTCTGAAGGGTCATTTAAGCGAGCTGCCGAAGGAAACAAGGGATGGCCAGCATAGCACCATTCACCTGCGCTTATGGGTCACCCCCAGAAAGCATGAACATGAGAAGATGGAAGGAAAACATGAGACACAAGCAATCGAATATAGGGGTCTATTTCGTTATACGACCGCATACAGTATTTTCTGTTATACAACCGCAAAACAATTTTCTACAGAAACAGAACGATCTGAACGATAGTTGTTTTTCTGAAATTGATGAAATTATCCATAAAATGAAAGCTTGTACTTGTTAAAAAAAAGGACCTTTTCCGTTAATTCACTACTATTCATTCATTCTGACCTGTATGTCCAATTAATCTGTATTAGCATGAATATGCTTTAGCCGTGACCTAACTACCGAAAAATGTCCCACGAGAGTGCAACGAAAGTAGCGCCAATAATTGTGATGATTTCCGCTTACAACCGAGTCGTTGCTAGGGATATGATACTTCGTCGTTTTTCATCCCACAAAATTCGTTGACCATTCGTTCGAAAGCTCTCGATTTATCCAACCATACTATATTAACTACTGCGAAGTGCGTGGCCAACAAGCTGAGTTATGAGCATGGTTATATGAATAATTGTTTACACACAGGTGATCATTCTCAATTATTGATGTTGTGAACATGATTGCAACCGCTTGTTAATTTCTGATGATTTCATTGAGCTGGTGTTTCGATTATGTGATTCATAGCAGGTGATCCGAATATTGCGAGAACGGTTAGATTTATGAAGCGGTGGTTAAATTATTTTAATAGGTAATTTCTATACTTTACACTATAGGAAGCTGTAATTTCGTATGTAGCCTCTTTAGCCTCTTTCTATAATAAAGTGAATGTTTACTCGCGAGTTTCTATTAGGAGATCATCATCTCACAAGAGCTCAATGGTCGTGATCATTTCTATAATAAAGTGAGAGCGAGGAGCTAAAACATGATTCCATGTTTTAGGATTGATGGCAGAATGATAAACAGAGTTCAGAGGCCGATGGGGGGTCGGGTTCAGAGAATCGACGAGGAGTGAGTCGTGTACGGCTAAAGCATATTCATGTTTTTTAATTTTAGCCGTCAGGCTCAAAGGAACTGTGGCTTTTTTTTTTACTATGGAATTGACAACTTGATGTTAGGTTTTACCTGTTGATGACTGCAGTGGTGAATGATATCGACCTTGGTGAACCAGATTGATTGACGTAGATTGTTTGACTTTCTGAATGTCTGTGAGTATATTAATTTAGAATTTGGCAGGTACTGAGATTTTTTGGCTTTGTGGTGAGAGTTCAAACATTGATTACCTGTTTGTTGTCCTCAGATCCCCTGATGATGAAATGAAATTTATTTCCTTCCTCTTGATACATAAAATTTATATCGAATATAATAACACTTTTCAATTATATCTAAAATGAAAAAATACATAACAAATAAAACTAATATACCTACATGGTGTGATAAAAAATAATCAGTTCTGTGTCCACTTATTGAAGGACAACGTATGCCTAAAAGCTAAGCTTGCGCTGGCATACATGAGCCAAATTCAGCAATCCGATGTAGAACCGCGCGGTAACTATTTAATATTTTTCATGAAAAGGAGAGAAAAACGTTCTTGTTTGTTTTGTTTTTGTTTTAAGGACTTCTACTGTAACCCAATGATCCACTTTATATTATTTGAGCGCATACTTGGGATATCTCACTTCATTAGTATGCAATATCAAATTATCCATTGTTAAAACATATTCTTATAGAGCGTTGTTCAACTTGTACGAAGGGTAAAGATTTACGTTGATAAACAAAGGATGAATAACGTCAAATAATTGAAAACGACAATCATGCGATATTTAGGGCTGCGTCCAAAGAAAGTACCTACATTTTATTTTAGGGAGTTGCATTCTATATGGTTTCCCTCTTAAATTCCTAATATTTTCTTCAAAATCATGTTTATTCTTTAGTATGTATTTCCCCAAATTGAAGGTATAGAGCTGGTGGACGCTCATAATATTCAATTCTTTGAACAAGGCAAGAGTTGAATGCCTCATATGATGCAATGTCCCATCATTGCGAAACGACGGGAATAAGTAATTAAAGAGATAGTACACAAAAGCAGCCTTCTTAAACATCACCTGATTTCCTGATGGATATACTTGAAGGTGTTTGATATGTTTTGTATGTTGAATCAGGGAAAACCTTGAGAATATTACCTACTTGTGAGGGTTCCAGTTTCGGGTGGAATGTGTTGGTTTAAGTTTTTATATATATATGTTTAATTTAATTTCTTAGCTTTTGTCTTCTTTTGGAAGTTTTTTCGAGTTAAGATTTTCTAAGATTCATTCAGTTGTGTGGATGCTCCTTTTAATTAATAAGATCACCCTCGTAGGCTTGGTGGGCAATTGACTGCAGTGGTGAATGATATCCACCTTCCTGAACCATTTGACGTAGATTGTTTGGCTTTCTGAATGTCTGTGAGTATAATAATTTAGAATTTGGCAGGTACTGAGATTTTTTGGCTTTGTGGTGAGAGTTCAGATATTGATTACATGTTTGTTGTCCTCAGATCCCCTGAAGATGCAATGTCCCATCATTGCGAAACGTCGGAAATGAGTAATTAAAGAGATAGTACACAAAAGCAGCCTTCTTAAACAACACCTGATTTCCTGGTGGATATACATGAAGGCGTTTGATATGTTTTGTATGTTGTAATCAGGGAAAACCTTAAGAATATTACCTACTTGTGAGAGTTCCAGTTTCGGGTGGAATGTGTTGGTTTTAAGTTTTTTTTTTTAAATTTAATTTCTTAGCTTTTGTCTTCTTTTGGAAGTTTTTTCGAGTTAAGATTTTCTAAGATTCATTCAGTTGTGTGGATGCTCCTTTTAATTAATAATATCACCGTCGTAGGCTTGGTGGGCAATTGACTGCAGTGGTGAATGATATCCACCTTCCTGAACCATTTGACGTAGATTGTTTGACTTTCTGAATGTCTGTGAGTATAATAATTTAGAATGTGGCAGGTACTGAGATTTTTTGGCTTTGTGGTGAGAGTTCAGATATTGATTACATGTTTGCTGTCCTCAGATCCCCTGAAGATGCATTGTCCCATCATTGCGAAACGTCGGAAATGAGTAATTAAAGAGATAGTACACAAAAGCAGCCTTCTTAACCCCTTCACTACCAATTATGAAAACATTAGCCCTAAAATCTCTTAAGGGGGCTTTTGTGATGAAAAATCCATATTTTCAATTTTTTGAAATCAATAGGTCAAAATTTAGGATTTTGTCCCAGTGGTGGGGGCAGGGTGTCCCGATGTGTTACATCCGTAGTGGCAAGGCGTCACCACGTGTCTCACTACTAGGAGTTAGGAGTCCTAGTGTGTAGCAGTGATGGAAATGTTGGATTTGTCGCTATGGAAGGGTTCAAGTACAATCCAATTATCAAAATTCAATTATCCAAATATCAAAATAGTTATCATGATGACATATGATCCTCAGTTAGTCGATTGCGATATTTTGACTTAATTATCTTCATTTCAGAAAATGCAGACTCGCACAAGTAAGTTGACCCAAACATTGCCGTCAGTTGAAGGGCGATTTGCCTTAGATTCGGATATTTATCTTCAGATATAAAACACCAGAAATTTGTATCAGATGCTGTAGCTTTGAGATGTATATCTGATATAATCTGCACGAACTCATTTTCAACAGAACATGAGTTCATATTAAACTGACTTGCTACTTCAGTAGCTAATTCCTCAATGTTTTTACATGAAAAAGGATAACTCATAAATGATGCTATATTTGCCAATTTACTGCAATCATAAAAACGCATTTCGAATCGTCCCAAAATATTTGATAATTCAGCCTCATACGTATCATAATTCAACTGAGGAACCCTTGCTTTCAAAGACGGAAAATGTTTCAGATCCTTTCTTTTCAGTTGATCTATCATAAGTTGCAATTTACTTTTGAATGCGTTTAGTAAGCTAATCATCTCAATAATAGTTTTTCCTTTACCTTGAAGCTCCAAGTTAATGGTGTTTAAGTGCATTGTGATGTCAGTCAAAAATGCCAAATCAGTCAGCCATTTTTCGTTTTTCAACATCTCAGTGTCATCACCTCTTTCGTCTAGAAAAGCTGTTATTTCGGGCAATAATTCTTGAAACCTTTATTTTTGTAGTTTAGTTACCTAGGTACTTATTAAAAAAATTTTCTTCTCGAGATCTACTCAAAAAGCACTCGCGATCGACTGGTCGATCGCGATCGACCGTTTGAGCACCCCTGCCTTAGATCCTCCCGACCATTGGGATCCAGTTGTAGCTGTTTCTCTCAATTTGTTTTTCCAATAGACAATTTTGAGAGTGCGCTGGGTCTTATAGTCCCACTGGGGGTGAAAGGGTTAAACAACACCTGATTTCCTGGTGGATATACATGAAGGCGTTTGATATGTTTTGTATGTTGTAATCAGGGAAAACCTTAAGAATATTACCTACTTGTGAGAGTTCCAGTTTCGGGTGGAATGTGTTGGTTTTAAGTTTTTTTTTTTAATTTAATTTCTTAGCTTTTGTCTTCTTTTGGAAGTTTTTTCGAGTTAAGATTTTCAAAGATTCATTCAGTTGTGTGGATGCTCCTTTTAATTAATAAGATCACCCCCGTAGGCTTGGTGGGCAATTGCTATCGATTGAGAAGGAGTTTGAGAGGAAGAGAGAGCGAAGAGGGAGAGAGAGAAGAAGTGAGGGAGAGGGTGAGGAGGAGGCGGGGGGAGGAGCGAAGAGATGCTAACGTTCACTGGACCTTGGGGAGCAACTGGACGGAAGGAGGCGGAAGGCGGAATGAAGGGAGGCGGAAGAGGCGGCGAGCGGGGGCGAGCGGGGACGGCGACGCGCGGGTAGCGGGGGAAGGGAAAGCTCGGACATAATTCGTATGTAAATTGCGTGCCTGGGGAGGAGGAGGAGGGCGGGGGAAGGCGGCGGAGGCGGTGGAAAGAGGCGGAATGAGGTGGGAAAGGGGGAAGGCGGAGGGGTGGGGGAGAGAACTCTGCCTCCCTGAGTCCAGTATTGATTCTCCAGTCCTCTCCTTACTGGACACAACCCTGGACATTTGAATACCGAAGGGTGTGCAGGAGGGGGCGGCGGAGGGGGCGGCAAGAAAAGGGGGCCCGGGGGCGGCGGGGGCGGCGGTGCGGGAGTTCTGAGCCGGGGCAGCCTCCTAGCGCCCGCTTCTCAACTCTCTCCCTAAGAATATACCACCTACATCCCAAAACCTTCAATATCCCTCCCGGAAGGCCGAATTCGCTGGAATTTCGTCAAATTTGATCGAAATTCGAATGATATCAAATATAAATCATCGTCTAATATCACTCCAGAGGAAATCAACAGTTTTCTCCCATCTTCTGTACAGGACAACTTGTGTAAACCAGTGAAACAGCCACTAAATCACAGTTGTTGATTAAATTTTCAAGTTTGAAAGACGAATCACAAGACATCATAAGAAACAGTGCCGAATAGATACCACCTATCTAGACATTTCTAATCTCGAACAAGTTATTAATTTACAAAAATTTTATTTGAATCTCAAGTTTGATTGTATTTATTTTTGTACCTTCCAATGGATATGTTTGGGGATTTATCTTCAAATAGCAACAACGGCGAAGATTCTATCGTAGCATAATTGGTTGAATGGAAAGTGAGACCGTATATAAGAAGGTAGTAAAATTGTACATTTAAGTTTAGTTAGCCTTCTTTTCAGTGCATTTTTGTTTTTCATGGAAATTATTTCGAATTTAGTGTTTTAGTGCTTTTGTTTGTTTATTTAATTTTTTTTTCCTTTCAATAATTAGGCTTTCGAGAGTTTTTGTTATTTAGTCTTAATATATGACGACTATGCTTGGATTTGCGACTTTACCAGATAGCACAAGTTCTTAGGAACTTATTTTCTGGTGGGCGTCAGTTGTTTTTAGCGAATTTTTGAAGAAAATTAAGCTATTGCTCTCGCCTCAAAATTTGTAGAATGTGAATTTTTGAAAAAAATTTATGCAGAAATCCGTTTCAGGCTATTCTGAATCATCTTCTGAAGTTTAACGCATTTTTTTATGTATGTATGTATGTATATATGTATATATGTATATATGTATATATGTATGTGTCATTCCAGACGATAACTGTCCGTAGAATTGTGCTAGAAACTTCAAACAAATTTTAAAATGTTAAGGACACAAAACGAAAGTTCAAGTTCGTTGGCCAGCATGATCGGATTACATCTTCGGGTCGAAATTTTCAAAAATGTAGTCAAAAATTTCAAAATAGCCCGTTTTTTGCGATTTGTTGTGCGAAATAATTTTTTCAGCATACTAACATGTGGTATATTCGGAATCAGCGTAAAATTTCCTATAAGAATATGTATCAAGTTTTCAAAAATTTCAAAGTTGAAAAATCAGTCAAAAATCGAAATAATGCCGTTCGCTAGTTGTAAGAATCGGTAATATTTGCATGATTTGCATGAAACATCTTCAAAAATTCGCTCATGGGGTCATGCTGCATGACTGGACTTTCTTATTTACCTATCAGTCGTACTGTTGATCATTTTATTTTTATTTTTTTAATTGTATAAATGTAGTTCACATACATTATTTTGATGCCAATAAATAAATAAATATACCTAGTAGGACCCCGTGTAGATCACCTACTAAAATGGGACGAGTGCGTATTTCTATTGAGGTTTCTGTTGGACAAAGAAACCGTTCTTTACATTCTAACATGAATCATACAAATGAATATAAATCATGTGCAAACCAGTGAAACACAGTGGCACTAAATCACAGCTGTTGATCAAATTTCCAACTTTGAAAGACGAATCAGACGACATCATAAGAAGCAGTGCCGTATAGAATACCACCCAGAGTTGCAATTATCTTACAATTTCCTCCTGAAAACAATGTACTTACCACTTACATCCCAAAACCTTCAAACTCCCTCCCGGAAGGCCAATTTCGCTGAATTATGTCAAATTTGATCGAAATTTGAATGATATCAAATAAATCATTGTTTAACCCTTTCAGTCCCGAATTATTTGAAGTGAACAGAAAAATTTCAAATTTTGCACGCGATCTACTATTGGTCGAAGTAAGTTCTGGTAAAAATTTCACGACCCTGGTACCATCGGTTCAAAAGATGTACCATGTACAGTGTAGTGCACAATGAGACTCAAGCGATGCTAGCTACCCAACCTGGATTGAAACAAAAATTCACAACAGTTTCAAATTCGAACATATCTATTGAACAATTTTATTGAACAATGAAACTATAAAACTAAAAATAATACCCTTGATCAAGAAATAAGGCAGAGCGAGTAAAGTAAAGCCTCTTTGTACTTGGAAATCACAGAAACACATTGTATGACAAATTATCGTGCCAATGTTGTTTCCAACCAACGTTCTCCAACATCCACAGGGGTGCTGCTTGACAAAATCTACACCTGTAATCAGTCCTAATAATGTCTAGTTGCCGAAATCGGCATTTTTCCCCGCCATAGTTTCGACGGTCTTCTCATATTTTTGGATTCAGAACATCACGCGATCCACATCGCTCTGGTGCTATTGTACAACCTACTGTACACTACGTTTGAACGCGTGGCAGCTTTTCCACGTCGCTCTGGTGCTATTGTACAACCTACTGTACACTACGTTTGAACATTTGGCACAACTTCATTTCACAAATAACCAACTCGATTTTTGCTTCTATAGTAACTAAAGGACGTCTACAATCAATACCAAGCATAAAAGAGCTGGTGGATCGTATTTATATTGCATAAAAAACCAAAAATTGTGGTGCTTTTCTGTATCTTTCATGACGGGCGGGTGAAGGACGGAATGAATCAGCAAAAAAAGCTTTAGTTTACATTATTTGGAACTTAAAGTCACTCTACCGTCGTTGTTAGGGGGTTGTAGTTGCTGCTGAACACAAATTATGGCCCTAAAACGGCTCTGGTTATGGAAAACAAAGTGTGAAGGTCATGTACAGTGGACTACACAAAAAGACTGAATGGGTTAATATCACACTAAAGGAAATCATCATTCCTCCCTTCTTTGTACCGGACAACTTGTTAAAACATTTCAACAGGCACTAAATCAAAGTTGCTGATCGAATTTCCAAGTTTGAAAGACGAATCAGGCGAGATATCAAGATACAGTGCCGAGTAAAATACCATCTAGCGTTGCAATTAACTTATAATTTTTTCCTAAGGGCCGGTTTATCGATCACACTTGTCCAATGAATAAGAAGGATTTATCTGAAGGATAGCGTTATCCTGTAGATAACACAATAGGGGCTTTTTAACAATTATAACTGGGGTTTAATGAGATATCCAGACATTTCTTACCTCGAACAAGTTTATTAACTTACAAACATTTTATTTGAATCTCAAGTTTGATTGGACTTTGATTGTATTTATTTTTGTACCTTCCAATGGATATGTTTGGGGATTTATCTTCAAATAGCAACAACGGCGAAGATTCTATCGTAGCATAATTTGTTGAATGGAAAAGAAGACCGTATATACCTAGTAAGACCCCGTGTAGATCACCTACTAAAATGGGACGATTACGTATTTTTATTGAAGTTTTGGTTGGAAAAAGATACCGTTCTTTACATTTTAACACAGATTGAAGATGAAATTGAGTCCACAACTTACTGATCACTGATCATTTAGGTTGCAATATCGCAATTTGTACATGTATTTCTCTCTCTAGAAATGAAACAAATAGCAACCGGCAAAAATGTGGTGGTTTCTTATTTGCCGAGCTTGATAATATGATGGACATTGTTGTGGAATTAACGTCTGACCCGGTTTTTCGAAAGTCGATCCATGAAGAAAATGTAGCTCCTAATCTACTCTGTGGTAGTTGCATTTGTAAATCGCTCTGATTTTGTCGCCTATGGACACCAATGAGGATGCCAACGGCGCTATCTGCCAGACGGGTCATTCTCATTTCATTTGCCGCTTTGGGTCGTTTGAGAACCTCAAAGACGAGCAATATGAAAGTGCTCGAAAATTAGGTTAGATCGGCAAATACTACTCATTGTACATTGCAGATTTGTGTTCTATAGATGAACAGTGAATTTTTCATTGATTTTTATATATTTTTTACACATCCTTGGTCACACCCCTGAGTGGTAACACTCATGAGAATTTCCAGTAAAAATGGCGTCACACAGGATGATGAAGTGGCAAAACTTGGGGATGGCTACTGTTTGACGCCTGTCACCAAGCAGTATAGTTCTTGATATCGGATTATTTTGTTTAAGCACTAAAAACACTCGTAATTAGTGTAACACTCATGATTGAAAATAAAAATACTCCCCATGTTTTTAGGCTTCTTTCGCTGTAAAAACTGCTGCAACTCCAAGCACTCCACTGCAGTCTCACATCTTCAACTGGACAATATAACCTTCACATGTGACTGTTTCCAGCCATTTTCCATCGGCTTTCTTGATCGCAAAAATGATAACACGAACTAACCTACTGCAGCTAGTAACCCTGGCCAATTCTAGGTTGTCATTGTTTCCTAACTACATACCTAACTTCTACTTACATGTTAAGTAGGAGGGGCCAGTAACACTCATCAGTTTCCAGGATTTCAAGGTTTTTCGTCGACACTGTGTATTGGTTAAAGGGGATTTTAGGCAGTCAAATTATTTCTTTGTTGATTTCCCAACTTATACTACCCTTTTCTCCCCCAAAATCGCTAGTGTTGGTCAAGAATTGTGAGAATTCGTCGTCGGGGACATGAAAGCGGCAAATGAAATGAGAATGACCCAGACAGAATTTATCTGAGGGATAATTTTATCCGCTAGGTAATGCGGCATTGATAAACGACTCACATTCTTTATATGGAGTATAGCGATATACTCAGTATAGCCTACGCACCAGACGAGTGCGTATTTTTATTGAGGTTTGGGTAGGACAAAGATCCCGTTCTTTACATTCTAGCATAAATCATATGAGTAAATATAAATCATCGTTTAATACCACACAAGAGGAAATCACTATTTTCCACTCTTCTTTGAACAGGACAACTTGTGTAAAACACTGAAAGAGGCACTGAATCACAGTTGCAGATCAAATTTCCAAGTTTTAAAGACGAATCAGATGACATCTTAAGGAACAGTGCCGAATAGAATACCACCTAGCGTTGCAATTAACTTATAATTTCCTCCTGGGAATGATATACCTACCACCTACATCCCGAAACCTTCAATATCCCTCCCGGAAGGCAGATTTCGATGGAGTTTCGTCAAATTTGATCGAAATTCGATTGATATCAAATGTAAATCATCGTTTAGTACCACACTAAAGGAAATCACCAGTTCCCTTCTTTGTACAGGACAACTGGTGTAAAACACTGAAAGAGGCACTAAACCACAGTTGTTGATCAAATTTCCAAGTTTGAAAGACGAATCAGACGAGATTTCAAGAAACAGTGCCGAATAGATACCACCTAGCGTTGCAATTAACTTACAATTTTCTCCTGAGGGCCGGTTTATCAATCACACTTATCCAATGAATAAGAGGGATTTATCTGAAGGATAGCGTATTCCTCTACATAACACAATAGGGGGATCCATCCGTAGTTAAACCCTGTTTGGTGTTTTGATTTATCTGGATCCTGGAAGGCTAGATAAAAATTATAACTGGAGGCTTATGAGATATCTAGACATTTCTAACCTCGAACAAGTTTATTAATTTACAAAAATTTTATTTGAATCTCAAGTTTAATTGTATTTATTTTTGTACCTTCAATATGTTTGAGGATTTGTCTTCAAATAGGAGCAACGGCGAAGATTCTATCGTAGCATAATTGGTTGAATGAAAAAGAAGACCGTATGTACCTAGTAGGACCCCGTGTAGATCACCTACTAAAATAGGACGAGTGCGTATTTTTATTGAGGTTTCGGTTGAACAAAGATACCGTTCTTTACATTCTAACATAAATCATATAAATAAATATAAACAAAAATCATCGTTTTATACAACACTAGAGGAAATCGCCAGTTTTCTCCCTTCTTTGTACAGGATAACTTGTGTAAAATGGTGAAACAATCACTAAATCACATGATATTGTACAAATTTCTATCTTTGAAAGACAAATCAGAAGAAATCATAAGAGAGTGCCAAATAGAATGTCTCCCATAATTAATTACCTACCCATAATTAACCCATAATTTTTACCTACCACCCACATCCCAAAACCGTCAATATCTATGCCGGAAGACCGATTTCGCTGGATTTTCGTCAAATTTGATCGAAATTTCAATGATATAAAATTTAAATCATTGGTTAATACCACACTAGAGGAAATAACCCACGCAGTAAACCCAGCAAAGGAAAGCACCCTTCTTTGTACAAGACAACGTGTGTAAGATAATGAAACAAGCACTGATCGAATTTCTAAGTTTGAGCGCCATTCATATGACGAATCAGACGAAATCGTAAGGAACAGTGCCGAATAGGATACCACTTAGCGTTGCAATTAACCTGTAATTTTCTCCTGAGAATAATATACCTATCACCCACATCCCAAAACCTTCAAAATCCCTCCCGAAAGGCCGATTCCTCTGGAAATTGGTCAAACTTGATCAACATTCGAATGATATCAAATAGAAATCATCGTTTAATACCAAACTAGAGGAAATCAACAGTTTTCTCCCTTCTTTGTACAGGACAACTTGTGTAAAATGGCGACACAATCACTGAATCACATGATGTTGATCAAATTTCCGAGTTTAGACGCCATTCATAAGACGAATCGGACGAAATCTTAATAAACAGTGTTGAATTTTCTAATTCTCTCCTGAGAATAATACCTACCACGTATACATCCTAAAATCTCCAATGCCCCTTCCGAAGTCAGATTTTGCTCGAAACTGTACAAATTTAATCGAAATTCGAATTATATCAATGAATTACTAATTTTTGTTCAAAACCATGTTATAAAAAATGATCAAGTTTTCCCTACCGTGGTACCGGGTAACTTGCTAAAAATGGAGTAATCAGAAACCAAGTCACAAAAGATGTAGTTCAAATTTCCATTCGCAAGCGCCACACACGAAATCATCAGATATAGGATCGAAAAGAATACAACCTTGTGATGAGTGTGCGTTGCAAAATATCAAAGCATAGGATTATTAGAATCGAGTAACCTATGATGACGAGGATAATCTTATAGAAAACAGCCTGTATGCCATAATTTTTACTTAGAATTTAGCTTTCCCTGTAAGTTAGATTACTTTCCCTGAAAATATATTACCTACATCCCAAAAGCCTTCGATTTCTCTCGTAGAAAGTAAAGTTTGCTCGAAATTGATCAAATTCAATTGAATTTCGAACGATATCAGTATTACAACTTGTCAATTTGTACCACACTAGAAGAAATTACCAATTTTTTCCCTTCTTTATGCAGGACAACTTGGTAGTATGGTGAAACAGACTCTAAATCACAGAAGATTTTTTGATCAAATTTCGATTTTTAAGCTCCACATTCGAAACCATAAGATGTAGGATCAAAAAGAATATCCCCTTGTGATCAGTGTGCGTTCTCAATATCAAAGCATAGGATTATTAGACTCGAGTAACCTATGATAACGAGGATGATCTTATACAAAATGTACTGTAAGCCTTTTCTTGATGTCCCAGAGAATTTCCCTATCAAATTTCAGCTTCCTAAGGTGAGCCCGTGAGAGTATAGCTCACTCAGCTGATCTGGACGGAGACCATCATTTTCATTTGTCTAGTGAGTCTCATTATCGAATTTCAACTTTCTAGGGTGAACCGGAGAAAATTCAGCTAATTCAGCTGACCCGCTCACTCAGTTTCGCGATTTCAATTTAGCCTGTTTTACACTCCAAGTTATAAACTAACCGTGTGCCAAATTTAATCCAAATCCGTTCACCTGTTTCTCAGTTGTGAATTTTGTAACATCAAATCCGACTTTGTTTTATATATGTATAGACTAGCTGCATCCTGTCAATCTTCGCTGTGCCGAATTGTGGTTGCATCGCTAGTACATTTAGTTACAGAGCTCACTCAGTTGATTACAGTAATTCACCATTTTTTGTAATTATACAAAGTTCAACATTTAACTTCAAGATGCAGAATCTTGAGTTAAATAGGAACAAAATTAGCTACAAGGCTCGACATTTCAGCTCCAAATTTCGGCACCTTAAGATGAATATGAACGAATTTAGCAACGGAGCTCAAGCTGACCAGAGTGGTCTCCCAATTTTAATTGCATTTTATCACACCCTGAGAGGCGCCGTTCAAAAGTTCAGCATCTTGGGTTGACTAGGAACTAAATTAGCTACAAAGTTCACTCAGCTGGTTAGAGTGGTATCCCGAGATGTGGCACTCTACCACACCCAGAAAGTCCCGCTTCAGAAGTTCATCGTTTCAAGTTGAAAAGAATCAAAATAAGGAATATAGCTCACTTTGCTGATGGAGAGTCGTTCCTCGTTGCGATTATACTATATTACTCACAGTTGAGCCCCGCTCCAAAGATGAGCTTATTAAGTTACCAGATGAGCTTATTAAGGAACCAAATTAGATACAGACTGCACTATGATTAGAGTGGCTCTTCAAGCTGCCACGGTACTTTACCATACCCATGCAGGACCCCGTTCCGAAGTACAGCCCCTCAAGTTGAATAAGAACAACATTAATAGTTTATACCTATGAAATGTAAAAGAAAAATCTGTTTTCTCGCGGTAGCGGGCAAGTTACTGAATTGAGCTTAATCAGCTGATCAGGATGGAGTCCTTCATTTCATTCGACTCTAGTTATTGTCCCAGAGAGGCTCCCTGTCGAATTTAAATGTCTTAGGGTGAACAGGAGATAATTTAGCTCACTCAGCTGATCATGTAAGATCCCATCATTTTATTCGTCTCTTGATTCGCCAGAGAAACCGCCTATCAAATTCCCACGGTGAACAAGAGAGAATTTAGCAAACTCAACTGATCAGGATGGAGTCCGTCATTTCATTTGTCTCTTAATATCCCAGAGAGTCTCGGTATTAAATTTCAAGTTCTTAGGGTGAACAAAAGAGAATTTAGCAAACTCAGCTGATCAGCATGGATTCCTTAATTTTTTGTCTCTTAATATTCCAGGGAGCTCGCTATTTAATGTCAACTTCCTCGGGTGAACTTCCTCTGGCTACTTAGAAAAGTTATGTTTACTGTAATCATACGTTTTGTGATTGGATGTGAGAATATATGTACAGCGCATTAATAGAGCTGTTTTTTTGCGGTTGCGGATATGTTACCGACGCGAAAAATTTATAAAAACCCAATCGATGCAAAACTTGCGTCTTGAATTTCAAAAGCTTACACAAAGACACACACACACACACACACACACACACACACACACACACACACACACACCCACACAGACCCACACACACACACATATATGTATATATATATATATACACTTATATGCACTTGATTGTGGACGCTGTGCTACTGCACTATATATACTAATATATATATTATTATATACATATACTAATATATACAGGGTGTCTCAACTTAAGTAAGTATAACTTCAGGGATCGATTTTACAAGTAATTTGCAACAAAAAGTGCCTTCTAAACTTTTTCTTTTAGAGGCTTCGTTTCCGAGTTATTCCTTTTTTAAGATTTTTTTCGTGTTTTCAAACTTACATCACAAAAACAGCTCTAACTCCCCAATTTGTCGAGTTTTCTCAAATCTAAGGATACCGTTGGAAAGAGCGTTAAATTTCCTATCATTCTGATGTAAATTTCAATTTTTTTGATTAGTTCTAGTTAGTAAAAAAAAGGCCAAAGTTTAACATTTGAAAAAAATGTAAAAATTGTCGATTTTTCTTCGTTTTTCTGCTCCTTAGTGTGGAAGTTTTTCAGCAAGCACTCTTTGGGAAAAACTTTCTTAATCTGTCAGCTTTCCAACAGTTTACAAAAAAAAATTTTTTATAGGGAAGTTTTGGGAGAAAATAGCGTTTGAATGACAAAAAACGTGATTTTGTCAATCAAACTCAACTTTTTTTTTTTTTTTTTTTTTTTTTTTAAATTCAAGTATTTTATTTTTATTTCATTATGCACAGCTGTATTCGACGATAATAAACCAATAGTGGCTCTACCTAACTCATCTTCCACCTGCCTCATCTTACTTACTTACTTACTTTGTCTCCTCTTGTACCTTGCGGTGTCGAGGTTTTGCAGAGAGCTTTCCATACGATCCAATGCTCGTGAGCGGCCTTGTTTCCAGGGTACTCCACGGCCCTCCAGTGAGACACGGATGTTGTCTTCCCACTTGGTCCGCGGTCTTCCTCGAGCTCTGCCTCCCACGAACCTGGCTTCCCATGCCCTGCGAGGGTACCTCGTCTCGGGCATTCGGACTACATGGCCGAACCATCTCATCTGGGCCTGTTCAACCCTCTCCAAAAGAGGCGTAGCCCTCAGACTGCTTCTGATGGTTTGATTCCGCACACGGTCCCTTCTCGTCTTCCCCTCCACTCTACGGAGAAAGCGCATTTCCGCCGCCTGTAGCCGGCTCCTGTGCCTCGAGGTAAGGGCCCAGGACTCTTGTGAAGCAAGATAGAGTAGACGGCCCGGTAAACAACCATTTTCGTGGTCTTACTGACCTCCCTCTTTCCAATAAATCCCCTGTTGATTGCATGGTACAGCCGTCCAGCAGCAGCTATGCGATTACCGACCTCCTGGTCAATTGAACCATCCTGTCTGATTATGGCTCCCAGATACTTGAAGCTATCCACCTGCTCGAGCTGGGTTCCGGCAAGGTGTATAGAGTGCTTTGTTGGAGTGCGGGAAATCACCATGGTTTTTGTTTTTGAACGACTTATCACCATGTTTCTCCGTCTCATTTCCTCATCCCAGAGGTTCAGGTTAAACTGTAGACCCACAGCGCTCCCAGCTATGGATCATCCGCGAATGTACTTTTTAGTGTAAGGCTTACACTCTTTCATCATGTCGTCCATCAGGATGATGAAAAGATACGGTGACAGAATATCTCCCTGTCTGACTCCCGCCGTTGTAGTAAATTCCTCTGAAGTGGCCCCAGAAGTTCGAATCACATTGCGGCAGGTCAGATAAAAACTCTGAATCGCCCCGATCAAATTCGAAACCTCTCGTTTCCGGAGAACACAACTCATCCCACGGGACTCGGTCGAAGGCCTTTTCCAGGTCCAAAAAGCAGACGTGCGCCGAACCGTTTTGGTCAATGGCCTTCTCGGTGATCTGCCTCAGGGTGAAAATGAGGTCTTGTGTACTTCTTCCTCGACGGAAGCCACACTGGCTTTCCTCCAACTTATCCTCGACCTCCTCCCTGAGGCGGGTCTCCAGGATCCTGGAGTAAACCTTCCCCGGCAGGCTAAGCAACGAGATTCCTCGATGATTGGAGCACTCTCTATTGTCCCCCTTCTTATAGATCGGGACAATGACAGAGATCTCCCAGTCGGAAGTTTTTCTTCATCTTCCAAGCCAGATTCATGATGTGCAGAAGCATCTCCTGCCCTCCCCCTCCCATATACTTCAGCATTTCGGGGGTATATCCTCACCCGCTGCCTGCCTCATCTACTTGAGCAAAATTAGATAATTATCGGAGGGGCCAGGCGGAAAAATACGATAATACGACCGGCTACCTCAGTCAATTGTGCTTCAAAATTATTCCTCGGATACTTATCTTTCATTTGAGTGGGTACCTAATAATACGGAGTGGATTACCAATGAAAATGCTGTTGTGTATCAGAGAGTGCCCTTCTCTGAGTTTCGAGGGTCAAAGGGCACTTTCGTCCTTATTCGTTAGTCGTAGAGGTCTGCAAGTGTCACCATTCGATTCAGCGTGAAAAATTATGTAGAATTCGACATTTAAATCATAAAGTTGCGGGAGATCGTTTTTTCCTGAAATCCATCGATTTTCGTTAAAAATACCACGTTTTTTCGCATTCAAAAGCCGTTTTTTCTCCTTGTTGTTACTTTTATCAACTTTTTGGCTATACCGTTAGAAAGCTGAGTTTGAAGTTTTTACTGTACTTGCAAACGATTGTTCATTTTTTTTATGGAGGGAGGAATCAGATTGAAAAAACCCGAATTTTTAGAATTTTACAAAGTTTGTACTTTGACCTCTTTTTTCGATATTTTAACTCTCTTGAATAATTATGATTTGGCATCAAAAAGATAGGAAATTTAACGTTCTTTCCAACGGTATCCTCAGGTTTGAGAATACTCAAAGAATGATGGGGTCACAGCCATTTTTAGGAGATAAGGTCGAAAACATGAAAAAAATCTTAGATCGTCAATAACTCGAAAACGAAGCCTCTAAAAAATAACTCTTTATGAGACACTTTTTGTTGCAAATTACTTGTAGAATTGATCCCCGAAGTCTTGCCTACTTAAGTTGAAACACCCTGTATATAGCTTGCTGAAAATAGCCTACACATAATTCTATAATTTACTGATTATACGCATCGAAATGTTTAGAATATCAGCACTTTCCATGGTCCACTTTCCAGATATTTTGTTGTTGGCACGCTATTCAACTATTTTTCGTGTTTCGGAAGCAAGCCATTGATAAATATAACTAAGTGAATATACTTAATAACATTTAAATACATTTAATTCAACCTATATTGCAGGCAGGAAGACATGCTGATGCTCTTCAGAAACCTGAACCTTCTGTAAAGCGATTCAACGAAGTGCTGAAAACCGATCGACACACATCGAAAAACAAAAATGAAGCTCAGAAACTGAATAAACGACCGAAGTATTTGCCTAAAATCAACAGACAAGTGAGGTAAGAAACAGTTTCTATATGACATTTTCTCAGTGAAAGTTGAATTGAAATTAAAATTCTTGGCAAGTTGGTTGAGTAGTACTGTTGCAGCCTTATAAAGTTTTGAAGTTTTTCGCTGGGCTGTCACTGTAGGTGTTACCATTGCAGACGGAAATGTACATTATAACTGTCCTAGTTATTATAACTGTCCTAGAATAGCTTGAAATTAAGGGGACATGATACTATGTTCCACCTTATCTGTATGACCCTAACTGAAAAGGTAGATGGTGAAACAAGGTCCACTGTCTTGAGTTGAGAGCTCTGTAGGAGTAATGCACTGGGAAATATCATGCTCCGGGACTTAAGAGCTTGACGTGATACTGGAGGAAGTAGTACGATTTGGAACTCAGAGCTTCATTAGTGTAATTTGGTCGGACATATCCAATCGGTAACTCACAGTTCCATAGGCGTGATATTGGAGGGAATATTACGGTCCGGAATATAGAGCCCAGTAGGCATAATGTGGTCGGATATATCACGGACCGGAACTTAAAAGCGAGATGTGTAGAGATGATGTAGAAGGAAGTACTAAGTTTCAGAACACTGTGGGCCTTATACAGGGTGTCCCATCTAAACGGGCCCATCGGGAAATTACAGCCTTACGGTGCGAGCTATCGAAAAATTGAACTGGACCTTTTTTATAGTATTTCAACTCAGCTTCACGATGCGGAAGTCCGATTTTTATTTTTCCATGTTTTAGGGTCTCAAATCATTGATTGAAACTGACGGTTTCCACTTGACCCCCCCTTTTTTATTGCTTTTTTCGATTTTAGGTTGAATTTGGAACAGAAAATGCCTCATTGAAATTTTCTTTTTGGGGCTTCGTTTCTGAGTTATTCCACTTTTTGCGGAAGTCCGATTTTTATTTTTCCATGTCTCAAATCATTGATTGAAACTTACGGTTTCCTCTTGACCCCCCCTTTTTTATTGCTTTTTCCGATTCTAGGTTGAATTTGGAACAGAAAAGGCCTTGAAATTTTCTTTTTGGGGCTTCGTTTCTGTGTTATTCCACTTTTTGCGAAATACAGAAAATCGCCGATTTCTTTCAGACATTACCAACACTTTCTTACTATTTTTATCTTCAATTTTTGAGATGTTCACCACACTTTCGAAATCAGCATTAAACTATCTGTCATCAGACCCCAGTGTCCATAATCAACAATCACCACCAGGGGGATGACATTACACTTGAACCGCTTACGATTTAAAAAAAGTTTTCCAAATCGTCGTTTGAAACCCCCCCCCCCCCCCCTCAAACTGTTCAGTACTATTACTAATTTATTAGAAGAACGTATGAGACGCCGTATTCTGGACTAATGTAAGGTTCTTTAAATAATAAAGATCAAAGTGTAGACTGAACAATAAGTATCAAGAAGCTGTTGTTTTCTTGACCCTTGAATACAGTTTGCAGGAGAAGGAGCAGAGGCTGCAGAAGGAGCAGGTGGCATTTTCGATTTATCACAACACAACTGACTGGAAGTCTCCTTGTGGTACATTTTTTAAACTGTATTCTGAACAGTGATTCTGTGTGTACTGAACAGTTTTTTTTTTTTTTTTTTTTTTTTTTTTCAAAAGGTGCTCTTGAAAACATTTTTTAAATCGTAAGCGGTTCAAGTGTAATGTCATCCCCCTGATGGTGATTGTTGATTATGGACGCTGGGGTCTGATGACAGATAGTTTAATGCTGATTTCAAAAGTGTGTTAACATCTCAAAAATTGAAGATGAAAATAGTAAGAAAGTGTTGGTAATGTCTGGAAGAAATCGGTGATTTTCTGTATTTCGCAAAAAGTGGAATAACTCAGAAACGAAGCCCCAAAAAGAAAATTTCAATGAGGCATTTTCTGTTCCAAATTCAACTTAAAATCGAAAAAAAGCAATAAAAAAGGGGGGTCAAGAGGAAACCGTCAGTTTCAATCAATGATTTGAGACCCTAAAACATGGAAAAATAAAAATCGGACTTCCGCATCGTGAAACTGAGTTGAAATACTATAAAAAAGGTCCAGTTAAATTTTCCGATAGCTCGCACCGTAAGGCTGTAATTTCCCGATGGGCCCGTTTAGATGGGACACCCTGTATATGACCAGATATATCACAGTCGGTAAGTCATAGCTCCTTAGGTATAATAGTACGGTTTGGGAGTCAAAGCTTCATAGGAGTAGTATGGTCGGATATATCACGGACCGGAACTTTAAGCGAGATGTGTAGTCGTGATGTGAAGTACTAAGGTTCGGAACATGGAGCTCTGTAGGCCTTATATATGGCCAGATATATCACAGTCGGTAACTCACAGCTCTGTAGGCAGTACTTGTTTGGGACTCATAAGTAAAGAGTACGGTTTGGGACTCAAAGCTTTCTAACGGACTTAGGTCGGCCCCCATATATATATAACAGGTGCAATGTAGGCATAATAGTATGGTTTGGGACTCAAAGCTTCATAGGAGTTGAATGGTCGGATATATCACGGGCCGGAACTTTAAAGCGGGATGTGTAGACGTGATGTGAAGTACTAAGGTTCGGAACATGGAGCTCTGTAGGCATTATACATGGCCATATATATATACAACTCACTACTAATAGCATATGTGCTGTGTTCAGAGAAGATTGATTTTCCGGTTCTCGGATCTTCATCTATCGCCAAACGCAGCCTTTCAAGAACTTGACAATGACGCCCGGAGTGATAGCGACGGGCGCGCATTCTATTGGATCTCCCTTATAACTGTCACAGCTTCATAGGAGTAGTATGGTCGGATATATCTCGGACCAGAACTTAAAAGCGAGATATGTAGACGTGATGTAGAAGGAAGTACTAAGGTTCGGAACATAGAGCTCTGTAGGCCTTATATATGCCAGATATATCACAGTCGGTAACTCACAGCTCCGTAGGCATAATAGTACGGTTTGGGACTCAAAGCTTCATAGGAGTAGTATGGTCGGATATATCACGGACCGGAACTTTAGAGCGAGATGTGATGAAATCCTTGTCTCCCTTCCTATAAGTGCAGCAGTACCGTAGTTAGGTTCATCTACCAACAGGTAGCGCACATATTGTCCAGTCAAAAATCATCTCAGCGCATCTACCATTCAATTATTTAACTCCCCCTCCCCAATTAAATGAGAGGGTAACAAATTAATAGTATCATATTGAATTATTTATCAGAAGGTAAGTATATAGCAACGTTTCTTTACTTGGGCAGTACAAATTATAACAAGACTTTACAAAAATTCTGTCCTTGAGTTGGTTTTTTATTATCCTCCGACGTTTCTCCCCAGGAACTGAGGCTTCTTAAGGGAAACAAAATGTAATCTTCAAAAAAATCTTCAAAAAAAAATTTTTTTCGAGATAAAAAAAATTGAATTTAGAGTTATTGTCCTTGAATTGGTTTTTATTATTCTCCATCGTTTCTCCCCAGAAACGGGGGCTTCTTCAGGAAGACAAAATTTAAAATATAAATTTTGAATTTTAAATTTTTTCTCCCTTAAGAAGCCCCAGTTCCTTGGGAGAAACCTTGGAGAATTTAAAAAAAAAATTGTTTTCAAGGATACTAAGGCCATTTTTTTTAGAGACTTGGTAAGTATAAGTATATTGTGCAGCTACTATTATGAATTTATGAAGTGAATATAATGGATTACTTCACGTGATTGTTGCGACTAGATAACCTTCATAGGTACTTGTTTATTTTGAAGTAATTCTTGAAAAAGTTGACTCATTATCAAGATGGCGGCGGTGAAGGATGATTGACGGTAAAATCAGAGGAAGTACTTTTTTCTTCTCAAAACTACCCTCATCGTTTCACCCCCACGGAACCAACCCTGAGGGGCGATCGCGTGACGATCCCTTGACTTCCTCATCCCTTAGGTACCCATTTTTTATTTATTTAGTATTATTATCTCGAAGCCCATTTTTGTGTCAGGAGGTGCGTAGGTGCGTGCCCTTCACCCAATAACACACTGTCAGGGGACTTGGCTTGGTCGTTGACCCAACTTTTTCCTCCCTAAGTTAAATGCCGGGTTTCGACCGTTTATATTGTATCAACGTTAACAAAATCACGTGCACGACCAGGAAAACTGGAGGGATGGCTGTCCAGGGGCAGGTCGTCCCACGCAAGATTCGAAAGTACGCTCAAATTTCTTCATCCTCAAAAAATAAAAGAAGAAATAGAAATTGATATAATAACGAAGAAGATGTGTTATGAAAACACGAGAAAAAATATCAACGCTTCACGCAGATACATTGTGACATGAAAAAGTCCTTTAGCATTTAGTAGGTGGTCCAAACGCTAAATCGAAGGAACATAAAGAAGCTCACTCAGCTGATTAGAAATGAGTTCATCATTTCATTCTTTTTAATGTCCCAGAGTCTTCCAGTCAAATTTCAACTTCCTAAAGTAAACAGGAAGGAATTTAGCTCACTTAAGTGATCAGGAAAGAGCTCATAATTTCAAGTTTGTCTCTTAATGTCCCAATAATTGTTGCAATCATGTTTACAAAATTAATTGAGAAGAATCACCTGTATGTAAACAATCATTCCCACAACCACGCCCATAAATCACATTGTTGTCCATGCACTGTGTAGTGGTTAATATTATGCGGTTCGATAAATCTAGAGCTTTTCAACGAATAGAGAACGATTATTGTGACGAGACCCTCTCGAACGATCAAGTTTGTCCCCCACCCCAGCAACTACTTGGAACCGTTCCCTACAAGAAGAACTGTGAGTTCTTCAATTCCGTTCAACGCGGAGCAGCTCATGAGTCACAAATGAAAAGTCACATTTACGTTTCTAAATTGTTATGTGATCGTGTTATGAGACCACGAAACTATACACTTCATTCTGATCTACATATCCAAATAATCTGCATTTTTACTAAGGGATTGACTACTTGATGTTATGTATTTTTGAGATGCGAGCTTGCGAGCATCCAGACCACCAAACTATACACTTCATTCTGACCTACATGTCCACTAAACAGGTTGAACGGAATTGAAGAACTCACAGTTCTTCTTGTAGGGAACGGTTCCAAGTTGTTGCCGGGGTGGGGGACAAACTTGATCATTCGAGAGGGTCTCGTATTATTGCGCGATGAAAACTGCAGGAGTTACGTTTCCATAGAAACGCGTTGGTTATAAGTAAAAATCATCATAAAACTTGGTAACAATTTAGGGTAACGGAACGGGTAACAGAATTTTTAGAATAACACCCAGCGATAAGATGTATTTATGCCAATAAAATTTCCACTTTTCACAAAATGCCAAGCATTGAATGGGTGTGGGATCAGAAAGCAATGAGAACGCCACACGATAAATACCTACACTTCCAAGTCCTTTCAGATTTCTGTCTCCGGCTCGTTTCGAACAACATCACGGAAGGGTCGACATGCTAAATGTCTAAACATTTTGCAATCCGAAATTTAGAACCATCGCACCCCGATTCACTGAAAAGGGGTTCGCTCGGAAGAGTTTTACTCCTTTTTCGGCAGAGCGGCATAGTTCTGGAAAAAAAAAAAAAAAAAAAAAAAAGCGCTTGCACCTTACACCCCCCGGTTGATTCTTTTTCCACCGAATTCAGCTGGCTTGAGGTGATGCTTAGTACACACATACAAGGATATGTAACATACCCTTTACTATCCCATTTTAAACTTCATTGTGTGTTGTGTTTTTGGACCACTGTGCACCGGGCACAAGTCCTGAAGGACACCTTACAGACCAATGACCTCACGCTCATTGCTCATTGGTCTGTAAGGTGTCCTTCAGGACTTGTGCCCGGTGCACAGTGGTCCAAAAACGCAAAAAAGCGCTCATAAATCAATTTTTAAATTTTTTCCATATAAGAGGACACGATATTGTGAAGCTTCAAGTCCCTGCACTGTGGCAAAGCGAGCTATAATACTGATCAATGAATTTAACGAGCAACGCACGGGAGGTAATCTATTCTGTTGTAAATACGAATTGTCCAGACGGTGGGGTGTAGTGGTAGGGAGGGGGGGGAAGGGGAACAGGAAGTCCTACTACCCTTGTGAACTGTCACGCGATCTTTAGACATGACAACCAACCCCCTCCACTATAACTACATCTCACCCCTTCGTATTTAACCTCCTAAGCGATCCTAATCAGGGAAGATAACTTTCACCTGCCACTGAGACTAAGACAATATTGATTCTTGTTTATTGGCCAATAATAGACAGGGTGCTCTAAAAGAAACCCCCCCCCCCCTTCACCCCTCCCCATAATATCGAGGTGAAACTTGGAGTGAGTTTTTGGGGTGCCTGATACTAAGTTTTAAACTAATAAAAATCGGGAAAAAATCCAAAAGTTTTTGGACTACCCAAAGAGGAGGGTATTGGGTACTTGGAAATTCCCCCCCTCCCCCAATTTTTTGTCACACACAGAAAGACATAAAGCTGTAGTTTTTTTCACGGATTCGTTCTTAGAATCATCTGAAATCATTGGTTTGTTCCACACATCCTGGATCAATTCCAATAGGTCATCCCTCTATTGACAAAGCCTAGCTTCAGAGGGATGTCCTAAAAACTGAAATGAGCCATCAAGATCGTAAAAGATGTTTTTCTAGTCTTAGTACATTAATCTGAATGAGGTTCATATACCTGTTTGAAGGCATATTTTTTTTTTATAATACAGAGCTTATCGAACGAACGGACAGTTATTAAAAATCTGTCCAAAAAATGGTTTCTTTCGTCGTATCTCTAGCCTCTTCCAGTCCATTGAGGCAGCTGTAATCGTCTAATCAACTTCGGCTTTCGGTACAATAGTAATTTCCAACAGCACCCCCTTACTTGGGGTTGATGTACAAATTAGCATCAGGATTCATCGAAATTCAGGGAAGTTGATAAGAAAGAACACAGTATCCCCATTCAAACACATTTTTGGATTTTTACCTTTTTTTAAGATCAGTTTTATTGATTTTTGTAGATCATTTTAAACGTTTGTAGGGATTGGGTACAACTTATTCAGGTCAAGGTGATGGATGTGTGCAAAAACGTCCTGTTCATCTGATTCTAAATGAAGTTGTACATGGTACCCCTAACTTTCGATACCTAATTCAAGTTTTGCGAGACGATGATAGCGCTGCGGGTGTTTCGTGCAGAAACGATGAATAATTTGAAAAGTTGCACAGAATTCGTGGAGAAAGGGAATTAGGTCAAATGTGAAAGAAAAAAAATACCATTAAAGGGGAAAAAATGGTTAAAACTAAAAATATATATTTATATTTTATGTATGAAAGGGGTGAAATCATCTCGGGAATCCTGTGAAGGGAAAACTTCTGAGTATCGCGTGTTCATAAGTTCGAGTTCATGCCTCGACAATACAGCCCCCCTCACCTCCTCCACCTTTTCTTCTCAATACCGCCCTCCTTAACTAGGCGAAACAGACATCCTCACATCACGCTAGTGCACTCTATTAATCCCCCCCTTAAGGGGAGGTAAGAGAAGTCGGTGTGGTTGGAGAGACGAGATCAAGGGGGTGAGTTCCTGAGAAATAGTTGTGCGAGGGGGTTGGGTGGAGGGGGGACAGAAATGGTAAAGAGTGCGTGATAGAGGGAGGGGTGGGGGTTAATATTAAAAACGTCCCCGTATTTATGGGGGAAAAGGCGAAAGCTATAAAGGAAAACCGGTTTAAGGGGTTGTTGAAGGGGAGGGGTAAGTTCTCCAGTTGGATGATGCAAAAGGGGTGACCCTGGGGGGGGGGGGGGGGGGGGGTCTCCAGTTGGATGAAACAGGGAAGTAAAGGGAGAGGAAAGAAGGAAAGAAGGGGTAAATAAAAGTGAGTTTTACTAGGGAAAAAAGGGGGTATATCGATTCCCCCTCCCCTTTAGACGAGGGAAAGGGAGGGGGTAGTGTGAAAAGCCCTCTTCAAGGCAAAAAAGAATCAACCAAAAAAATGAGGGGGGAGGGGTGCTCGCGTGGTGAGGAAGGGGGGGGGGGGGGTCACAGAAAGAAAAGAGTTTAGTGAGCCGTAGAAAGAGCCGAGTTGATGTGGGGAAAACGTCATTTCATGAGGAAGAGTCGCGGTAGGACCAAGTGCCAGTGACTTAGAAATAAAGTGGAAAGTTCGAACTAGTGGTGTGACCCATTAGGGAGAACAAGAGAGTAGGTCATTTCAAGGGTAGGAGTCATGGAAGGACTAAGTAGTGTCAGTGACTGAGAAATCGTGACTTAGAATTAACTTGGTCATTTATAATTAGAGGTGTGGTCAGGAAGGGAGGTGGATAGATCGCCAATCTATGGGCTATCTGTGGGCTGTTTCAAAAGAAGGAGTCGTGGTCGCGGGAGGACTAAGTGCCAGTGACTGAGAATTGTTGCTTAGAAGTAACTTGAACATTTAGAGTTAGTGTTGTGACCAGTAATGGAAGTGATAAGCTGCCAAGAGAATATACTATTTTCTGAGCAGGAGTCACGGAAGGACTATGTGCCAGTAACTGAGAAATTGTGACATGGAATTAACTTGGACATTTAGAATTAGAGGCGTGGTCAGGAAGGGAGGTGGATAGATCGCCAATCTATGGGCTATCTGTGGGCTATTTCAAAAGAAGGAGTCGTGGTCGCGGGAGGACTAAGTGCCAGTGACTGAGAAATTGTTGCTTAGAAGTAACTTGAACATTTAGAGTTAGTGGTGTGACCAGTAATGGAAGTGATAAGCTGCCAAGAGAATATACTATTTTCTGAGCAGGAATCACGGAAGGACCAAGTGGCCAGTAACTGAGAAATTGTGACTTTATGTGCAAGTAACTGAGAAGTTGTGACATGGAATTAACTTGGACATTTAGAATTAGAGGCGTGGTCAGGAAGGGAGGTGGATAGATCGCCAATCTATGGGCTATCTGTGGGCTATTTCAAAAGAAGGAGTCGTGGTTGCGGGAGGACTAAGTGCCAGTGACTGAGAAATTGTTGCTTAGAAGTAACTTGAACATAAGGCCCCTCGCTGTATTGATATCGACGTTGAATATCGTTATCGATATCAAATATTGGAAGATCCTCGATATTGGAACAACCGTAGGAGCGGGGCATGGCAATGGCGGGCTGATGCGAGACCCGGCGGTTAGTGGTGTGACCAGTAATGGAAGTGATAAGCTGCCAAGAGAATATACTATTTTCTGAGCAGGAATCACGGAAGGACCAAGTGGCCAGTAACTGAGAAATTGTGACTTAGTTTTAACTTGGACATTTAGAATTAGAGGTGTGGTCAGGAAGGGAGGTGGATAGATCGCCAATCCAATAGTTTTAACTTGGACATTTAGAATTAGAGGTTAGGTCAGGAAGAAAGGTAGATAGACCGCCAAGAGTGTGGGTTATTTCAAGAACAGGAGTAGCGGTCGCGGAAGGACTAGAGCCAGTGAAAGAGTAATTATTACTTAAAATTAACTTAGACATTTAGATTTAGAGGTGTAACCAGTAATGGAGGTGGAGAGACTTCCAAGAGTGTGGGTTATTTCAAAAGAAGGAGTTTTGGTCACGGGAGGACTGTGCCAGTGACTGAGAAATCATTACTTAGAATAAACTAGGTCATTTAGAATTAGAGGTGTGGTCTGTAAGGGAGGTGGGTAGACCGCCAAGAGTGTGGGTTATTTCAAAAGAAGGAGTCGTGGTTGAGGGAGGACTAAATACCAGTGACTGAAAAATCGTTACTCAGAAGTAACTTGAACATTTAGAGTTGGTGGTGTCGTCAGTAATGGAAGTGGTAGGTTGCCAAGAGAATGAACTATTTTTCGAGCAGGAGTCACGGAAGGACCAAGTGGCCAGTAACTGAGAAATTGAGACTTAGACTCAACTTGGACATTTAGAAGTTAGAGGTGTGGTCAGCTACGGAGATGATTAGACCGTCAAGAGTGTGAGTTATTTCAAAAGAAGGAGTTGTGGTCGCGGGAGGACTCAGCCAGTGATTGAGAAATTGTGACTTAGAATTAACTTCGAATTGGAGAATTAACTTTCGAATATAATAATAAAAGTTATCTGCTATCTTCTGTAGCGGTGTTGTACTTCTGGTGCTCCATCAGAAACTGCCGTCCAATCACGGTTTTAATAGGAAGAATCCACGGCGTTTATTACCCGGTTTTCAAAAAAAGCTGCTCTCTTCCTATCACAAATTCCATGAATTTTAATGTTAGCAATCAGACCAGATAGGCAGGTAGTTCCTTCATCTCCTTCACACATAGTTGGTTCGACCACTATTCTTCTCCTCGCCAATCTCGCGTGCCCAGCCTCTGTGTCTTTCAAGGTGCCCGCACGTGCAGGATTTTCTCAACGCTTGGACTGAACAGAACAGGCCAAATTAGTAACTGAAGCATTCAAATTTGGTCAAATTTAGCATCTAATGTAACCGGGAGATAAATGGCTGAAATTTTCTTGAATGAATGACCAGCAGCATCAGCTGGGCAGATTTCCTAACTGACGAGAATTTAAACTTTGGTTGTACCAAAGTTAACCGAGACATTAGGCTAGATTTTTTTTTCAAAACGTAGGTTTTCCGTCGCTGGTCCAGGATCCAGGGCGACTGACTGCTGACCCCGGGCCGAATTCGAACAAAAGGATTGACAAAAGTCCAGCCAGTTATCTCTCGGTTAACACCTTCAGTGCGGGGGACCGAAATAACAGTCGTCAGTGCTCTCCCAACCATGCGGAGGACCGTTGTTCCGTCCAGGACCCAACTCACTCTTTCAAGTCATTTTTTACGAGTTTTTCTCGTGAAAATTGATTTTTGCGATTCAGGTTGGTAGGATGAACGAGATTTGGAGTCCACTGAAAGTGTTAAGTTTGGTTCAACTAACATTTAAATTCTCCTCAGTAAGGAAATCTGCCCAGCTGACGCCGTCGGTCGTCTTGAAATGTGGTTCAGGGATGCACGCTGGTCATTTTGAGACAATTTCAGCCATTTATCTCTCGGTTAGATTAGATGCATAATTTGACCAAATTTGAACGTATCAGTTACTGATTTGGCCTGGAGTTAGCTGTCAGGAACTCTGGATCCTGGACCAGTGATGGAACACCTACATTTTGAAAAAAATTCCAGCCATACATCTTTCGATTAAATGAGCTGAATTTTGACAGTTTACTTCACATTTTTTGTATTAATGCCTATTAATGCCCCGGGTAGAGAGTGGCTGACTCGTGGATCTCGATGCAAGGCATAAAGCTCCTTCGATCTAAGGGCATTCCAGCTATACATCCTCTGGTTAAATTTTTAGGCTACTGGCTGGCCGCTGACATGCGGATTTCCTTCACGCGAGTGTCGTGGCCTCAAGGCCTCCGACCGGCCTGCACAGGCCAAAATGGACGAATCGAAAAACCATTCCGATAGCTTCTGAGGCCGGGACTGTACTGGCCGCTCCCTCAAAACGGAAATTAGTGATAAAACGTCCATTTCCACGAAAAGTGAAGAGTTACAATGTTATCGATTTCGACGATTAGCGCATCATCAGTAACAATAACAGAACTCGTGTGTGCCGCTCCCTCACGTGTATGCCGATTCCTCTCAGTTCCTTCAGTCTGCTTGGAGTTTTTGAGGTGTTCATGCATCGACCAGGTGTTTTTCTTGTTTCGACTATGTCGGATCACGAGATTTTGGAACAGCTTCTTAGTATATACGAAAATGAGCCTTGTTTATGGAAAGAGCAGAGTAAAGAATGAAGAACAAAGAGGCAAGCAGCTTATGCTCGATTGCTTTCAAAATCGAAAGAAACCGAGCCAACGCCTTGAGGCTGATTCTTTTCAATAACCACTCTTTACACCACAAACTTTTGAACACTCTTTTCATCTTTTTAGGAACGTAATTTTTGCAATTATGCAGCTCGTTTCTTTCTTTTTTTTTCTCTTTTCTCTTTCAATTTCAACTCGTTTCCGTCAACAAGATATCGTCCTCCATTGCTGTTACGAAATGAACTGAAGGAAACTCTCTTGCGTGTGTTCAGACCAAACCTGATAGCGTTCGCCAGTCCTCAAGGCTCGGCCTGTATGTGTGTGCCTACCTTTATCTGATCATGACTCTGTTTTGCTAGGCCGCCTCCTTTACATTTTAAGGCGTATTTGAGGGTCAATTCAGCATCACATTCACACCTATCGCATCTTGCTGGGAGACCTGTAAGAGCCTTTCCATAACGCATTATCTCTAAACTCGGATGGCACATTAAAACATTGATGAACTGCCAACTATCGAATTCCACATTCCCAGTTATCTTCACCACTTCATAATCCAGGTAAATATATAAGTTGATGAAAGCTTCAAGGACGGAAGGTTAAAATAGGAAATGACGATGTAGATAGTTGGCTTCGGGCAAAAAATGTTCAACTACGAAAAGTTCGAAATACACGATGTGCGTCGAGAAAGCTGGTGGGAGTCATCGAGACCTTCAAGGTACGTATATTCAATATTACTTTTTTAAATTAATTTTATTGCGATTGTCTTGAATTTTCTCTACTATTTATTTATTTTTTTTACATTATATTGCCAATAAATTTCATTTGAATTTTTTTAAATTCTAACGCACAATAGCTTATTATTTCAAATCCGTAACTAATTTCTAGCCCATTCTAGCAATACGAATTAAAAACGTATGAGATCTTTAGCCCCACATTTATATCGAGTAAATTTTGGTAGATTATTTTCAATAATGGTCCATTGTAAATAATCGCAAAAAGACAATTTTTAACGCTCTCAAAATTTTTGAAATGAATCTCTTAGAAATAAACCCAATTCTCGTAAAAACTAATTTAGCTCAGATTTTTGCAGTTGTGCATGCGTAGATAACCCTACTGCTCGTAATGCGATGAAATATATAAAGGAACATAATCAGGTTATTAACTCCCACAATCCTTGAAAATCTAATCAAAAGAGGATAGAAATCGTGGAAGGTATGTTTGAAGTAAAGATTTACCAAGAACCAGACGACAGACTGACAGAAATATGACCAAATATGTTCCGACAGCTCTTAAACGGAAAAAGCGAGGGAAAAATTTGATTTTAGTGAACATATTTGATGAAGAGAAAGAGTTGATTCGGAATGGCGATAAAGACTCGTTTGGTTAGTTGCGTTAAAATGGCAACGCTGGATCAGTTAGTAATGAAACTTTCTGTCATGGATGATGTCAAATACAGCTTCATCGAATAAGCTTAGTTAGGCATTTCGAAGTTTTAAGTTAGATCCTTAAATAAGCTTATTCCTTGAAAATCATGAACTTAAAAAATAATTTTCGGTTGGGCCACATCTGAAATGGATCTTGGATGAGAAGTGGAGAAAATTAAATTTGGTTCAGAAAAAAAATGTTTGGATAAGTAAATAGAGATGAAAATGAGTTTCTAGGATATGTGATTGAAAATTACTCTTCCAGACTTGCATGCGCTCTCAGGTGAACCAAAAGTTCAAAAGTTGAGGATAACAATCAGTTCGATATTAAGAAACTTTGATCAACAGTTATTGACATTGGTTTAGTGCAGTAAGATGGAATTCGGGCGCTAAAATAGACTGAATTAGGTACAAATTCCATTCTCAACAGTTGAGAAATGGAGAGCGACTGAAATGGAATTATTGAATTAGCTGAAATGGAAATGAGGAGCTAAGAACAGCATGTTTTCATAGTTGCCATATTAGCTTAGATTTCAACAGATTCCGTAGACGTATTAACATTAAAATAACGCTCTGAAATCAGCAATGTTGACATCTAGGTTCGATTGAACGGAAAAATTTAGAACTTGGATCAGATATGAAAGTAATAGTGTCGCATCTGCAGAATTTAAAGTGGTACTACCTCTACTGAAATTGACACACAATATGGGATAAGCATTATTCAAACTTGAAATTCTGGTGCTTGTGAACGAAAACTGAGGTTTCAGATTAGCTAAGTCATTATTGAGCACTTGAAAAAGAAGAGTTTTTGATGGCATGAAACATTGATTCTAAGGAGACGTATAGGAGTTGAAGCATAGTATATACCTACAAGTTATTGACTATAGCATTGACTTAACTCTAGAAATTCTATCAATAACTTGATTGCTGAGTTATTGCAGAGCCTCGTTTCTGCAGATAGTTTGCTGATGAGATGTAGCTCTCACAGATTTCATTATCCATGAGAATCGTCCATACCTCGTTGGATAAGATACCTAATCTGCAAAATCGTCTGGATCAGGTGACACTTTGGTTCAACAATCTGCAGAAATCAAAATCTAAACAGTCCCCGTTTATCTTTCAGCGCTTGTCGGAGATTCAGCTCCGAAGTTCAAAATCCAGCTCAGTTAGGCTACTGACAATCTGAGATGAACAGTATTTGAAATCGAAATTTTGGTGCCCGAGAATGAAAATTGATGTTTCGGATTGGCTGAATTGTAGATTCAGTTTTTGAAAAGGAGTAGTTCGCATTTGAGGCATGTAACTTATTGATTCTAAGGAGGCATATTGGAGTGGAGGCATATAAAAGTCATTAGCTGTAGAAATAACTTGAATCTAGAAATTCTATCAACAAATTGATTGATGATATTTTGAAAAGCCTTGTTTCTGTAGGTACTTTGCTGACGAGATTTAGGATGAGAGTACTAGCTTCGCAGATTTCATCCCTTGAGAATCGTCAATAACTCGTTGGAGTAGAAAATCTGCAAATTCACCTTCAGATCAGCTGACCCGTTTAATTTGAATTGAAACTCAATATTTTGGTGCCCGTGAATGAAAATTGATGTTTCAGATAGGCTGAATTGTAGATTCAGCTTGCAGAAATAATTTGAATCTAGAAATTCTATCAACAAATTGATTGATGATATTTTGAAAAGCCTTGTTTCTGTAGGTACTTTGCTGATGAGATTTTGCTCCCACATATTTCATCCCTTGAGAATCGTCCATAACTCGTTGGAGAAGATAATCTGCGAATTCACCTGCTGATCGGCTGACCCATCTAATTCGAACTGAAACTAAAAAATTTGGTGCCCCTGAACAAAACTTGAGGTTTTGGATTAGCTGAGTTGTAGATTCAGCACTGAGAAGGAAGCATTTGCAGTTGAAGCAAGTAACTAATTGATTATGACTTTTGAGTTATTGAAATACTACTTTCTGCAGGTCCGTTGCTGATGAGATCTAGCTTCCACAGATTTCATCATATTTTTGTAGATCAGCTGACTAAAACGCTGGTTCTAGAAGATCATGATATGAACATCGAAAGAGTCTACATTCGAATATATCTTCCAGCTCGTTTTAGAGTTTCACTACCAAAGTTAAAAATCTAGCTTAATAGTCAGGCTACTGACAATCTAAAATAATTAGTGTTTATCCAACATTTTGTACCTCTGGACGAAAATTGAGGTTTAGGAAGCTTTGCAGTTGAGGAATGAAACTTATTGATTCTGAAGAGGAATATACATTGTATAATACGACTTTATTATACAAGTCATTGGTAGCAGTAGTAACTTGAAGCTAACAATTTTATCAATAGCTTCATGCTGAGTTATTGAAAAGCTATGTAGCTATGGGTACTTTGTTGTAGAGATTTACACAACTAACACAGGTTTCATCTCTTGGAAATCGTCCACAACCCATTGGATCAGCTACTTAGCAAATTTTCCTGGATCAGCTTAATAAAACGCTGGTTATATCGAAATCTAATGAGGCGACATTTGGGATTTGCTCTTCCAATGCGTTTCAGGGTTTCAGCCCAAAAGTTAAAAACGACCTTAGTTATGCTACTTGCATTTCTTGCATCATAGTTTATTTTCTGCTCTTATAGAATGCAAAAAGGATCGAAATGGTAAACTAGGGTGAAGCTTGAAGTTTTTTAAACTTAGTAGAAAGATTTCTGAATGCGCTGTAATTCTCTAAGACAGGTGCTTTGTTTCCTCATACGAAACCGCGAAAGAAATAGAGGTGGCGTGCCGCATTTTTCACATTTCCCGTCTCCGCCTCGTACTTTACAATAGGTAACATCACGAATATTATGGATATTGTCAATCTCAGAACGAAACAAGGGAGGAAGAGGACGAGGGGTAAAGTATAACACGGCAGCCGAGGAAAATATGGAAACAGGGGGCATAAAGGAAGGCCGGATAGGGCATAGAAGACGGTGGAAAGCGTGACAAGAGGGATGTCTGGAGGATTCCCTTCAGTTTGGTGGCACGCATCCTTGTAGAGACACACATTTGATATCCGCGCACATTCTTTACCACATATCGGAAGAATCCGTTAAAACGACCGCCTGCATGTACTCAAATAGTTAATTTTCATTGAATATTCGATTCCCGTTAACAAGGAAATTCAAGAGTATGTTTACTGATTAGTATAGGTGATGATTTTTTCTACTTCCCATACTTAGCAAATTCTCCATTGAAACAACATATCACAGTCACACATATGGTAGTCTGCACTCAGTTTATGCCCAGTCATATTGGTTAATAAATCATCTTCAATAATGAGCCTTCATAATTTTCAAGAGACATTTACTTGAAGAACAAACGAGCCCATATGATTGAATGCAAAATATAACAGTAATATCTAATACATATATTGGTTATTTGGTTATTTTATCAGAGTTCAGGAAAAGGTAGAAAATAAAACCTCAACCCATTACGTCACCTTTATTCTTTGTGCAACGTAGAGATCTCTATAAATTTTACTGTTCAGCTACTCTACATTACTAGTTTTTTTCTTATTACTTACATGTACATTAGTTATTCCTTTTTACTTTTGGATTGTTGAGACGTTGTTGACAATGTTCTGATTCTATGAATAAAGTGTAAATCTCGGCAAGTGTTACCAGCGTGGATAAATACGTAGAAACCGGCCCAAAACTCCAAGTTCCTAGAACGACATTTTTCGGGAAAACCCACGATTTCATTGAAAATTCATACCGAGTTTTTCAACATTCAATTCGGAAATCGTTGAATTTAATTCAGAAAACGTTGGATTCAATTCGGAAAACGACGGATTTAATTTGGAGATTGATGGGGTCAATTCGGAAAATGTTGGGTTCAATTTGGAAAATGTCGAGTCCAATTTGGAAAATGTTGAGTCCTATTTGAAAAATGTTGAACTTTGATTGGAAAATTTACATTTTTCAGACGTTATCTAATCTTAGGAATGATCTCAAAGATCAAAAATGGTGAGGAATGATCGATCCCAAAAAAGATTAATAGATCAACAAATTCTTTGTAGGGTTCTTTTTTCGATTTTTCAAAATTGCATGTAATGTTGAATTCATATAGAAAATGTTGGATTCAGTTTGGAAAATGTTTAATTTAATCTGGAAATGATGTATATATATATACGTTTATACACAAACTTTTCATTTTTGTTCAGCAAACCGTGTGCATAGGGCTTAGGTAGGCCTGTCCAGATTGTCATTCCCATGTGGGCCAACACCTCTGGGTGAGATCAAACATAAAGGGAATCTTCGAATTATTTTAAGGGAATTTTATTCCATCGCTATACGGATATCAAATTGTGTGGTGAATGAATAAATGCGTGCACGACCATGAACCGAATTCGCTCGATGTGAAGACGTAGATGTCGGATTTTCCACATCTCTGTCGCCTCTTCACGTACACCTGTAGTAAGCGCTCTTCGACATTCAGAAGGTACCAACCTAAATATTAAATAATATTTCATGATTTGTTCTTAGTAGAGTGAATGCTGTAAATCGGTTTATCAACAGGTACGGGCGAAAGTCATACTTAATAATAATTTTACTTAAGTCACGTAGAATCCTCTGTAACCTTTGTTTTATGTAGAAACTTAATCAGGATTTAAGGCTCTAAATTGGCAGGGTCATCGTGAGCACTAAACCCAACTTGAAGTCAAATGTGCAAAATTTTAATTTAGGTTGCGAATAATTTAAAGGCAACCTGCCAGCGGTATTCGTCCAAATCTTATGACTTTTACTGGGATTTTACTGATGATTCAGAAGGTACCAACATAAAATAAAAAAATACATGATATTTGTACTTAACGTGAATAATTATCATACTTATATCAAGCAGAATCCTCTGTAAATTAGTTTTAATGTCTAAACTTGATCAGATTTTAAAGCTCAAACTATGCAGAGTCATCCTGGGTGTTAAGCCCAAATTTGAAGTCGAATGTGCAAGATTAATTTTAATTTAGGCTGCGGATAATTCAAAGACAACCTGCCAGCGGTATTCGTTCAAATCTTATGACTTTTACCGGGATTGTGTACTTGGTGAACCAGAAGGTATCAACTCGAAATGATAAATAATATACGATAATTTGTACTTAGTTGCGTGAATGCTGTAAATCAATTTATCCACAGGCCTGGAGGATAAATAATCCCCCAACCTACCACCCACCCTAAAAACCTAAAACATTAAATAATTAATTTTATTTTAATTAACATTATTTAGTTAACTTATTTGATAAATAACGTATTATTATGCGTGTGAGAAATTCCATCCTCTCTTATATATCTGAATATCATCTACCCATCCAAATCTTCCCCAATTCCCCAAGAGATGACACCAACATCTCAGTTCCGTTCAAAACTTGACTAGAGTTGTTTTACTCCTTAGTCTTCAAATGAGATTCCAGCGGTAGCTCGCTCACGTGTCTCTTCATTGCTGAGTTCATGGGCAGGATGAGAGGAATGCCCTTCTACATTTGTCCACCATCTTTTCCCAATTCCATACCTCTTAGAACTAAGAAATTAGAAGATCAGATTTCACCCTTTCCGAAAAATCCATCTATTATTTGTTCCATCGCTTCGAAGTAGGAAGGGATTCTATAGGGTCGACCTTTACGCCAATAAAGGCCTTTGAGGATTCTGCTTAAAACCCACGTTCAAGAAGCCGAACTTCCGAATGTAGTTCACGAGGGCAAACTACCTTGTTTGTTGTCTTTGACGCCCCGCTAAAAAATGAAGAAAAAAAATTGTCTGGTTATAGACATGAAAGATGATTCCTGAGCTCTTTGTCCTTGACATAATTATTGTTGCCTCTTGAGTAATGCCGCACAGGAAAATGAGGAACACGGGCGGGGTGAAAACGGGAGGGGATGGTGACGCCCAACAAAAGCATAAATAGATGAAAAATAGCTCGAAAAAGATTAAGGGGAGGTTTTGGGTTGGAAGGGGTCAGGGGGCTTTTCTGTAAGTTTGTGAACTAGGGGTGGTTGATTAATGTGATATCGACCGACGTGAGAGGGTTAGCCTGTTGGAGGTTGGAGATAGTGTTGGAAGGGAAAATAGGGCCCCCCTTAGCCTTAACTGGTTTTTCACCTTTAATTGGCGCAAGCTAGAGATTTTAGACCCGAATCTTGAGTAGAACAGGTTGTATTGAATTCATATATCATGTGGATCTTGCGCTGTTGATCTGTAGGAGCATGACTGGAAGAACTTGTAAAAACATTTGTTCGTTGGTAATCTTGAAAGTTGAAGCTGCGGGTATTTGATGGATTTCATCTTAGACCATGTTCGGACTATTTTGATTTGGGAATAATGTAATTCATTGGGGAACTATCTCTTATTAATCTGTACATGCACTATCCCTAAGAATGCTATCGATATCAGATGATAACAGATAAACGATGCATCCTGGACACATCAGCTTTCTAGGGAACAACCGATATGTTTAGATGCAACGGTTCCTCAGTTATCATCTGATTTCTATAATATTCTCAGAGATTGTGCCTTGCAGGATGGAGAAGAGATGTTCCCATATGAATTTCATTATTCCCGAATCACATCACTGAAAACAACAACACCAATACAAAAACACACATAGCCTAACAACTGATGCAGCTGATGTGCTCAGATTTCTATACATTATTTTAAATTGAGCGACTGCATTGATATATCCTTACATTAAAACTCTATACACATAATAACAAATTCTTCGTCATTAGCCTGATTCCTGCGCTTGTCAGTTATCGTAGGAAGATATACTAATTTCATGTACTTATTGCTTTGAAACTCCGATGATTCACGCTGATTCTCATATTTCGGTCTTGAAATCCGCGTTTTCTTCATCAGGCTGCTTTGCTTTTGGATTGACATTCATACTGTTCATTTAGCGCGCAACAATATCTCAAGACGAAAGATGAAAGTCTGATCCGAGCGCAGTATCGAAAATATTTTATCGTCGCGCCCTGTGACGGTATATTGATCAAATGTTTGTCTTTGCGCGCAACTGTAAGAGCGGCCTCAACGGCCTCTGAAAGCACGTCATTAATACGAAGTATGTACCCGTAATCACTGTCTTCCAATCGACGGATACCCATCATGTTGCACCTTTTTGGGCGTATTTTTGTAGATAGGGAGAATCAATTCTATTCCACAATTTTGTGGGATTCCACATAATTAACAGTGACACCTGTGGTATAATTAGTAACATCACCTTTAACCATAACTACGAGTTCAACCGTTACCTTGTTCACGCTTCTTTAGTTTCTCTAATGCATCCTAGATCTCAAATTGTGTTGACTTGTACTTGAATTTCGTAGAATAAAGCTTTTCTAAAGGTAATTCTGTTAATCTCATTCACTCACGAATTTTTGTATAAAGTATAAAGTATGAATTAATTGAGCAGAAACAGCTGTCTACTTTACCTTATGAACTGTTTTCCACCCCAAACTACTACAAGAGTGAGTTGGCGTCGCCGTTAACCATTCCTGCCTGAAATATGACAAGTAATAGGTATGTAGGGTGTTATAAACAGCTAAGAATCTACTTTACCCAACGAACTGTTTTGTTATCTGTTAAGCGAGGGTTGGAGGGGGGGGGGGGGGGGGTTGTGCACATACAAAACTCTACTGATAGCAACCAACTAACAATTTCCCTATTTTCACGAACTTGCTACTCTTCTGAATAATCCCTTGAAATACTGATTAGTGAAATAAATGAAATGTTCGTGAGGGGTAAAATGCAGTAGCTCCTGAAGGGTTTAATGTTTCAGCCCCCAAAGTCTTAGAAAATAACCAATAGAGAGCAGAAACTCCTACCGAACCCGCTCGTAACATTTTCCAAAATGACACCCAGTAACAGCTATTTACTTCACCCCCCAAACTGTTTGGTTCACCAACTATTACTAGAGTGAGATGGCGTCGTCATTACTGATTCCTGCTGCATCCAACATTTAATCATATACCACATATTATTTCCACAAACACAATAACATAAATTCCTCAGCATTAGCATCATTCCTGCGAATGTCAGTACTATTAATTGCTTGGAAATTCTGACGACTTAACGTGAGTCGCATATTTTGCGTTGGAATCCTCGTTTTCTTCATCAGGCTCCTATTGCTTTTAGTTTTGTACTCATACTGTTCATCTTGTACGCAACAGTATCTTTATAGATGAAAGTCTGATGAACCACGCGCAATATCGGAAATATTTAATCGTTGCGCCCTGATGCATCAACTGTTTGTCGTTTGCTCGCCCCTGTATAGGGCGCTGTCTTGGGTCTTTGAGTGCACACCATTATTCTTGTAATATCAATATTACGTATGTACCCGTTATCATACTCTTCCAATCAATGGTTACCAATCATGTTGCAACTTTTTGTTCGAATGTGTGCAAAAAGTATGAATAAATTAGCAAAAACAGCTGTCTACTTTACCCACTAAACTGTTTTGTTCCCCAAACTGCTACAAGAGTGAGTTGGCGTCACCATCACCCATTCCCATACCTCAAATTTGATAAGTACTAGGTGTGTTGGGTGTGATACGAAATGGTGGGAGGGTGGGGCACACACATACACAGCTAGGTATCTACTTTACTTAACCACCTGTTCTGTTCTCTGTTACGAGAGGGTTTGGTGGGGATTTGTACTTCCACACAACTCTACTGATAGCAACCAACTAATAATTTCTCTATTTTCACGAACTTGCTACTGTTCTGAATAATCCCTTGTAATTCTTGTTACTGAAACAAATGAAATGTTCTTAATTTGTGAAATGCCGGAGCTTCTGAAGGGTTGCAGGTATTAATGTTTCTGCCCCAATAACCAACTGGGTTCAGAAACTCCCACCGAACCTTCTCGTAACATTTCCCAAAATAAAACGTAGAAACAGCTACCTATCTAATTTATCCAGCAAACTGGTTCACCAACTATTACTAGAGTGAGATAGCGTCATTACTGATTCCTACTGCATTTATTCATGTATCACACATTATTTCCATAAACACAATAACATAAGTTCCTCGGCATTTGCGTCATTCCTGCGTCTGTCAGTTTTCGTGGGATAATACTCATTGCAAGTAGTTATTGCTTTGAAACTGTGATGATTCAAGTTGATTCTCATATTACCGACTTGGCATCCTCCTTTTCTTCATCGGCTGATTCTGAGACTGAGATATGAGAGTCCCATTCATAGGAGAGCCCAGTCACGGAAATTCGTGACTCGCTTAGTGTCGTTCACCTCAAACTCAGTTATGATAGCTTGTTCTGTGTGTCTTTTTTTACGGCGTCCCGCCTCGTTTCGTTTTGTTTTTGCCATCTTCCATAACAATCGCGTCATGAGAAATTGAAAAATTGATTTATCGGAACACTTATTATTCTAATTCTATTCCAGGTTGTTCTAGTACAATTCGTTAACAGGTTTTTTTTCAGCGATTTTCAAAGAAAAAATGATCTAAATTCAGATTTGCATGAGCTAAAGCTGATGATGAGTATCTACGCTACATAACGTTTCTTTATTCGGACAGTTCAGATTATAACAAGCTTTATAAAAAAGGTTAAATTGGTTTTTTTGGAAACTTGGGCTTCTTCAGGGAGATTGAAATTATTCAAAAGTGTAAAATATCTACTTTCTTGTAGTTTTCTTTTTTTTTTTTTTTAATCGAATTTAAAGTTATACCTACTTTTAATACAAAAAAAAAAAAAAAAAAAAAAAAACTGTAAGTAGATATTTTACACTTTTGAATATTAATCTTCGTGAAGAAGCCCCAGTTCGTGGGGAGAAACGTTGGAGTTTAATTAAAAAAACCAATTTAATGACAGATACATACAGATTTTTATAAAGCTTGTTATCTACACTACATGCAGATACATACATGTACATGAACATTTCTTATTTTTACCCCTGTGAAATATGTGTTTTGTGCCTCAAGTTAAAAATTTCTCAATTAAAAATGTTGTTTCACATAACAACCGAAGAGTGCTGCTTCGTTGTTGCTGTATAGTTACTGAATTTTCTTATTGGTATCGCGTTACTATATTTTTTCCTGTGTAACACAATTTTTCATGACCCCCCGCGGTAAGACATATTCATGTCAAAACGTATTCGAAAAAACTGACCTTAAGCGAATGTTTCGAAATCAGAGCAAAACCAGCTTCATTTTCGTTTCATTAAACCATGAAATGAACTTGGTATTAGAACCTCTTGAAACTCATACGGTGGATACAGCTTTCGTACAAGTACGCAACCACGAGAGACATTTTATGTCTTTGCGCCCCCTTTCCCCTTCCTATAAAACCCCGTATTGTATTCTAGAGCCACTCAGCTGATCTGGGATCGGTCAGTTGTGTTCAGAAGTCCCTCAAGGGCCCACATACCAAATCTCAGAATCATGGGATCATTAGGGAAAAAACTGGATTCTAGATCCACTCAGCTGATCTGGGATCGGTCAATTGTGTTCAGAAGTCCCTCAAGGGCCCACATACCAAATCTCAGAGTCGTGGGATCATTAGGGAAAAAACTGGATTCTAGAGCCTCTCAGCTGATCTGGGATCGGTCAGTTGTGTTCAGAAGTCCCTCAAGGGCCCACATACTAAATCTCAGAATCGTGGGATCATTAGGGAAAAAACTGGATTCTAGATCCACTCAGCTGATCTGGGATCGGTCAATTGTGTTCAGAAGTCCCTCAAGGGCCCACATACCAAATCTCAGAGTCGTGGGATCATTAGGGAAAAAACTGGATTCTAGAGCCTCTCAGCTGATCTGGGATCGGTCAGTTGTGTTCAGAAGTCCCTCAAGGGCCCACATACCAAATCTCAGAGTCGTGGGATCATTAGGGAAAAAACTGGATTCTAGAGCCTCTCAGCTGATCTGGGATCGGTCAGTTGTGTTCAGAAGTCCCTCAAGGGGCTACATACCAAATCTCAGAGTCGTGGGATCATTAGGGAAAAAACTGGATTCTAGAGCCACTCAGCTGATCTGGGATCGGTCAGTTGTGTTCAGAAGTCCCTCAAGGGGCTACATACCAAATCTCAGAATCGTGGGATCATTAGGGAAAAAACTGGATTCTAGAGCCACTCAGCTGATCTGGGATCGGTCAGTTGTGTTCAGAAGTCCCTCAAGGGCCCACATACCAAATCTCAGAGTCGTGGGATCATTAGGGAAAAAACTGGATTCTAGAGCCACTCAGCTGATCTGGGATCGGTCAGTTGTGTTCAGAAGTCCCTCAAGGGGCTACATACCAAATCTCAGAGTCGTGGGATCATTAGGGAAAAAACTGGATTCTAGAGCCACTCAGCTGATCTGGGATCGGTCAGTTGTGTTCAGAAGTCCCTCAAGGGGCTACATACCAAATCTCAGAATCGTGGGATCATTAGGGAAAAAACTGGATTCTAGAGCCACTCAGCTGATCTGGGATCGGTCAGTTGTGTTCAGAAGTCCCTCAAGGGCCCACATACCAAATCTCAGAGTCGTGGGATCATTAGGGAAAAAACTGGATTCTAGAGCCACTCAGCTGATCTGGGATGGGTCAGTTGTGTTCAGAAGTCCCTCAAGGGCCCACATACCAAATCTCAGAATCGTGGGATCATTAGGGAAAAAACTGGATTCTAGAGCCACTCAGCTGATCTGGGATCGGTCAGTTGTGTTCAGAAGTCCCTCAAGGGGCTACATACCAAATCTCAGAATTGTGGGATCATTAGGGAATCTCCGCGTAACGCTCTCCGCGTGACGCTCCCCGCGTGACGCTTTTTAATTTATGTGCCATAGTAAAGACATAAATTTCAGCTATAATCATATAGGTACCTACCTACCTCACTTCTACGAATCATAATAATCATTGAGCATATTTCGTTACGTAACGTAACATAACGAAAATTTGGTTGTGTGCCATAGCAAAGACATGAAATGTCAAAAACGATCGACCCTATTGATACCGTGTCTTCACTCGACCTTATTGACGTGGATACGTATTTTTGATAGTTTAAACGACCATGCGATTGGGGAACTTCCCAATAACACTGTAGTTCCCGTAAATATGCAGGCGAATTTGAAGATTCAGTGAGAACGTGCTGAAGCATTTTACAGGAAGGAATGCTTGTGTGAAGAATTAAAAACTGACACTATCAAGAATGCGCTGAAGGAACACAAAAAACGACTGCAAAAACTCAACAAAATGAAACAGCTGGCAAATATGAACATAAAAATGTTGGGCTCGATACAGGAAAAATAACGTGACGGAATTATTTTAATAATAATAATCGCTGTTGCTGTACCTTCACCAAAGGGAGTTACACTTCGATAGTAATGCATTGGCGGTACGTGAAAATCAATAGAAACGATTTCGTGACATCTTTTGCATGTCGCAAATTTTTGGTTGACAGTAATAATAAACCGTTGTGTAATAATTTGCAGCGTTATAATATCTCACTCCGTATTCATTGTTTTATTCCTACATAAGGATGAATCGCCGACAAGTAACTATATCAATAACAACGCTCGACCAGAATTTGTCAGCATTGCAATTTGGGAGGTTTCAAGAGGGTTCTCAAATCAGATTGGAATGACCATAGCTCGAGGCAATCATGGACCCATTATACCGACAGAGTCCTCTCGTCAGGGAACAATGGAATCAATCTATTTTCGTCCTTGAGGTCCGCCGACAATGAATTAGGTGCAGGTAGGGGGTTTTTAGAGCCCCTCTCCGTAACCTCATGTACCCTTCGAATCTCAGAATTCCGCTATTGATCTTCACCTGAAATAAACCACAGGAATACACTTGGATGATTAAAATGTAATACCGTGGCTCCAATACCGTGGATGTTAAGCTGAAAATAATTGTTGAATTGACTCCTGAAAATAAGACGACGTTGAGGTGTATTAACCTCTGAACCAATAAAACCTTATATTTGTATGGTGGTGTGCATAATCCTGAATGTGGTTGTAGGTTTTGAGGTAGAGATCTATATGCTTCTTTTGGGTGGTTGTTTATTTGTTAGGTAGCTATGTACTTTCGCCAATATAATATGGCTTCTTCAGGTTTGGTTTGGTTAGCTAGTTCAGAGCTTTACTAACTACATATTACTCACCAAATTAAAGCTCTTTTGAAATTTGACCAATTTGATGTACTCAATAAGAAACGCTGGCCAACGAACTGATCCATCATATATACAATACTATGTATGAAAAAGCGCAAACTTCCGTTATAGTTTCAGAATGCCTCAAAACGGATTTAAATGAAGAAATGTTTCAAAAATTTTGGTTTTGAAATTTTCCGAGCCATTGCAATAGCTACATTTTTACGGAAATTCAATAAAATGGAGAATGAGAGCTGATAAACTGAGGATGGAACAATCGGATATATATCACCAATAGAAAATAGGAGTAAATCGCAAACTAGAGGTTCTAGGTTTGAGAGAGAAAGCAGTTGGTTGGTTGAGTATGAACATTAGAAAGACTTCAAACAAAAAGCAAAAAAGAAAAGATGCCTGAAACAGAAACCTGATGATGCCTGATGCTTGACGATGTGCCTACTAAATGTCTTCTTTGTGCGTCTTGCTTCTGAGGAGCAGATCCAGTCCTTTTATAACCCTTCCCCTACTTCCCGCATCACCCTTTCTAAGAGGTCTCAACCCCAACTATGGTTCTGGCCCTGCCCTTAAGTGTTATATGTTGCAATTATTTTGAAAAACTAAATCTGGATAAAGGTTGGGTACGACAGCTATTTTTCCTTGAGACCTGTATTTTTCGTGAATTATACCATTTTGGTTAGTTATTTTCAATAAGAAACCATTGTGATCGATTAGTTAGTTTACTTACTAGTAAGTTTACTTTCAAAGTACCTAGATTCCGAAAAACGAAGGGGAAAAAAAGTTGGATGTTCCGATCTTTATCTTTAGAAAAGTGGTATCCCTCAGGGCTCAGTATTCAGTTGCACCTTGTGCACGGTCGCTATAAATGGCCTCGCTTTATAGCGACCATCCCTAAGAATCCCGGAGGATATTTTACCCTTACTGGGCGGTTATACTCAAAACAGCGCTCTGCGAACAAAACATGCCAAGGCACAAAATACAAGATATCATCCGAATCGTGCCAAGCCAAGTCGGATCGTCGTATCATAGTACAGTGCATTCATTCCCTCACTCTTTTTTTACTGCATTCGGGAATGAGACGGTTCTTCAACGGCAGGGCTAAGCGTGGTGGTGGATTCACACATCTCCCCAAGACTGAAAATATATTCCTTGGGTTAAATAATAATATTTTTCATTTATGTAGGTATATTGTAGGTGTTGGTGTAGGTGAACCCTTTACCGTTACTATGGATTAGTACACTACCCTTCCATTTTAGCTCTGCAATTGTAAGAAGCATGCGTAACGCAAATGTCATTGTTGTAAAAATTATCAGGATGAGGGTCAGTCGAATAAGACTCTTATTCGCTTGACCCTTATCCTGATAATTTTGACAACATACATATTCTGGTTCGAACATCTTTTTCTCCGCAAATGTCATTTTTTGATATAATTTCAACAGAATGACACTCAGAATGGAGAAGAATTAGTTTCACAAAATGGGATTTGAAAGGGATGAAACTACCTGACTACTACCTACTGATCTCGTGTTGAAGTTGTATTGAGCTCTACAATAGTAGGCAATGCAGAGATGTTTTTAGAAATTCAGGGATTTGGAGAACAGCAATGGTGTTAATTTTATGTAATTGGCGTAAATCCGCCAAGCCGTTGAAGAAGCGTCCTACTCCCAAACGTAGTCAAAAAGAGTGAGAGAACGATTGCACTGTAGTAGGAGACAACGATCTGACCATTGGCTTCAAGTAAATTGGATGATATATCATGCATTTTGTGGCTTGGAATCTTTTGTACACGAAACCTATTTTTGAGGAGATAATGGTAACTAATAATGTTAATATCATGTTAAAATCTCTTTGTAGGGATTAGCTTGGTTTCACTATCAAGAATCATGGCACAGTAATGAACACGCCACGATATTGCTACGGAAAAAACTGACTATTAAGTGTTCAACCCACTAATGATATCCAAGATTTGGAAGTTCTTCCACGTTTATTCCTTTAGCGTAAAAATACCAAATGAAGTCCATCTCACGCAAGCTCAACCGCGTGCTCCTAACTACCGTCGAATTTCAGACGCTCCACGAGATAATAATTGGAATAATTCACTCGATTGAACCAGTGGCTGCCGGTGTCTGGTGAAGCTCGTAACCCGCATATATTTAACCCTCCGCTTGTTACTCAGCTATTTGAATTTTCGATTAAAATTCAGTTTATCATGGTTGCTTTGAAATATTATATTTTGCATGCCATTCCATCCCTAAACACTTGTGAGGTTGGGAGGTGTTCTATATAATTCACAGAGTATTTAATAATTTCACTTGCAATTGACATTTACCAAAATGTAAATCAGATATAACATCAAATCTAGAAAAGTGAAGTACTTGAATATTTATTAGATGACTATTATTATGTTGTGATCCGACACAACAACAATATCATGCAATGCTATATACACTATCATGCTATGTGCTATATCATTTCAAATTTGCCAAATGAAAATCCCTACAGTCCGCAAAATGACCGTTACAGTCACATAAGGCAACCATGGGGTCCCCCTCCTGCACTGTAAATGGTTGCCCTAAAGGGCATATAAAGGGCATATGTCAAGCACTTAAACTCGACGCGAGCTGCTCCGTCTGCTTTCTATCTTAGAAATTCCTGAATATTATAAATTTGAAACCAAACCATAACTTTCCTTCCTTCCACGGGACCTCCCTCTCTGGGAAGAAATCCTAAATTGTCTCACGGGATTTAGCTCTACATGGTGAATATTTCCTCCTCTTTCATGTACCTTATCTTACCAAGAAAAGGTACATACTTATTAGACAAGGGAGTCAATGTTTGACTCGCAGCTTTACCAATCAAAACACAATATAATAATATGAGTGTAGTTCCGTATGTGTCCACACTTTCAAACCAATAAAAATCTGTCATTATCCTATCAAAAAATGAATTTGACGACTGTTTCGGAATCCTCAGAATCTCATCTTTCCCATGTTTTCATGATAGATTAACTTTCTCCTTTACGTACATGTGAAATATGGAATTGAAAAAAGTGGGGACACCTAGTCAAAACGTATCCGCATGTACCCACGCTATTTTTGAGTCAGTATGTTGAGCAATGAACCCTAAAACCCTTTAGTTGTTGCTCTCTGAATAAACAAAATTGATGTTTATATTGTGTAGGATGATGCAGGATGATACATAGTAATGCTTATAAGGGGTAATCGAATCGTCGTCTCGCCACTACTCTCCGAATTTGAGCGAAATCAGACAAATAGGTTATGAGAAAATTACTTTTTCTTACGTTTGCTCAATGCACAGAGAAAGCTATCAATTTTTGATTAATGAAATTGATTTGGGATCCTTAGCATCTGTACATTTCCAGAAAATTTCATTCGAAATTCAATGAAACCTGTAGAAATACAGCTTGTTAAAATGATTTCCCATTCGCGCATGCGCAACAGCTACTGACGATACGGTAGAGTTGAAATTTATGTGGGATGATTAAATCGTGTTTTCCCGATTACCCACAGTATTTGAGCGAGATGGGGCGACGAGGCCATTAGAAAATTCTTGATGGATTTCTTGTTTGCGCATGCGTAGTGTTATTTAATTATTTGTCTACAACCTAACCGACACATTCCCTGGCAATTTCAACAAAGTCTGATAGAACTGTAGAAATTAACCCTTACAGAAATAGCCCCGCTTCCATCTCGGGTTAATGTGCCAAGATGATCCTCGTGCGCGTTAGAGAGTGTTAGAGTGTAGAGAGATTTGTTCTTGACATTAGGAAAGGTTCTAACACCAGGACAACGCCTCCATCTTGAGTTAGTGTGCCCAGATGATCCTCGTGGGGGTTGGAGAGGCTGATAACTACCCTCTTTTGTCAATGAGTATTCCTCATTGAACAAGATTCAAACAAATCAACAAATCCCCAAATATCTCCAGGTTTACAAACGGGTATACCCTTATAGAATTGGATAACCCCCCTCCCAAATAACCTACCTCGATGTGTTCTTGACATTAGACAAGGTTATAACACCAAGACAGCGCCTCCATCTTGAGTTAGTGTGCCGAGATGATCCTCGAGATGGTGTCAGAGAGGCTAATAACACTCCCCTCTTATGCCATCAGCTGAGAAGTCTGCATTGAGCAAAGTTCAAACAAATCAACAAATCTCCAAATATCTTAAGAAGTACAAACGGGTATATATACCCTTGTAGAATTGGATAACCCATCCCTTCAATTACCTACCTCGATGTGTGCTCGACATTGAGCAAGGTTATAACACCAGGATGACGCCTCCTTCTCGGGTTAGTGTGCCGAGATGATCCTCGAGAGGGGGTTAGAGAGGCTAATAACACCACCCACCTTTTTCCACCAGCTGATTGTCTGCCTCCGTCAGTCACCCCCTGCGCGATGTACACTTCGCAACGACCGCCGACCCCCTACCGGTAAACACGCTACAAATACGCCACAATGGTGTCAATAGAAAATCTAATTCGTAATGGTAACGATGCTTTTAGCACCCTCAATTTTTATTCAGCTGCTTAATTCTATAATGTCAAAATATGAAGAATACGTACCTAAGTTCCTCTATCTTTCCCATACAAAGAGTTTTGCAGAAATTTGGAATCTTACCCTCCAAAACATGATTTTAACATGAATAAGTGTTATAACTGGACCTCTGTATATGTGACGCTTTGTTTTGTGTCATATTTCTTACGATTTTTCTACTAATAATTTCTAAATGAGCTAACTTCTGTTCACCCAAGAAAGTTGAATTTGATAGGGAGACTCTCTGGGTCAATAAGACGATTAAAATGATGGTCTCCTTCCTGATCAGCTGATTGAGATTCTTTCCTCTTCACCTTAGGAAGTTGCAATTTGATAGGGAGGCTCTTTGGGACATAAAGATACGATTGAAATGATGGGTTCTTTCCAGATCAGCTGAATGAGATAAATTCGCTTCTGATCACCATTAAACATATCATGATTTACATTTTTAATAATCTCATTCTTACAAAGGATCTTCACCAGTTAAGGACAGACTGGTAGACTTACTGGTACACATACATTCCTCCAATTCGTGAAGTCATATAGCTTGAGAGTACCTTAAAGCAGTAAGGATAAAATATTCCAGTAATGCAGCATGATCGTATTAGCGAATTTTCTTAAATTATCGTATTATGTTATGTTACATTGTTTTGACATCTAAGCACTTCGGTGAAATGGTTAACAACCGATTTCATGAGAGAGGGAAAGAGAGAGAGAGAGAGAGAGAGAGAGAGAGAGAGAGAGAGAGAGAGAGAGAGAGAGAGAGAGAGAGAGAGAGAGAGAGAGAGAGAGAGAGAGAGAGAGAGAAACTCCTTCAAAATACCTAATATTCTGACATTTAAGAAAGATTTTGGATTTGTAGCTTTTTTTCAGTTTTTTTAAAGTATATATTAATGAAATTTGAGTATATTTTTCACTACTAAATACTTGTTTGTTGTTGAAAAACTACTTCTGACTAAAAATCTGCTAAAAAAATAATTTTAACCATTCCAATGATTTTCAACCATTTTTAGTGATTTTTTTTTTTTTAAAGAACATTTTTGGAAATTTAACCAATTTAATGTGCTCAAAAAGCGCTAGCCAACGAACTCATCTTTTCATTTGGAAAGCTTGATTTTTTGGAGCAAGAATGGAATTTTTATTTCTCAATCCTAAAGAGAGTTAACGTTTGGACTGACACACACACACACACACACACATATTTACATACACGAAAAAGTGTCAAACTCTAGGATCCGTTTCAAAATGCCCCAAAAAGGGTTTCATTGAAAACAGTTTTTATTTTACAATTTTCGGAGCCAATTCAATAGCTTCATTTTCCACGAAAATTCGCTGAAAAACGTACTTTTTAAGAACTAAAAAAACTGCGGGATGTGCTGAATTTTTTAGTAGGTACAAAGACCTACAGCAAATTTGCATATTATGGTTCTAGCAAGGAGAAAACAAACGTTTACCTATTTAAAATGAAATCTATTTTTATACAAAAACGAAACTACACATTCCTCGGAATAATTCCAATCAGACAACAATTAAGTGTATCTACCAACATAGTAATGTTAAAATTGTTATTTCTCGCATTTTTGGAAAGGTACTAAGGCAAAAATTATCTTTTTCCTTAATTTTCATTCGTAACATTCGGATAGATAGATACAGATCGTATTTTCTAATTTTGGTTCCTATATTTTGAAAACGTGAGCACACGCCAGAGTAATTTGTTGCATGAAATTCATTTGCTGCGACCATTCAGCCTGATTTCGTTGTCAAAATACGGCGCTATGCTTGTGTCACGAAAGCAACGCTAGAACTAATTTCTTTCAATACACGCCATTTTGATGAGGTTCTTGGTAAAATCAAATCAGATCAAATGTTTATTGTTTCTGGTATTACAAATAAACTTTCAATATTTAAACCTCATATCTTTCTTCAATTTAGTGACATGTAACCAACATTTTATGACGTTACACTATTAGCCTATTATACTTATTAGGACATCGCTCTACGTCTTATATGCAAGGCTTCTTAAATAAGAGGAACGTCTGTTAGAATTGATTCAGCTGGGTGTGGGACAACCCAAGCATGAGAAAAATGATAAAATAACTGAATACAAATTCTTTTTATACCATTGTCAAGACTGGACCGGATCCGTGGGGGAAAAACAGAGCTGTATGTCTGCGTGTATGACAAATTTTGTCGACGCTGGCCAGGCTACGATTCTCCACCAATTTCGAGATTCTTTTATCGTTTGATCCTAATTTTAGTCTAGTTGACCAAGAAATCTTGCAAATTCAGGATTTGTTAACAGAAGGGGGTGGAGGGGGTAATAGCCGAACCGTTAACGGGCTACCCAAGAAACGATTCTCCACCAATTTTCGAGACTCTTTAATTGTTTGATCCTAATTTTAGTCTAGTTGACCAAGAAATCTTGCAAATTCAGGATTTGTTAACAGAAGGGGGTGGAGGGGGTAATAGCCGAATCTTTAATGGGCTGCCCAAGTTACAATTTTCGAGATTCTTTCATTGTTCGATCCCAATTTCATCCTAGTTGTGCAGCGAAACTTGGAAATTTTGGATTTGCCATAGAGGAGGGAGGTGTATGGGGTAATTTTCGATTCAAATAAGTGCTGTCCTATACTACTATTCTCGACTGTTTTCCGTGATTATTTCTATTCGACCCCAATTTGCTAAAGAGGTGGGGTGGGGGAGGAGGTAGCCTGTCTTAAGCACTGCTCTAGCTACTATTCTTAACCGATTACTCGCATTACTTACCAATATTTTTCTACTCAAATTTGTGTCTGACTACCATTGGGAAACGTATTTTCGAAATTCGACGTATGCTCGAAGATGGAAATTCTTCCTTGCTTCCCCCTCTTAATACCACATGTAGTAGATGCTCGTACAGTAGTCGAATTTGGGGGGGGGGGGGGGGGGGGGGGTACGAGGCCCTGGTCACGGAGACCACTATTGGTCTGTTGACAAAAAGTCCCTGTTACCATTTAAGAACCCGTTTTATTTGCTCTTCTCTCACAAAGTGTATCCTAGTATCCTTCCCGAAGTGTCGGAATCTTAAAAACGCAACAGCAGCGCAATCACAGAGGATATGCCTCGCTGTTTCGACCTCTTCGCAGCAGAGGCGACAATCTGCTGTCCTGGCTTTGCCCATCTTGTTGAGATGGCATCTCAGCGGACACTGGCCAGTGAGGAGACTGACAATAATGCGAAGGTCTTTACGCCTCAGTGACAGAAGAGCTGTAGCCCTTTTTCTTGAGATGGTTACTAGCCGCTTGGCTTGCCTCTGCTTAGGAGTGTTTTGCCAATATTCAGCTCTTTTGCTGTCTTCTCATTTGTTTACCTGTAGAGTAATAAAGCTCTTGGTTGGGCCAATAGGTTTAGCAAGGCGGTCGGATTTCTCGTTCCCAACCATCCCCTCATAGCCAGGTATCCAGAGAAAAGTGAGTTTGTTGCCATGGGCGGCGGTCTTGAGAGACTTGAGATAGGTAGTCCCATGTCAGCTTAGATGTAATTGAAAAGGCAGATAGCCTTTAGAGCAGCCTGGCTATCAGATAAAATATAAATTTTTGCACCTTTGAGTCGTTTCCTGGCGATCTCTTGTGCACATATTTCTATGGCATAGGTCTCAGCTTGATATATGACTGAAATTTGGGCCTTTAATTCCCAGGCCTGCCCTGCCATTCATCAAGGATCCATCTGTGTACCACAGGAGTGAACCTGGCTCAAATTGAGGCATGCCTGTTTTGCAGCACTCAGTAGTAGATGTATGTAGGTTCTTAAGAAAATGACTTGGGTTGCTCGTTCGAATAAACGAAACTAAAATATTGGTGCAGAACGGTCTTGGTTAGCTACCAAAATATCGGTCTCCATTTCAATTCTTTCCTGTTCGGCTTGTAGGATGATGACATTTGAACGAGATTGTTTGAACAATTTGAAGATTATGATGAAAATAACGCATCCGCGAAGATTTAGTCCAACGTGTGTAAACGGAGATGATCTTCTGGAATACGTTAATTTAGTGTTTCTTCAGTACGGCAGGAGGTGCTTATCCGGGGTGACCCCCAACTGGAAAAGTCAGGGAAAACCTGGAATTTTTAGGGAATTCTTAGCGTCGGGAAAATTCAGGGAAATGTCAGGGAATTTAGCAAAAACCACCAAATGTCAAAGAATTTTTTAATGAAAACTTCGTGTAATAATTCGCAGCGTTCTTAGGTATATTCTAACTCCTAAACAATCGTACTTCAACAGTCTACTTCATCATATTATTTCATAGGTGGGTCATCCGAATGTCAAAAATAATTATCAAGAGTGGTGGTTAAACTGTTCAATGAGTAACACGCAGATACATTGTGACATCGATATGTCTTAGGCTCTCGGTTACTACATTCACATCGACTTCGTGAATCTTAGAGATCTGGGAGTGGTCGTTGTCGAATCAGCGCTGAAAAATATTTCGGCTGTGACACCCCACATGTCCTATTGTCAAAAAACTGATTTTTTAGAATTTTTTGAGACACTATAAATTGCAAATTTGAATTTGGCGATCGAGCTGGCCAACGAACTCGACCTGTCTTTTGCCAAGAAGGAACGAATTTTTTAAGCCGTATTTTAAGAGAGTTTCTTGGAATACACCCTATATATATAATACGACGTTAAAATCTAGGATTGTATTCTTTGATGTACGAAATGGATATGTATGGGGTTCCCGCCCCCTTCATCCCAATTTTTAAATTTTGAAGCCATCTAAATAGCTCAATTTTTCTTTGAAAATGCGTAAAAATGACAAAAAACAGTATTTGATTATGATGTTTTTTGTCAGGGGAATCTGAAGTTCGGTTAGGGGAAAGTCCGGGAAATTTCAAATTTTCATTTGGGGGCTACCCTGTAATCACAATGGTAAACTAATGCTGTTTTCTAGTAACCCAAGTTTGACTTGTGTAAGATGATGTAGCCGTACCGGACACGCTTAGTACAGATTCGTTCAAATCAGCTGGGTTGTCGCTGGTGTTTTTAGTTTCGCCTTGCAACGTTTTCTGATGAGGAAAATCTGAAACTATATACTCGTGCAAATTATTAGTCTTGAACTTGGTAGTGAATTACCTATTTACACATGTACCATGTTTTTGGAGATTTCTGCAATCATATTCTTAATTTAAACTACATACATACATAACTTCATAGTTTTAAAAGAAATAGTGATCTCCACTATCTAAGTGTTATCAGCTCATGTCAATAAAATCATTAATTTGATATGACTCTATGCATTTCATTGGTGAAAATTCAAACATGATTGCTTTATTTACAGCGGGCCTTCGGCGTTGCTTGAAGAATCTCCCAACATTAAGTGCCCGATCTGTACTGACCAGGGATTTGTAAGTATGCACATTTTTTCAAAGAATAATATTTTAGGAAATAATAATTTATGAAATAATTTCAACATACAGTTCACAGGTCACAATATACATCTACTGCAGTTACATACAGTTACAGGTCACAATATACATCTAGTCACTACAACTCAAGTAAAGTTGTGCTGGAAGTTCAAGTCACTCGAGAAAAAAAATGTCTGGTCTCCAAAATCAAAATGTTCACTCGAATTTCACGTTTTAGACCATTCTGAACAACTTTGGTTCCGTGTCTATCTGTGTGGTCTGCACGCGCGTGTGTGTGTGTGAGTGTATGTCTGTCGTGTGTCCGCAAATCCTTGTAACAAGCTTATTTTCCACAACTTTCATCCGATTTGAGATGACAAATTTCCTTGTCGGAGTAAAAATGAGAATCTTTATCATGGCTAGGGGGTAGACCCCAGTTTCATCGTTCTTACCGCGTACCTATCTTTCTTTAACGCGTACCTATCGTGATGTAGGTACCCAGTACATTTCCTTTCACTGGGTGATACTGGGTATTGAGGACGTACATTATATTAGATTGCTAGTATTAAGTTGGCACGTATTTGATTATTCGCCGCTTAGGGGAAAAACCTTTCAAAAATTACCCGGTAAACTCCGCAGGAAAAAGAACGATCTTCTTTGATTTACGTCCAAAGTGGATGAATGAGAGCGGCGTATTAATCTCTCCGTGAACTTTTTCACCCTCCTCGTCATGCAAAACGCGACCTTTACCGATGACTCTAACCAGGGATATGCGTGTTTCAGTTTTAACAAATCTGCCATAATCACGTGTTCCATGTGGCGCCCCAGTTTACACTTCCTTGAAGCGGAGTTCGCAGTTTCTTGATGTTTTCGCCAGAAGTTCTGACGATCCAGACCCACGCACGCGAGCAGCACATGGGGGTAAACCTTCCTTTTCGTATCGTATTTACCTGGATGATACTAAGGGAAAACTCGAGTAAAACGGAATAATTCAACGTCCTCAGTTGATCTGGGTGTAATCGTACTACACGATATCCGCAATAAATTCCTTGTACCAACTGCCCACAAATCTATATGGTCCATCACTGAGTCCACATCTGTACTTCAATTCTATAGTACATCCAACTCCTAAAAAGTTTCCCTAATAGCAAATTTGCTTTTGAATTAATTTAACTTCTACAATTTCATTTACGTACCTTTCAGAGGAATTCGTCGTCCCTAGCAAGTCGAGTACCGGGAGCCCTTGTTGGGAGCTAGGAAGCAATTTAACTTTTGCTACTAGCGGAAATAACTCTTTAGATTTAATATCTACAATTTATATCTATTTTCCTGAAATGTTCAGAAACTCGGCCCTTCAGGCCTAGAAAGGGGCTCCGCCCTTTGACCCCGCCAGGGGGGCTTCGCCCCCCTGCACCCCCCGGTTGCTTTCCGCTTTGGTCCTTCGGCTAAAATTCTAAAACATGGAACACAATTTCTTCCCGCTAATTCGGAAATACTTTATTTTGTTTTCTTATAGTTATGACTTTGCCAAACTAATTAGCCTGTCACCAAGCGGCACAACTATAATAAAGATTACCACCTCAACCAAGTGACAGCAAAACAAGACTTACAAGCGGCACAATAATATTGTTTACTAACCATTTATAACATCGCATTATTGGATTAATATCTTGTAAATAAATTTAGAACTACGACATAAATATTTTACTAATAGAAGTTAGAAGGAAGTACCTTGGTTGGTAATGTTCTGTTATGGTGCTCGTCTACAATTATTACTATGACCAAGATTAACTTCTCAAAAAAGTGACAACAAAACAAGCGGCATTGTTTACTATATCATTTTATAACATAAATAAATATAAAACTACGGCATAAATAGAAGAACAAGTACAAAACAAATGCGTGATAAATCGAGAGCTTTCCAGCGAATGGAGAACGATTTTTGTCCGGAGAAAACTAAAGAACTTTCATTTCCCGCAACGGCTTGATGATTTCCAACAAATCATGCCAAAATGCCTAAAACGTAAATTTATGCATCTTCACGGCTGGTTGAAGAATGCGCTTTTTGAAGTATTATCAATCAATAGTTGTCTATTGAAGCTCACCTTGAATGCATCAGATAAGCAGGTATTTCACGAAAAGAAGGTTTGACGGAGTGATATTTATAGCGAATTTCGGTCAATAACTGTGGGTTTGCATGCACTGTTTCTCCTAAACCCGTGTCCTTATTGATCATGAGAATCCATTATATTGTTGATAATAGAGTCCTCAAAAAATACGCTAGACAATATTACCTTAAATCTAAACATCAGGTGGAGTAATCATGATTTCATGGTTTCTCGGAATTAACCTCCTCCACCCTCCCGCATTTACCCGCTCCACCGACAGTATATTTTAAACTTCCAAGGTCACGTAACTGGAATAAAACTATGATCAGCAAAATAATAAAAAAATGTCACTGAAATCAGATGATTATAGTAAAAATATCACGATTTATTGCTACTTACCCCCTCCTGTCACCCCCTTCCATCGTGAAATTTGAAACTCCTGACATTAGTTCCAAAACTTCACCGAATTCATAGCTGAACAAAAAAATAAGAGCATCACGAAAAATCAGACGAGAATTTTTTTTTTTTTTTTTTTTTAATGCATTTATTCACTATTTATACATGATAACATAAGCAAGTTATAAACTTAAATACAATCTGAAAAGTAGAAATAATGTTTGAAGTACAATGCTACTACCCCCTTTAAGTGAAAACTTGTGCTGGGGGAGGAGCCGTAATTAGTTGTGCAAATTATTAAGTTAACAAATAAAAAAATAAAAATAAACTAATTAAAATAATTCAAATAGAACATGTTATCATGAACTAAAAAGTAGTCATCAGATACCAAAAGGGAAAAAAGTAAATGAACACTGACGATTAATAGATAAAAACAAGCACCTGTATTAAGGATCCCTAAGTAAATATTTTTGTAAAGAATTCTTGAAAACGGATAAGCTGGTTGAAGTTTTAATGTCGCCAGGAAGGTAGATAAAATAGATAAAACATAGATAGAATAGATAAAACATCACGATTTATCAGTATTACCCCCTCCATTCACCCCATTCGATAGTGAAATTTGAAACTATTGACATATGGACCAAAACTAGATAAATTCTTAATGGAATAATCATAGATAAGAATCATGAAAATCGGTAATTACCCCCTTCACCACCTACCATTGCAGCGAATCCGGAATTTCCAAGGATCGTTCCACAACTGGACTCAAATTGGAATAGAACAATATAAGAGTTACGAAAATCGGTTGAAAAAATTGACAAGATTTTTATCGAAAAAACACGTTTCCTACACCCACTGAATTAATTCCAATAGGTCTTCCTCCTATTGACAAAGCCTAACGTCAAAGGGACGCCCTAAAATAAAAAAATAAAAAATAAATAAAAATAAAAAACCTACTTACTGAAACTCAACATCAACAAAATGCTCAAATTTAAATAAATGTGATTGAAAAAATCACTAAAAAAAGCCAAAATAACGGTTTAAAATTGAAACTTTTTTGTAGAAAATGAAGCTAATGCAACGGCTCCAAAATTTTTAAAATCAAAATTTTCGAAAATTTTCTTCACTGAAATCCGTTTTGAGACGTTCTGAAACGAATCCTAGAGCTTAACGTTTTTTCATATATATATATATATATATATATATATATATATATATATATATATATATATATATATATGTGTGTGTGTGTGTGTGTGTGTGTGTGTGTGTGTGTGTGTGTGTGTGTGTGTGTGTGTGTGTGTGTGTGTGTGTGTGTGTGTGTGTGTGTGTGTGTGTGTGTGTGTGTGTGTGTGTGTGTGTGTGTGTGTGTGTGTGTGTGTGTGTGTGTGTGTGTGTGGTTGCTGGGGTAGGGTAACCGTTGGTGTTTTTATCTCTTCGGAGCTCCTTCATATCCCTACCCAAGTCATGGTCATACGTCCCCGTCGTGCAACCCGGGCACCCTCTGGTTTACCAGAGGGTGGCAGAATGACCCACTGGTGCTTAGGGGGGAGGCTCATGTCAATGGGTCTCCCGACCCTTCACAACGCTTCCCCGTTATGGATTATACAAACAGAGAGCCTCATAACCCCCACCGGCCCATTGGCCCGCGGGGTTCTAGGGGAGGCGCTCGGGGGCTCCCCAGGCAGGGGCGTCGTTTATCCTCTCCCTCTTCTTCATCCTCATCTTTCTATCCCTCATCCTCTTCCACTACCCCTGTAAATGCCCACCAGTTTGCCCACTGTGAGAGAGCCTTCAGTTCCAAGCATGGCGTCAGTGCCCACGTCTGGCAGAAGCATCCTGTACAGGCCAACGCTGCAATTGATATAGAGCGAGAGCGGTCCAGGTCTGAGGATTTGCGGCGAATGGCAGCAGAGGAGGCAGAGGCTGTGCGTAATGGGGTACGAAATATTAACCCTTTGCGGTCGAAAGTTGAATTCCGATCGTGTCCACAAGGACGGGACCCGGTCAGGGACCGGCATTATGCATGTACCTTACAGGACGACTTATTACACGCCATTATATCTTTCAAGGACGATAAGCTTTTTGCAATAGGTCACCTAAAAACGGTACATCACGTTTGAAGACATATTCATCAAATAAAAGCACAGATTACCTATTATTATTATTTTTTTTATTGTAATCATTTCCCCTGAACAAAAAATATTAAAAAAAGGTCGTCTTGCTCTTCCATTTGAAGCAACAATCTTTCAATTTGTTCATTGTTCATGACGAAAAAACCACTTACGAACTGAAAAAGCACAATTACTGAACACAGAAAACTGGGTACAATGAAAACGACACGAAAACACGAAAACAACACGAGGACAAGAGTTATCAGTGAGAAAATAATGATAAAAAGTCGAAGCTCAATTAGTAACCAGTCACAGAAAGGTTTCTCATATTCCTTCCCAATTGGTTCATTTGGCATTCGACCCCTACGAGGTAACAAGGTCGCCGAGCAGGGACCGGCATTCGTCCTGTGAGACATCCCTCTCTCAAAATGTTCCGTCCAAATGCGGATATTGCCTAGCCGGGTCCTGACCGGGTTTCGTCCGGAAAGGGTTAATGTTTTCCTTCAAGCACGTTTTCCCATGCGCAAGCTTTCTGCCATCCAATCTCTTCGCCTGAGGCCCCACTATAAGCAGCTTGTCCAGGATGCAATCCTGGCAAATAGCAGTGGGGCCTCCCCCGCATCTCCGACAGGCGTGGGACAACAGCCCGCCGTTCAGCAATCCTCCCCCGGGACCTCCGGTCTTCTTGAGGATTTGAAGACTGAAGTGTTGAGGCTCGGGGAGCAGGTAGGCCGTATTGATGGTTATGAGAGTGCCTACTTGCAGGAGCTGGCGAGGCGGGCTGTTGAGAGGCCTGTTGGCTTGGAAGATGAGGTCGCGGCCTATGTACAGAGGATCTTCCCACAGGTTGGGGATGCGACCATGGCGAGGCATCAGGGAGGAAATCCTCCTGTGTTGGGGCCTTGTGGAGGTCGCAGAGCAGCTAAGCAAGCAAGGAGGCGGGAATACCAGTGAGTAGAGGAGTTGTGGAGGAAGCATCCGGCTCGTGTAGCTGCGGAAGTACTGGAGGGAGCTGGGGATGAGCAAGTTTTGCCCCCACTCCAGGAGTTTGTGGAATTTTGGGAGCCACTTTTGAGTGCTCCCAGCCACAACCCTGGTGTGCCGGTGGTACCCCCAGCTTCCACCAGGGATTCCTTACGTGGCATTATGTGCACGCCGGTGCTTCATGACGAGGCACATAAGTGCCGTGTGTCAAAAACTCCACTTCTGCTGGACCTGATGGTATTTCTGCCCGACGCTGGAATAAAGCCCCAAAAAGTGTCAAGCTGCTTATCGTCAACCTGTTACTTTTATCGGGAAGGCCCCCGAAAGCGTTGACCCGTGCCCGAACAATCTTCATCCCAAAGAAAGGAGGAAGTGGGCCTGGAGGCTACTGTCCAATTTCAATATCATCGGTAGTTTTCTACCACTTCCAAAAGATTCTGGCATCTTGCTTCCAAGTGGCTAGTGTCATTGGTGACGTCCAGAGAGCATTCCGGCCAGCGGATGGCACAGTGGAGAACCTAACAGTTCTCCAAACTGTCATTTCACTGACCCGCATCAAGAAACGGCAGCTCCATCTAGCCACTCTGGACGTCGCTAAGGCCTTTGACACAGTAAGCCACTTTGCCCTGACCGATTGTCTTCGTGGTGTCGGGGCACCTGCTCGCTTAATTGAGTATGTTGCCTGTCTGTACCATGAAGGCGTGACGGTCCTCGAGGCAGGAGGCGAGATGTCAGGGGATGTTGTCATTGGGCGCGGGGTACGCCAGGGGGATCCTCTATCGCCACTCCTCTTCAACCTGGTCGTGGATACAGCATTGGGTAAGCTGCCAGATGAAATAGGGTTTGATCTCGCCCCTGGGGTGCGAGTAGGTGCATTGGCTTTTGCCGATGATGTCATCCTACTCGCAGAAACCCGTGAGGGCTTGCAGATCGCCCTCAATGCCTTTGCTGAGCAGCTAGCCAGGTGTGGTCTAGTGGTCAACCCTTCTAAGTGTGGGTCGGTCTCCTTGGTCCCGTCGGGCCGCCAGCATAAGGTGAAGGTGGTGGATGAGGAGTGCTTTGTCTTAGGACAGACACCCATCCCCGCCCGATCCGTGTTGGAGGTCTGGCGGTACCTTGGGGTCGACTTCATGGGTGTGGCCACTATAGCCGCAAGCCGTGTGGACCTTGGTGGAGCATTAGCTCGTGTCACCAAGGCTCCATTGAAGCCACAGCAGAAGCTGCGCCTCCTTCGCACGTACTTACTGCCAAAGCTAACCTATGGGTTAGTCTTTGGCAGGCTTACTGCGGGGAGGCTGCTTGAGTTAGATCGTGAAGTTCGCTCTGCTGTGCGCTCTTGGCTAGGCTTTCCACCTGGTGTCCCAAGTGCTTACATCCACGCACCGGTCAAGGCCGGTGGGCTCGGTATTGTCTCTCTTTCTGCCAGCATCCCATCTTTACGCCGCCAGCGCCTGCTAGCCCTTAGGGGCTCGAGCTGGGAGGTCGCCCGCACTGCTGCTGACCTGGACTTTGTCCCGGCAGCAGTTGTTGTGGTGCGATCGAGCAATACCAACTGCTCCAAAACCCAGCTCATCTGCTGAGTTTGCTGCTGCACTGCATGAGTCAGTAGATGGTAAAGAACTCCGACAGTGCTCTGAATCCCCCATTTCTACTCAGTGGGTGGAATGGGCTTCAGAGGGCATTGGGGCCCGCGACTACCGCCATTTTCACGCCTTCCGGGTGGCTACGTTAGCCACCTCGGTTGAGGTTTTCGAGGAGTAGTCGCGGGACAGTAGACACCCTTTGCCGTGCCTGTCGGGGTAAAAATGAGAATCTTTATCATTTGGTGGTGGTGCAGCAGTGTCCTCGTACTCACGGTGGCCGCATTTTACGTCACGATGCGGTTGCCAAGCAGGTAGCAAGTGCTTTGTCATCTAGCGGTTGGGATGTCGAAAGGGAGAGACTATACCACATGCCGAGTGACCGGGGCAAGAAGCCAGATATCGTTGCGATCAAGCCCGATGGGTCTGCCATAATCCTGGATGTCCAGGTTGTCAGTGGCAGCGTGGACATGGAGCAGACCTGGCGGGCTAAGAAAAGTAAATATGATAGAAATGATCTGCGCCAAGCGATATCTGAGCTAAAAGGAGTGGCACCTAATAACATCAAGGTCATTGACGCGACCGTGTCATGGCGCGGGGTGTGGTGCGGGAAAAGCGCCACGGAGTTACTCGAGTTGGGCATCTCGGCAGGAGTACTCCGTGGTATCACCACCCGCGTCCTGAGGGGTTCTTACTTGAACTGGTGGTCATTTTATAGGGGCACTTCCTTTCATCCCATTCTTCCTCCTCGTCCTGCAACTTCCCTTATCCCTAGAGCCGGCGTCGGGTAAACCTGGGCGTCCTCCCCACTTTTTTGTTTCATTTGTTTATTTTTCAATTTAATGGTGTGCCCCCTCCGCCTTTGAGGGGAGTTTTGTAAAAAAAAAAAAAAAAAAAAAAAAAAAAAATGTGTGTGTGTGTGTGTGTGTGTGTGTGTGTGTGTGTGTGTGTGTGCGTGTGTGCGTGTGCGCGTGTGCGTGTGTGCGTGTGTGCGTGTGTGCGTGTGTGCGTGTGTGCGTGCGTGCGTGTGTGCGTGTGTGCGTGCGTGCGTGCGTGCGTGTGTGCGTGTGTGCGTGTGTGCGTGCGTGTGTGTGTGTGCGTGTGTGTGTGTGTGCGTGCGCGTGTTTGTGTGTGCGTGCGTGTGTGCGTGCGTGCGTGCGTGTGTGCTAGTGTGCGTGTGTGCGTGTGTTCGTGTGTGCGTGTGTGCGTGTGTGGGTGTGTGTGAGCCAATGGGTTGCTGGGGTAGGGTAACTGTTGGTGTTTTTATCTCTTCGGAGCTCCTTCATATCCCTACCCAAGTCATGGTCATACGTCCCCGTCGTGCAACCCGGGCACCCTCTGGTTTACCAGAGGGTGGCAGAATGACCCTCTGGCGTTTAGGGGGGAGGCTCGTGTCAACGGGTCTCCCGACCCTTATCCACGCTTCCCCCGTTATGGATAGACAGAATAAAGAGCCTCATAACCCCCGCCGTCCCATTGGCCAGCGGGGTTCTAGGGGAGGCGCTCGGGGGCGCCCCAGGCAGGGGCGTCGGTATTCCTCTCCCTCTTCTTCTTCCTCATCATCCTATCCCTCCTCCTCATCCACTGCCCCAGCGAATGCCCACCAGTGTGCCCATTGCGAGAGAGCCTTCAGTTCCAAGCGGGGCCTCAGTGCCCACGTCTGGCAGAAGCATCCAGTACAGGCCAACGCTGCGATTGATATAGAGCGAGAGCGGCCTAGGTATGCTTCTGAGGATTTGCGGCGAATGGCAGCAGAGGAGGCGGAAGCAGTGCGTAATGGGGTACGCAATATTAATGTTTTCTTGCAAGCCCGTTTTCCCATGCGCACGCTTTCTGCCATTCAATCTCTTCGCCTGAGGCCCCACTACAAGCAGCTTGTCCAGGATGCGATCCTGGCAAATAGCAGTGGGGCCTCTCCCGCATCTCCGGCAGACGTGGGACAACAGCCCGCCATTCAGCAATCCTCCCCCGTGACCTCCGGTCTTCTTTCAGACTTGAAGACTGAAGTATTGAGGCTCGGGGAGCAGGTAGGCAATATTGTTGGTTATGAGAGTGCCTACCTGCAGGATCTGGCGAGGCGGGCTGTTGAGGGGCCAAATAGCTTGGAGGACGAGGTCGCGGCCTATGTGCAGAGGATCTTCCCGCAGGTTGAGGAAGCGACCGTGGCGAGGCACCAGGGAGAAGTTCCCCCTAATGTGGTGCCTCGTGGAGGTCGCAGAGCAGCTAAGCAAGCGAGGAGGCGGGAATACCAGCGAGTCCAGAGATTGTGGAGGAAGCATCCGGCACGTGCAGCTGCGGAAGTACTGGAGGGAGCTGGGGAAGAACAAGTAATGCCCCCCCTCCGGGAGTTTTTGGATCACTGGGAGCCACTTATGAGTGCTCCCAGCCACAACTCTCGTGAGCCAGTGGTACCCCCAGCTTCCACCAGGGACTCCTTACGCAGCATCATGTGCACGCCGGTGCTTCATGACGAGGCACATAAGTGCCGTGTCAAAAACTCCACTTCTGCTGGACCCGATGGTATTTCCGCCCGACGCTGGAATAAAGCTCCAAAGAATGTTAAGCTGCTCATCCTCAACCTGTTGCTACTATCTGGAAGACCCCCGAAAGCGTTGACCCGTGCCCGGACAATTTTCATCCCAAAGAAAGGGGGAAGTGGGCCTGGAGGCTACCGTCCAATTTCTATTTCGTCGGTGGTCTTCCGCCACTTCCAAAAGGTTCTGGCATCTCGCCTCCAAGTGGCTGGTGTCATAGGTGACGTCCAGAGAGCATTTCGGCCAGCGGATGGCACAGCGGAGAATCTAACAGTTCTCCAAACTGTCATTTCGCTGGCCCGTATCAAGAAACGGCAGCTCCATCTTGCCGCTCTGGACGTCGCTAAGGCCTTTGACACAGTTAGCCACTTTGCCCTGACCGATTGTCTTCGTGGTGTCGGGGCATCTGCTCGTTTAATCGAGTATGTTGCCTGTCTGTACCACGAAGGCGTGACGGTCCTCGAGGCACAAGGTGAGATGTCTGGGGATGTTGTTATAGGGCGCGGGGTACGCCAGGGGGATCCTCTGTCGCCACTCCTCTTTAACCTGGTCGTGGATACGGCCTTGGGTAAGCTGCCAGCTGAAATAGGGTTTGATCTCGCCCCTGGGGTGCGAGTAGGTGCATTAGCTTTTGCTGATGATGTCATCCTACTCGCAGAAACCCGCGAGGGCTTGCAGATCTCCCTCAACGCATTTGCTGAGCAGCTAGCCAGGTGTGGTTTGGTGGTCAACCCAGCTAAGTGTGGGTCGGTCTCCTTGGTCCCGTCGGGTCGCCAGCATAAGGTGAAGGTAGTGGATGAGGAGTGTTTTGTCTTAGGACAAACTTCCATCCCTGCCCGATCCGTGTTGGAGGTTTGGCGGTACCTTGGGGTCGACTTCATGGGTGTGGCCACTATAGCCGCAAGCCGTGTGGACCTTGGTGGAGCATTAGCTCGTGTCACCAAGGCTCCATTGAAGCCACAGCAGAAGCTGCGCCTCCTTCGCACGTACTTACTGCCAAAGCTAACCTATGGGTTAGTCTTTGGCAGGCTTACTGCGGGGAGGCTGCTAGAGTTAGATCGTGAAGTTCGCTCTGCTGTGCGCTCTTGGCTAGGCTTTCCACCTGGTGTCCCAAGTGCTTACATCCACGCACCGGTCAAGGCCGGTGGGCTCGGTATTGTCTCTCTTTCTGCCAGCATCCCATCTTTACGCCGCCAGCGCCTGCTTGCCCTTAGGGGCTCAAGCTGGGAGGTCGCCCGCACTGCTGCTGACCTGGACTTTGTCCGGCAGCAGTTGTTGTGGTGCGATCGAGCAACACCAACTGCTCCAAAACCCAGCTCATCTGCTGAGTTCGCTGCTGCGCTGCATGAGTCAGTAGATGGTAAAGAACTCCGACAGTGCTCTGAATCCCCCATTTCTTCCCAGTGGGTGGAATGGGCTTCAGAGGGCATTGGGGCCCGCGACTACCGCCATTTTCATGCCGTCCGGGTGGCCACATTGGCCACCTCGGTGAGGTGTTCGAGGAGTAGTCGTGGGACAGTGGATACCCTTTGCCGTGCCTGTCGGGGTAAAAATGAGAACCTGTATCATGTAGTGCAGCAGTGTCCTCGTACTCACGGTGGCCGCATTCTCCGTCATGATGCGGTTGCCAAGCAGATAGCAGGCGCTCTGTCATCCAGCGGTTGGGCTGTTGAGAGAGAGAGACTATATCACATGCCGAGTGACCGGGGCAAGAAGCCGGATATCGTTGCTGTCAAGCCCGATGGGTCTGCCATTATCCTGGATGTCCAGGTTGTCAGTGGCAGCGTGGACATGGAGCAGACCTGGCGGGCTAAGAAAAGTAAATATGATAGAAATGATCTGCGACAGGCGATATCTGAGCTAAAAGGAGTGGCACCTAATAACATCAAGGTCATGGCTGCGACCTTGTCATGGCGCGGGGTGTGGTGCGGGAAAAGCGCCACGGAGTTACTCGAGTTGGGCATCTCTGCAGGAGTACTCCGTGGTATCACCACCCGCGTCCTGAGGGGTTCTTACTTGAACTGGTGGTCATTCTATAGGGGCACTTCCTTTCATCCCATTCTTCCTCCTCGTCCTGCAACTTCCCTTATCCCTAGAGCCGGCGTCGGGTAAACCTGGGCGTCCTCCCCACTTTTTTATTTTATTTGTTTATTTTTCAATTTAATGGTGTGCCCCCTCCGCCTTTGAGGGGAGTTTTGTAAAAAAAAAAAAAAAAAAAAAAAAAAAAAAAAAAAAAAAAAAAAAAAAAAAAAAAAAAAAAAAAAAAAAAAAAAAAAGTGTGTGTGTGTGTGTCCTTCCAGACGATAACTCTCCATAGGATTGAAATAAAAATACCGTTCTTGCGCCAGAAAATCAAGGTTTCCAAAAGAAAGGACGAGTTCGTTGGTCAGCATTTTTGAGCACATTAAATTAGTCACATTTCAAAAAAAGCGCTGAAAAATTCACTAAAAATAGCAAAAAACGGCTTAAAATCGTTAAATTTATATTTTTTAGAAGAATTTTGCACAAATAAAGATTAGTACTGAAAAATGTACTTGAATTCCATTAAAATGTGCTTAAAAATTAGTAAAAACTTCCAAAAAAGTTAAAACTCCAAAACCCCTTTTTGATTAGAAGATCATTATTTAGAACAAGTTTCGTGCCATTAAATAAAATTAAAATTAATTAATTACTTAATTAAAATTTTCTTTTCACTCAAAGTTCTCAATTTTCAAAACAATGCAACATAACATAGTGCGATCATTTACGAAAGTTCGCTCATACGATCATGCTGCATGACTGAAACTTCTGGCAATATTTTAGTGAGAAAAAGCTGTTTACATATACCGTAAATTTTATAGCTAACAATTTTGCACAAAAAATACCCAAATTGAAACGAATATGAAGCATGAAAATCACAAAGCTGCAAATTATTACACAAAAGTTTGTTATTTCTGCATTATATAGCCCTTCTATGCAGATTACTGCTCCGTAGAAAATTATTCATCAAACTGAGTCTATGGCTAGATCGGCTTAGCACTATTTTTTTTCGCCTGACTTAATAGCCAGTTTGTTGAACTTTTCACGCACGTAAAACACGACAGACACCATTCCGGTCACCTGGTTAAATCCAGTTACATGTTTTCGGTTTACCAATGATTTTACTCTTCCGTGAGAAATTACAATAATGAGTAGAGTATATCGACGTAGGCGTCAACTAATAGATTCCCTCCAAATCTGAAGATTCTTTCCTTGAAACCTCTCAAGTTTACTTGGAGATTAATTTAGATAGACGGGGGTTTTGGTTTGAGCTCAGCCGTTGCACCCCTAAGCTACACCTACCCCTACACTCCCAACCCCTTTGGTTTGGGTTTAAAGGACTGACCGCCGACAGGGGATCTGTGTTGGCAACCTCGCACGCTCTCAGTCCGCACCCACCATTTGCGGTCTCCGCTCAATTTCTCTGGAGCTTTTCTCCTTTTTGATCCCCTACTGGCCACCGCCACTGAATCCGCGCTATTTTTTAAATGTAATTGTCACGTACGAATTTAGGCAACTCCGCTCCTTGACCCCGCTGGGGAAACCCCCGGACCGTCTTGCTTTCACCTTAAGCCACTGCTAAACATTGGAGGAACGTGGAACACGTTTCATTTAAAATATCAGCCTCATAGGTTGAATAGCAAAGAACTTATCTCCAGATCTCACTCTGAGATGATATGTGGTGGGAGGGGGGGGGGGGGGGGGTCCAGACTTCATGATTCGTTTCCAGACGTCCCAATGTGTATTGGTTATTTAGTTAGGATTCAGCCAAGGGGTCTCGAACTGATGTTTACATACAATGACCATTTTTATTCCATCAAGGTTCAAGACGGGCCAAGTTTTGGCCTGAAACGTTGCAAAAAATGAAGTGGGTGTAGAGATGTGTTGAAGTTGTGTTTCTACCCCTTGGCTGAATCCTGACTAAATAACCAATACACAATGAATTTTTTAACTAATTCCACAACAGAATAGACGTCCCAAAAGTTCTCAGACGATGAATGGTCTGGGAGTGGTCGCAATCGACTCAACACTTCGATGTGACGCCACACATGCCCTTTTGTCAATAAAAAAAGAACATTTTTTAGCATTTGTTGGGCAATTAAATTGTAAATTCGAGCTTGAATTTCTGAACTTGACCTGTGTTCTTTGATGTATGAAACGGATTTGTAGGGGGTCCCCGATCCTTCAAACCCACTTTTAAAATGTCGAAGCCATCTATAAATACTTCATTTTTTCTTAGAAAATTCACTAAAATCAACTGTCAGGTACCTTGTAGGTTTTCGATCTCGATTTTTGAATAAGTTAGCCCTTAATTACTACCATTTAGGCCTGATCAAAATTGATGCCGATGTTACTGGCACATCCCCGGCCGATGGATGAATTTTGAGCCGAATTTCATAAACTTTGGTCCAGCAGTTTCAAAGAAAAGCTCTGAATGGTAAAGAACGTACGGCCTACGGCGGACGGACGGATTTTTTTCAAATTCGATTCTTAGATTCAACGCATTTTGAAACGTAAACCAACAAATTTTGATTTTGGGTTAAAAAAAAATTTCTTGGTCACAAAGGTTCACCAATTTCAAATTATTGGAAATAATAAACCGTAACAATGCTTCCGCTGCCTGTAGGTAGACTCTGAAGCAATACAAAAATTTGCTTATAAGGTCATGTCACATGACTGGGACTTTTCTATTCATTGACTGACTATTGAAATGTAACCTACGCACACCCTTCGCGTTACGTTATTATTGAAATGTTACTTCCCCGCTGTTTTTTTGTCATCGCATTTTCTTTTTCTGTTCCTTCTCTCTTTCTTCGGGAAAAGGTTGAATAATAGAGGAAGACGAACCATCGGGGACCCGGGTTTCATGGAGTATGGATAGGTCTTCAAGTGACGAGGGACGGTTCGTGAATAATTCACAATTTCTACGTGGCCGAAGGTGTACGGGGGTATTGGTTGAAAATCTCATTTTTTTTTTCTTCTTCGTACTGACGGTTTTCACCCCTTGACAGTTTTGCGAGAGCGTTTTGGTTTATTTCCGGTAGTAACAAGACATTCCCTCTTCATGAATCAGGAATCGGGCCAAAGGAAAATCTTATTATCAAGCGAAATCATACTCAAGACTGTTAGGTGGCAGAATTTTTCGCAGTTTGATCATAAATGATAATAATCGACATACTTCTCGACCTCTTTCATACGTTGGGTAGTAAAGAAATAAGCTCCTAATCTCGATCAGCTTTTCTGGGGGCTCTGGACTTAATGATTCGTTTCTAGACGTCCCAAGGGATCTCCATAATCTTAGCTTCATAGATTGAATAGCAAAGAAATTAGCTTCGGAGAGATCACAAGACAACGGTATAACACAAGCCTTCTTGTATTATGTCGTTTTTTTTTTTTAAATCATTTTCAATAATGAACCTTTGTAATCTATCAAGGAAAAGAAAATTTTTTTAACACCCTCTGAAAATTTTTTGGTTTAAGTTTCAAGATTCGTAGAACCCAAAAATCTAATTTAAAAAAAAAAAAAAAAAAAAAAAAAAAAATTAAAAAAAAATAAAAAAAATCCGTCCGTCGGCCGCCTGCGACTTTTTTTTCCGAAAATACCAGACCAAACTATATGAAACTTCTGTTAAAAATCATATTTGGGGTCTAAATGGTTCTAGAAGCTCGGCATCAATTTTCATCACCCTAAAGGGTTGTATTAGAGGCTAAACATTAAAAAAAAAAAAAAAAAAAAAACGAGATCTCGAAAACATTCTAAGTAACAGCAATAATTTTTTGCTTGTCAATCATAAATATAATCCCAAAGAATCGATTATAACCACCCGCAACGCTGTGCGTTGAATAGTTCGCTTTCCCGAAGGGCTTGAACATAGAAAAATACACTGCCAAGGAAATGGCACATGAACTTCCTCGTGACCTTCACAGTACGTCACCATTAAATCCCAGAAACTAGAAACGACCGGTTCTGGCATCAGGGAATTAATAAGGTGGGAAATCGGTGGGAAAATCGGACCGAAATCCGTTCACAATGTTATGTTATTTTATGACCGAAACAAGAAAATTTCGTTTGCGCCTGCGCGTTGATTCGATCATGACGGAACTGATAGGGGACCATGTAGAGCTATACCCGCACGATCCCTAAAAATTTGAAGAAAATCTCATCAAAATTGTGGAAATTACGGCTGTTGCAAGGACCGTAACAAGAATATTTCGTTCACGCATGCGCAGAGCGTACCGCTAATAATGCAATTATGATGATTGTCTTATGGGACCTCAAGGGACCTTACCCACATCATCCCTGAAAATCTGACCGAAATCCGTTCAACATTGACCGAGTTATGACCGTCACAAGGAATTCACGTTAGCGCCTGCGCAGAAGCTACCGTTGATTCGATCATGATGAAGTTGATAGGGGACCATCTAGAGCTTAGCCCGCACGATCCCTGAAAATTTGGTTAAAATCGGATCAAAATTGTGGAAGTTATGGCTGTTACAAGGAAATGTGGACGAACAGACAGACAGACAGACACGGAACCAAATTTGTTCAGGAGGCTCTGAAACGCAAAATGCGAGTGGAAATTTTGATTTTGGAGCAAAAAATTTTTTTTCATTTCGAAAGTGAAAACAAAGCTTCCGCTGCCTTGCAGTCTCGGAAGCAAAACCTTCGAATTTCAAAGCACGAGAAGCTAGAGAAATCAAGCGCTGCTAGTGGATCCGGCTTTAAATTCCATCAAAAATCCATAAAATCACTTGGATCGCTACAAATCACATAATTCCCAACTCCCAATAATTGGCAGTGTCGAACAGCTAGTGTCACTGCCCATATCTCTGCTGTGAACACAGATGCAACTGGTGGTAGGAGTCTAGTGACTTGGAGCTTGCGCTGTTATACGACATTTTCCGACAAGAAGGTGTCCGTTAAATCGTATTCCACGTTAAAACAATGATCTTATATTATACCCAAATCCCAAAACAGTATATTATAATAGGTGCATACTCAATTTCTATTACTACATTTTTGTTAAAAATTTAGTTGCAAAACCAAAACCTTTGAAATAGTTAACCTGTTTTAGTATATTAATGATGTTGATTGCAGAATATAGTGACACTGGAGTGCGGTCACCTCATACCGACACCCGATCCAGGTAGGACACCTCCTGATCCAGACGATGACTTCAAACGACCGCCCAGGCAAGTTTCTCATAAAATCTCAGTTTTGCATTTTAAAAAAAAAAAAATGCTTTTTTTGAAATAATTTGGGTGTTGGTAACTGAGTAATTTGTATTTTATTGCATTTGGATTAAAACGAAATCAACAGCAGAGCTAGCAGACTCGTTTTTATTACGCGTGATTATGACAGCATTCATCGAATTCAACTAAACATGATGTGGTTGTTTAAAATCTGGTTATAATAGATCTGTTTATGCTTTAGTAGGTACATTAATCTATTTAAGTTTCAGCGCCTGTACATCCTAATTAGTCAAATTTTCTGAATTTCGTGGTTTCTAAGTTGTTCTTATGAATAGGGTGAGCGCATGGGTCGGAAATGTGATTTATCGTTATTTTTCAATAAAATTAGGCCCCACCTTGAAATGTTCAACACCAACATTCTTTTTCTATGATTTTACTAAGTTTCAAATTACTTCGTAACACTATCCCTCTCGCCTGAGCGGGACAACCCCTCCCCCTCCCACCAATTAGTAATAATAATTGAAGTAATTGTTTCAAACTGAAAAATCATAGTAAAAGATAAAAGAACGATTCATACTCCGTTATAACCGAAATTTACGCGTATTACCCGTAAAAACATAAAATTTAGCTTAACAATGAAACTAAAACTTCGTTAGTTAAAGCGTAACACTCGGTTATAACGGAGTTGAGGTAATCTGCAAGTATTAGCATTCAGTGAAAAAGTACGTAGAAACTGGCCCCTATCTCGTATTTTCCGTAGAGGGTCATTTTTTCAAAAACCATCGATATTATTGGAAAACCCATGTTTTTCAACAGTAAAGCATAATTTTCTCCACTAATAAGCAAAGCAACAGTAAAATCGACTGTACCGTTCGAAAGTTGAGGTTTAAGTAGGTTGGTTTTTCCCGTGGAGTGTCTTTCCAAAATTGTACTCTATATTAAGAGCAGAAACACAAATAGAAAAAAGTCAAATTCTGAGAAATTTTCAGAATTCGCATTTTAGCGTATTTTTTTGCATATTCAGTTGTTTCAAAATCGTTGGTTTGGCATCAAGTAGATAGGAAATTTAACGCTCTCTTCAACAATGTCCTTATTTTTGCGTTCACGGTGATTCTGAAGGGACGTTAAGGCCGTTTTAATGTCTTAAGGTACAAAACACGAAAAAAAAAATCTTTAAACTTGAATAACTCGAAAACAAAGTCTCTACGAAAATAAGTTTCATGTTGTCAATTGTCGTTTTTCCTTAAAAAATTGTTTGAATATGTATATGCTCTTGTAGAGCCATTTCATTCGGATATATATATATATATATATATATATATATATATATATATATATATATATATATATATATATATATATATATATATATATATATAACTCTATATATATATATATATTCGGGCCTCGCAAGTGGCTCCGCCCCTTGACCCCGCCAGGGGGGCTTCGCCCCCCTGGACCCCCCTAATCTATACTCGGCGCTTCGCGCCTCGCCGGATCTTTTCTCTTTTCTACTGCGTAGAAAACGAGGATAATTTGCTATGCAATTCTCGTCTCACGAGAAAAAAAAAAAAAAAAAAAAAAATGTTCAAGCCTGGCTGGATTCAAACCCACAACCTTCGTCTCACGAAAAAAAAAAAAAAAAAAAAAAATCAAGCCTGGCTGGGATTTGAACCCACGACCTCTCGCTTCCCATCTCGGGACAAAAAACTATATATACAAAAATATATATATATTAATTGCTATGCAATTCTTGGGCCGACCCCCAATAATTTTTTTAAAATGTCCACTTTTTTTGTGTAACGTTTTTTGTCCCGAGATGGGAAGCGAGAGGTCGTGGGTTCGAATCCCGGCCAGGCCTGAAAAATTTTTTTTTTTTTTTTCCTCGTGAGACGAAGGTTGTGGGTTCGAATCCCGGCCAGGCCTGAACATTTTTTTTTTTTTTTTTCTCGTGAGACGAATTGCATAGCAAATTATCCTCGTTTTCTACACAGTAGAAAAGAGAAAAGATCCGGCGAGGCGCGAAGCGCCGAGTATAGATTAGGGGGGTCCAGGGGGGCGAAGCCCCCCTGGCGGGGTCAAGGGGCGGAGCCCCTTGCGAGGCCCGAAGGGCCGAGTATATATATATATATATATATATATATATATATATATATATATATATATATATATATATATATATATATATATATATATATATAGGGTGTATTCCCAGAAACTATCTTAAAACACTGCTTCAAAAATTCGTTCCTTCTTGGCAAAAGACAGGTCGAGTTCGTTGTCCAGCCCGATCGCCAAATTCAAATTTGCAATTTACAATGTCTCAAAAAATTCTCAAAAATCAGTTTTTTGACAATAGGGCATGTGGGGTGTCACAGTCGAAGTATTTTTCATCGCTGATTCGATTACGACTACTCCTAGATCTCTAAGATTCACAAAGTCCTAGGTTATGTATACAAACTAGTTGTTGGGACTCTCAATGGATCAGTCCACTACTCTGCTTGGTATGCTCCCTAGTTCAATACTCAGTTAATTTTTCCCACAGATGGTTTACTACTAAATGTTGTAGTAACCGAGAGCCAAAGACATATCGATGTCACAATGTATCTGCGTATTACTGTTTGAACAGTTTACCCACCACTCTTGATAACTTTTTTTGACTTTCGGATAACCCACCTATGAAATAATACGTAGTATGATAAAGTAGACTGTTGAAGTTCGATTGATTAGAAGTTAGAATATACTACCTAGGAACGCTGCGAATTATTAGACAAAGTTTTCATTAAAAAAATTCTCTGACATTTGGTGGTTTTTGCAAAATTCTCTGACTTTTCCCGACGCTAAGAAATCCCTGACAATTCCAGGTTTTCCCTGACTTTTCCAGTTGTGGGCGTACAACTTTAATAAATAAAAAATAAATTAAATTAAAACTATTACTCTGCAGAACACCATGTGGAAGGCTGAGCAGGAGGGGCCCCTTAGGTAAGCAGTTCGTCCCGCCCCCCGAAGTTGTCGTCCAGAGGCTCGAGCTCGTCCAGAGGTCCGCGCCGCCGCTCGCCGCCTCCAAACCTCATCACCGCCCCAAGAAGAAGAAAGAAGCCGCCCCCGATCCTCAACCTCCCGACCCCAGGTGAGCCTTTTAGTGAATTTTCATAGGAATGAAGCTATCGCAATGGCTCCAACAATTTTTAAATCAAAATTTTCGAAAGTTTTCTTCATTGAAATCCGTTTTGAGACATTCTGAAACGAATCCAAGAGTTTAATATATATATTAACATTTTTTCATATATGTATATAAATGACTAAGGTTCTTGACCATTCAGAATTAAATTTTCGTATTGTTGGTTCTTGATATTGGTTCTTGAGTCTTTGTCTATATATAGAGAAACTCAACTAGGCCTACGTTTCGATTCATTTATAAATCGTATTCAGGACTATAATATTGAGAAAAGAACTAACTTAGTTGGCTACATTTGACATCACATAGATTTGTGAAATACAAGTGGTACTGAATGGAATGAATTATTTAAATCATTGTTCTTACATGAATATACAGTATAATAATCTTATTTGGTATAGTATGAAAATATAGGTATTATGGAAAAACTGTTTACCTTAGGTGATAGAGATTGCTTTATTGCTGTATGGAGACTACATGTCATCTGGTCTTCAGCACAGGTTAACTTTAACAACCTATTGAATTTAATTAAACTATTACTTTAACTCTACATATTGTAATAACGGGAAAATGAAGATAACAATTTGAACTAAATCTGACCAAAAGATAATGTGAATTCGACGCTATAAAAAATTTACGTTTGCGCATACACATAGGCTGACGGTAATGAAATTTATATTAGACCACCTTGAAGCTATCACGAAACCGCCACAATTCCTGGAAACGTCATCGAAATCGGACAAAAACTTGGTATTGTTTTGGGCATAACAAGGGTTTACCACAGACAGACAGACAAGGAACTAATATTGATCAGCAAGCTCTAAAACGCCAAAAGCAAGTGGTAATTTCAATTCTGGAAGACATACATTTATTCGACTTCTCGCTAGAAACACAAAGTTTAGTCTAGGTAGTAGATAGGAAAAGTAGGTGAATAAAATCTGGTGACTACCGAAGTATGCAATAGGCATGAGCGGAGAGTAATGCGTGTTTAACAAACACCGCTTTCGCAAGGGGCAATCGGTAGAGTAACGTTGGTTGCTTTACGTAAAGTTTGTTGATAAAGTATCGTAAATATTGTAGTGAGTGGGGGTTCCCAAGAGTCAGGATAAGTTTTTGAAGATTGGCAGAGCGCCGGAGTTTTCAGAAAATAAATATTTTCTTTCAGTTTGTATCTTTGATGCACATGCAACACTATTTTTTATAAGCTTCAGTAGATGTTGACGGTCGCATCAGACAGAAAACTCAACCAGAATTTCAAAAATGTTGTCAAAATTTGGGAAAGATTGAAAAATTAGGGAGGAAATAACGATTTTTATATTAAAAACTGGTATTATTTCCGGAAAAAACTTTAACTTCAAAAATGTTTACTGTACTCGATAATTATGCACGATGTTTATTTGAACAAATGTTATAATAGACTCAAAATATATTCTTATTCATTTCCAGAGAGAACGGGCGGATTCTTGGCTCAAAAGTGCTACCACTAATGGCACTTCTCCTTCGGAAAGGTATGTGTGTCGTATAAAGAATTGAGGAGCTTTCTATACTTTCCAAACACCCCTGAATGAATTTAGTTGTCCCCAATACTTTCTGGTAACTCCCACGAAATTTAGTTGGGGGCTTGAAATTGTTCAGGTCATCAATCTACAAAGAAATCGACCTGCAAAGAAATGCAGATGGGTGAACGTAGAGAAATGTGTATAAATAGGAAAATTTCCATTTACATACTTACAAACATAGTAACTTACTTTCATTTCGGCAGAATTCGGGAACTTACTTTACATCTCAGCAGAACTTATTAATTTACTTGGCATTTCGGCAGGAGAGCAGTGTGGTGTCCAACACCCATGTCCTCAGGGGCACGTTCTTTCTGGAACAAGCTCGTTACATACTGGTGGTATTTCTCCACGTTGGGATTTCCCCAGTTACGATATAAATATATCATAGCTTAGTATAGTCGGTTCTCCAATATGGAATTTTAGTCTGGGGAGGAACCTATCCAACAAACTTGGAAAAGTTACTGATTTTATTAAAATATATTATCAAAATCCTGTACAGGAAAATCATGGCCATGCTTTGGTGAAGCATGGCCATGACAGCATGTTTATTGTATATTTATATTTATTGTGGTTCCTTGATTACACCTGTCCATGCCAAACTTGCCAAATTCCACAGTAAACATCACAAATTGGTTAGGCAGGCTAAGGTCACGGCCCGTAAGAGCAATTTTTAGGGGCTCAAAATGTGATGTCTGCGGTTTTCGCTATTTCCTCCCAATGTGGTGGCGCTCAGTGATTCATTTAGGTCATAAGATGAAAGTTCAAATATCTGCTTAGTAAAGTGTGATACCTAATGTTTTTAGGCACTGAAGCACAATAGTCGTTTACAATACCTTTTACAATAGGTAACTGTTTTTCGGCGCATGCTGCTATTGAGAGCATTCCCAGTTCTAGCCAATAATTATATAGAACATCTGAATTATCTACTGAACGATCGTTCTTTTCTTGGAGTTCCAAGTTTGAGCAATTCACCTCGAAGAACAGGTCTTAAAGATCACGTCCCAGTCCCCATCATTAGAACTTATGTTGCAACCCGTTTCGCAGTTCTTGCAGAGATTTGCAATGATTTTTTCGATTTGTCCACAGCGGACGAAGATGACGACGACGTCAATGAAAATGAAGTGGAAGAAGCCAAAACCTCCGCTAAAGAAGAGAAAAACGGGAAGCGCAAACTGACGATCCAATGCGTCCAGCTGCTCCCAGACGCCGAGGCGATGCCTGTGAGACCGAGGACTTCCAGACACTGCTCCCACAGATGAACCCGTCAACAAAACCGTACTTCGCCCGATCTGCAGGAACTTCAACTTTTGTAGCAGTTGCTTCTCGTATTTGCTTCATGCAATAAGCAGTTGTCCTCCCAATACATACCAACAATCATCAGTTCTTCAAGACCTGGAATTATATATGACCTAACTGGAATGATTATGAAAATATGTCTAACATTAAATTGATTAAAACAGAAGTTAGTGAAAAACGTTGTCTATTCCCACGAAAAAATGAAGAGTTACAATGTTAAATCGATTTCGACGGTTATGCCATCATCAGTAACAAACAATAACTGAACACAGATTAGAAAGGACACAGCTTATATAGTACACAGGTGAAGGGAGATTGAATCCCATTGGTCAAGAGAAAGGAAAATTACCATGAACAAATTCTACAAACTGTCTATCTGTCAAATCAAAATTGTAAGTATGATTGGATTCCTTAAGATGTTTTGCAAATGTCCCATGAAAATTACCCTTATTTTTCCTGAAATCCTCCTGATGCTCTTCTATTCTTTCCCTGAATTTCCTACCAGTTTGACCGCAATATTTGTAGCCGCAAGAACATTTTATTTTATTATTTTATTTTTGTCCACAGGGAGGTATGTTGAATGTACTTGAAAAATTCGAAATTATCAAAAGTGACAGATCTGGTAAATGTTTAAATGAGGATATCCCTCAATATATTTCACCTCTGATAAGTCCATTTCTATAAAGCTTGGAATTATCCCTTCAAACTGTTGGAACCAGTAATTCTTCCTCTCCTTTTCACTTCGTCTGATTAGCTTTAATCCCCCTTCACTTTGCTTGCACTTAATTGGTTGTACCTCCAGCCCCCTTTCCTTTCTCTCGATCTACCTTCACCTGTAACTATATAAGCTGCGTCCTTTCAAATGTGTGTTCAGTTATTGTTTGTTACTGATGATGTCCTACATTTAACATTGTAACTCTTTATTTTTTCGTGGAAATAGACAACGTTTTTCATTAACTTCCTTTTTGAAATGGGTTTCCACAACTTCGTCACGATTGATTCAGTTCGTATGAAATAGATGTGAGACCGAGTGCTCCCGAGGGGCTGAAAAAACACGTGAGTTCTCCCGTAGGAAAGTCTCGTTAGTGCTCCCGCCTTACCTGAGTGCTCTGCTAGAAAAAAAGCGCGAGTGCTCCGACACGCCTGAATGATCCCGTGTTTGAAAAGTAGCCAGTACAATAAGTCTTGTCAATGTAATCAACTATTACTTACGAGAGGGTAAGTAATATCATCAGTCATCGTAGCTAAACGTACCATCTAAGTAGATGGTTGGACATTTCGTGAGGAATTTCAAGTTCTGCAATAACCAAGTACATTAGGTTCAGTACACAATATTTTCGAACACAGAGTACTACTCAAAAAAGGTGATCGGACATGAAGTAGGGCATTTAAAAACTTACATAAAAATTTGAACAGAAAAATTTACTTTAATTTCATTAGAACAAACTAATAAATTAATTTAAAAAAAAAAAAAATTGCAACAATCTAAAAATTGGTTTTGTGCAGCTGAAAAAGTTTATTTGGAATAACATGTATAAATAGCGATATATTTTTCCTCGAATTGCCTGAATTTCTAACCAATTCAGCATAAATATTTTTAAAAAATAGCCTACCTAAACGCATGAAAATATAGCTATTTCCTCTCTTGCGACAACGTTTCTTTTGACGGCCGCCCGTAATTCGCTAGTTTCTATTGTGGTCGTGGGATCATGGTTATGTGGGGTTTTGTGAATCACCTCACATCCATCTGTTTTAGAGTATGATTTACAGCGGATTTGCCCACTCCTTGCACTATAATTCCACCTTCTCACACCCGCAGCTAATAATTTATGATAATTATTATATTTGAATCCGCCAATAAATACAACAGCCTCTTGACGGCTTCCGCCACTAACAAATTTCACGTCCGACATGGTGCACGGAGAGAGGTAATCGACAAACTGATGGTAAATGTCCCAAGGATTCATGTCCATTCCGGTGCACTTTCTCTTATCGTCTGCGGGATCACTCGGGACAATCTATTTTCGAGATTGCGAAGTGAAGGGGATCACTCGGGTGTCTCAACTTTCGCCCCTCGGACTCGACGGGAGCACTGGAGCCGTCGCCCAAATAGATTACCGTAAATTGTTGTTAATTTGAACGTAAAGTACTTTGGTTATTGGTAAAAATCAATTGTTGCTCGTAAATAAACAAGCATAACTCTATCCATTGCTCTTTGTGTTCTCAAAGCAAAGCTCAGAGCTATTGTTTCAAAAAGTTCAAGACTCGAAATATAATCCATGATTTACCTATTTACTCCGGGTGTAGACATCTCACTTGATATATTTGGAATAGTCCATCATACTTCCATATTTCCAATCACTAAAAGTGAAGTGAGTGATATAATGTTTAAATGTTAGTTTAAGCTATTTCTACAACTTACAACCATTTCTTGCCACAATAGCGTGAAACAATTTCTTCTACCTAGCAATGCATAAGTCTTGAAGAGAGTAAGGAACCCCACGTCCGATAATATTGAGAGAATACTTTTAAAATGGCTGAACACGCCAAGTTCAATTTTTGCTACATTGTATATAATAAAATATTTGGTTCAAAACTGGATGGCGCAGAGCTTATTGCTTAATCATAGATATACAGGGTGGACCGAGGGTGACAAGAAAATTTAGGTGAAACTATATATAAAATAGAGCAGAACCTCATATTTTTATTTCGATCATTTCGAGATGTGATTTTTTTTCAGGAAAACCGGGTTTATTCCTCTTAAACTTAACTTGCACTTACTTTTAACTTTTGGCCACATTTCCGGAATCAGCGTTAAATGTTTTATAAGCATGGTGCACTTTTATTGTCGAAAATTTCCATCTAGTGACCTTTCCATCAATCCTGTCATCTATCCACAAAATTCCCATCTATTTGGTAGATGAAATATTAGTTTTATAAAGAATAGATGTTCCTGCTCCACCTACTTATACTGAATCCCAGCCGAAATTTGCGCTCCATAGAATTTGATTGACCTCACAACAGCGCTGAAAAGCTTTCATTTTGCGTTCATTGGCACACATCGCTGTAGCAAGACCACTCTATACATACCATTAATTTCCATCTTTACTGCCACTGCACGATCTTTAATCTTTTAAATCATGTATTACATGTGGCAATTAGTCAATAGCAGATATTCTTCAAAACTCAGTGTTTCTAAATTTTTGCACTTTTAAAATGGGATCGCGCCCATTTGCGCGCACTTAAAAAATCGGGTGATGTGTCATTTCTTCATGAAACTTCACGTATAGTTCGAATCTGCAATAAAAAATGGGACTTCCTATTTAAAATAAGGAAGATGATGTCAATTGCGCCAGTTTATATTTTTGAGATTCTCACAAAAAAAATATTGAAAAAAAAAAAATATATATATATATATATATATATATATATATATATATTGTAGACTCATTATTAACGATTTTAGCGGAGGGGGGGGGGGGTGCGTTTTTGGGGACACCCTGTATAAGGAATTCTATTGTTTCTTTGACATTGAGAATGTACAGTTGAAAATTAAACACAACTATACCAAAAGAACCTTGATTTACGGTAATCCTTTTATTTTTTTAAATTTTAAAATTGATATAAAAGAAGATATTAAAATAGGCTCTGAAATTATAGAGAAGTGGAAATTAAATATAGGTAAATTTTGATGTTCCCCCATTTCGAATTCCCATTTGTAACGATGTTGAAATATATTTGAGATCATGTTAGGCATTAATGATTCAATTAAATATTAATTTCCTAAGCTATAACAAGACAACACTAGTAGATACCTAGGTAACATTCCCACTGAAATATACAAAAATTCGACTCACTTTCACACTAGCAGTCAACGAGTAAGTGCATATAACCGACATCCCTGTGAAATGTATAATTAGTTATTAACTCTTTGAATTATGAGTACTTATATATTGCAGTATTTGAGCCAGTGCTTCTTTTTTTATTGATCATGTTGGTAATAAATTTTTACAATTTATAACGTTTGTATTTGATTTTTTATCACCTCCTCAGCCTCGTGATCGTTATCGTCATTTTGAAACAGTGAGTAGTGGTGTGACATACTGATAAAAAAGGATACTTGCAAAATTACCAGTTTTACTTCCTTTCATATTTCGACCAAATATTAAATACTCAGACATGTGCTTGGGAAAATGAAATTGAGAAAAAACTTATGCGTGAGAAAAAGGCCCATAATTTCAATCGTCTCTTAATTTCCCAGAGAGTCCCCCTATCAAATTTCAACTTCCAAGTTTCTGTCCAGTCTAATAATTGTTGCAATCATGTTTACACAATTAACTAAGAAAGATCATTGTATGCAAACGATAACCTATTAAGACAATCACGCTCATACCTCGGATTGTTGGCCACGCACTGAGCAGTGGTTAACATAATACAGTTTGGTAAATCGAGAGATTTCGAATCGAGACTGGTGAACGATTTTTGTACAATGAAAAATGCCTAAGATACAATTATGTAGCAAAAATTTGGTTGTAAGCGATAGTCATCAGAAAATAGGAGAGTAACGTACTAAATGTCAAGTAACGGTAATTTTGTCGCATTTTTCTTCGGGTTATGATGGCAACAACATGTGCCATGTTGACATTGTATCATATTAGGTATTAGCGCTGAAGAAATTAGACTACAAAACATTTCATGGTTCGAGGTGTTTTCTGTTTTCGGAATAATTTTACTGGTGTTTGTATTTTTCAATGTTTTTTTGGTAGAAGTAGAAGCCCTGTAATCAGTGATTCCGAAATAGGAACCTACATCGCGCCGAGACTAGAAAACAACAGAAAAATGTAGATGAACTACGAACGGAAAGACTTTGATTAAGAAAAAAAAAAACTTTCAACCCCTTCCCTATAACTAAATGTAAATCAACCTCCGTGAAATGATAAATATTGGAGAAAAAACGAATTATTTTGATTTAAAAATAACAGCTTATACGGTGGGATTCGGCCCGGACGGGGTGTAAGGTGGAGACCAAAAAACTCCCTTTCGTTCCGAACACGTGGGGTGGGAAGATTTTTTTTTTTTTTTTTTGTTAGGGGGCGAGAAAAATCCGGTTTTATAACGGGATGGGAGACAGGAATGCGATCCTCTGCATCTCTCTTGACCTATCTCGCGGTTTAATGGCGGGTTATCGGGAAGGAAAAACTATAATTTGATAGGGGGATGTGTTACAGTTATTCGGGGGTTCGATAAGGGCTAACCCTAATTGCTAGTAAGTTAGGTATGTTGTTAAGTCACAGGGAAAGGTTTTGGGACGAACTCGATACAAACTTTGGTGGACTTAAATCGAAAAACTATTAAAGACGTTTTTGAAGGGCTCAAGTCTAGAAGGAGAGTGGAGGGGAGGCTCACTCAAAATTTCCGATTAAAGCAGGAAGATGCCTACTCAGAACCAGTGCTGATTAGAACAGGAGTGCCAAAGTGTGGCCCACTCCTGTACATCCTTCATACTAATGATATCCCAGAAATTAAAATGAACACCACATCCACTTTCAGAAGTCGGGTAGACAATGCAGAGGTTCTGGTAGTTCAGGGTGTCCTTATGAGGATTTTTCATGCAGTGGTGTGGTTCCGAATTGATTATGGGTTTGCAGTTTATAGCTCAGCGAGAAAGTCCTTGCTGCGTAAGCTGGAACCTATATTAAACAAGGGCCTTTGGTTAGCTTCGGTACCACCTCGACGGCCTTCCTTCAGGTACTTGGGCATAGCCAGCCCAATTCCTGCCGATTTGGCGAAATCTGTTGCTACTTCGCTGAGCAGAGCGCTTGCGCTATTTCCAGGGCATCTGATGCATGTCGTGGTCACTCTACCCTCCATAGAAGAGACATATTCCAGGCTCCAGACACGAACTCACCCGTTGGGTATTCGTGTTCAGGAGCTCGCTTGGTGGGATGGCATAGAGAGATGCCCTCTGGTTCCTTATGAGGTGCACACCCCCACACATCCCTAAATGCCATATGCTGGACACTCTTCTATTCACTGATGGCTCAAAGACACTCTTGATGGTGTTGGCAAGTCACTAGACTCCTCTCACGAGTTGCATCTGTGTTCACAGCAGAAATGTCGGCAGTGACACTGGCTGTTATGGGAGTTGGGAATTATGTGATCTGCAGAGATTCACTAAGTACCATCGAGGCGATTAGGGACACATTCTGATGATCCCCTAATACAAAGCATACGCGTATCACTACACCATGCTACAACATTGGCTTAACCATAACTTTTATGTGGGTGCCAAGCCGTGTGGGTATTCATGACAATGAGTGTGCAGATGCCCTTGCAAGGAGAGTCATTGGTGATGACTCCATCGATATGTTGCCTATACGCATTGAGGATCAAATCTCCTATATACTACGTAAAGCATGAGCAATGGCAGGGTGAGGTCACTGGTCTGCGGGGTGTCTTTCAGGACTTGCGCCTGGTGGGCCCTTTTGTAACCCAACTTCCAAGGTTCAGTAACGGATGGCTGCATGGCTCACCTTAGAATGGTGCCGCTTACAGCGTACCTTTAGACACCTTCTTCAATACCGCTTATGACCCTTCTGGTTAAAGTGCGGCTTAAACCACTAAAAAAATAAAATAAATAAATAAAATAAATTAAAAAATGCTATGTTAGACGAAAAATGGCAATGGTGGAGGCTGTAGAAAACCAGTGAGAGCCGTTAATGGGAGAGGTATAACCTGCTGTGGACAGTGGATTCCTGCTGACACAAATAGTGGATTAGTGGCCAACTTCAGGACAGATCCGACCATGCAACACTAAAGAGATATGGTTGGCAACACAAAGGCAATGGTTGAAGCTGGAGGATGCCAGTGACGGGTTAATGAAGGTAGGTACGAGCTGTTGCGAATGTTGTGTTTGTTGACCCGAATTGTAGATGAGTGGCCAACTCCTAGGAATTATCCAGTTAGGAACTAGGTTTCTCTATCAAGAATACTAGTGACACATACCCAATAGCTTACCCTTTGGAGAGGGACTGCGTAACAAAGGGAGCAATACATCTGTGAAACCATTGAAGGGGGCACCTAATGGTATGCATACGGTTATTTTGACTTTTCTCGGTCAATAGTGGACCGATTCTGCTGATTCTTACAGCAATCTACTGGTTTTGAAATTCCCCATAGGATCGAGACTTTGAAATTTTCAAATTCCTAAATTTTCACGTTCAGATACCATTTAATAATTTCACTTTCAAATTTCGAGGACTGTGGGACCTAGAAGTTTCAAAACTAGAACGAACGCTGCAAGAATCATTGAAATCGGTCAATTATTAGCCAAGAAAAGTTAAATAAACCGTTTGGTCGTATTTTAAATTTGGAGGGAGCTTTGAGCCGTTTTCTGGCTCGGACAGAGTTCGCGCGTCTACCGATAGGTATCACTACATTCGAGCCATTCACCTTTCTTGCTCTTTGGTCACCTTATAGTTGGAAAGGCGCCTGCCGGTCTGCTTTTGGATACCTTAGGCGCCCCCTTAAAGGTGGTCCTGAGGTACTGCAACTCTATAAAATCCAGGATCTTTTTGAAAAATTGAAAATCAATTCTTACGCACAATGTCGCATTCCGGGAGTTTAGTAGTTTGAACAATTAATTGAACCACTGATTAATACTCATCCGGCACCCCGATAGACAAGGAATTCCCCCGCATCCCGGCAGACAGGGAAAGCTCAAGCCAGCGGACTCGCCCGATCTCCCAACTTTTCCGCCTTCATGATGAATGGGTCGGCCATAATTTCCCTTCGGAAAAGTTAAAGGCTTTCCCTTCCGAGGGAAAACTGAAGGGGAGGAATCCGCTGGATCGATGTGTGAGATGAGACTCAAAAACTTTAAGGCCTGAAAACTGGTTGCGAAGAAGACCCCCCCTCCTCCACCACAACACCGCCTCCATCCCTCTCCCACTTCCATCTGGAAGTTTTGACGAAAGTTAACGGGGGATTGCCAAACCCAATGCCCTCGCTTGAGGGAAATTAGCTGTGATTCCGTCAAACTCATCAGCTGTTCGAGAGAGATTTTTGAGGAATTTCAGATAGTTATTATCAAATACTGACCTTTTGGGTCGACCAAACGCAGCTCCTCCTATTAATAACATTGTAAAGATCATTGAAACATGCTAATATCGAGGATTTAGAAAGGATCAATTTATATATTGTGATTCAAGAGCAAAACTAAGAAATTGGGGAATAAATTTTGTTAGTCATGAATGTCTTGAAAGTAAAATCAGAGCTATACGTTTGCGCAAGGGCAAATAGTGAAGAATAGAATTCACAGTGGAGTTTCTCAAACTCAAATTCTTGAGGATTCCATCGGTGTCGGAGTCCACCATGAGCCCATCATTTTATTCGTCCCTTGATGTCCTGGAGGGTCATCCTATAAAATTTAAATTCCTTTGCGACTACAGAAGAGAATATTATAGTTTTGACATGGATATGTCTTTGGGCTGGGGTCATTCTAAAATTTGCATAACGAAACCAAAATTTGTGACGACCCGGCACTTTAGATTATTATTAACTCGAAAAGTGAAGGCTAGGTAGAATTTCTATTGATTTTTCACGTACAACCAATGAGTTACTAGAGAAGAGTAACTCCCTTAGTTTTCGTAGTAGGAAAATCGTTCGCCACTTTTTGGAATGCTCTCATTTTAACACAACATCTCATGACCTCTAAGCCATTGTAGTGTCAAGGAATGCTGATTTATTACTCTAAGTTATAAACTAATATTGTTTTGTAACCACCATGGAATAATCTTGTGAAAAGAAGGCACTACATGGTTGTTTTCTTTTTTTTTCTCTTAGCAATAGGTACTAGTAAAAGTGTTTTCTTCAACCGTTATTGAATAACCAAATACAACCTTGGCTACGTTAAAACTCTTCCCGACCAAGATTGCTGCCGTTAATAAGGCGTTTCTAACATCAATTTTTGATGATATACCTTTAAGAATAGAAAATGCTCGGCTCAACCCGCCAAAATCGTTGCGGTATTGTTGAATTTGTTATCAAAAGTCCTTTACGCCGAAAACCCACCATGATGATATCTTTTATTGTTTACTTAAATAATGATATAGTTGCTTCGGTCTAATGAAATTGTCGAAGTGAATCTGTTATTGATAAAGTGAAGCATTTAGAATGAGGCAAGAAGCCAACGCGGTTTTGACATTTTCATGTCTTTGCTTTGGCACATAAACTAAAAAAACGTCACGGAAAATAATTGCTCACGAAAATTGTCCCAAGTGGCCACAACGATGATTATGACCATCAGAAATGACGTTGACCATTCGTTCGAAAGCTCTCGATTTATATTAAAAAAAAAAAAACTTTTCAAGCCTAAGAATTGTCCCAAGTTTTATGTAGCCCCTTGAGGGACTTCTGAACACAACTGACCGATTACAGATCAGCTGAGTGGCTCTAAAATCCAGTTTTTTCCCTAATGATCCCACGATTCTGAGATTTATTATGTAGCCCCTTGAGGGACTTCTGAACACAACTGACCGATCCCAGATCAGCTGAGTGGCTCTAGAATCCAGTTTTTTCCGTAATGATCCCACGATTCTGAGATTTGGTATGTAGCCCCTTGAGGGACTTCTGAACACAACTGACCGAGCTCAGATCAGCTGAGTGGCTCTAGAATCCAGTTTTTTCCCTAATGATCCCACGATTCTGAGATTTATTATGTAGCCCTTTGAGGGACTTCTGAACACAACTGACCGATCCCAGATCAGCTGAGTGGCTCTAGAATCCAGTTTTTTCCTTAATGATCCCACGATTCTGAGATTTGGTATGTGGGCCCTTGAGGGACTTCTGAACACAACTGACCGATCCCAGATCAGCTGAGTGGCTCTAGAATCCAGTTTTTTCCCTAATGATCCCACGATTCTGAGATTTGGTATGTAGCCCCTTGAGGGACTTCTGAACACAACTGACCGATCCCAGATCAGCTGAGTGGCTCTAGAATCCAGTTTTTTCCCTAATGATCCCACGATTCTGAGATTTGGTATGTGGGCCCTTGAGGGACTTCTGAACACAACTGACCGATCTCAGATCAGCTGAGTGGCTCTAGAGTCCAGTTTTTTCCCTAATGATCCCACGATTCTGAGATTTGGTATGTAGCCCCTTGAGGGACTTCTGAACACAACTGACCGATTACAGATCAGCTGAGTGGCTCTAGAATCCAGTTTTTTCCCTAATGATCCCACGATTCTGAGATTTGGTATGTAGCCCCTTGAGGGACTTCTGAACACAACTGACCGATCCCAGATCAGCTGAGTGGCTCTAGAATCCAGTTTTTTCCCTAATGATCCCACGATTCTGAGATTTGGTATGTAGCCCCTTGAGGGACTTCTGAACACAACTGACCGATCCCAGATCAGCTGAGTGGCTCTAGAATCCAGTTTTTTCCCTAATGATCCCACGATTCTGAGATTTGGTATGTGGGCCCTTGAGGGACTTCTGAACACAACTGACCGATCCCAGATCAGCTGAGTGGCTCTAGAATCCAGTTTTTTCCCTAATGATCCCACGATTCTGAGATTTGGTATGTAGCCCCTTGAGGGACTTCTGAACACAACTGACCGATCCCAGATCAGCTGAGTGGCTCTAGAATCCAGTTTTTTCCCTAATGATCCCACGATTCTGAGATTTGGTATGTGGGCCCTTGAGGGACTTCTGAACACAACTGACCGATCCCAGATCAGCTGAGTGGCTCTAGAATCCAGTTTTTTCCCTAATGATCCCACGATTCTGAGATTTGGTATGTAGCCCCTTGAGGGACTTCTGAACACAACTGACCGATCCCAGATCAGCTGAGTGGCTCTAGAATCCAGTTTTTTCCCTAATGATCCCACGATTCTGAGATTTGGTATGTAGCCCCTTGAGGGACTTCTGAACGCAACTGACCGATCTCAGATCAGCTGAGTGGCTCAAGAGTCCAGTTTTTTCCCTAATGATCCCACGATTCTGAGATTTGGTATGTAGCCCCTTGAGGGACTTCTGAACACAACTGACCGATCCCAGATCAGCTGAGTGGCTCTAGAATCCAGTTTTTTCCCTAATGATCCCACGATTCTGAGATTTGGTATGTAGCCCCTTGAGGGACTTCTGAACACAACTGACCGATCCCAGATCAGCTGAGTGGCTCTAGAATCCAGTTTTTTCCCTAATGATCCCACGATTCTGAGATTTGGTATGTAGCCCCTTGAGGGACTTCTGAACGCAACTGACCGATCTCAGATCAGCTGAGTGGCTCTAGAGTCCAGTTTTTTCCCTAATGATCCCACGATTCTGAGATTTGGTATGTAGCCCCTTGAGGGACTTCTGAACACAACTGACCGATTACAGATCAGCTGAGTGGCTCTAGAATCCAGTTTTTTCCCTAATGATCCCACGAATCTGAGATTTGGTATGTAGCCCCTTGAGGGACTTCTGAACACAACTGACCGATCCCAGATCAGCTGAGTGGCTCTAGAATCCAGTTTTTTGACATTTCCATGTCTTTTCTTTGACACATAAACTGAAAAATCGTCACGAAAACTTGCTCACGCGATACCACACCAGAAAACACACATGAAAATGTCCCAATGTGTTGCAGACTCGTATGCAAGCATTTAAGTTGACAGTTCTGATGATTTCCGCTTACAACCGAGTCGTTGCTAGGGAAATGTTTTGACATTTCTATCTCAATAACATGGTGATTTTAAGGCTGAATGAGAAGAGTTGAGAAATTTCTATATAGCCTATCTTTGTCTTTGGTGATCAAAGGGTATGCTGATAAAACAGCATCAAAATCGATTCATAATTTTGGTCGTGCATGAAGGACATACAAGCAAACATACATCATTTAATTTTTATAGAATATAGATTATTTAAGGTTTTATACCTAAGAAACTATCATGTCACCAAGGATCCGAGCAAAAACAAATTTGACACCAAGGATCCGAGTTAAAACAAAATCGTCGAAATGTGAAATCAAAATCAGTTAAACCAAGGACTCTTGTCAAAGCTTGAAAATTCACTGTCCGACTCACACTTTGGACTCGTGCAGTCATATCTCAGCAAAAGAACATTCTCAGTCAAGTGCGAAAATGCGATGTCAAGTATCAAACCAGTAAGCGCAGGAATCCCCCAAGAAGGCGTTTGGAGTGCGTTCCTACATACATATTATACTTCCGATTACCCTAATCCATCCTACGTTAAAGCCCACTTTGCTGACGATGTGGCAGCTCTTGTATATGGTCCTGATGATAGGACTAGTGAAAAGCTCCAAGATTTCACTCGTGCAGTTGACGAATGGTGTGACAAATGGAGGGGTAAAAGTGAATCCCACAACATCTTCACTTGTTTGCTTCACCTACAAACGCAAAATCAATCGCTACTTTGTCTCGTTGCGTGGAGTACCTGTCCCAGAAGAAAACTCGGTGAAGTATCTTGGACTCGATCTCGACAGAAAATTGATATGGGATACTCACATCTCAAACCTATTACAACGCCTGCGGTGCCGACTGAAACAAGCGAAATATCTTCTTCAACCGTCCTCAAGAGTGCCTCTCCACCTAAAACGGCTAGTAAACCTCCACCATCACCTCCGCCATTTTGCGACCTATGTGGCTGTACGGGGTAGAATTCTGGGGATCAGCCAGTCACTCCCAAGTTAAACGAATTCAGACGTTCCAAATTTGAGTTCTCCGGATTATAACTGGTTCCCCATGGTTTGTTCAGAAATCAGTACTACACTCCGACCTGCATATCTTCCCAGTCGCGGAGGATATACAGAACAAATTTACCAGATTCCTCGAAGAAATGACCCCCCACTCTAACCCCTTGCTGAATGAATTGTCCACTAATCTTCCACTGTGCAGATCAAGACGTCGGCTCAAGCGAAAACGACCTACAGATTTCCTTGATTAACTGTAGACGACACTTCTGGGTAGGAAAAGATTGAGGACTTATCAGTGGATAGACACCTCCTTCAAGTTTCATGATAATGTTTTATAATGTCATTTTCTCGCGCAACTATAATGTATTTTTTTATACAATAAAGTGTAATACAGTTGGAAAAAAATCAGTTAAATACAAACACGTTTTTATCTACATGACTCACATATGTTTTTCAAGCATAAACATGAGAAGGCCTAATGAAAAATATAGTGCAACATCATCGAACGCATTCTATAAACGTTTTTCCAGTTTCCTGAAAAATTAGATCTGGATGGTTTGTTGGTTTTAGCCTGGATCCCCCTTATTTATTGTCCATGTTTTTGAAAATGTAACGTTTTTCAGTCAAATGAAACCTTCTTTCTATCAAATGAAACTTCGTTCCGACCAAATGAAACCTTGTTCCAATCAAATGAAACCTCGTACCTACCAAATGAAACCATGTACCAATCAAATGAAACCTCTTTTCAACCAAATGAAACTTTTTTCAAACAAATGAAACTTTTCGGTCCACCATATTGCTGATCACCGCGACAGACTGCTCCAACTTCGTGATAACATGATGATGAAACTGCTGCCGCAGCTTCTGGACACCCGCTTCACTAAATTAATTTGTAGTGCCTCTGTATTAACTTTTTTATCTGAAATAAAATGTAATTTTTCTCTGGATGATTCGAAGAAGTTCCATTTGATTGGAATAAGGTTCCATTTGTTTGAAAAAAAGTTTCATTTGGTTGAAAAGAGCTTTCATTTGAGAGGAACAAGGTTTCATTTGGTAGTTACGAAGCTTCATTTGATAGAAAAAAGGTTTCATTTGACTGAAAAATGCTATAAATGTCCCGGTTGGTATCAGTTGTATATGCGACCTCAGTTCGACCTGCGATCGACGCGACACGTTTTCTGGACTCAGTATGCGATCTCACTTGGAAAATCGATAACTTGCTTAACGAAATGGGGGGAAAGGGGCAATCTTACGTTTCTCTCCAAAAATGAAGATCGTCATAGAGGAACCGAGAGAAGGTGAACGGCCTTTGGTGCTTTTGTGTTGAACACTTGGGTAACGCTCACTGTTGCCAAAATGAAGCTATTACAATGGATTGAAAAGTTTTAGTTGTTACCTACTCTACGTAAATATACATGTTTCAGTCTTTACCTCCCAACCCCAAAGAGGAATGCCTGCAATTTTGATTTATATTTTTTATCTAACTTTACCATGGCACACTTCGAGGTCGTACATTATGTTTGCATTGCTAGTCTAATTATTTATAGATCTCAGCAAGTTGATTACAGTTGTTCACAATTTTATTTGCAATTATACTATAAACTAGAGGCCTGTTAGGGCTTGGAAAACCCTAATCTAGTATAACAGTAGTACCTAACAGGAACCCAGCACACGATATAAGTCCTACCTATTTGCGACGTTATGCGACCTGAGCAAAGCTAAGGCGATGTTAATAAATTATTAAAAAAGAGGAAATAACGATCAAAATGTAAGTAACGTAATAAAATAAGGTCCTCGCCACTCAGCTGATCAGAAAAGACCCCATCACTTCACTCGTCTCTTAATGTCCCAGAGAGTCTCCCTATCAAATTTCAACTTCCTACAGTGAACAGGAAAGAATTTAGCTCACTCAGCTGATCAGAAAAGACCCCATCACTACGTTTCTTACTCACCGACACCTGGGGCCGTCCTGATTCGGAATTATATATAAAGACCGTTCGGAATTATATACAAAGTCCGCTAAGTTCTTCAGTTTCAATTTCTTCTTTCAGAAATAACTCTCCTAGATGTTAGTAACTACACTTCGTTTCTTACTGACCGTGAATCGATGGCAACTGTTGTTACCGTCACAGCTTAATAAACAACTCTCGTTGATAAGGACCGCCTAGAACACGATCAAAGCGGGTATAGAGACGAAAGGCGACACTTTTGCAACAAACTTGGGGCCATGCTGATTCGATTGAGCCGTCTAACACTGAAATCGGACCGCGAAGCTCTTCACAATTTCAAAGACCGTTCGGAATTATATATAAAGAAGATAGGTACCACACCCAGTCGGACTCTTTTCAAAATGTTAGCATGTTTAGTTGAATAGGAACAAAATTAGCTACAGAGCACATTATGTCAGCTCCAAATTTCCGCACTCAGTGGCGTCTCAGTAATGAGATAATGTACCATTGGCTCGTTTTAATCATTATAATATTTATGACAGACCTCTATAATAGGATTTGGCATTAGCGCGAAAGGAAGTTTGGCGCTTCTCTGTTGACATCTCATTCAGATCGTTGAGATCGCCTATTGGAGGTTGAAAGTGCGCTGAGATCGCATATACAACTGGTACCTCCCGGTTCGCTCAAAATTGAAATGGCAACCCTAGACCCCCCTGTGAAAACGGAGTCTATCCGAACCCATCATTCCCTCTGCTGTAGACATAACAGATGAAATCCTATTGCGCTCGCGCGCCCCCGTAAACATTTCAGGGCCGAACCGAATTTTTCCGTTTCTCCGCGCTCATGAAGCGTCGGGCGTGTACGAAATGAACCAGAAAAAAAAAGGAACAAAATAAACCTACATAACGAAGGAATGGAAGATGAAGGAGAGGGTTCGGAGCCTCAAGCAATAAACTTTACTGCTTTTCGGAAGAAAAAAAAAGAAAGAAGTTGAAGGCTGCTCACCTTGGAAAGCTCGAGTATTGTAAATTCGAAGTGTCACGCTTTTGTTGAAGAAAAACTGCAGTAAAATATTTTACGGTCCTTCCTCCCCCTGGCTTGGGCCGGGCCTCGCTTTTAGGAGTTCCTTGAGGCGAAACTACGCGAGGCTACTTACACGAGGCTACTTTTACGCGGGAGTGAACCATCAACGTGGACGTGAACTATCAACGTGCATGAGAATCATGGGAAGACAAGGCTAGGGACTAAGGTTAGGGAACTCATCCTAAACATGATCCTGGTCCAGAACTGAAATAATAATTATCTTTATGGTAAGGGAAATGTATGTATGTATGTAGATCACTATTTTCCCCTTTGTACAGTGCATACTTATCAGTTCCGAATTAGCATAGCGAATTAGAAAAATTCGCAATGAATTATACGCTTGATGAAGACAGTATAATGATCACAACAGGAACAAATTGAACAAACGGAAACATACATACATCTATTAATTTTCTGTACAGCAGGCATAAATATAATTAATCACATGCATGTACTAATCATGGGAAATCGACGTTAAAATAAATTTACGTTCGCGCATGCGTACACGCTGCTATTTATCTGATGACGATGAAATGGATACGAGACTAGGGAAATATATGTATAAGAAAGCCTGTCTGAATAGATCACTATTCTCAAATTTAATTTACAGAACACAAGCATAACATTTTAACTGAACATAAGTATCATGTTAAGATAAATTCACAGAGGATTATTCGTTTGATAAAGTAAGAATATTAATAGTGATCAATTCAGACAGAGGAATTCACCTTGAACATGGTCTTTCACCCGAAGTGGAATCATAAGCTTTACGAATTAAGGAAAATGTATGGAGGTGTCTGACTGTATACATTACTATTTCCCCTTTTGTATAGTACATACCTTCCAGTTCCAGATAAATTCGCTGTAAATTATTCGCTTGACACAGAAAGACTATAGCGGTCTATTCTGGGTTGAGTTTGTTTAAATTTCTTCATGTTTCCTTCACTCGGTTTCATGCCCCGTATTTTATTTTACGTACTTAAATAATACAATTGTGTGATATTGCCCAGAAAAAGTGTTTTTCGCGCTGAAATACCTAACGATTGAGGATAAACCAGTAAGGAAGAAAGTCCACAGATATGATTTTGCAGGCAGTATGTCTAGCATAATACTTAGTATAATAAAAGGTCTAGTCCTCCCCAGTTCATCGGTACCTATTCGTTTTTATCATAGTTTTTAACGTTCGGATTGGTTAATCGTGTAATATTTTTTCTAAATAGTATTATGCTTTAATAATCAATATATAGATTTGTGAACATGAAAGCGTACGCGATTTAAAATCATGACAAAAAGCCATTGAATATGTATAAACGTTTGACATTTTATTATAGAGTCTTTGTCTATTCGACAACACGTACTAGAAAATTGATACTAAAACTATAAAATAAAATGAGATCCTTGACTGTCGCCGCTCCATAAGAAATGACTTAGCTACGCAATTGATTCACGGAGAGTATTTTGAAATTTTTGGAGCTATTGCAGTAGCTCTATTTTCTAAGAAAATTCGCTAATATGAGATCCTTGACTGTCGCCGCTCCATAAGAAATGACTTAGCTACGCAATTGATTCACGGAGAGTATTAGAGAATAATTCTGTGAGTGACACACACACACACACACGCGTGCAGACAGACAGACCGACGGACAGACAGACACGAGACCAATGTTGTTCAGACTGGTTTAAAACGTAAAATGCGCGTGGAAATTTTGATTTTGGAGGCAACAAATTTTTTATTCTTCCGAAAGTGAAAACATTGCTTCCACTACCTATAATACCTAGACTCGAAAGCAATAAATTTATTCACGGAGAGTATTAGAAAATAATTCAGACAATGAAGAGTTGAAAATTAGTGAAAATTTAAGGATTTAATCTAGTTAATAATGTGATTAAGCTCTGATACCTAGGGTGTAGGTAGGTACCAGTGATTGACGGGGACCCAGTGATTGAAATCTCACCAAGAAGTTTTAATAATAAGGCATTTAAAAGTGTTTCACGGACTTGGTCCATTTGAATTTTGGGGCAAAATACCTTCTCAGTAAAGTATAGTGGCGGGAAAAGGTTTCAGGCGGGTTTTTCTGAAATCTGGAGACGGTTACCCAACAGATCCTCGTGTTGTAATTTCTTTGGTGCTATTTCTTGTGATTTTGCCATGGAGGTACCCAAGCGTTTTATTTTGCTAAACCCTGCCCTCCACATTTTTAAATTTGATTGTTTCCATGGTTTTTCTCAATCAGTTTTTTGTGTAGATTGCATTTATGCTATCATTTTTTGGAAATAACCAAAGATAACATGTGAAAATGCAAATGTCAATTACTAGTTCCCAAACTGATGTTCCTCTCAGTGATAGACAGTGCTGCCAATATGGATCTCTATTCGTTCTTGTCACTCGTTCTTTATTTTTTATATTCATTTAAATACACAGCAACTCACAAGCTGCTAGCTTAACATTAGAAACGTATTGTGACTACGGTATTGAGAAAACATTGTAGGTACCTATTTTGTGATGAAACATCCGGTGATATTTTCAACTTTTTCTTTATGAATACTCATATTAATTTTATATTTATATTAACAAAACTAAGTTCAAGTGCTCAATTCATTTGTAAAATGTTGAAATAAAAGTTTTTTTGATACACGGAATCATTTATTGCAGAAGAACTGCTGTGTCAATCATAGGGTGTCAATCACAGGTACCACAAAAAATGTGGCTGTCAAATACTGGGTCAAAAAATTGATTTCGTAAGAAAAAAATGTATGATGTTTTGTGGCTTGAAATAGTGATGTTTTCAATACCGAGCAGTTTGAAGACATCCTGATGCAACATTAGATGAAAGTTTCAAGTTTGAACAAACGAAAAAATATAACTTTAATTGCTGGTCAAAGTTAAGGTGTCAAAAACTGGCCCCACCACCCTATTAGAGAATAATTCAGACAATGAAGAGTTGAAAGTTGGTGAAAATTCAAGGATTTAATCTAGTTAATAATGTGATTAAGCTGAGATACCTAATTAGATATGTACCTAATGATTTATTAGTCTAATTTTATAAAACTCATTTCCTATCAGGAAAACCTTCACAGCGGACACACACACACACGCACGCGTGCAGACAGACGACCGAAGGACAGACAGACATGGGACCAAAGTTGTTCAGACTGGTTTAAAATGTAAAATTCGCGTGGAAATTTTGATTTTGGAGGCAAACAATTTTTATTCTCCCGAAAGTGAAAACATTGCTTCCACATTGACTCGGAAGCAATAAAGTATTCACGGTGAGTATTAGAGAATAATTCAGACAATGAAGAGTTGAAAATTGGTGAAAATTTAAGGATTTAATCTACAGTTAGTCCAAAAAGTATTCGTAAATACTTAGTTAATTCAGCTGATTTATAAACAAATTAAATTTTAAAAATGGTTTTTTGAAACAGTATGGTACATGTTTATCTTGTTTGGAGTCTAGGATTTCAGGTACATGAGTCGGAGTTCTTAAAAGTTTAGTCAAGCAGGTAGCCGTAATATTTTCGTTACTGGGAGGTGAAAGTTGCTCCCTCAAAAGTATTCGTAATCGTAAATAGGAATTCAGGGAGCGATCCATGCCGTAACCAGCATGTTCAATGAAGATGAGACTGAAGGTTTGCTACTTGTAGACGCCTCGAACGCATTCAATACCATGAGTCGTTCGCTAGCCCTGTGGAATGCCCGTATTTACTGGCCCAGATGCTCTCGGTTTCTGTTCAACACATATCGAGGCTACCCGTTGATTCTCTTCCGCCAGAGTGATGCATCATTACTGAGCCAAGAGGGAACCACTCAAGGGGACCCTCTTGGCATGATGATGTATGCGGTAGGGACCCTACCACTGATTAAAAAATTGAAAAATTCCCGGTGGAGGCAAAATTGGTACGCCGACGACTCGGCATGCGTTGGGAGGTTGAGCCATATCCGTGAGTGGTTTGATGTATTACAACTTGAGGGACCGAAATGGGGCTACTTCCCAGAACCAGAAAAAAGCATTCTAGTAATCAAGGCCGGTCTTGAGGAAGAAAGCAGAGCCCTGTTTAGGGACCTCAACGTAAAAATAGTCCACTCACACAGGTTCCTCGGAGGTGTGATTGGTCCACTGGAGCAGAAAAAAGAGTATGTCCGCTCAAAAGTTCAAAAGTGGGTGGAATACACTGCAAAATTTGCTGGAGCTGCAGACAAAAGCCCGCAAGCAGTGCACGCAGCCTTCTCAAAATCTTTTCAGTTTGAGTGGGCTTTCACTCAGAGAGTTGTTGAAGGGTGCACAGATGAATATAGCCCGCTTTGGGAGGAAATTCGTCAGCATTTGATGCCAGCTTTAGTAGGTCGTGAGGTGAATGATGTTGAAAGTAATCTCATGAGCTTACCTGCCCGGCTAGGAGGGCTTGGAATTTCAAATCCAACTGAATCACTCCCAACGTTTCACACCTCTCAAAGATCAAGCCAACTCCTAAGTGCTTCAATTTGCTCTGGCAGCCAACTGAACTTCAACGAGCACAACAACAAGGTTTCATCAGTCCTGAGAGAAGGAAGGAAGGAAAGGGAAACATATAAGGCCAACAGAGCATGGATTTCATTCGACAGCAACAGCCAAATCAGCAGAGAGTCATCAGGCGCGTTATTGGATCCTCTCAATGGCTCTCGGTTGTGCCCACTGCTGCAGACGGGTTTGACTTATCAGCCACACAGTTTAGAGACACAATCGTCCTACGGTACCCCCATACTACACAAGCCCTCCCAGCGCATTGTGACGACTGAGGGGCAGAGTTTGACGTCACTCATGCACTCAACTGCAAAAAGGGAGGAATAGTGAAGAGAGGACACGATGATCTAAGGGACGTGGTAGCAAGATTAGCCAACCTTGCCTGGGGGGGGTGCAGTGACTGAACCAGTCATGTGGGAGGCTACCAGTGGTCAGCCCGCTCTGGTAGGAGACATCATGGTCAACGGGGTCTGGGAGAGTGGGAGGCCAGCGTTTTTTGATAACCGCATAGTGAATGCCGACGCTGCCTCTTACCTCTCCCAGGACTGGCAAACAACGTCTCGAACAGCAGCCAACGTCAAGCACTCAAAGTATGATCGAGCGGCTGAGGACTGTCGGGGTTCTTTCACCCCCTTGGTTTGCTCGTGCGACGGCGCCATGGCGAAAGAGTTCGCTGTCTTTGTAAAGCGTACTGCCCACGTACTCGCGAACAAGTGGAATAAGCCATTTTCCAACCTTCTGGGATGGGTTAAAGTAAAGGTACAATTCGCCATTATTAGAGCGGTTTCCCTTCGGATACGAGGTGCCCGGAGGAAAGTGCGGCCAATGGAATTGGAGGATGGGGCGGCCATTCCTATGTTGGAGGAACATAGGTTCTGAAAACAACTTATACGATGACTACTGCACTAGCTCAAGTATGAGAAGATCGAAGACCCCATCACAGTTTGAATCACAATGAAAATCTCCCAATCTTGCACGGAATAAAAACGTTCTTTATCATTGCAAAAAAAAAAAAAAAAAAAGTCATAGTTCATGTTTTATCAAGATGTTTCCTTTACAACAATATCTTGGCTCCTGCCTTCAAAAGTGTGGTTTACCTCGTACTCATGGTTCGAAAAAGGGCTAAAACATCGATTGAAACGCGATTACGGCCGGGTTCCACCCTCAAAATAATTAGTGAAAAAGTGAATTTGCCTCTATCGACTGTCCAATACATATGCAGAAGATATTTTGAAGAAGAGCGACTGCACGACGCCGATAAGCCAGGAAGACCAAGGATTTTGAATGAAAGGACCGAGCATTTGATTATAATAAAAGTGAAGAAGGACTCTAAAATCAGCGCACCGAAAATCGCTCAGGTATTGGAAACCAACATGAACATGAGGGTAAGTCTCGAGACTGTGCGCAGAGTACTTTGTAAGAATAATTTGCACGGCAGAGTAGCACGAAAGAAGCCATTCATATCAAATATTAACAGAAAGAAACGCGTTGACTTCGCCAAGAAATTTATTACTAAAGAAAATGACTACTGGGACCAAGTCCTTTTCTCCGATGAAAGCAAATTTATTGTACGTGGTGCAGACGGAAATCAGAGTGTATGGCGAGCGCCTGGAACAGAATTTGATGTAAGAAACACTATTGGTACCGTGAATCATGGTAACGATTCAGTCATAGTGTGAAGGTGTTTTTCGTCAGCTGCTGTTGGAAATCTCATGTTTAGAGATGGTATAATGTACAGATTCAAGTACGTCAACATGTTGAAAAAACACCGTAAAGCTAGCGCTCGAAAACTTGACATTGAACAAAATTTTAAATTTTATCAAGACAATGACCCCAAGCACAAAGCTCACGAAACCAAGACCTGGCTCTTCTACAACTGCCCGACGATCCTCGATACTCCTCCTCAGTCTCCCGATTTAAACCCGATAGAACACTTGTGGGGTCACCTAAAACGCCAACTTTGAAAACATGAAATTCGAAACGTCAATCAACTAAGGGAAAAATTGAAGGAAGAGTGGAACAGGATTACTCTTGACGTCACAACCAAACTTTCCCGTTCGGTGCCCAACAGGCTACGTTGTGCGAACAATCAAAGGGCTATGCGACTAGATATTGTCACTTCTCGTTTATTGACGAGTATTCGTCGTTTTTGGTTAATAGACATTTTTCAAGTTTAAAATTTCGTTTCTATTGACGTTTTCTTATGTAATTACGAATACTTTTGTGGTGCATATTTGTTGGTTGTTAACGATAATACCTATAGCAAATATAAACGTTACTTTTCTGAGAAATTTGGACATGACCATTCATTTTCACCATTTCTGCTAAACGTTGATCCGAGAAAATTGAAAAAAGCTCCTTCTTTTAATCCTGAATATTAGTTTTTATGGAAAATACAGAATTTACAAATACTTTTGGGACTCAATGTAGTTAATTAAGTGATTAAGCTCAGATACATAATTAGATATGTACCTAATCATATATTAGTCTAATTATATAAAACACATTTCCTATCGGGGAAACCTTCACAGCTCGAGATCGATGTAGGGCATGGGGTATTGGCAAAGTTTTTAGGGGAGAAGATAGCCGAGGTACAGTCCGCTCCGCCCCCCCTCCGACGCCTCCTCTTTCGCTATTACTCCTTTACAACCATCAACCTCGTGACGAAATGGGAAGAAGAGGTAGGTGGATGAAGAAGAGGGGAAAACGTAGATGAAGAAGAGGAGGTGGATGAAGAAGAGAGACGAAGAGGAGGCGACGGTTCGTGGAGGGGCAGGGGGGGGGGGGGACGTTTGACGCGGACTGTACTTTTACTGCTCGGTTTTAGTGCAGCAAGGAAATTTCGGGTGTACAGGCCCTTCCACCGAACGGCGCACAGTGGATGGAAGCGTGCAAAAACCTCAAAAAATGAAAGCGTTAATAAAAATGTTTTTCCATTTTTATATTGTTCCTAGATACCTTCAGACACAAACTCAGCCCTTAGTTTCCCCATTTGGGCGTGTAGAAAATTTTGAGAAGGCATTGAATGTGATAATTGGTCGTATGCTTGAAATTCAGGTTTTGGTGTAGCAGTAATTGATGATTGATTACGCCTCCAAAACTGGGGAAATTCCCCAAGACGAAATATACCATGTATTGTATACATGTTTAGGTGTACCTGATCATTTTTTCACATTTTTTTGGTGCATCACCAAGAGTAAGCAGTGATAATAAGGGTTTTTGGAAAAATGATGTGATTATTTAACATTGATAGAGTGCCAAAAGTGCAGGTCATCTCCGGTCGTCCTGGGACTGGAATAATCCAACTACGCACTCATTCAAGTGTCTTGTGTATTAATTTGATCGCCGTTCTCCGCCGTCGGTGATCACAATGAACGAAAACGTTGAGAAAAGTAAGTGACGGCACCCGCCTATCAACTCCTGCTTTGACGAGTAGGAGTAAATACTTAAACCACTAGGTCGGAAACCTTGTCCCGAGAATGAATGTTACAATTCATTCTTCGTCTAGAAAAATAGTTCTTTGGGAGCAGTCTTCTATCATTAACACATTCATCGTCAGCGGAAGCGCGGTACCTAACATTTAAACACATAGTGGAAAAAGAAAATCGTAGCATCGTGGTAAAAAAAAAAAAAAAAATGGCTTTTGAAATTCCATATTCAGTGCTTTGCGATATTTTATTTAAGAGTGGAAGTGATTTTGAGAAAGATCTGTGCGAACGATACCCGAATTTGGAAGAAACGGTTTTACATCAGGTGAATAAAAAATAATTAAGTAACCCATTTCGGTTATACTTACGTACCTTCAAAATAATAATTCAGCTTGATTTACTTTTGATTCAGCTTTCGCGCTATGAAAAATGAAAAAGGTTCTCATTTGCCCTTCATCGCCACATCTTTTATTTACTAGTTATCGTTTTGGTTGTAGATACTTGGTGCAGTAACAAGGGATATGACTGGTTTCGGTTTTTCCAATGTAGAAAGCAGGGCATTCTTATGTATACAAATATATGTACTCATATAAAAAAGCGTTAAAATCCAGGAATCGTTTCAGAATACTTCAAAACGGATTTCCACGATGAAATTTTTTTTAAATTTTTATTTTAAAATTTTTGGAGCCATTGCAATAGCTTCATTTTCTAAGAAAATTCGCTAAAACGTTGCTATCCGATTAGTCATTATAGTTAGCGAGTCGGGAATGGTTTCAATCGACTCAGCACCCCAAAAAACATGAGAATGCACATCAAGTTCAACCACTTGGCTCATCTAAGAGGTTTTTGCACAAAAACAGCTGTTTCCATCCACTGTGCGGCGCGCTGTGCCGATACTGCTCTTCCATTCTACAGTCTCCGCCAACAGTTTGAGATGTTTCCCCACTGAGACTGTTGTAAACAAATTGGACCACGAAATTACAAACAAATAATATATTTATTAGCAAAGGAACATAGAACAAATATGATACTTCCCGATACTTTCCTTCCTTGTCCAGCGTCAAGGGAAAGTATTTACAACACACCTTTATCCAACAGTTTGAGATGTTTCCTCACTGAGACTGTTGTAAACAAATTGGACCACGAAATTACAAACGAATAATATATTTATTAGCAAAGGAACATAGAACAAATATGATACTTCCCGATACTTTCCTTCCTTGTCCAGCGTCAAGGGAAAGTATTGCAATCGGCCTAGCAAAGGAACATAGAACAAATATGATACTTCCCGATACTTTCCTTCCTTGTCCAGCGTCACGGGAAAATATTGCAATCGGCCTACAACACACCGTTGTCCAACAGTTTGAGATGTTTCCCCACTGAGACTGTTGTAAACAAATTGGACCACGAAATTACAAACGAATAATATATTTATTAGCAAAGGGACATAGAACAAATATGATGTTTCCCGATACTATCCTTCCTTGTCCAGCGTCAAGGGAAAGTATTTACAACACACGGTTATCCAACAGTTTGAGATATTTCCTCACTGAGACTGTTGTAAACAAATTAGACCACGAAATTTCAAACGAATAATATATTTATTAGCAAAGGGACATAGAACAAATATGATACTTCCCGATACTTTCCTTCCTTGTCCAGCGTCAAGGGAAAGTATTGCAATTGGCCAAGCAAAGGAACATAGAACAAATATGATACTTCTCGATACTTTCCTTCCTTGTCCAGCGTCAAGGGAAAGTATTGCAATTGGCCTAGCAAAGGAACATAGAACAAATATGATACTTCTCGATACTTTCCTTCCTTGTCCAGCGTCAAGGGAAAGTATTGCAATTGGCCTAGCAAAGGAACATAGAACAAATATGATACTTCTCGATACTTTCCTTCCTTGTCCAGCGTCAAGGGAAAGTATTGCGATCGGCCTACAACACACCGTTATCCAACAGTTTGAGATGTTTCCCCACTGAGACTGTTGTAAACAAATTGGACCACGAAATTACAAACGAATAATATATTTATTAGCAAAGGAACATAGAACAGATATGATACTTCTCAATACTTTCCTTCATTGTCCAGCGTCAAGGGAAAGTATTGCAATTGGCCTAGCAAAGGAACATAGAACAAATATGATACTTCTCGATACTTTCCTTCTTTGTCCAGCGTCAAGGGAAAGTATTGCAATGGCCTAGCAAAGGAACATAGAACAAATATGACACTTCCCGATACTTTCCTTCCTTGTCCAGCGTCAAGGGAAAGTATTGCAGTTGGCCTAGCAAAGGAACATAGAACAAATATGATACTTCTCGGTACTTTCCTTCCTTGTCCAGCGTCAAGGGAAAGTATTGCGATCGGCCTACCTACAACACACCGTTATCCAACAGTTTGAGATGTTTCCCCACTGAGACTGTTGTAAACAAATTGGACCACGAAATTACAAACGAATAATATATTTATTAGCAAAGGAACATAGAACAGATATGATACTTCTCAATACTTTCCTTCATTGTCCAGCGTCAAGGGAAAGTATTGCAATTGGCCTAGCAAAGGAACATAGAACAAATATGATACTTCTCGATAATTTCCTTCTTTGTCCAGCGTCAAGGGAAAGTATTGCAATTGGCCTAGCAAAGGAACATAGAACAAATATGATACTTCCCGATACTTTCCTTCCTTGTCCAGCGTCAAGGGAAAGTATTGCAATTGGCCAAGCAAAGGAACATAGAACAAATATGATACTTCTCGATACTTTCCTTCCTTGTCCAGCGTCAAGGGAAAGTATTGCAATCGGCCTACAACACACCGTTATCCAACAGTTTGAGATGTTTCCCTACTGAGACTGTTGTAAACAAATTGGACCACGAAATTACAAACGAATAATATATTTATTAGCAAAGGAACATAGAACAGATATGATACTTCTCGATACTTTCCTTCCTTGTCCAGCGTCAAGGGAAAGTATTGCAATTGGTCTAGCAAAGGAACATAGAACAAATATGACACTTCCCGATACTTTCCTTCCTTGTCCAGCGTCAAGGGAAAGTATTGCAATCGGCCTACAACATACCAATATCCAACAGTTTGAGATGTTTCCCCACTGAGACTGTTGTAAACCAATTGGACCACGAAATTACACACAAATAATATATTTATTAGCAAAGGGACATAGAACAAATATGATGTATCCCGATACTTTCCTTCCTTGTCCAGCGTCAAGGGAAAGTATTGCAAACGGCCTACAACACACCATTATCCTTTCTCCAGTGTTGGGCATAATCTAATCGTCGAATACGAATACGATTGTAATCGCGATAATTATTCGTTGAGTCAACTGCGATTATATTCGTATTCGTGTAATCGTATTCGTCTGTCGGCGGTTACACGAATACAACCCATAAAAATGCGTCACGGTCATCAATTTCAATAGGGCGTCCCTCCTATAATATGCGAAGCCTTGCTAATATTACCTAGCTTCAGAGGGACGTCCTTAAAGCGAATTCAACGATTGGAGCCCAGCATATTTGTCTCAAATCAATATCAGTAGGACGTCCCTCTGAAGTTCAATCATTTCATATTCAACGTTCAACATTTTGTGATGTAAGAATCAAAACACAGGCTGAAATGTATTCAATAAACTGAAATTTAACGATCCTGGTTGCCAAAATTAGTTATGCAAGAGGAGGGAACTTAGGGTGTTTTGGTTGGAATTCGCTAAAACTAGGATAATTAATTCATTCATTTTTTTACCCGGCTATGAAAAGTTTTTTGGGTTTGCTGGACAATTTAATAAATGGCACCTAGGATGTTTTGCATATGGGGGTCTTCAAATATGCCCATCTCTGACTTGGTACATCAGCACTTCAGCGTACGTTTCGCCCAGGGCGTCAAAAATTTTACTACTTATAAACCTACCTACGCCAATAGTCTCCGACAACGGAGGCTGGTATAAGGTAACGTAAAAAAAATAAAAAACATGAAAAATTCACTTATCGCCTAAGGGGAAAATGAAATAGTGAGCTGATAGTTTTATGAGTCGTAAAAATGTTTACTGCCCCGCGCCTTCTAGTAAGCGAGGAAAAAGGAATGAAAGGGCGGTTTTTCTTATTTCACTTCATAAAGATGTCAGGTGTGTCACTTGCCGACTGCGACTTGACTGGCGATGTTCAGACTTTACTTTTCCTAATAGGTGTCGCTAAACGCTTGATTCATTAATGAGACTATTTTTACCTAGTTCACCTTTATAGTTTACTAGAGGCCTGTTAGGGCTTGGAAAGCCCTAATCTAGAGAGTCTCCCAACTCAACTTCCTACAGTGAACAGGAAAGGATTTAGCTCACTCAGCTGATCAGAAAAGACCCCATCACTTCACTCGTCTCTTAATGTCCCAGAGAGTCTATCTATCAAATTTCAACTTCCTACAGTGAATAGGAAAGAATTTAGCTCACTCAGCGGATCAGAAAAGACCCCATCACTACGTTTCTTACTTACCGACACTTTTGCAACAAACTTGGGGCCGTTCTGATTCGGAATTATATATAAAGACCGTTCGGTATTATATATAAAGTCCGCTAAGTTCTTCAGTTTCAATTTCTTCGTTCAGAAATAACTCTCCTAGATGTTAGTAACTACACTACGTTTCTTACTTACCGTGAATTGATGGCAACTGTTGTTACCGCCACAGCCTAATAAACAACTCTCGTTGATAAGGACCGCCTAGAACACGATCAAGGCGGATATAGAGACGAACGGGGACACTTTTGCAACAAACTTGAGGCCATGCTGATTCGAATGAGCAGTCTAACAATAAAATCGGACCGCGAAGTTATTCACAATTTTAAAGACCGTTCGGAATTATATATAAAGATACTATCTTTGATACACCTGTAATATTAAATTTCTATAGAAAGTTTCTGTTAATATAAAATTTGAATATGGGTGGTTAAACCATTTTTGCTTCCGAATCTACATAAAGGTAGCGGAAGCATTTTCACTTTTGAGAGAAAAAATTTTTTTGTCTCCAAAATCAAAATTTCCACTCGCATTTTACGTATTAGACCATTCTGAACAACTTTGGTTCCGTGTCTGTGTGTGTGTCGTGTGTCCGCAAATACTTATAACAAGCTTATTTTCCACAGTTTTCATCCGATTTGGATGAAATTTTCAGGGGATGTGCGGGCTAGGGGGCAGACGGTCTCCTGACAGTTTCATCGTTCCTGACTCAATACCTCACACTGCGCAAGCGCAAACGTAAATTCTTCCAAACATCATTTTCTCACGCCCTAGTCATCCGATCTCGTTCAAATTTGGATGATAGTTGGGGGATGACAATTTGATCATCTTATATCACTTTCAACGTGATTGTATCAATAACAGCTACTGTGCATGCGCCAATGTGAAATCCTTGTAAAAAGCTTATTTTCCACAATTTTCATCCGGTCTGGATGACATTTTCAGGGAATGTGCGGGCAAGGGGGTAGATGGTCCCCTACCAATTTCATTGTTGCAAAATCAATACTCCACTCAGCGCATGCATTATCAAATATATTCAGTCTTCGACTAAATGTGAATACTACTTTATATTGGCGCTGCGGATTTAAAAAAAACACCATAATGCCGAGAAAACGAAGTCTACGATTCGAAGATGATGAAGAGGAACAACCCGAAACGTCGGGGAGTGGGGATACGGAGAGCTCCGCATCGGAGAAACAGTTTTTGGATCGTCTGATGTAAACATTCAAATTCGGGGAATTCGTGGAAGAGGAGGAGACATGGACGTATTATATCAGTCGCTTTGAGGTAGTTGTCAAACGGTATACCATGGGCAGAACAATTTCAGACAACCTCTGGAGTATTCTGCTACTGTCGTCGATAGGAGCGGGGCCATTCAAGATGCTAGTGGACCATTTCCGACCTAACGAAGTAAGCACAGTTCCTTACACACAATTGAAGAAGGTAGTGGATGGGTACTATGTCAAGGCAACCTGTATATTTGCAGAGAGAAGATCGTTTGCACTCAAACGTCGAGATATCAACGAGACAGTGGCTAAGTTTGTCAATAAGTTGAGAACATTGGCAGGAACATGCGAATTTGGCGATAACCTTGAAGAGCGATTACGAGACCGGTTGGTGATAGGTATTAACGATTCGAAATGGCAAGAGGAGCTCATAAGAATGCATCCAAATAATTCGGCTACATTCCAGCAAGTAGAGCAACGGCTATAGGACTAGAACGCGCACAAGCATAAAGATCAACACTTCAAGCACTAGAAGGATTGAACCAAGAGGATTCATTTGCAAGACAAATCAGAGCAAATCCTAAAAACAAGGAAAGAAGATCAAGTAATATGTAGGAACGAAGGAGAAATTTTGAGCCAAGGAAGTTAGATCCAGATCAGGATTGTTTCAACTGTGGGTTTCCTAAACATTAAGAGAGCACCAACTGCCCGGCTGAGGGTCGTGATTGTGGTGAATGTGGGAAGGTAGGACACTTTGGCAGAGTGTGTGTATCAAAGAAACGGGCAATAATAGTGAGGAAAAATAATACTCGACATGTTCGAAAAGGGTCAGAGAGAGAAACTGAAAGTGATGCCAGTGGAAGTGATACCAACCATGTGATGGCTATGGGAAGCAAAGTTATGCTGCATCTATCATCATAAATGTTCAGGATTGTGAAATGCTATATGACCCGGGAGCAGCACAAACGCTAATTGGTAAGGGATTGTGGAAGCGAATTGGAGCTCCAAAATTGCAGCCGACGGAGAGTCTTGTGGCTTACACAGGCATTCCAATATGTACTTTGGGAAGCACTAAGGTGGATGTGACAGCATGGGGGCAGGCAAAAACACTCAAGGTGGTTGTTGTGGAGTCAGATGACGTTCCACTGTTTGGTTTAGATTGGGCAATGAAGTTCGATGTACCTATGCCGGATGGGGCAAGGATTTGTACGATAAATAGGAACGAAACCTTAGAAAAAGGGAGGATAGAACGTCTGGAACAAATAAAAGCCAAAAACAAAGCTGTTTTTGAGGAGGGGACTGGGAAGATTGTTGGTCACTCAGTAAAGATCAGGACAAGTGCAGGGGCTGAGCCCAAAGTGTTCCGTGCAATACCAGTTCCATTTGCGATGCGGCAAAAAGTGGAAGAGGAGCTAGAAATGCTAGAACAGCAGGGAATCATAGAGGCAGTGGACCCGACGACTAATCCTTTGGAATGGGCAGCACCTGTGGTAATCGCAGTAAAGTCAAATGGGTCGATCAGAATCTGCGGTGATTTCAGGGTAACTATAAACCCACATGTACTAGGGGAAGAACACCCGATGCCAAGATTTGATGAAATTGTGACAAAACTCACAGGCAGCACCATCTTCTCAGTGATCGATCTTAAAGATGCCTACTTACAGTTGGAAGTGGAGGAAGGTTCACGAAATTTTCTAGGACTTGCGACACACAAAGGGCACTACAGATATAAGAAATTGCCTTTTGGAGTCAGTTTTGCGCCAAAAAAGTTTCAAAAAACAATGGATGCCATCCTAACTGGATTGCCAAATGTAGCTTGGTATCTGGACGGTATAATTGTGGGAGGTCGTTCTGAAGAGGAACACTTGGACGACATAAGCCAGGTGTTGACGAGGTTGAACAAGGCTGGAATCAAAACACAAGAAACAAAATGTAATTGGATACAAAAAAGTGTGAAGTACTTAGGTCACGTTTTAGACAAGAATGGGATCAGGCCAGTCAAGGACAATATTGAAGCAATAACAAAAATGCCACCACCAACAAATGTACAGGAGCTGAAGTCGTTCTTGGGAACAGTGAACTACTATTCAAGTTCATACAAAACCTACAAAGTGATTGTGTACCATTACACAATTTGACTAGAAAGGGAATCGAGTGGAACTGGACCAAAGAGGCAGATGACGGGTTTAAAAGGCTCAAGAATAAGATCAAGGAAGCAGGCGCACTAGTACACTACTCACTACACCTACCTCTTGGAGTGACAGCAGATGCAAGCGCAAAAGGAGTGGGAGCTGTACTATGGCATAAATTTCCAGGAGGGAAAGAGAAACCAGTGGCCCTTGCTTCTAGGGTTCTGAATCACGCCGAAAAGAGATATTCAGTAATTGATCGGGAAGCATTGGCTTTAGTTTTCGCTGTGAAAAAGTTTGACCAGTACCTTCGAGGCCGAGAATTCATGCTGAGAACAGACCACAAGCCATTGATGAGGATCTTGTCAGAAGAGAGAGAAATTCCAAAAATTGCCGCAAACAGACTTATAAGGTGGGCTTTGATTTTGAGAAGTTATAATTTTAAAGTTGAGCACGTCAAAGGAACAGAAAACTGGGTGGCTGATACATTATCCAGGATGCCACTTGAAGGGGTGGAACCATCAGGCATAGAAAAGAGTGAGAAACCTAAGGGAATACATTTTCTCCATATAAGATTGCAGGGAAGTCCTATAACCAAACGAGCGTTGAAAGAAGCAATAAACGAGGATGCGGAGTTACAAAAAGTCCAGCTGCTCATAGAAGGAGGGTGGCCAGAAAAGAAAGAGTTGGAGAGCAGACTATTTCCTTACTTTGAGAAGCGGAACGAACTGTCTGTTGAGGAAGGTATATTCTTATGGAATGGTCGGATAGTGGCACCAAAATCAGTCCAGATTAGGTTTCTTGAGATGTTGCATGCAGGGCATCCAGGGATAAGAGCAATGAAGGACATGGCTCGAGTGCACGTATGGTGGCCAGGAATGGATATTGAAATTGAACGATACGCAAAAGGATGTGGAACATGCCAGGAAGGAAGACAGAAGCCAGAAGAAGCTCCGATATATAGCTGGAATGTTCCGGAACGACCATGGACGAGGCTCCACGTGGATTTTGCTGGACCATTTCAAGGTTTACTCTGGCTTGTAGTTGTAGACGACTTCGAAATGGTTAGAAGTGATACCTATGAGAAAAGCTACGTCAAAAACCACCATAGAAGCCTTGAAAGACATTTTTTCTAGGTTTGGACTTCCAGTAGGCATGGTTTCGGACAACGGACCACAGTTTACTTCGGTGGAGTTTCAAGACTTCTGGAAACAATACTTGATAAAGCATATTAGGGTAACTCCATACCATCCTAGGTCTAATGGGCTGGCTGAACGCGCTGTGCGAACTTTCAAGAACAGAGTAAAGGCATCCAGACAGGGAGGGTCGATTGAAGACAGAGTAAGAAATTTTTTGATAGTGTATCGGGTCACACCACACAGCACGACAAAGTGGTCTCTATCAGAGGTGTTATTTCGGCACCGCATGCGAACACCATTCGATCTATTGAAGCCATCGATGGTGCAGAACGTGGAAGAGGCTCTGATGAACCAAAAAGGAAATCGAGACAAGGGAACTAAGTGGAGGGAGTTCGAGGAGGAGCAAGAAGTGTGGGTAGAAAACAAGACGTCTACTGGATACACACGAGGGAGGATCACACGGCGAACTGGGGACTTGTCCTATCATGTTCTGGTAGATGAGAAAGAAGAGAGGAAGCATGCCGATCAGTTGCGACCAGTGAGTTGAGGAGCGAAAGGCAGAGGGGGAAAAGATGTAGAGTCACTACAGTATAGTGTTGTTGCGTTGTCAATCATACTCTTTAATGTTCTTAATATGATTATCTAATATATTCAGTCTTCGACTAAATGTGAATACTACTTTATAATGTTTTCTTTTCTTGTCGATGCTTTAGCCCTTGGGGCAAGCAAAACGAATGAACGCATAGCGACTGAGGTGGTTCGTTGGGGGGCGGATACCGATAGATGAAACTCAGAAAATCATTACTGTTACATAAAAGATTTCAAGATCTCGATTTTTGAATATTTCAGCCCTTAGGTTCTACCATTTAGTGTTGATTAAACGCGGTGCCGATGTTACTTTCTCATCCCCGGCCGATCAATAATATTTAAGCCAAATTTCTTAAAGTTTGATCCAATAGTTTCCGAGAAAAGCTTTCTTGGCGGAGGTCGTAATGCGGACGGACGGATTTTTTTAATTCGATTTTTGGATTCTACGCATCTTGAAACGTAAACCCACAAATATTTAGGGGTGGGGGAGGGGCTTAATAATTTTTTTCGTGGTCGATTACAAAGGTTCGTTATAGAAAATAATAAACCAAAATTATGGCTAAGTATAACTATAATACCTAAATAGTTGGAAAATATCGGTATAGAAATCTGAAGTTCATATTATCTACCTAATTGTATTTATACTACAGCTACCTATTGATAAAATACGGTCCATTATTAATTCACAACACGCTCTCTAAGGAATTCACTGCTTTATGAAATACTTCGAAAGGAGAAGAATATGTGTACATCCAACTAAAGAATGCAGCTCATGTTGAAGGTTTTGAATTCTGCTATTTATAAACAACGAAAAATCACTGAACTGGGGATCTTCAAAAATAGGGTTCTACCTGGAAAAAGCCACTCCCCATAGCTAAGGGCAAAAAAGCCATTAGAAAAAATGTGATGGTAACTAATGAATGCGCAGATTGGTTTTATGTCGGAGGGGTGTAGAGCAGGTAGGCAGGTAGATTGAGCTGGAAGATAAGCAAGGCGCAGAGTTCTCTCGTTGAAACCTAGACAATCATGTGGGGAGAAAATATAGTTTTTATGACGTGCTTAGTATTTTACTTTCCCCGACAACCTCGCCTCATACAATGTGTATAGGTGATTTTCTACACAAGCGCATCCTTACATCGAAGCAAGGCGAAGTCGAAGTAATTTCACTTTGTTGTCATGGTGACGAAATTTTGCGAAATTCGCCATTTGTAGACACGGCTGGACCTACGACCTAGTTCCTAGCCAATATTTTCATTATTTGTAATATTCAAGGTAATAAATTGTATGCAAATTAGATCAAGTTATTATCAGCTAATGACCTCAAACGCTACAAACGCAAGATTTAATTTGTCCGGTCGAGATCCATATGAAATGTGTGTTGGGGAGTTGACGTACAAGTGTTGGATGTTCCATCCATCAGCCGCGAAGATGTTGTGGATTACCTATCTAGTTTTCAGACCTGTTCTTTGAATCAATTAAGAAACTAAAAATCTTTAGAGTATGTACTGTGGAAGTGGTCATGTGAAATGACGTGCCATGAGAGCTCTGCTAGACAGAAATAGTACGTGTCGCATGTGGAAAGGTAAGTACCTAGAGAGAAGGTATAACTACGTACTTTCCGAATATTATTACTTGTTCATGTACTTCATAGACAAAAACGAAAGAAGGTACCTAATGAGCTTTTTGTCCCTAACATTTGCGTAACTGCAAAACTCGCGTAATGCATACCTAACTGCACTGCCAATGCCGTCTTTATGAAATCTAATCTTCAGAAGAATGCATTTCAAGGTTTTTTCCTTACAGCTGGTTTTTAATGCATGTTGCATATTTCCTGATTCGATATATGACAAACTTGGTAATCAGCAGATGTATTTGTCATCAATGCAACAACCTACCTACTTTAGTTAGGTAGTTTTAACCAACGGCGAATCTGGCAGGATTTACGTACTTACCTATCTTCCCAAGTAGTTTCGTTTCTTGGTGTAGCAATAAGCTGCCTTGTTTACTTTGACAAACTATCAAATCTCTCCTTTTATTCACTCAATATAACAAGTAAAGCTTCATCAGTTAAGCATAGTACTACGAACTTATAATAAAACACTGATGAAGCCACCTGAGCAATGGCTATGTACCTAAACTGCAGTACAGACACCTGAGGAATTTTCAATAATTTTTTTCTTTACTATTTTTTATGTTAGTTATTCTCAAAGCCTAATCGAATGAAGTTCTTTAGTTTTCGGACAATTAACTACAATAGTCAGTTGGTTCCTAGTCCAAATAAAAACTTGTCCACCGTTAGATCAGTATCGTTGGCATCAACCTACAACCAATATTCGCACTGGCAGGCACGAATATTGTAACACGAGACGTTCGGGAACAATAAATTTGAGACACGAGACTCTAGACCCTGACCAACTAATCTAAATTCTTACTAACGGATTGACTACTTGATGTTATGTATTTTTGAGATGCGCGCGTAGCGAGCATCCAGACCACTAATCTAAGCAGAAAACTGATCTGTGTGAAATCTCATGGCGACTGGAGCGCTGGGAATGCCATGCTGTGGGTAGTCGAACTAAAGAGCAAGTCAGGGTCTAAAATTTCATGTCTCAACTTGATTGTTCGCGAACGTCTCGTGCTGGCAGGCACGAATATTGTAACTATTTAGTTGAATTGAAACTTTGTATTGCTACAATATTACTTTTCCGAAACAAAACTGTTGAAAAATGGCTTTACCTATAACCACGAATTAGGTTGGCGTGAGACGGAAAACTGCTTGTGAAAAATAGGTTGGGTGAGTTGCGATTCACTGACGTAGCGCAGTCATGGCCGACTTTGGCTGAAACACTGACCTATCCAGGTGTGACGTCATGAGAATATAGGCTATAGAAACAATAGAAATGCTTCCAACTCTTCAAAGCCGACGGGAGGCGGCGTTCTCATTGGGGTGGCTTCCGAACTAAGATCCTTTCTGTGGCTAACTACCTCTAACACAGTTGAGAATATTTTTGTGTTAGTCCAGGAGTACAGGCTGGTGCTGGGTTGTATCTACATACTTGATTACTGTCCTTCGACCTATTTCGAGAATCACTGGAGGAATTTGATAAAACCACAGAAAGTTTACCTGACTATTCAATCCTTATTGAGGGTGATTATAATTTGCCTGGTGTGAATTAGGATCATTTAACTGTGAAATTTTCTAGGGAATATTAGGGTTTCCGGGGAATTGACGTTTAACCCTTCCAGAGCTCTACAGGTGGATGCATATGGCACCAATAGACCATGGGATTGTTTACGCTCGTAGTTTCTCAACATATGGTCCGTTTAGTGGTGTATGGAGTAAATGTGATTGTTATGTGATGTTTGAGAACAAGCTGAAGCTACCAAACTCAAGTTGTGCTTCCACTTGAAACGTTTCCAACATAAATGTGCGCTCTCAGATCAGAGGGCAATAGCTGGTTCGAAGCGCATCGTCTATTTACTTACGAGTATGTACCACAGTTTTAGCGAAATTTTCGTAGGAAATGATGCTATTGCAATGGCTCCGAGAATTTTAAAACCAAAAATTTCTTAATTGAAATCCGTTTTGCGGCATTCTGAAATTTTGAAACGATACGTACGTACTACCTCTCTCTTTTAGGGTTATGGCTGTTTGTGTTGATGAAGGCTTTCCAGTTGTCATTATTGTGGCCTTTTATTCGTTCAAAACCTAGTTGCTTTGTTTCACCATAATATACTGAACCACAATCCTGGCAGTTAGCAGAGTAAACAATACCACTTATTTCGGTTTTGGTTGTGGGGTCTTTGAGCTTTGAGAAATGTTTTTTGTTTTGGTTGTCAGTATGGTTGTAGAAAGCTATTTTGCTATTTGGATTAAAATTAATTAATTTTTACTTTATTGGCTCTCATGCTGGGCCTATGTATCCTGAAAGAGAGAGGTACGCCCCTGCATTTGCAAAACACATAGCTGTCACCAAACTCACACCTGAAGTGGGCAATTGGGACATATGCTGTAATGAGCCCAATTATGAAAAAAAGAAAAATTAAAGAGATGGCATACACTGTAAAAAAATGAAAATAACATGAATTTCAAAAAAAATATGTGAAAGAGTGATCAACTACCTATCACAAGTTGATAACACAATAATAATGATTAATCAACCCCTCCCAATTATCAGCCTAATATCTTATTCATAGCAGTTAAAGCAAATACTATCCTTATCATAACAACAATAATACACAATAGCCTCATAACCCATCAATTAGTTTAGATCAGGCAAATAAGTTCATTCATCCATACAGCACATACCAACAAAAGGCTTCTCGTTGCGTACAGAGCATTTATTCGCTATGGTTACAATATCAAAGCTCGTCATTCTATCAGCACGCAAGCCATTTTATGTTCACCATTAGAAAAATATCACATCCTCCGGCATCTCAAACTCATTTTCCAAATTAAACTCGGTATGTTCCGTCCTACCTGACTTCCCTATTAACACTTGCAACATCCAACAGATGCTTTGATGATTCCTCGCCATAGAACTATAATCAAATCCAAGTCATTTGCTATTGCTGGGGTCTGGAACTCTCTAACCAACTCGATCCGCTCATTGCTCACCATTGGTCGATTCGTGGCGGCAGTAAGGAGGCATTTTGCGGACAATTGATTTTTCAAATTTTATTTCATTTATTTCTTACTACTTTACTATTTATTATTACTTAATTTTTTAAAATCTATTTTAATTTAACTACTTGAACCATCCTTAGGTAAGTAATTCCTTGATTTCTTCCTACATTTTTTCAAAATATTTTCACCTTTTCTCTGATTTTCAATATCTATTCAATCCCGTGTCGTGCCGTAGTATAAGATGTATACAAAATCCTTGTAAAGCTGTATGCTGTATATGGACCAATTTTGGTCTTAAGCATAATAAATGATTTTTATTATTATTATTATTATTATTACTATATAACAGCACCATATGTAAACTTTCCCATATAGCCTAAAAAATTGTGACGTATTATCATTGTTTAAAAGTTTTGTTGTGATCACTACTTCTAGTAGCACTAATATATGAATTCTACCACCTCACGGATCACTGTTTGTTTTCAAACTTAAGCAACATCAACAACTGTAAGTATTTAGTTACCTGATCCTGATTGACCATGTCTTACCTACTTTTACACATATATTAATTACTACCATATTGTCATTCATTGTTGTAGAAATCTGCATGATTAGGGTCAGATCCTGAACAAAACGTCGCAGTGAATAAAAAAAATATCTACCTCCAGACTAGTTTTGGTCAATCACCAAACCCATCAACCCAAGTTTATATATTGGACTAGTCATCTCCATCACCTAAATTATATATATATATATATATATATATATATATATATATATATATATATATATATATATATATATATATATATATAGTGTGTCATTCCAGACGAAAACTTTTCTTAGGATTGAGATAAAAATTCTAGTCCATCCGCAATGGCAATAGTTAATAAACCCGATTCAGCGAAGTTAGTTATAGCTATAGGAAGTTATAGATATAGTTAGCTTATATAGTTATAGGAACTTACAGTTCCATTGACACTATATCAGCCGATCCCAATCTCTAGAGGTCATTAATGGAATTCAAAAATCGACTCGCTAATTCAAAGATTCGCTATCAGCGCATGATTTCTCTATTTCCAGCGAACGAATTAACGAACAGCGTTCTGGATGGTTTTATTCGATTCTTTGGTATAAAATTTAGGTAGGTATTACCTATCAATAACAACAAAAAAATGATTACGGCTACCTTGGAAGTTTTCGAGATCTCGATTTTTCAATATTTCAGCCCTTAATAAATTACGTATCCTTAAGGGTTGATAAAAATTGATTCCGGTGTTACTGGCACATCCCCGGCCGGTGCAGGATTTTTGGATCGAATTTCATAAAGTTTGGTTCCAATAGTGTCCGAGAAAAGCTCTGGTCGGCGGAGGGCGTAAGGCGGACGGACGAATTTTTTTTTTTTTTTTTTTTTTTTTGGATTTTACTCATCAATTTTGAGGGGTTTTAAAATATTTTCTTGGCGATTACAAATTTTCATTATTGTAATGAACCAAAATGAAAAAGAACAGCTTCGGCTTCCTCACTACTGAATATATAGAAGCTTTGTGTTCGTGCAACAAGTCGAAAAAATTTGTTTCCTTCAAAATCCAAATTTTAACTTCCTTTCTACATTTCAGAACTTTCTGATCAATTTGGATCCGTGCCTGTTAGTGTGCCTGTGCCACTATCTTGTCACGATCAAAACTATACTAAATTTCAATAAGATTTTGATTAATTCGTTAGGGTGCAGGTTAGCTTCTAGGTGGTCCCATATAATCGTATTGCCTTTTAATAAATAATGGTGGTGCGCATGCGCGGCCAAAAATTGTTTAATTTATATTTTTAGCGGCATTTTAGTCAAAAGAAATTTTACTCTTGATGTATTAGAACATTAAAAAATGTATGTACAAAAATATACAAACAAATATATTCAAATTTCATAGATTTGCTAAAAAATCTATGAAAACTGGAGAAAAAAAATCCAAAATCTTTTTTGAATTGCAGAAAACTATTCAGAACAAGTTTTATTTCTGCTATAAAATTTGTTGTTAACAATTTCTTTGCACACGAAGTTCTCAAATTTTTCAACAACGTAATATGATATAGTACGAGTAAGATAATTTGCTCATACGATCATGCTGCTTGACTGGAACTTCTTTTAAATAATAAAATTGTATTAAAATTGAAAATTTACTGAAATGAATGTGTTTGTGTGTGTGTTGTACCAATATCTGGTAGGGCTATGAGTTCTTCTACTTAGCATGCCATAACGTAAATATCAAATATGAACCTGTTAAGATGATAATATTCTTTGCTAAGAAAACATATCTTTCGTAGATGTTTGCTTTCCCCTTCCTTAACTATTAGGCTGAGTAAAAGTTGGTAATGGCAGTATCCATCTAGTTTCGAAGACTGCCAAATAGGGGAAAACAGGTGATTTATGGGTGTCATTGTGATAGGGGAGAGGAGCGGAGACGAATGAAGGAGAAGAGAGATAAAGGTGGAGAAAGAGGGAGACCGAGAACATACGAAACCCTGTCAAAAGGTCTTTTCCTCCCCCGACAGATTTTAGCGCCGTGGGTGGGGCCTGGGGGTGCATCTTTTGTTGGTTTATGAGCGCCGGCTGGTGAGGATTCCTTCTTGCACTCTTCATGTAACACATGTTACTCGTATAAAACAGTAAATAACGCTGGCCGTTCGTGTGAATGACATTTGGGCTAGAGAGGGCATTTCAGCATAAACGTGCGTCACATGCGCAAATGAGAGAAGATACGATCACATGACACTTCGCCAAAAGCGTTTCACCCAAATCCGTTTCACATAACGCAGTTTCTCCTAAAACTCCTTTCACCCCGAAAACAATCACATAAAAATAATTCGCCAAAAGGATTTTAGTAGGGTAAACCTGTACACTTACATTCGAACGCTCATTAAAATTTATGTCGATTTTCACACCTGTTTACGACTATCGAAAGAAACGACGATGTTTGTGCTGGAGTTGATTGAAGGGAAATTAGAATCCCGCAGTTAGAGAAACAATTTCATATTGCAGATCACAGAACTTCTCCTTACGCTCAGATTCTATGGTCTTGGTGAGTAGTTGCTACCTAATAATGTAGCATAAAATGACAATCTAGATCCCTTGGCATCAGAGATGAAACAGAAAGACAGGAGTGTTGTTGTTGTTGTGTTGTGCTGTACCTATCTTCTTTTTACCCATGGACGTCACGAAGAACCAGTGTTGTAAGTAAATAACGCAGGCCGTTCGTGTGAATGACATTTGGGCTGGAGAGGGCATTTCAGCATAAACGTGCGTCACATGCGCAAATGAGAGAAGATAACGATCACATGAGACTTCGCCAAAAGCGTTTCACCCAAATCCATTTCACACAACGTAGTTTCGCCTAAAAAAATCACCTAAAAATAATTCGCCAAAAGGATTTTAGTAGGGTAAACCTGTACACTTACATTCGAACGCTAATTGAAATTGATGTCATCATCCTTGAAGAAAATTAAGCTATTGCTCTCGCCTCAAAATTTGTAGAATGTGAATTTTTGAAAAAATTTTATGCAGAAATCCGTTTCAGGCTATTCTGAATCATATTCTGAAGTTTAACGCATTTTTTATGTATGTATGTATGTATGTATATATGTATGTATGTATGTATGTATATATGTATGTATATATATGTATGTATATATGTATGTATGTATGTGTCATTCCAGACGATAACTGTCCGTAGAATTGTGCTAGAAACTTCAAACAAATTTTAAAATGTTAAGGACACAAAACGAAAGTTCAAGTTCGTTGGCCAGCATGATCGAACTACATCTTCGGGTTGAAATTTTCAAAAATGTAGTCAAAAATTTCAAAATAGCCTGTTTTTTGCGATTTGTTGTGCGAAATAATTTTTTCAACATACTAACATGTGGTATATTCGGAATCAGCGTAAAATTTCCTATAAGAATATGTACCTATCAAGTTTTCAAAAATTTCAAAGTTGAAAAATCAGTCAAAAATCGAAATAATGCCGTTTGCTAGTTGTAAAAATCGGTAATATTTGCATGAAACATTGTCCAAATTCAGATTGAACTACTCTTATGGAAGTATCCCTGTATAACCAATCCTAGAACCATACTGTTTAAAACGTAGGTAGTAGGTGCTTTAAAAAAAATGTAATCACAACGCATGAGTTTACTCTGTGCATGTGTTAATAATTTGATTCCATGTTTGTCTATCAAAATCACTAAACTAAAATTTCTCAACACGATCAATTAGCGACTGAAATGTCGTAAGATTTCTTCAAAAATTCGCTCATGGGGTCATGCTGCATGACTGGACTTTTTTTCGCATAAAAACGCACGAAAATAATTGAGATATGGTTGATTTTAAGCTCCAAACCGGCCTATCCTGAAGCTTTTTTGCTTGGAAATGCATACATACAGTAAAATTACATGATGCCTGCTTTTTAGTTAATAAAAAAGGAACAAAATTAATTGGAGTATTGGGCTTACAGAGTTGACAACTAGAACCTAATGAACCTAGGGGAGGGGGAGGGGGTTACTTTAAAAAATCAAGCATTTTAATTTCTCCCTTGATGGGAAAAACAAAAGATCATGGATATGTCTAGTATCTACTGCTTACCAGTAGGTACCTCCTACTCAATTGTATACCAACCTTGTAGTGCCTTCTTTTCACAAGATTATTCCATTATGGTTACAAAACAATATTAGTTTATAACTTAGAGTGATAAATCAGCATTCCTTGACACTACAATGGCTTAGAGGTCATGAGATGTTGTGATAAAATGAGAGCATTCCAAAAAGTGGCGAACGATTTTCCCACTATGAAAACTATGGGAGTTACTCTTTCCTAGTAACTCATTGGTTGTACGTGAAAAATCAATAGAAATTCTACCTAGCCTTCACTTTTCGATTTATAATAATCTAAAGTGCCGGGTCGTCACAAATTTTGGTGTCGTTACGCAAATTTTAGAATGACCCCCAGCCCAAAAACATATCTATGTTAAAACCATGGTCGGGCTGAAAATTGCATTAATTTGGCGCGCACTGGTGGTGTGGCCGCCAGCAAACAACCGTATACAAATCTCAATACGATGGTAAAGGCTCTTTTGGCCATTTTGTGTGCGTTTCGTGCCTTTGGGGGGGGGGGGGGGGGTTCCCATTGTAATCTATTTACATTGTAAACTTACCGTACTCGTCGACTCGGTATGTTGCTGCCGCCTCCTCTCCGCTGTTGCTACGCTCATAGTAAGCACGAGTATTTTAATCAGCTACTTATTACTCTGGTAAGCATTATGTAAGGTTGGTATATATCGTGCGCTTTTATGCGAAAAAGCAGCTCCAGGATGATGACGTCAATTTTAATGAGCGTTCGAATGTAAGTGTACAGGTTTACCCTACTTATTTTTCACCCAAACTTACGGGACTCAATTTAAAAGTGGAGGTGCCTTTCAGTTGTTCTTTGCTGTTTTTGTCGTTGTTGACGAAATGCAGCTCGTCTCGTAATCTTATCTGTTGGCATCAGTAGAACCTAGAGTGTCATCTTATCTCATCAGTAAACCGCCAAAACTATCAAAAGTTGTTGCTGTCTACTTGTTTTGACTGCATATTCGAGTTCAGCGACCCCAAAAACGTAAGTATACGAAGTTTCAAAATTTTACAAAAAAGTTTGTAAAAGTTATATTCAAAAGTCCGATATTGGCAAAAAAAAGCGTATTTCAAAAACCAAAATCGGGCTACCGGCGTAGGTTTTTGTTATGCAAAAAATCTGAAAAAATTCAGGGGTTATTTTTGTGACATTTTAAACCAAATTTCAGGTGGAGGTCATCAAAATTCTACCTTTCTCAAAATAGCGGGCACCTTACTCTAGGTGCCACAAGAGAGTAAACTCATACCTGAGGTAAAAATGCTTATTTCTTTATTTCAAATCCTTCTCCAAATCGGTGTGTAAAACCTCCAAATCGGTGTGTAGATGCTACGTACAGAAGATTCTTGCAGTTGTAGGCTTTATTTCTGAGACCACACTGGCTTGATAAGGTCGTGAACGGAATGGGGAAACCACCCGGAGGACGGAACTATGCAATGTTCGACTCGAACTCGCCGCGGATTGATGAAAAACGAATTCGACAGCAAGCAGGCCAGCGACCGGATGCTGCAGATGAGTCACCTCAGTCGTGATCGCGTCGTCTTGGTTTTGTTTTCGAACGGACGAAACTCTCAACTCGTTAGTCTTTGAGGCTCGACAGGAAAGCAAAATTGCGCTAGAGTCAAGCTCGTTCTGCTAAATCAATTTTGCTCTGTGTTTTCGACTGGTTCTGTACCTAAATTAGGAAGCATAAGGCAAGGTAAAGTTTGTACCTATATGAAGGGATCAGAGAAATTCTCAACGCGTTAGGTCGTGGAGTCCCGTTTGTAAGGCGGAATTGGACCTCAGAGAAGCTCATTCCGCTACATCAATTTCTAAGTTAACACTAAGTCAACTTCTACGAGATAACAATTCCAAAGTAAAAGAAGTGAACAATTTCTAAGTAAACTTCATTTTCAAAGTTATGTTGTACTTGGTATAGAAGATATGAGGCAAAACTCGAATGAGAAGTTTATACGGGAACGGATCAGAGACACTCTCAACACGTTAGTTGGTGAGGTCCCCAAGGTTTGTAAGGGTTGTGAGGTTTGTAAGGCGGATTTTTTTTTTTTTTTAATAATATGCATTTTATTCAGAAAAAAATTTACAAAAAATTTATTACAGATTTGTACAAAAATGCTACAATTCCCAATAAGAATCTTGTGCAGGGAATTGGAGCGTCTGTTCAATATTCAGCTCTCCTGTTAGTGACTATTTAAATAATTAATTACAATACAGGATTTTTAACATCAAGTTCTAAAGATAAAGTATGTATGTATGTATGTATGTAGCTCTATTCTCCATTGGTTTACGTAAATAATAGAAAATTCAGAATTTAAGGAGTAAATAATAATTGAAATAACATAAATTAGACAAAATGAAACAGTTAAGACATATAGTGCTTCTTCAGATCTTCTTTGAATTTACTAAGCGATACACTAGTTGAAATAATTTCGCAAGGTAGGTTGTTGAAAAGGATGATCCCTCTATATAGATGAGAACGTTGTGCAGCGGAAGTATTAAATCTTGGTATAATTAGGGTAATCTTGCTTGAACTTCTTGTGCCAATATTGCTTACTATTTGAAATCCCCCTTTTAGAAATCGTTTGTAAATGTAAATTATGGTAGATTTATCTATTAGTCTAAATAAGTCTAGAACTTGAAATTCTTTAAATAAATCCCTTGTCCCAAACCTAATGAATTGGACTTCAGAGAAGCTCATTCCGCTACATCAATTTCTAACTTCATTTTCAAAGTTGTGTTGTACTCCCTACAGGAGATATAAGGCAAAACTCGTATGTGCAGTTTATACGTGAAGAGATCACAGAAGCTCTCAACGAGTAAGTTAACAATTTCTAAGTAAACTTCATTTTCAAAGTTATGTTGTACTTGGTATAGGATATATAAGGCAAAACTCGTATGTGAAGTTTATACAGGAAGGGATCAAAGACACTCTCAAAACGTTAGTTGGTGAGGTCCCATATGTAAGGCGGAATTGGACCTCAGAGAAGCTCATTCCGCTACATCAATTTCTAACTTTATTTTCAAAGTAGTGTTGCACTTCCTACGGGAAATATAAGGCAAAACTCGTATGTGAAGTTTATACGTGAAGGGATCACAGAAGCTCTCAACGAGTTAGTAGGTGAGGTGCCGTTTGTATGGTGGAATCGGACCTCAGAGAAACTCATTCCACTACATCAATTTCTAACTTCATTTTCAAAGTTATGTTGTACTTATATAGGAGATGTAAGGCAAAACTCGTATGTGCAGTTTATACGTGAAGGGATCAGAGAAACTCTCAACACGTTAGTTGGTGAGGTCCCGTTTGTAAGGCGGAGTTGGACCTCAGAGAAGCTCATTCCACTACATCAATTTCTAACTTCATTTTCAAAGTTATGTTGCAGTTACGATAGGTGATATAAGGAAAAACTCAAATGTGAAGTTTATACGGGAAGGGATCAGAGAAGCGTTAGTTGGTGAGGTCCCATTTGTAAGCGGAATCGGACCTCAGAGAAGCTCATTCCGCTACATCAGTTTCTAACTTCATTTTCAAAGTTGTGTTGCACTTCCTACGGGAAATATAAGGCAAAACTCGTATGTGAAGTTTATACGTGAAGGGATCACAGAAGCTCTCAACGAGTTAGTAGGTGAGGTGCCGTTTGTAAGGCGGAATTGGACCTCAGAGAAGCTCATTCAGCTACATCAGTTTCTAACTTCATTTTCAAAGTTATGTTGTACTTATATAGGAGATGTAAGGCAAAACTCGTATGTGCAGTTTATACGTGAAGGGATCAGAGAAACTCTCAACACGTTAGTTGGTGAGGTCCCGTTTGTATGGTGGAATCGGACCTCAGAGAAACTCATTCCACTACATCAATTTCTAACTTCATTTTCAAAGTTATGTTGTACTTAATATAGGAGATATAAGGCAAAACTCGTATGTGAAGTTTATACGGGAAGGGATCAGAGAAACTCTCAACGCGTTAGTTGGTGAGGTCCTGTTTGTAAGGCGGAATTGGACCTCAGAGAAGCTCATTCCGCTACATCAATTTCTAAATTCATTTTCAAAGTTGTGTTATACATACTATAGGAGATATACGGCAAAACTCGTATGTGAAGTTTGTACGTGAAGAGATCAGAGGCACTAGAAAGTTCCTGGTTACCACGGTGTCTTAATACGGTGTACGTTGATCTAGGGAGAACCAAAATTTCGTTAACACTGCTGTTACTACGGTGCAAACTCGGTGTTTCACGCGTTTTCACACATCGTCTCTTATCAAATTTTGTTGATTCCAAGATTCCGACGTCCGACATCTGGTATTTCTCCGACTCTGTTTTCCTTCACCCTGATCTCACATTCCATCATCTATCATTGTGTGGTTTATTGTTATGTTTTCAATTCGTAGTGGTCTTTGCAAAGTAGACCTTTGCAATCGGCCAAGAAATTGTTCTTAACCTCCCTTTCAAAATTTGTTGGTTGCGTTTTAAGATACATAGATTTCAAAAATCGAATCAGTCCGTCGTCCGTCCTTCCGCCGTTTTATTTGTGCAATGAAAATCAGCGAGAAGTATTAGACTTCGTAGGCTTATATCACGCTAGTTGATTGAGCAAAGACGAGCTCGACGACGTGTTCCAGGTTTACCTTGAAGACACATCCATCAGGAACACTGGCGATCGTTCAATTAAGTTCTAGCTCAACTATGTTAATAGTAATATTGGTGTATGTAGATATAGAGGTCGGTATAAATATACAGATTTTATGCATTTTGTGTAGAAACTCAGTAAAATAATACATGTTGGTATCTTAAAAGTTTAATGTTTGTATCATGAAAAAGGTAGATATGATTGAAATGAAAAGATTTTATCCGTTTTTCGGCAACCCTTTATCCTCCGTTTTGTTGACTTAGTTGTTTTTGGGCACTCGATGAATGGACTGCTTCGAGTGAAAATAATATGAATACAAATAAATTTAGTATATGTTGATGTAATTATATATTTAACTTATATTTTGAATGATATAATTAAAATATTTAGTAGAAAAATATTGATTAATATATTAGGTAGAATTCTAAAACAGTTGAACTAATGCCTTTCAAATAGGCTGGCAGTAGACATAACCTTCTAACAAAGTAGGCCTAAAGCCTGTCAAATGGTTTGGCAGTATACATAACTGCTAAGAGAGTTGACCAAAAGCCTGTCAAATGGGTTGGAGTGTACAGATCCTGCTTAGAGAGTTGACTTAGAGCCTGTCAAATGGGTTGCAGTATAAAGATGCTTAGAGAATTGACCTAAAGCCTGTCAAATGGATTGGCAGTATACAGAGCCTACTATGAGAGCTGACCTCAAGCCTGTCAAATGAGTTGGCAGTATACAGATCCTGATTAGAGAGTTGAACTAAAGCTTGTAAAATGGGTTGCAGTATACATAGCTTCCTATGAGATTTGGCAGTATGAATGCTGTCGGGATGCGGAAGGATGAAGAAACCGAATTGAAGGCCAATAATCAGGTCGCAAGAGTAGAATACATAACTCTGTTAGGATTCAGTAAGCGCGGAGGCAAATAAATCCGATAAGTAACCGGTTCAGGAGTCCTATTGTTAAAAAGGAACTATAATACGATGAATAGATTATAAACCTTGAAGATTTTCGAGTTATTTTCTGTTTTATATTGCGACCTAAGCGATGGTGCTCGCCGTTATAAAATGGCTTCACAATACCATTGCAGTTCTACATCCATAAAATATTTCGAACGTTCAGGAATAAGTTTATTTGTTACAAAACGTAAAATAATAAAAACCGCTAGCTTTTTATTAGTAGGCATCATTCTGGAGGAAGAATTGGTTCTGGTTACTCCCTCACCTCCGTCCGAAGTCAATTTTTAATGCGTTTTCCTCTCCCATATATAGCTTTCAACAAGAATAAAATCTCAGCGAGCGAGCAAACGAAACGAGGTATCGCTCAAGGGGCTATTGCTTCGACGCCCCCGCAGTTTTGAGAGAAGGATGGGCGGGTCCTTGAAAATTTTAACTGCCCCATTAATGCGAAAAGCGATAAAATGAAAAGAAATATGGCGGAGGGGGTCATAAAAGGTCTTAAAACAAAAACTTTTCATGGTCCGTACGAAGGGGTGGGAGCAAATCGTTTTCGACCAATGAGTTCCGTTGGTGTGGTTGGTATTTTTTTCTGGCAAAAAAAAAAAAATAAATAAATAAATAAATACATATAAAGGTAAAGGGTTGGAGGAAGTTTGATGGTTTCGCTAAGCCAGTATCTCGTATTGAGCTGGACCAGAGGAGCAGGGAGGTAAATATGAGCGGTAACTTAATGAAGTGGTCATCTATGAATTTGGGACACACACTGGGACGATTAGAAGAATCAGATGAAGCAGCAAGTTTTAGCTTGGATTCAAGTTCACTAAAATTGAAAATTGAGTCGCAGATCAGTTAAGTTCACAGCTGAGCTTAAAACTGAGGTTTCGATTCGAATTCGCAAATAAGTACGAGTGACAGTTGAGTCCAGGAATGTAGTTCTGTTCTAACCAGCAGACGTGTCCAGGTTTGCTATCAGACAGTTTAGTCTATACATGGATTTTGGCATATTGATAGAAGAATCGGGCTTATGCACCTAGTTTTTAACACATTAGCACTTTTAAGTTTGCCAGAGTGGAAAATCGAGTCTTGTGAAAATTAATCTGAATCTAGAAAACTGTTCATACATCAGCTAAGCCTCTTGAATTTTAGATCGAAATGATCCCAGAATTGAGCTCTTGAATCGAATGAATTGAAAATAAAACCTGCTAGAAGGTAAGAAATTTAACACTGCACAGAATCATTCAAGTACAGCAGAGTTGAGAATTGAGTCTCGGAGCAGCTAAGTTTAGAATTAAGTATTACAACAGGCGCATGGCTTCACAATACTTTCTAGCTGATAATTTCAAGTCGAAAGCTCATGTAGCTGATAGATATTGGCCTAGGTCCAAAACTGGGAACCTTTGTGTCGAATCGAGGAGGCGTGGGTAGAATTAGTAAAATTAGTAGAATTTCACAGGAAATCTGCAAAATCAGAATCAGAGCAGGACCACTTTGAGTTTGTAGGAATACAATTTGGGTAAGAAGGGACATTTTAGTGTGTGAAAACAGTTTCAAGAGACCCAGCACGAAGCTAGTCCAGATGGGATACAAAGAGTCCTAGAGGGATTTGTCAAAAGAAAATTAAGTACTCTATCTACTTACTCCAAAGATGGCAACCTGGTCAATCCCAAAGGTCTTGCCTCAGCACAATGTGCTCTTCAACACATCTGAGGAAATGGAGGAAGCTGACAAACGGATAATTCTTTCAACCATCTTCATACGAACGAGTGTAGAATAAATCGTGAGATCACAGTATTGAGATCCTACAAACGTGGTGAGAAGTGTAAATTATATTGAATATACAAACGTTCGCAATGAGATCCCATGGGATTCAGCTGAAACACAGTCCACAAAATTCTTGTTGGATATCGAAAACTGTACAACATGAACAAAACAAATGTGCATTTGGTGTATACAAATCTCCAATAATTATGAACCCTGCAACGTGCAGATGACTCTGCTATAGAACTCAAATCCTCCCTAATAGTGAGTAGTGTAGCATACATGGGCCAGTGCAGTAGGTACTGAAGAGACAATGCGAGGGACATAGGAATATATAAATTTCATTCGGAAGCCTAAATGGTAAAATCAACTTCGAGAAGAGTATTGAATAAGGTGAGAGGTGAGACGCCAGGCTGCTTATCACAGAAATCCGCTTAATGGGTTGGCTTGTTGGCGAATTACTTGTTACTAGCGTATTATTTGAAACCATCTCTTAAGATGGTTAGAAGATTAACTAGATTTTAGTCAGTTTAACAACAGTGAATATCTTGCAGAGTAAATTGAAAAATTTATCAGTGCAAAACATGGGAGCCTTCTTCGAGGTGAATGCTTACATAACACCAGAATAAATATAAAAAATTCTGAAATTTAAGAGGGAGCTTCTGCCGCTAATGACCCTTCAGGTTGAGATGCAGTTAAACTCTTAAAAAAAAAAATAGGAAGCTTCTCTGGGTTAATCGGAGAAGAGTGAAATGGGCCGTGCCCAAGTACAATATCGTTAGCAAAAAATTAATCTAAACAAAACTAGTACAACAAACAACTAGGTACGGTTTTAAGTGGAAGTATTTGTTAAAGAATCTCCCAAAATTGATTTTATTGGAATGGTCTATGTATCGAATCGAGGAGGGACTAGTGAAATTAGTGGAATTTCACGATATATTCCCAAAAACCACAATCCGAACGGCCTTGGATGAGTTACGAAAATGGTTTTGACTGGAAGTATTTGTTAAGGAATCTTCCAAAATCGATGAGTTCATCAGAATGGTCATGTGTCGAATCGAGGAGGCGCACTAGTAGTATTTAGTGGAATTTCACAGTAAATCCAAAAAACCAACCACCATCCGAACTGCTTTCGATGAGTTACAGGAATGGATATAACTGGAAGTATTTGTTAAGGAATCTTCCAAAATCGATGAGTTCATCAGAATGGTCATGTGTCGAATCGAGGAGGCACTAGTAGTTTACTGGAATTTCATAGCAAATCCTAAAAACCAACCACAATCCGAACTGCTTTCGATGAGTTACAGGAATGTTTTTAACTGGAAGTATTAGTTAAGGAATCTCTGGAGTAATCGGTAGCATTGGGGTTGAAGCAGGGTGGGCGCGAACGTGTTTACGCATACCGCCGCTTCCTCAACGGAGAAGAAATCCTTTGTTTTTTCCATTTTTTTCGAAAACAGGGTGTGTGCGGGAGAAGAGAAATAAGGGCAGCGAAAGGAGGGGAGGGGGTGGCCTTGGAAGGGTGGGGCACAACCACATGGTAGCCCTTCAAGATGGCGTCCACGGACCTACGACCACGACCTAGGACAAAGGGCCAATTATTGTGAGATCACGAGGCTGGAGGGGCCCTTGAGACGGGAAGCGTCGTTCCAGTTACTGTGTAAAAGTACATTATGAAAGGAAACGATTGAGTAGGCCTGTAAAGGGCGCCTAAGAATTCAGCTTAGGGCAAAATCAATGAATGTTACCCATGTATTCATTCTGTATTTTTAAATGATCAAAGATTCTAATTTAAAAAATTTCAAACCTTCCACACTCAGGATGAGTAGTTTTCTTTATATTTTTTTTTAAGTTTCCTAAAGTAGTGACTTCACATTGGACAGGGGGGTCACGACCAAGCAGAGGGGGAAATTCGTACATCACGAGGTGATCAGTTCATACCAGGTAAACTGCAAGCCGGAAGTAAAATTATCCTCTTCTTTGAACAATCAGAGGTTTGTGATTCGGCAGATGATATTATGCTGTTCTGGACTGCGGAATGCGAATTTTTAATTAGAAATTTGAGGAAACAAAGCAGTATGACTTCGGTCGAGATGACGATACAGAAAGACAAAATGAATCCACAAGTCCTAGGTTCGGAAAATCTTCGCGAAATTAAGTTGCATACAAGATTTCACGAGAAGGAGAGGTAGCTCTTACCATGCGGTTATATTCCATCATGAACTAGGTCGGTAGGAATCGGAAGGTCTGCTGTTCTGGACGAGCGACATGATAGGTAACTAAACTAGTGCGGAGACGAGAGTTCAATCCTGTAGTTTGCGCAGCCGATGGTCGGCATCCCTCCTGCCAACTGAAAATCGCTGTAACAAAAATTCCTGCAGAATTTCACGGCACGATGAAAATAGATTCCATTTTAAAATTGCAAAGCGTCCGCACTTTTCTACGATAAGTAGTTTTCTTTCTGATGATTTTTCTCAATGTCCTGACTGTGACGTCACACCGTGCAGGCGGGGGGGGGGGGGGGGGGGGGGTCGCCCAAAAAGGAGAGGTGCTTTGAAGTCACATGTGCATAAAACTTTGACAAATCATAAAAAGATTTAACTGTTTTTTCTGAAATTTTCTCCACTTCATGCAAGAAAACGTCATGGATGTGTTTTTGGGTACTGTATTTCCAGTTCCACATCTCAATGGTTTTGCATGGCTTGAAGAAAATTAGTATCCTTTGTTTCTATGCTTGAAGTAGCTGAAAAACAGTCGCTGTATGAACCTCTACGAAAAATCTATTGGTTGGAAGCCTGTCTACTTGGATATCAAGAGACGAATAAAGTGATGAACTCTTTCCTGATCAGCTGAGAGAGCTAAATTCCCTCCTGTTCACCCCAGGACCTGAATTTCACCACACTTTCCACATTCTTCTAAGATGAGTAGTTTTATTTCTTTACATGATTTTTCAAAAGTTTCCTGGTGTGGTGACGTCACATTGGGCAGGAGGGGTAGAGCCCAAGCGGATGGGGGGGGGGGGGGGGGGGGGGGTGCTCTGAAGTCAAACGTTATTAAATTTTCTCCGTGTAATGTTAATAGGTATAGTTCATTGATACAGAAATAAGTAACTGAGGTCTAGTGAATAATCACGACAAGATGCGTAACGAGAATGGATGTATTTATAGAGAAATGTGATAGATTAGATAACATATGATAGATATGAACACGTGATAGATATGAACATATGTTAGATAAGCTTATTATGTTATTACAACTCTTTTTTTTTTTTTTTTTTATTAACAAAATTTATGTTGCTAATTCAATGAGCGTCGAAGATGTTTCGTGTTCCGTCGGAGTTCTCCAGCAGAGTCATCTGGTGCTATAAAGTATGAACGAGGCTGCGCAGCAGCTCGAATGATGGTGGCTGGTTTCCAAGATCGTGGGGAGTCCCAATAGCGAACTCTTTCTCCAGGTGCAAATGACATCGAGTTGGATCTGGCAGTGCGATCGGCATAAGCTGCTTGATTCATCCGTTTTTGGGCGAGGCTGGATGTCACGGACGACTTAAAGTTGGGGTTGAGTGATTCTCGAATCTTTGGAAGAGGTGTTTTCTGAGATCGATTATACAAACGTTGAGCAGGGCTGCCAAGATCATCTCTGGGAGTATTTCTGTCAAGAAGCAACGCACGATAAATGTCTGAATTGTCGGCTTCACATTTTTTGATCAAGGTTTTGGCGGTCGAAACATACTTTTCTGCAAGTCCGTTGCTTTTTGGATAATGAGGTGACGATATTTGATGGATGAAATTCCACTCATTTGCGAAATTGGTAAATTCATAGGATGTATAATAAGTTCCACCGTCGGTTTCTAGCGTTTCGGGAATCCCGTGCACTGCAAACCATTTTTTAAATTGTTCTATTACATTCTTAGAACTGAGACTTGGCATTTTGGCAAAATCATAGTATCCTGAGTAGCTGTCACATATTAGTAGGTAATTCTTGTTTCCGATCGAGAAAGCGTCTGATGCCACTCGTTCCCAAGCACGTTGGGGAATTGGTTTGGACAATATTGGTTCATTCATGTTTTGCCGCTGGTGAGAACCGCATACGGAACATCTTGAGCAATATTCTGATATATCTGATGTATACTTTGGCCAGAAAACGAAACCGCGAGCTCTAGAGAGCATACGACTAATTCCAGGATGTCCTGAATGTAAAATATCTAAAACATTTTTGCGTTCACTAGTAGGAACTAAGATTTGATCTCCTTTCAAAATGTAGTGATCATGAATGGATAAATCCTGTCGAAACGTGAAGTATGGTTTGGCTAGATCTGGAACATCATCGATGCTGTTAGGCCAGCCGTTCTGGATAACAGTGGTTAGTGCTTGAAAAACGATGTCGTTCTGTATAGAGTCTTTGAAACGTTGTTGTGCGGAAATTGTAACTGGAGCAATATAGAAGACTTCCAGTTCATCTTCATTGTCGTCTACTGGTGTATTGTTGCAGTCTCGGCTGAGAGTATCTGCAATGGGTAAATCTTGACCTTTCGTGTAAGTCAGTGAAACATCATAGGGAAGAATTTCATACAGAATACGTTGAAGTCTAGGAGGTGCTGAATGTATGGATCTCTTAAATATGATTTCTAGAGGCTTGTGGTCTGATTGTACGTGAACCGGACGACCGTACACGTATACGTGAAATTTCTTAAGACCGAAACGCACCGCCAACGCTTCTTTTTCGATTTGTGGGTATAATTGTTGTCCTTTTGAAAATGCTTTTGTAGCATATGCAATGGGTCGACCATCTTGCAAAAGAACTGCTCCCATAGCTGTACTGGAAGCATCGACTGAAAGTAAAATTTCTTTCTTTGGGTTGAAGTATGCTAAGACGGGAGTGCTCATTAGTGTTTCTTTTAATTTTTTTAAGCTGGCAGAGTGTTCTGGTCCCCAGAACCATTCGGTGTTCTTTTCAGTCAGCAGCCGCAATGGACTTATTTCGGAAAGGTTATTGATGAACTTTCCGAGATAGGCTGCGACTCCCAAGATGTGTTGTACTTCTTTCACGTTTGTTGGTGTTTTTAATGATTGTATAGCAGAAATTTTATCTGGATCGGCGTGAATACCTTCTTCGGATAAAACATGACCAAGGAATTTGACTTGTTGAACGTTGAAAACGCATTTGGATTTATTTAGGCGGATTCCTTTCTGTTGAAGTTTGTTAATTTCCTTTTCCGTGGTGCGCTTAAGCTCTGGTTCAGATTTTGCATGTAATAAGATGTCATCCATTGCTACCTCAACATGTCAAATTCACTGAGTAATGATGACATGATTTGTCGAAAGACTTTCGGGGCGGATGTAATACCAAATGGAAGACGGAGGAAACAATACCTACCCCAAGGAGTTGAGACCGTGAGGTATTTTTGAGTTCTTTCGGAAACTTTAACCTGCCAGAAACCTTTTTCACAATCAAGTTTCGTGAAATATTTTGGTCCCGACAATTTAGTAGCGATTTCCTCAATTGTTTTGAGAGGATATGGCCGACGAACTATGTTTCTATTCAAATCGGATGGGTCCATGCATATCCGTAATTTATCACCTTGTTTCACTATTAGTAAAGGTGATGCGGCAGGTGTGGGTTCCGTAATTGGGCGTAATATTTTAATTTTAACGAGATTGTCAATTTCAGACTTGATTTGATCGCGGATCGAGTACGGGATGCGTCTTGGAGGCAGTATTTTGAATTGGGGATTAGGAACTAAGTCAATATCATACTCAAAGTCAGAAATGCAGTTAAATTCCGTGGCTTCAATGTCATCGATGCGTTTGATTAAACCGGTCATCGTACATGCGTTTTGTCCAAATATTGGTTGGAAATTTTCATTAATAACTCTGAAAATTACGTTGAATAGCCTACCTCGAACCACTAGTGGGACTGTGCATTGACCTAGTACGTCGATTTTGCACTCACGATTGTACGTCGACAAACGTTTGGTTCGTGAAGGTTCGAGAGGTGTTTGTAGATGTCTGTATATTTTGTAGGGCAATACGTTACATTGTGCACCCGTGTCAAGTTTGACAGAGAAACTGAATGAGGAATTTTTCAACTGGACTTTTTCTAGCCATTCGTCATCTGATGAATGAATGGCATTGACCGATAGTTCCTCGTCCTCATCAACAGTGTTTACCAATTTTGAAGGTGATGACTGTTGATGATGCTTTTTATTTTGATTCGATGAGCGGCAAAGTTGTTTATAGTGACCTTTACGGTTACAATTTTCGCAAATGGCCATGAATGCAGGGCATTTACGAACAGGATGGGATCCTCCGCAATAACCGCAATCTTTCACTATTTTAGATTGTTTTGAGGTTGATGGAACATGGACAGCATCGATATTTGTGGATGAACTGATTTTCATTTTCAAAAGCTGGATGTTTGCTTGAGCAGCTGTTCTACAAAGTTGGGTTGCTTCATCGAGTGTCAATTTTCTGACAATCAACAATTTCTTGCGGACCTCGTTGTCGTTGATTCCAACAACTATCCTATCTCTAATTAAGCTTTGCTCTAGGGTACCGAAATCACACTTTTTTGCTTGAGTTTTTATTCTGATAAGAAATTCGTCAAAACCTTCACCATCATGTTGATGTAACATATTGAAAACGAATCGCTCATAGGTGATATTACATTTAGGAAGAAAATAATTGGAAAATTCTTCCAAAACCTCGTCTAGTGTAGGTTCCTCGAAATTAATAGTAAAAGTATTATAAATATGTAGGGCATCTGGCCCGATTATTGACATTAAGGTTGCTACCTTTACTGATTCCGATTGAGCATCAAGACGACTTGCAGTGGCGTAGAATTCGAATTGTTGTTTCCACAGCGTCCATGCCCTTGGGTTATCGGAAGGGATTTCGAGCGGTTTCGGAGGACGCAGATTAGACGGGACGAAGCGACTTGTACTGGCGTCATTTTCTCCCAACTCGCGGAACTCCGGTTGTTTTTGTTTTTTCGGCGGCATTTTCGCGGATCGCGGGCACGACCTGACACCATGTAATGTTAATACGTATAGTTCATTGATACAGAAATAAGTAACTGAGGTCTAGTGAATAATCACGACAAGATGCGTAACGAGAATGGATGTATTTATAGAGAAAATGTGATAGATTAGATAACATATGATAGATATGAACACGTGATAGATATGAACATATGTTAGATAAGCTTATTATGTTATTACACTCCGCTTCATGGAAAACCATGAATACTGAATCATGAATATGATTATGGACACTCTATTTCCAGTTCCACGTTTCAATGGTTTCCCATGAATTGGAGAAAATTATTACACTTCTTAGTTTCTACGCTTCAAGTAAAGGAAAAGCAGTCGCTGCCTAATCCTCTCCGAAAAAGCAGTTGCTAGAGAGCATGTCTACTGGGATATCAAGAGACGAATAAAGTGATGAGCTCTTTCCTGATCAGCTGAGTAAATTCCCTCCTGTTCACCACAGGAAGTGGCTTTGAAATTGGAAAAAGTGCCAATTATTGGAGTTCACGGGGGCCCTTGAGATGTGTTGGATAACCCAAGGATGAGGATAAAAATAACATTACCCACACAAATCCGTTTCCGACCATTCTAAGATTGAACCCGTGAAATAAAAAACCGTAGGAGTGTGTGTGTGTGTGTGTGTGACAAATTTTGTAGACGCTGCCCAGGACACAATTCTCCACTGATGTTCGAGATCCTTCGTTCGATCTCAATTTTAGTCGAATTGCGCAAAAACAGCAGTAAAAAGCTGGATATTTTAAATTTCACGTTGGAAAAGAGAAAATGGAGGGGATAAAGCCGAAACAACTTATTTTTTTATAAGAACTTATCTTATAAATTCTGACGACATCACTCAGGCTACAATTGTCAACCGATTTTCGTAATTTTTAATTAGTTCGATTCCAATTTTAGTCTAGTTGTGCATCAAACCTTAGGAATATCAGATTTGCTGTCGCGGTGGAGGTGTAGGGGGCGATTATCGATTCATTCAAGCTTTGCTTAAGCTACAAAACTCCGCCGATTTTCGTGGTTCCTTTTTTATTCCTTTAAGAATAAACTAATATAAAACTAAATGAAAAATACTAAAAAAATATTAATATAAAATTCTAAAAAAAAACTAAATAAAAAATACAGTTCTAAAACATACGTCGGGAGTTTCAAATTTCATGCTGGAAGAGGGAGAATAGAGGGGTAATACCGATAAATTGTGATAATTTTTACTATTGTAATAGTTGGGCTTAGGGCGATTCGTTTAAGGGTAAACTGCACGACACTGGATTTAGTGGGATTCATCTTTATTTTTCATGTTTGACACCAGGAGCTACAGAAGGTCGACAGCAGGATGACCTGGTACGAACATATAACCAACGTGCAAGGCAACAGCTGAGGCAGTTGTATTTCCTAGTTAATAAAAAGTCGCATCTTCCACTCCACCTGAAGCGACAGATTTACCTCACTATCATTCGTCCAATCTGGTTCTATGGAAGTCAAATCTGGGGTGCGGCATGCAACAGCACAATTAAACGAGTGCAGACTTTCCAAAACCGAGATCTCAGAGTCATAACAGGAGCACCCTGGTACATGAGGAACATTGCTAGGTCGCTGAGGTCCATAGCATGAGGAAAAGATGAGGAACATCCCAGAAGTTGCTGATGTCCTGTCCATTGCATACCAACAACTCCATAGCTCAATGATCAACCATCATAACGAATTACTCACCCACATCACCAGCAATCCACCACCACCCAGGGACCAACGAAGACTCAAACGCAAGAGGCCTCCTCACTTACTTTGAATACTCACGACACAGTGTTCACATATTCACTCGTTAAACCTTGTAAATACATATTGTTCCATTTTAGCTTATTATAATATAAACCTCAATATTGTTGTTTGATAACACATAAATTTACGCAAGGGCTGTCACTGGGCAGTAACTTACATCATGTTTACGAGGGCAACCTCTCTTTGTTCACAATTACGCTAAACTGTACCGTAATATATAATTACAATAAAGTTACTAAATTTAAAAAAAATTACTATACTCATTTGATTTCCGTGGCAGTTTTATTATTTGTTTGATCCAGATTTTAGTCCAGTTATGCAAACCAAAATTATATATACACACTCCATTCATAGGGACGTCCTTGTAATGCATGCTGTAGTTAACAATAATTATGATTTGCTACTAACTCAAGCTAAAATAGAAATAATGAAATTAAATAAACTAATCATAAACCAGAATAGAAATAATAAAGCGAAATTGGGAAGAAATGATGACCCACATCTTGCATGACACATTTATCTATTTTCTCTTTATTTTATCTACCTCCTTCTTAGAAGAGCTCATCAAAAGAAAAAAGGAAGAAAATTTGCCGGGCTCGCTTTCTGAAGAGGAAAAGTAGGTGCGAAATAAATAAAAATGAGTGAACAGGAAAAAAGGAGGAAAGGTGGCGCTAAGTCCGGGGGATGTTTGTGAGGATGAGGAAGTTGGATGAAGGGGGAGGGGAAGTTGGATGAAGGGGGGAGGGGAAGTTGGATGAAACGAAGGGAAGTTGGAGAGGTGTGGAAGGGAAGGCCAAGCGACTTAAGGGCAAATAAAAAGAGATCGGGGGTCTCCCTCCCTTAGCGCCGCCTCCACCGCCCTTTACGCCACCCTTAAGGGGGAGGGGGAGAGGTATCCCTTTAATGTTCGGCGGTCTTTGAGGGCCCGGACGAGGGGGTGAGTGAGAGCCCTCCAAAGGGGGAAGGAGGAGGGTGAAAGCAATTAAGGGCAGTTTTTAAGATTTCCTTGGAAAAAAGCAACAGGTGCCCCCGCTTCCCTTCCGACCTACCCCTTTATCGCCCCCCCTTTCACCTTTCTCTTTCTCTTTTTCCGACGGAGACGGAGAGTCGTGTTTCCGGCGTGAGCGAGAGGGACGGAGGTACAAACTCGCCCTCCCCTTAAAGGTGGCTTTGGTGGAAACTTAATTCGGCCCTCCTTTTTGTTTCCGGTCCATCGGCCACCTGGCAGTTGTTTACTATTTTCGCATCTTCCTCCCACCAGCTTTCGTGTCGTATCCGTCATTTTCTCCACCTTTTGTCTCTACATCCATTATGGCCTAAATTTTCAGGCAGATTTAACATAGAGATTCTATTAAAAGTACACGAGGTTTCGTACACTTAGGTAACTTATTGTAATTAGAATACTTATAGGGGTATTAAACAAATTTATATATATATATATATATATATATATATATATATATATATATATATATATAAGCCGATTACCCATGTGTTGCACGAACCCACCTCTACGGGTTTATCGGTGCATAGACTGCTGAAATAACCCTATCCAGATTGTGTTCGTAACCACAGAAGCTGCATGCCAAATTACTGAATAAAAGTAGCAAAATCAGGCTCAGTGATCACTCCAAAGAGCCTATAATTTCAATCAGCTCTTATTGTCCCAAAGAGTCACAATATCAAACTTCAACTTCCTAGAGTGAACAGGAGAGAATTTAGCCCACTAAGCTGATCAGAAAAAACACCACTATTTCAATCGTCTCTTTTAATGACCCAGAGGGTCTCCCTGTCAAATTTCAACTTCCTCGGGTACATGTGCCCTGTAATGCGGAATGGTACCTAGATAGTATCTGTCAATTTGAGTCACTGGTAAACGGCCTAGGTAAAGGCCAAGTTGAGTCACAATAGATGTCTTAAGTAGGCCGATGTGCGTTCCGCTTTTCACCCTTTGCAGAACACAGTGAGACTCGCGTGATAATTATATCAGGTTGATTGTCTGTGCGTTCCGCGCTACAGACCAACAGGTATAATAAAGGGTAGACCCCGAGGAGGTTGTATTTTTACTATAGCTCGAGAGAGAACTGTAACAGCTATCGAAAACTGTTACCTCTCTCTTACATTTTGCGTTAATAGCAATAATATTACATAAACTCCTATCGTTTGTACTAATACCTAATCCATTGCTATCCCGCATACCTCTCTCTCTCCTGCGGTATTTCTTTCATCTTTAAAAGAAGTGAATATAAGAAACTAATCAACCGACAGGCTAGATAGAAAAAAACCCTTATTTCCTTTCTTTTGGAGCGACATAAGGAAAAGCGTAATAAATTATCCCAGTGATTGAAATCTTGTTCTAATTGTTTCACCTTAATCCCAAAATTACACCGAAAGATTGAATATCTCTATTATTTATAAGAATGAAACTCCGTCTGTCTGTTTGTCGTGTCTATGCACGGCCAAACGGCTGAGTGGGGGGAGTCTACGAGTGGGGGGATCTTTTTGGGGGTCAAAATCCGTTATGTGCCCACAATCTTAAATTTTTTTCAAATCACTACTACTATTTGACCAACAGGGTCAAATTCCGTTATATGCCCGCCAAGCTAAACTCCCAACTAATCTGCATTTTTACTAAGGGATTGACTACTTGATTTTATGTATTTTTGAGATGCGAGCTTGCGAGCATCCAGACCACCAAACTATACACTTCATTCTGATCTACATGTCCAACTAATCTGCATTTTTACTTAGGGATTGGCTACTTGATGTTATGTATTTTTGAGATGCGAGCTTGCGAGCATCTAGACCACCAAACTATACACGGTCAAATTCCATATCAAGTAGTCAATCCCTTAGTAAAAATGCAGAGTTAAGATTGTGGGCACATAACGGATTTTGACCCTTTTTGGGATTTTCCGATAGGGTGTATAAGCGAATTTAAAATTTTCTAATCCCACCCGAACCATGGTCCGTAGGGCGGGAGGGGGGTCGAAGTAATAATTAATGTGCGCTTTTTGGACTTCCCCGCTTCCCCTACCCCTCTAAACGGCCGTCGAAAATTCCGGAAAAATACCGGTTTCGTAGGTTTTGAAACGAGAAAGACGACGGCGCGATCGGATCGCGAAAAAAGTATCGGGAAATGCGTAAAAAAATGCGAAAGTACGGACCGTGTTTTCTCGAAAAGTCCGACAAAAACTACGTTTTTTTCCGATTAAAATATACCCCATAAAGGTACGTTTTTCGGAACGGTTTTCGCGGGCGAAATACAGCTTTGGGTCCGCCGAATCTGAATCCGAAATCGGATATCGAAAAAAGTGACGTGAAGTCGGTCGAATTGCCAGCGGAAGCGAGACTAAGCTATTAAAAAAATTGTATGTGCTGTGGACGCGAGAAGGCTCTAGGAAGACAGACGTGTTTGGGGTTCGATAACTCAGGTACAGGTTTCGGTGTTTGGGTGTTGCGAGCAGGTACACATAGGTACCTTGCGAGCGAAGCGAGAGCCATTTCAACAGAATAAATTCGGATTTTTTCCTACAAATATACAGCAATACCTTGCGAGCGAAGCGAGCAACATCCCCGAATAAACTTTTCGTGGTTCCACGTAGTTTTATAAGATTTAATTTGTTTGTAAGAATTCCCAACTGAAAAAAACGTCTGCCAAGTTGGGTGGGCAGTATAACTTCCTCAAGGATATACAGGTATACCTTGCGAGCGAAGTGAGCAACATCCCCTAATAAAATTTTCGTGGTTCCACGTAGTTTTATAAGATTTAATTTGTTTGTAAGAATTTCCAACAGAAAAAAACGTCTGCCAAGTTGGGTGGGCAGTATAACTTCCTCAAGCGAGCGGAGCGAGCAACATTCCCTAGAGAAGTTAAAACTACCCTTAGAGATCTACCGTTTGCGAGCGAAGCGAGCAACATCCCCTACACGTTTCAATTGTAATACATCGCATGTATACAGCCACACTTTGCGAGCGAAGCGAGCAACATTCCCTACATGCCACACTTTGCGAGCGAAGCGAGCAACATTCCCTACATGCCACACTTTGCGAGCGAAGCGAGCAACATTCCCTACATACCACACTTTGCGAGCGAAGCGAGCAATTTAATGGGGGGTCCGGGGAGCTTGCCCCCCGGCTGGACGTGGAGGCGAGCGTAGCGAGCCGGAGCGGCTAGTACTATAGAAATCGGAAGATTGTCACAAAAATTATCACGAAAATCGGAAGATTGTCACAGAACAGAATAGGTCGGACCAAACAAATAATGGTTCCCAACTTTCGGGTTAGTCGGTAGGAACCATTCAGTGGGTAGGTCCTAAAATTCGGGGAAGAGGTCGCTGGAGCCCGGGTTCAGGAGTGGAGTGTCTCCCCGTGCGCCTCCCCTAGAACTCAAGGGCCGTGTTCCTAGCTAGTTCAAAATTTATGTAAGTCAAGTTTTGTTCGATTTGTACAAAAATGACAGATGATCTAGAGATGCCTTGAGAAGGTTGAAGATATTTGAGAATGGTGAGGCACAGCCTGACCTATCCCCAAATTTCTTCAACCCCCTCATTATGGTGCGTGCGGTTCCTCAATATGCGTGACTTTAAATCACCTGAGACAATCGTTACGCTTTATAAATCTCTAGTTCGTCCTATTATGGAGTATGCGAGTCCCATATGGTCTCCATTTTATGAGGAATACAAAGATCGTTTGGAGCGTGTACAGCGCAAGTTTTTCAGGTTCCTCTGCTACAAGCTGGGAATTCCGGCTGGCCAAGATCAGTTTGCCACTCTAGCTGCAAGGTACAATCCACCTGAGTTGAGGGACCGGAGTGTCATGGCGGATGTCCTATTTTTCTATAAACTTCTTAATGGTGGGATTCAATGCACATCCCTTCTCTCAAGAGTTAATAACTACGTTCCTTGCTACACCACCCGTACCAACTCATTGTTTTATATACCATTTACTGCCTGTGTATCGGATACCTCGTAAAACTAATGCCCTCCTCGATTTTGACTTTTTCGATGGTCTTCCGCATCTCAAGAGGAGCCTAGACTCTTACCTCCATTCGCAGTGACATGTGTTTTGTGTCAGTGTCAGTAGTTTTGTGACTTACTCGTGAATTGCATTTGATGCATACAAATGATGCATTTATTTATATTTTTTCCATTCTGTATTTATTCATTTCATTCCAAGTTTGAAGGTTTTTTTTTCCCTTGCATAATTTGTACTCTACCCCCGATGTGATTGGCAAAAGCTGTGCTTACTAATAAATAAATAATCACATTTTGTAATTTTCTGCAAATCTCACAAAACGCTAACCGCCTTGACCACGCTGACCGCACGTTGAGCGCTTATTACTTTGCTTCTTATTTGCTCTCACTGGTTCACAGACGGCGATTTAAATAAATAACGGCGTTGTTTTCTTGTTTTTCAATTTTAAGATGCGAGCTATGACCATAACCTGACGCGCTGGGGAACCTTTCGCCGTTTATAATGTTACTATAGAAAATCTTGTTTCTCTTCTTTATTCTTCTTTGTTAATAAATTCTCAACATTCTTAATATACGAAAAATCTCAACTCTTTTTTCCTCACATCAACTTTTTATATTTTTTCCCACTCGACACGTAGTTTCATTTCAGTATGACATAATAAATTATAAGATTTGTTGGGGTCTTGAGGTTCAGTCAGAAAATGTACTACGATATTTCTAGGCCAACGTTTCGGTATATTTGTATACCATCCTCAGGGCTTAGATAGGGGGTGGATTAAACCTCAATCATATAGGTGGTGTATACATCAAGGTTCTTCAACTTGAGGAGGGTGAGTGGATTTCACCTATTTCAACTGGGTATTCATTCTTTTTTTTTTAAAGCCACTGAGGCCGCAATGGCCTATTGTAGCTGGAGGAGGAGGCCGTACCTCCTCCCCATCCCAGACACTAGATCGGCTCAATACCGACAGCCCTGCCAAACCAAGCACTATCTGCCTGGTTCCGACACTCCTGCCAGCCAACAGGCACTACCTGGGACCCGAGTGCTCCACACTCGGTTAGTTACTGGGTCGCAGCCCCAGTCTGGCTTGGCGCCATATCACCAATGCCAGCCACAGCTGGGAAGTCAATCCTTCCCCACCACGTTTTGGCAAAAGCGAGGAGAGTCTTAATCTCCCCCGTCTTAATGTCTTGGGGGTCGATGGAGGTTTTGCCCCAATTCAAAAAGCGATTTCTTGCCAATATAGGGCAATGGCAGACCACATGACTCGCCGTCTCGTCTTCTGCCCCACAAAAGCGGCAGAGAGTGGAGTCTGATTTGCCCATTTTATGGAGATGGTATCTAAGTGGGCAGTGCCCAGTTAAGAGCCCCACAACCATACGCAGCTCCCTTCTCCCCAGGCTGAGCAGCTCCTTAGCTCTCTTCCTAGAGAAGTGAATAAATTGTTTCGCCTGCCTCAGGCCCTTGACGTGGAGCCAGTGGGCAGTCCTCTTCTTACTCTCCTATTTGGTGAGCTCTCCGAGGAGAAAGCTCTCCGTAGTGGCCAGAAAAGGTTCTGGGCCCATAGGGAGAGAAGCAGCACCCTTCCTAGCAAGAGCGTCAGCTTGTTCATTCCCCTCCACCCCCTGGTGCCCTGGGCACCACAGCAAGGTAACCTTATTGTTCCTGACAAGGGTCTTGAGGTTAGTCAAGCATTCCCACACCAGCTTCGACGGGATGGTGAAAGAAGCTAGTGCCTTCAAGGCTGCTTGACTATCTGATAAAATGTAAATTTTTGCTCCATTCACTTGACGACTCACCAGTCTGTCAGCGCAGGAGTTTATGGCATATATTTCGGCCTAGAAAATGGTGGCGACTGTTCCCAGAGATTCTGAAATCTCCGTTCGCGGCCCAAAAATACCCGAGCCAGCCCTACTATTCATGACGGAGCCATCTGTGTAGAACACTATAGCCCCACGTTCGAATTGGGTCCTCCCTTCTGACCACATTGATCTACTGTGAATGTAGGCCTTGAAGGGGAGATCAAAGTTCCGTGTCTTCGCCATGTGGTCGGAAACACTGAGCGATGACTCATCCACTGCAACCTCCTTCAAGATGGCATGGTGAGTACGCCCAGATTCCCGCTTTAAAAAGCCATTCCTCCACAACCTCACTCCCTGCAGGAAGGCAACCTTCCTGACATGGATATGCAGAGGAGGAAGGTCCAAAAGGACCTCCAGTGCAGCTGTAGGACTTGTGTGCATGGAGCCTGTAACCCCAATGCACGCCATCCTTTGCAGCCTTGCCAGCTGACTCACAGCCGTTGCCTGGCTGACCTTTGTCCACCAGACAAGGGCCCCGTAGGTCAGCATCGGTCTGACCACTGTGGTATATAACCACATGGTCATCTTTGGGCTCAAGCCCCATGTCTTCCCTAACATGCGTCGGCCCGACGCCATAACAAAGATGGCCCTGTCCACGGCCCTCTTAATGTGAGGCGTCCAGGTTAGCTTCTGATCAAAGGTGACTCCCAGGTATCTGGCCCTGGTGCAGAAGGGAAGTTGCCTGCCCCCCAGACAGACCACCTGCATGTCAACCTTTCGTCTTCTGGTGAACGGAAGAAGGGCCACTTTATCAGGGTTCACATATAGCCCCTCCTCCCTGCACATTGCTGTACAACATCCAACGCCATCTGCATCCGTTCACGGACTGTCTCCTCGAACTTGCCCCTGACAATGACCACAATGTCGTCAGCATATCCTACCACCTCAAAGCCATTGTCTTTGAGTTTTTGTAGGAGGCTATCTACCACGAGTAGCCATAACAGAGGGGAAAGCACACCGCCCTGCGGACATCCCCTACTTGGAATGGCACTGACGGTTGCTTCCCCCAACTCCGAGGATACAACCCTGCCCTTCAGCATGGTATGTATCCATTTGGTGATTTGCGGATCGACATCTCGATCCTCTGCTGCCTTAATGATGGAGTCATATGACGTGTTGTCAAATGCCCCACCTATATCCATAAAGCAGCAGAGAGCTACTTCTTTGGCCTCCAGACTCCTGTCAATCAACACCGTCAATTCATTCAGAGCAGTCTCAGTAGATTTCCCCCTCTGATACGCGTGTTGTGCCGCCTGGAGTGGTACCTGGGTTAATTGCTCTTCCCTGATCACAAGGTTCACAATCTTCTCCATGGTTTTCAGTAGGAAGGACATGAGACTGATGGGGCGGTAGTCTTTTGCATGGCCCTGTCGGCCTGCTTTCGGAATAAAGACCACCCTGACCTTCCTCCACATCCTAGGGATGTGGTTCAGCGTATAACTGGCCCTAAAGATCTTGACCAGCACCGGCACGAGAGCCCCCCCTCCATGCTGTAGCATGGCTGGGATGATCCCATCCGGGCCCGGAGATTTATAGGGCTTAAATGTGCCAAGTGCCCATTTAACTCTATGGGGTGTAAATATCCTGCCAGAAGCTGCATACAAGGCTTTCCTTTCATGGCAGATGTCATCAGTATGCTGATGTGGAAAACTTTCACTGTGTATGCGTGCAGACCCCGGAAAGTGCACCCGTAGGAGCTCCTCCAGGGTCTCTTCCGAGCTTCCAGTATACACCCCATCTGCCTTTTGTATAGTGCCCAGCTCAGCTGGTCTGTCCTTGGCAAGGATCTTCCGCACTTTGGACAGCACAGACAACTCAGTAAGGTCCTGACAGAAGTTCCTCCAGGACAGTTTCCCGGCCTTTCTAAGGGCACAGGTGTAGGAGTTGGCCATAGCTTTATAGGCCTGCCATCTCCCATCCCGCTTTGCCCTGTTGAAAAGCCTTCTCGTCTCTCTGCGAAGGAGACCCAGGTCCCTGTTCCACCATGGAACAGACCTGTTTGTTCTGACAGTCTTGACTGGGCAGCTTAGCTCGTAGCTTCGCTGAATGGCTGCCCAAACGAGTTCATTAACTCGGTCAAGATCTCTTGTTGTCTGGATATTAGTGTCCAGGTCCTCCAGCTCATCAGCTAGAAGAGTGTTAAACAGAGTCCAATTAGTGTTCTTAGGACTCCGATATGTCTCAGTGAAGCAGTTCGGATGCTCCAGCCGGAACCCGATAATCCGATGGTCCGACAATGAAGCCTCTTCCGACACATGCCACCCTGTGACCCTATTTGCATAGAAACTACTCGTCACAGTGATATCCAAAATCTCACTCCTTGCCCGAGTAACAAAAGTAGGCTCACTGCCCCTATTCAAAACCGCGAGATTTTCCGCGGTCAGAAACTGGACAATGGACTCACCTCTTTTGTTGATGTCGTTGCATCCCCACAGCAGATGATGACCATTCTCGTCACATCCAATGATGAGATGCAGCCGTTGTCTCTGGCAGTGTGACACTAGCTGCCGCACCATCACCGGAGGGGGCTTGTCCTCATCCCCTGGAAAGTAGGCTGAGGCGACAACACATCTTCCTCCGTTGCTGTCCTCAAGCAGTATAGTTGTGAGGTCTCTGGAACAGAACTCAGGCATGGCCAAAAACTTGACTAGGCTGTTTACTAGGATGGCCGATCTTGGCCTATCCTTGCCACGGTGGAAAATTACCTTTCTGTTCTGTGCAGATAGTCCCATCACCTTGCCCTCAGTGGCCCACGGCTCCTGGATAAGGGCAATGTGGTGGTCTTCAGATGTGAACTTGTGGCTCAGGACCGCCGACGCGCCCTTTGCCCTGTGCAAGTTCACTTGAAGAAATTTTAGATGTGTATTATTCTTTTTTTTTTTTTTTTCTATGTGGTCCATTTTGTTCCCACAAGAAGCTAGGGAAATGAACAGTCGACCCGCGCAGAGCCCCGCATGCACAGGTAAGCCTAATTACACCCAGGGGGTCGGCCGGTACCCTGGGGCAGCCGTTTGAGGTGCACTTTACCCTCTGCACCATGCAGACCATAGGCACGGCGTGGACACCTTTATCTTGAGGGTTGGTGTCTGTACTTAGTTGCCTGTGCAATGGCTCACATTGCCCAGTATACTCCTAGGAGATACTATCGTGCAATAGGCAGTGTGAGCCGTGGCTTAAGCCCTCCCACCACGACAAGGTAACAGACATCGGGAGGGTATTCATTCACTTTCAGACTTATTGTAGACAAAATGCCGAAATGTTATTAAACATGAATGAAACATAATGAAGTGTTGAAATGTAATGAAGTAAAGCACAAGTATGTAAATCAATATCAGATAATCCTCCTATTTTGAGCAAAGCAGTCGAGAAACCAAACCTTATAATAAATTATGACAATAGTAATTCCTGGAGTAGTTATAACATACATACATTTAGATTGAATCGTATGCCAAACAAGAATTTTGAATCAAAATAAATCCAGATTCGCGCATTTGCGATAGTTACTACAGCATTCATAGCTGTCCTTCAGTAACGCAAGCACCCTTTCGCCGATATCGTCTATTGGGTGCTACCCTTATTGTAAAATACGAAAAGTTGGGTAATAAATAAATAAATTTCTGTTTTTTCTACATTTTTCACTTATCAACAAAATTACATATAATCCAATTATAGGGACGTCCTTGTAATTTATGCATAACTTATGAATATGTTCACGAGCTAATGAGAACATCAGAAGCTTTCTCTCTTTTAAGTGCGAAGCTAATAGGTAACCAATCTGTATTTCATAATAAAAACCGCGTCAGGCTTTCAGACTTCTCTCTCTAAAAACCGCGAATTCCAGCGTTCGGTAATAACGAAATCTCGCGCCAGCCCAAACTGGTTTCTTCGTACGTCGAGTATCAAATTTCCTTGTTCAACCTTAAAAACTGCCATCCTCGAATCTGGGACTCAAGTCCATCCACGTGTGCGATAATATGGGGTTCGTTATTCATTTATTGGTTGACTATTTTCAATAATGAACCTCTGTAACCAAACAAGAAAATAAACATTTTAATCCCCTGCAAAATTGTTGTTGATTTGTTGAAATATGATTTCCCTAAGGGCTCGAACATCGAAAAAAATCTTCAGATTTCTAAGCGCGAGACTATACAGAAATAATACGCTGCTAGTGAATCTATTTATTAGCCGATCAAGCTCTAAATTCCATTAACGATCGCTAGATAGTGGGACGGGACCACTTAGAAATTGCCTTGTAAATATCAGCTGATATAATGCCAATAATTATCAGCTGATATAGTGCCAATGGAATTTATTCTAACGTTGCAAAATCGAGTTTATTCACTATTGTCCGTGCGTATGTACCTAGTAGGGAAGTATTGGTACCTAAATGCTAAATTACATTTCTTAAATTGCTCCCAAGTCTACCTATAGGTAGCGGAAACATTGTTTTCACTTTTGAGAGATGGAAAAGTTGGTCTTCACTAAAATCAAACGGCTGATGTTTTTCCACATCGGTGAAATTTCCACTCGCATTTACGTTTTAAACCAATCTGAACTACTTTCGTTTCGAGTCTTTCTGTATATGTGTCTGTCTCTGTGTTTGTGTGTGTGTGTGTGTCTGTGGTTTATCCGCAAATCCTTGTAGCGATCTTTATATCCACAATTTTCGACCGATTGTGATGAAATGTTCATGGAATGTGCGGGTTATGGTTTAGATAGTCCCCTATCAGTTTCGTTGTTGCAAAATCCATACTTCACTCAGCGCAAGAGCAAACGTAAATTCCATCAAGTATTGTTTGCTCACGCCTCCGTCGTCCGAACTCACTCAAATTTGGTGCGTAGTTGGGCTACGACGATTTAATCATTCCATATTAATTTCAACATGATTGAATCATTAGTAGCTCCTGCGCTTGCACGAAAGTGTCATCCCAGGAACAAGGTTAATTTCTAGGTTTTATCAGATTTTGATGACATTTTCTGGGAATGAGCGGGATGGTCAGTAGATTATTTCCAACCAATTCCATTTTTCTCAAATCATTACTCAATTCTGCGCACACGTTAACGTAAATTACTTCAATCATCATTTTCCCGTTTCCTAAATGACCGATTAAGTCGTTTCACGTACCTACATCTTAATTCACTATATTCCGCTATGGGGTTTTTTATGACCATTAAAACCATTTCAATGATCTATAATACATTCATGATTTTTCAGTTGGAAGGTTCCTACTAACTCAAATATCGGTAGGTACCTGTACTAGATCAGGGGGACTAGTAAATCGTAGATGTTTTAATTAATTGCATTAATTTTCCCTCTTCAGGTGCCTACATCTACGCAGGCATATTGATGTCAACCTACAGATCTGCAATTTGAACTACACCTCCTTTGTGATATCTAGAATTCAATATCAGTGCACCCTGATTTGCTGGGGGGGGGGGGGGGGGGGGGCATGAGCTCCTTAGTGGACTTGCGATACTGAAACCTGAAAAGTAGCCCCTTTTGGACAACTAGAGTAGAATTAAAAAGTATGGAGGGACTCTGATCAGCTTTTGAATCTCTGAGTCTAATTTCTTACCTAATGAACTCACGGTGCTAAAATTTAGATGGACCTCCTTTGGGACACCTCAAAAACAATTACGAGGAACGGAGGCACACTGATCAGCTGAGGGGCCTCTGAGGCTAATTTCTTTCCTTTTCTACTGGACTTTTTTTGTTGTTGACATTAAAAAAAAAAAATTTTTACATTTACTATGAATTGTAAAATTGAGGGGTTCTGGATCTGTATAAGTGTGAACCCTTTTGGGAGGAACGAGTAGCCAAGTGTTTTATCGTTAATTTACTATTAACGGGGTTTAATAATAATTTTTTTTATATTAAGGTTTAATCTGCACCTCAACCAGAAGGGTCATTAGCGGCATTGAACAAGGTGTCTCAAGGGACACTAGAAGTAGCACGATTCTAAGGGGAGCCATGTTGCCATCCTTGACTGTCCACAGGCAACTCGGAGGAGGAAAAAATGAGAGGTACAGTGATGAACACTGTTTAGCCCCCAAATTGGATTTAAAAAACCCCAAAAATAAAGTAATACAACTAAGACTAGATGTAAAATAGGTTAATAACTTTATACATGCTACTATATACAATCAGCAAAGTGAAATAAAACTACGACTAGATGTATATAAATATATCATCAATCAGATATCACAGTTCGTAGAAGAGCTCAGCGGCTCTCAGGTACAACAACAGGGATCGTACCTTCTCTGGTCCGGATAAAACGTCAACCCACTAAGGGGCTGATGCTGGACTCGGAGTTCCACAAGGGCTGTGCAGTCGTCCAGAAAGTGGCGGATGGACAGATCACCCCCACACCTCCCACACACAACATCTCGAGCTTCTGCGCTAAGCAGGTGTCTGTCAGTAAGACGGGTATGGCTAGTGGCAGCCCGGTTGACCACTATTCGTACTTCATAATAATTGATTATAGACAAATGAAATATTAAACCATTGTGCAATAATTTGCAGCGTTTTAAAATAATTTTGAACAGTTAGATTGACATTTTGAAATACTGTGCGTCGTATGAATACTGATTCGCGTGTAAACGTACTGCAAGTCTGGAATTTTTTTCCTCCTAAATACAGGAAGAATGAAAATGGGGGAAGGTCGTTTATATCGGACCGGTTTTTCTGGGTCGGGAACGATGTGGTGATGAGATCGACCGAGAAAAGGGAAATTGCCAGCTATGAAGTCGTTTTTTGACGAGGGCTTCTGTGACGCAACTGGACGATCCCGCGTCACAGAAGCCGCTCCATCCCGCGCATTAATAAGGACTTGGATAAATAGCGTGCTGTACTATTCTGTTGCTTGTAGAAAGAAGAAGAAAAAAAAAAGTCTGCCAAGTTGAGTGGGCAGTATAGCTTCCTTACATTTATTTATTTGAATACGGGTCAAGCCCAATTGACAACAGCATAATTACATATGAGCGGTTCAGAATTTACATGTCATAATGAAAATATAAGATAACAAACGAGAAAAAAAATTGAATCAGCAAGAGAGATTTAGTGTATAATATCAAAACAATACCGGGGACGTAAAAATAAGAGACTTGAGAGAACTTAAGGAGTTCGTGAAAAAATCAAAATCTGGATGAATGTTCAGAAGGAGATTCGCAGAGCAAGGGATGCGGTGTAAAGGACGATTTTGTAGATAGTTTGTTGCAGAAAACTGAATGTGGAAGATTGTTTACTGACGACTGGAGATGCGAGGGACTGAGAAGTTAATTTCTGCAAGCAGAGAAAGACCACATAACGCCGAAACTTGTTGTGCACACTCTCCAGCTGATACCTATCAACGGCGTAAAGCGGGGACCACACTGAAAACTGTGCAACATGGACGTAAACTGGGTGTCCCAGTAACTACGCCCCCCTTATTTTCCCTAATTGTTGACGAAAAAAAAATTAAACCAACGCCATTCTTCATAATTTTTTGCGTAGAATACAAAAATGACAAAATTGCGCGTTGCGCACGTGCGGAAACGTGCGCATTTGACATTAACATCGTTATGTTAGATGAGAATCCCCATTTTTTATTGCAGATTTGAATTCTACGTGAAATTTCATGAAGAAATGACCCATTACTCGATTTTTTTTAGGTGCACACAAACGGGCGCAATTTCGCTCCAAAAGTGCGCATTTCCGTTCTAAATGCAATAACTAAGTTTTTGAAGATACTCAATTGTCACTTGGTTTTCGAGTTTTTTTCGTGCTACACCTCGTAATGATGTTCATTTATTGATATTTGCAACGCCAACTTGGGAAAACACCGGAAGATGGACCAGAATTGCAGTTTTCCATTACATTTCCACAAAGCACGAAGCGTACTAAAATGTAGGTTTTTCGGTGTTTTCCCAGGTTGGTATCGCAAATATCAATCATTACAAGGTTCAGCACGGAAAACTTCTCCAAAATCGAACGTTACATACGAATCGTAGAACGAACGAACGCCAAAATCGAACGTTACGTACGATCGTATCATCGTTACGTAGAATTCAAATTACTGGGACACTCAATAGAAAAGTTGAGGTACGAGTCGAAATGATTGATAAGTCAACGTTATAAGAAAATATTGTTTGCGCATGCGCACAGACAAGGTACTGTTAATCCAACAGCAATGAAATTTATGGGAGAACATCCAGGAGCTAAACCGCACAATCCTCGAAAATATCATCAAAATCGGTCCATTAGTCTCGGAGTTTTGCTTGTGTCAATCAATTTTAGTTTTGCGCATGCGCTACAGTCCTTACTCCGCCAATCGCATTATAATTCTTATGGAATTTTCCTGGAACATATACATATCTACTCGCCGAGTTTTAACGAAATCGGACCAATAGATGATAAGAAATCGACGTTATAATAAACTAACGTTTGCGCATGCGCCTAGATTACTATTTATGTAATGCAAATGAAAGTTATGGGGGACCGTCTACAAGCTATTCCGCACAACCCCTGAAAATTTCATCAATATCACTCCATTAGACTCGGAGTTTTGCCAGTTTCAATCGATATTAGTTTCGCGCATGGGCAATGGTTATTACTTTACCAATCGGAATAAAAACGTTGCAAATTATTACACAAGGTTTATTATTTCTGTATTAGATAGCCCTTCTACGCAGATCATTGGTCTATAATTACTATTAAGCCCCATATATATATCTAGTAAATGATCAAAACTGGGCGCATCATGCCTCCCAAAAGGGACCTTTACCTTTATGGTAAACCTCAGGACCCCACAACTTTACGGTTTATGTTGGTAGGTGAATGTTGAAACAGAGTAACATGAGAACTGAGAATATTACAGCAATATAAAATAACCAGGTAACTAAAAAAAAAAAAAAATAACGCTTAGAACACCGAGAAGTTTCAAAGACCCTATGTTTGCGCGCAAATTGAAAAGAGCCAGAACTTGTTGATCAAACTCTACATACACATATCAAAAAGCGTTAAGCTCAAGGAATTTGAGAATGAATTTCCATGAAGGAATCTTGGATTCATTTCAATAGCTCAATTTTCTTTAAAAATTGGCTAAAACGTTCCGACCTTGGTAGACTCGGAAGTAATTAACCTACTGTTGTTGGAATAGAAATAATAATTTAATTAAGAGTAATTTTCAAGAATTTACTAATCAATAATTTATTAAATTAATATAATTGAAGTAGTAAGAACCTACCTACGCTTCACAAGCCTAATAAGATACAGAAGTTACAATGAACTCGATTTCGGGAAGTTAGAATTCCATTGAAATTATATTATCAGTTGATACAATTGTCATAGTTTTCAAGGCGATCATTCCCGTGTTGATGTCTTTTTTCCTTGTCAATGCTTTAGCCCTTAGGGAAATCAAACTAATAAACGTATAGCGACCGAGGTGGTTTCGTTGGATACCTATAAATAAAACTCGAAAAATCTTTACTGCCAGTACAATCTAACCCTCTCCTCCTAAACCAACAAAAATGCGTGATATCCTCCCAAAAAGACGATCCGTGTATAAAAGATGCCAAGCCACAAAACGCATGATATCATCCAATTTGGGTCAAGCCAGTCTCCTAGTACAGTGCAATTACTCTCTCACTCTTTTTGACTGCGTTTGGGAGTGAAACGCTCTTTCAACGGCTTGGCCGATTTTCGCCAATTATAAAATAACCAGCATTGCTGTGCCCCAAATGTGGTGGGGGAATATCTCCTACAAACGGACTTCCCATGATTTTCATTTCATTTCTATATAAGGGCGAGAACCAAGTTATTTCGTAGACCAGACTCTCAGCCAAGGCAACAATTACACGTGACGTAACTCGGGCTGTGTCCCTTTCAACAGTTTGATATATGCTCTTGCTACGATAAATTGATCGTTCAATCTTAAATATACTGCTCAAGATTTTGAAATCCTACCAGTTATTTGTTGAGAGGATCCGAAGAACGGGTTCCTGGTCGGACTTTCGTTTTCTCCGTGTCCCGAACGCGTGTTTGCGCGGGGGGATGGAAAGTTGGTGAAATGGAGTCGGAGCGGGTCGTCGAGTTACGTGACTCCGTCTGCTGTTGGGTCCCCGGCCATATCCTGCCTCGTTTCTTCAGTCCCACATTCTCAATATGATAACCAATCGTTTAATTTGCATCAGCAAACAACTTACACTTTGGTTTACTGTCGATCCATTATCACGACCCCTCTGTTTAAATGTTTAAAGGGTTGAAAGGAAAATCCCAATATCCCAGAAAAAAAAAGTATGCCAAAAGCTGGGGTGGTAATGTACAAATCTCCCCAAAAAGATGCTCCGCGTACAGAAGAAGCCAAACCACAAAATGCATGAGATCATCCAATTCGTGCCATGCTGGGTTCTCTCACTCTTTTTGACTGCGTTAGGGAGTGAGACGCTTCTTCAACGGCTTGGCCAATTTTCGCCTATCGCACAACCGTAATGGTCAGTGTAGAGGTGGATTCACACATCTCATCGTGGCTGAAATATATTCCTAATACTGAATAATAATACATTTCATTTATAAGTTATATGGGAATGTGAACCCGTTAATGATGCTGTGGATTAGTACAGCGCTCTTTACAGCCCACTCTAGCTCTGCATTTGTAAAAAGAGTACATAACGCTAATGTGACTGTACGATATATTTTCAACAGACCACATTCACAATGGAATGGAAGTAGTTATAAATGGAGGTAACCCGCGCAGTCCCTAAAAATTGCATCCCAATCGGACTGAAACTTGGTATAGTTTTGGGCATAACAAGGATTTACCACAGACAGACAGGCACGGAACCAAAATTGATCAGCAAGCTAGTGGCAGAAACTAGATAGCCAAAAGCAAGTGGACATTTTGATTTTGGAGGACAAACATTTGTTCGACTTCAATCACGAACACAAAGCTTCCCTACTTTATTTAGTGAGGAAGCAATAGTTGCCGGATTCTAAAAATAAAATTATTTTTTTGATACTACCTCGAACTTTATTGATATGTTCTTATCCAATTTTCGGTTGTGGCCTTATGATTTGTTCGAGCTAATTTATTCAATTTGAATTGAATTGGTTGTATTATTGAAACGAGTTGATGTCCGTACTTACCTAGCGAGTACCTAGTAGCACCTCACGTCAACTCATTAAATCGATTAGTGAAGAAATCTTTGCGATCTTATAAAGTCCTTCATTAGTTGTAAAGGTTGAAACAAGACGACGTGAGGGAATGAAGATTACGTAAAAACGGGGCTCAGCATTTGAGAGAGCGATCTGGTAATTCAAGTCGGGGAGTTCACTCAAGTCTATGTCAATTAGCGGCTCAGAATCGGCGATGAAAAGAAAAAAAGAAGGAGGTAACCCGACACCGGACGATAAAAAAAGAGATTCGACGATAAAAAAAGGAAAAGAGGAAAAAAACTCTTCTCGCGCCTTTTTTCCCCTTAAGATAGGAGAGAGTCGACCTGTACTTAAGAGAGGTGGCTTACTGGATCGAGGGGATAGAAAGGGGCGGCTAAGGAGTCGGTAAGGTAGTTAGCAAGGGAGGCGGTAATGGTGGGAAGGGGGTTGAGGGAGGGATGAAAAACCAAGGTGGCACACTGAGGAGTCTTCGAACTGAATGGGATCTTTTATTTGAAAGAGTGTGGTTTTAACCTACGCGATTGGATTGGGGTAAATTGTAAAATTAATCGACTGTTGAAGATAAGGATGTATGATAAGGTAGTAGTCAAAAATTGTCATGAGGGGGGTTGAGGTGATAGAGTGAAAAACCAAAGTAGAGCAGGAAGCTGAGGAGTCTTGGAACAGAATGGGACCTATTGAAAGAGTGTGGTTTTAACCTAAGTGATTGGTTGGAGGTAAATTGTTTAATTAATCGATTGGATTGGGGTAAATTGATTAATTAATCGAGTTTTGTAGATAAGGATGTATGATATGGTAGTTGTCGAACATTGTCATGAGGGGGGTTGAGGTGAGAGAGTGAAAAACCAAGGTGGCACAGGAAGCTGAGGAGTGTTGGAACTGAATGGGAGCTTTTATTTGAATGAGTGTGGTTTTAACCTACGCTATTCAATTGGGGTAAATTGATTAATTAATTGAGTGTGGTAGATAAGGATGTATGATGCGGTAGTAGTCGAAAATTGTCGTGAGGGGGGTTGAGGTGAGACAGTGAAAAACCAAAGCAGAGCAGGAAGCTGAGGGGTCTTGGAACAGAATGGGACCTTTTGAAAGAGTGTGGTTTTAAACTACGCGATTGGTTTGGGGTAAATTGTAAAATTAATCGACTGTTGTAGATAAGGATGTATGATAAGGTAGAAGTTGTAGATTGTGGCTAGGGCAATAAGGTGAGGGAGTGAAAAACCAAGGTGGCCCAGAAAGCTGAGGCGTCTTAGAACTGAATGGGACCTTTTGAAAGAGTGTGGTTTTTACCTACGTGATTGGTTGGAGGTAACTTGTTTAATTAATCGAGTGTTGTTGATAAGGATGTATGATAAGGTACCTAGTAGTCGAAAATTGTCATGAGAGGGGTTGAGGTGAGACAGTGAAAAACCAAAGTAGAGCAGGAGGCTGAGGGGGTCTTGGAACTGCATGGGACCTTTTTAAACTACGCGATTGGTTTGGGGATAATGTTAAATTAATCGACGGTTGTTGATAAGGATGTATGATGAGGTAGTAGTTGTAGATTGTGGCTAGGGGAATAAGGTGAGAGAGTGAAAAAGCAAGTGGTCCAGAAAGCTGAGGCGTCTTAGAACTGAATGGGACCTTTTGAAAGAGTGTGGTTTTAACCTAAGTGATTGGTTGGAGGTAAATTGTTAAATTAATCGACTGTTGCAGATTAATATGCATGATAAGGTACTAGTGGAAGATTGTCGCTAGGGGGGTTGAGGTGAGAGAGTGAAAAATCAAAGTAGATCAGGAAGCCGAGGAGTCTAGGAACAGAATGAGACATTTTGAAAATGTGTGGTTTTAACCTACGTGATTGAATGGAATTAAACTTAATAATTAATTTAGAATTGGTAGTTGGTGTAGATTGTGGCGAGGGGGGTTGAGGTGAGGGAGTGTAAAACCAAAGTGCACTGGGAAGTTGAGGGGTCTTGGAACGGAATGGGACAAACGAAAATGAAATAAACGAAACCACTGGAAATTTGAGGGGTTAGGCCCCTATTTGGATTGTTGTACCCTACCAATTTCATGTTTCCCAAATCATAACTCCATTCTGTGCATGCGCTAACGTAAATTACTTCATGCATCAGTTTCTCGTTTTTAAACATCTTTACTATGAAGCGTAAAAATGCGGGGTCTTGGAACTGTAAAAGTGTGAACCCTTCTCAGAGGCAGGATGCGCCATGTTCCGATCATAATATATTACAAACGGGGTTCAAGAATTATAGACCAATGATCTGCATAGAAGGGCTATCTAACGCAGTAATAATAAACCATTGTGTAATTTTTTTTTTTTTTTTTTTTTTTTTTTTAATCCGTTTTTTGAATTTTACGCATCTTGAAACGTAAACCAAAAAATTTTCAGCGGGTGTTAAAATTATTTTCTTGTCCATTACAAAGATTGAAAATAATAAACCAAAATTCAACATCTTCTATTTTAATTGCCAAATATTATAGAAAAGAACGAGTTTTTTGGCCATAAGCTTGGTAGTTAACAATTTTTTTTTTTTTTTACTTCAAGTCCTAAATTTTTGAAACAATTCAACATGTATAGTACGATAATTTACGAAAATTCGCTCATACGATCATGCTGCATGACTGGAACTTTTATTTTTTTATTTGCCTAGTCGGGGGTTACTATCCACATGCTACCGAAGGTCCCCTGTCAATCTGATTGAGCCCTCAAAAGGCTTGAAAGGGATTTCTGAAAGGAGGACATTTCAATCAGAAAATTACAATACTTCCACCCCCATCCCAATTACAACGTTAGACTCTTCCCTTGTGTATTGTAAAGAATAAATTACAAAAAAAAGTACTACCGGAATACATTCTAATCAGAGTGTTAAGGTTTGAGCGACCTCTGACAAGAACTGTTTCTTTCTCCTGGGTTTTTTGTAGAGTTTTTTTGCAACTCTCCTTTACAGTTCTATTCTTGGGTGGTGGAATAGGGGTGGGGGGTTTCTATCCGCATTACAGAATATCTCCTCCATAAGTGGTGCCAACGGGGTGAGAAGAAAGGGGTTGGTTACAGTTTTGTTCCTTTAGAGTAGAAAAATGCACGCCCCAATTCTTCCCCTGATTTGGACCCCGAAAAAAAAAGAGACCACATAATGGATTCCACCCCGCACGTTCTAATTTTTTTCCTTGTGTCAGGGGGTAGGTCGTGAAGGGTTGAAAAAAAGGATCAACCCCCTTTAAAAAGGGTTAAACCGTTGAGGAGGGTATTGTTGGAAGGGGACTGAGTAAGTAACAGTGTCTTGAGGGAAGGGGGGAGGTGGGATGACTGGTGAAATTATATGGGAAAGGCGTGTAGTGGTGAACATGAGTGAAATAAGCAAAAAAGGAGACAAAATCCCAGCATGACATCACGAGTTCACTGATAGTGAACGCAATTATTCAAATATAGAGTGGGAGGCGCTCATTGTGGCTTGGAATAGTGACAAACTTAAAGATTACATCTTAGGAAAATATAGTATAATAGAGACGGATCATAAGCCTCTTCTCGGTGTTTTGAAGTCGATTGATTTGAACTATCATACTTCAACGCATCCGAATTCGAATCATGAGATTTTCCTACCTGGTGATTTACACTCTTGGTGAACATTTAGGTACTGGTGATTGCCTGTCTCGTAGCCCCACCACTGCTATACAAGATCATCAGTTATGATTTGGGAAGAATGATATTGGAAGGGCATAACAATATATATATAACAATCTGCAGCCTAACCCCTCAAATTTCCAGAAAATTTTAGAGTAAATTTTGTTAGAGAAATTAACATGGAATAGTTAAACCATTTTCCCCCAACTATTCACCAAATTTGAGCGGGATCGGACGACCAGGGCGTAAAAAAATGATGTCAGAAGGAATTCACGTTTGTATATTCAAGAGTGTACACAGACAGGAACATAAGAAAATACTTTTTGAATATTGACGATAGGCAGAGCCGGTGTTGACAAGCTTGAGTCCCATTCCAATCCATATTTGGTTCGACCAAAAACATTTTCGAACTTGGAGTATCATGTACAACACAATTTTCACCTAAATAGACAACGTTTCAAGAATGTACGAGTATAACAGGCATTATCGTAAACGTAGGTATAACAATCACATATCCGGGAAAGATGTTGTAGAAATAACAAAAAGACGTAAACTATAATTAACAATACTCATACAAGTGAGGTTTAATGGATGTACACGCTATTGAGAATATCGTCAGCATTCGCTGGCCCCAAACCAATGAGCCAGGTAAAGATGAGCCTCTTGTAGGCGGAACCGAATGATTTCCCGCGTTTTTCTGATAGACCGGCATGGAATTGAAGATCAGATAAATATTGAAAGAAAAAAAAAAAAAAAAATCAAATCGTTCAAATTGTTTCAGAATGCATCAAAACGCATTTACATGAACACGATTCTGAAAATTATCATTTTAAAATGTTACCCCATTGCAATAGCTTCATTTTCCATTCCAGGTTCCTTACTGTTTTATACCACCCGTCCGGTCATAAACGCAACGGAAAATACCTGGCGCCTTCCAACCAACAGTTTTTCGTTTTTCCAAGAAGAAATATTTTAGTGACTGACGTTAAACGGCAGTTTCCCTTATAGCTGGTGGGTTTTCGCTTTACATCAAAAGGCGCCGAAAAAAACGACTTCGTTTAATGAGTTATGCTCCTCGTGTCAGTCAAGATTTGGTACCTGAGTTCTACTAGGACCCTCCCCTGAGCCTACTCGTGGGGGTCATTGTGGAAACCAGAGCCTACGGCACACGAGGCCAATGCAATGCCAATGAGTACGAGCATGATTGTCAACTAGTAAATCTACAATTCACAGTTGACACCGGTCAATATCCGAGGCAAAGATTAGCCGACGTCTTCAATATGCAGTTTTCTGACCCAATTCACAAAAACACCACTGCGCTGATGTCAGCGGATTACGAGAAATGACCTAACGTTGAAATGAGGCTAAATTCCCCCACTCGCACCCTGGAGTGGCGTAAGGAGAATTGTTGACCGCCACCACGAAAACTTGTACCCAATGAACAATGGAAATAATTACAAGGAACGACCTGGAAGAGATTGCTGGGCGATGATTGGGCCTGCCAAAAGGCCCATTCCAGGGTGCGAGTGGGGGAATTTAGCCTCATTTCAACGTCAGGTCATTTCTCGTAATCCGCTGAAATCAGCGCAGTCTTGTTTGTGTGAATTGGGTCAGAAAACTGCATATTGAAGACGTCGGCTAATCCTTGCCTCGGATATTGACCAGTGTCAACTGCGAATTGTCGATTTACGAGTTGACAATAATTGTTACTGCAACTGATCTGTATTTATTAACCCTACAGTTCCTACAGGATCTTTCGAATGGAAGAGGGCGATCGGGTCGTCATCAAACCTCAATTCCATAATCTCTGGAAGTCACAGTGAAGCTAGAATGGAACTAAGCTAGAGAAGCCAAGAAGGTTCCACCCTCTATCAGAGTTGCCAGAGGCCTATTTCATGAACCAACAAGTGACAAGTTACAAGCCGATTTTATGTACAAGTTGTAAAAAATAAGTGTGGAAGCGTTTCATAAAGGTACAAGTGTAGACTTGTAATGCACTGTGAAAATTAACATGTGTACTGGCGAATATGGACCAGTTATAAGTGTTTCCCCATCATTTTGAACATGTCATTGTTTTACAGTTGTAAAAAATGGCCGATTTTTAACGTCCATTCACCAGTAAACTTGTTATTTTCCAGCATTGTGAGTTGACAATTTTTCGGTGTTTAATATGTGGGAATCATCTTCTGCTGAAGAATATAGACAAGAAAGAAGCATTCAGCGTAGAAGACGCCAACGATTTTTTCGGCCACGAATAAACGCTCATTTCGTGGGTATTTTTGAGTTTAACGAGAGGTTTAGGATGTCTTCCGAGACCCTTGAAAGATTCAATTCAAATGGTGCGTGACTATGTGCAATTTTTCCTGATCGGGTATTGAGGGTCTCCCCTTCATTGAAGAACAAAGTGAAGTGTGGAGATCATCACGAAGTTACAGATGACATTTCTAACCCAGCAGCATTAAGACTTGATGAACTGATTAATCATTTCCGTTGGATGAAGGAGAAAAATTCGATTGCCAGCCATCAGTATAAGTTGAAATTAAATACACACTTTCTCCACTTTTCAGTTTATAATTTGTCTGTCTTCCAATCACGGTAAACATCCAATCGTGTACTTAATACCGTTTTTATATTTTGATTCGCTGACAAAACTTAAATTTCGGCATCCTGCTTGACGTTGTTCATTTTGTTTGTCCCTACACGCCATTTTCCTTTTCTGCTGCACTTGCAAACTTAGCTTCTACAAGTGTAACTTTTCTACACTTGTACTCTTTGTTTTGGTGAAACACTTGTTCTAGTTTACCGTGCATTACAAGTACCTATACTTGTTAACTTGTACACTTGTAACTTGTTGATTTATGAAATAGGCCCCAGGTAGTATGGAGGAAAAAACCGGACATTAAAAGTCATTCAGTCTTAAATTCCATGCATTCACAATGATCATTATTCATTTTCTTGATGAAACCATGTTCCTGCCAAATGAGACCTGGAGTATGTCATAAAACAACAAGTTACAAGTTACGAGTCGATTTTATGTACAAGTTCTAAAAAAAGAGTGTGCAATCGTTTCATAAAGGTACAAGTGTAGACCGTGAAAATTAATAACTGTACAGGCGAATTCAGACAAGTTACAAGTGTTCACCCATCATTTTGTACAAGTTTACAGTTGTAAAAAATGAACCCATAAAAACAAGTTTTTAATGTAACTCTTTCTTTTTCTCATGTTCTCAGTTAATTTTATTGTTGTTTCAATATTTGGTAGTTTCTTGGCAACAGTAAATTGAAACAAAATCACATTGATAATAACTTAAATTAAATTGACAAGGAAAATCATTTAATATTTTATTGACCCTGGATTCGTTGTCATTTTATGCAGACGTTCAATAGTATCCTTCTCCTCCCTCCTCCTCCCCCCTCATCCTCCTCCTCCCTCCTCCTCCTCCTCCTCCCTCCTCCTCCTCCCTCCCCCTCCTCCCTCCTCCTCCTCCCTCCTCCTCCTCCTCCTCCCTCCTCCTCCTCCTCCTCCTCCTCCCTCCTCCTCCTCCTCCTCCCTCACTCCTCCTCCCTACAATACACAACACGTGTAAGGTGTCCCATATTAAATTTCAAATTTTCGAAAATTTATAGTATAACTAACTTTTTCTTCGCGAAAATTTGATAGATTAAAATGTACGCCAGCATGAACTCGTGTGCAAAATTTCAGATCGATTGGATATCGGGAAGTGGGTTAAAAATCGATCTGAAATTTTGTCTCAAGAAAGAAAGCAAGCAAGCAAGCAAGCAAGCAAGAAGAGAATCGAAGTTAATAGAAAGAGTTAAAAAATGGCCTATTTTCAACCTACGTCCGTTCTCCTGTAAACTTGTAATTTTCTAGTATTGACAGTGTTGTGAGTTGACGATTTTTCGGTGCTTGAAATGTTATGTGGGAATCATCTTCTGATGAGGAATACAGTCAACAAAGAAGAATTCAGCGTAGAAGACGCCAAAGAGTTTTCATTTCATAAATAAACATCTTCGTCGTATTTACAATACGAACTTCAACTGGTTTACATATACAACATGACATCATTTTGCGAAAACATCAGGTTTATTTACTTATTTTTTAACGGAATGTGGATTATACATAATCAGGTACAAGAGGACTCATATTAAAAAAATATTCAACTAAAATATATAAAACTCATATTCAACATGAGATTTTTTTTTTAAATTCCAGTCCCAGTTCGCCATCTGTCCCAGATCTTCGCAGCCTATTATCCACCTTCTTCTGCAAAGAGAAAGAATTCAGATAGATTCCTATTAATAACATTTTCCCCATCTGCTATTAAAAAAAAAAATGTTTCCTATTTAAAATGTTTCCATTTTAAAAAAAATGTTTCCATTTTCTGAATGAATAACTAAATCTGCTATAGAAAAATCAGCTTTTATTTGCCATTTTTCGAGGGAGGGGTTAAAATAGGTGGACTTATTATTATTATTATTGAAACTCGAATCTGACTCGCACCTTTCAATCTCAATTGGATTCCGTGAGTTGTGGCTATTTTCTATCGTGCGTACATTAGGTACGTACCAAGGTCGACGAATTTGGTTTGGATTTTAAAAAACTAGGCGAAACATTCGTATTTGAGTACATAGTCGGGGGAGTTTAATTTCCATCACGATGGAGGGGAAGTAATAGAGAACGCCCGAAAAGCAAAATCGATCAAGAATACGTGAAATACAGTTTACTTACCATGGTATTTTTCTTCGTATTTTGCCAAAATACGTCCCGGGAGTAGGAAACATCCTTGGAAGCCGGCACTAAGCCAAATGTACGCACTCTGGCATGTATTTCGCCCCATTTTTTCACCTTGTCAGCCTTAGTTAAACTGTCCGAAAAGGCACCAAACAGCACGGACTTCTCATCCCTTACCGCCCGTAGTACCTCGAGCTTCGCCTCTTTTTTTGTATACATTATTCTTAAAACTAAAGGAAAACAATAACAACTTGCGTACACGAATGTGCGAATACGAGAATAAACAAGTGTGAGTGAGCTGTTCATTTCGTTTGTCCCCACACGCCATCTTTCTTATCTGGCTACACTTGTAAACTTAGCTTCTACAAGTGTAACTTTTCTACACTTGTACTCTTGGTTTTGGTGAAACACTTGTTCTAGTTTACCGTGCATTACAAGTACCTGTACTTGTTAACTTGTACACTTGTAACTTGTTTTATGAAATAGGCCCCAGGAGTATGTTATAAAACAACAAGTTACAAGTGTACAAGTTAACAAGGACAGGTACTTGTAATGCACGGTAAACTAGAACAAGTGTTTCACCAAAACAAAGAGTACAAGTGTAGAAAAGTTACACTTGTAGAAGCTAAGTTTACAAGTGTAGCAGAAAAGAAAATTGGCGTGTGGGGACAAACGAAATGAACAACGTCAAGCGGGATGCCGAAATTGAAGTTTTGTCAGCGAATCATAATATAAAAACGGTTTCAAGTACACGATAGGATGTTTACCGTACATGACAAGGTGTAATGATTGGAAGACAGACAAATTATAAACTGAAAAGTGGAGAAAGTGTGTATTTGATTTCAACTTATTCTGATGGCTGGCATAATCGGATTTGTCTCCTTCATTCAGCGGGAATGATTAATCAATTCATCAAGTCTTGATGCTGCTGGGTAAGGAATGTCATCTGTAACTTCGAGATGATCAACGGGATGATCTGTAACACACAAACGGGTTTCCACAATTTCGTCGCGAGGGATTTAGTTCGGACCGATTTTTATGAAATGTGCAAGAATTGTGCGGTATAGCTCCCCTATTAATGTCATTGCCGTTGAATTAATAGTAGTCTGTGCGCATGCGCAAACATTAATTTCTTATATATCAACATTACGACTGCTACTTTGTTCGTCAACTAATTCTGTAAGTCCATGTTACGATATGTGAGGAATCTATACGGCCCACGGTTTGGTACAAATCGCAGCCTAATAAGATCAAATTAGCCTGCGAAACAATATTGCTAAACATATTTTGCCTTAAAGCTTCCTAATGCGACCCAATTCTTTCGCAAAAAAGCGAGAACGCTGATCGAACTTGCGAAAAAACTTGTCCCGCCTTTTCGAATCCAGGTTTGTCGAAGTGGACTAAAAACAGCAGAAATCTTAACAAGGTTGCGCCAACGTCCAAACCTTACCCACCTTCGCTGCCTCGAAAAGTAGAACCCGAAATAATGAGAATTTTCGGGGCAGAAGCGAGAGAAGTGTGAGCGCAAGAGAGAGAAAAAGTGGGAGATTTTTGCAAGGCCAACGGCGCAGTGTTCCGATCTTCCGATCCTGAAGTTTTTGGTAGAAAAGTTCCAGTCATGCAACGGATCGTTAGGGCGAAGTTTCGTTCAATATTTAACCTTATTATTATTATTATTTTAAAGCATTTATTTGAAAAGAGAAATATAACAAAGCAAAGAGAAATAACAAAGAGAATTCGGAGGGATATGACACGTAGTTATTAATAATGCGAACACCCTTCCGTAAGTGAGAAACTTGTGCTGAGGAGTAGAGTCACATGAGCTACTTAAAAAGTAAAAAAATATAAAATAAAATTTAAAAAAGTCTGCCAAGTTGGGTGGGCAGTATAGCTTCCTCACGTATTGTAACATGGGCGTGTAAAATTATTTGAAGAACGAAGTACGAGTTGAAAGGATTGAATACAAATTGTATCAGACCAAACCATGTGTATATACATGTCAGAATGCAAATTTCGTCTATAATTCATATTTACATGTGCGGAAATTATTGTCTATTTGTTGTTAATTATTGTCCATTAGTCTCGAAGTTTTGTCTGTGTCGATCAATTTTAGTTTTGCCCATGCGATATGGTTATTAATCTACCAATCGCGATGTAATTCATATTGAATTTTCCTAGTACCTATACCCATCTACTTCCCGAGTTTGAACGAAATCGACCAATAGATGATAAGAAATCGACGTTATAAGAAAGTAACATTTGCGCATGCGCAGAAACTACGATTCATGTGACGGCAATGAAAGTTATAGGGGACCGTATAGAAGCTATCTCGCACAGTCCCTGGAAATTTCATCAAAATCGTTATATTAGACTCGGAATTTTGCCTGTATCAATCGACATTAGGTTCGCTCATGCGCAATGGTTATTCTCTACCAATCGCAATGTAATTTATAGGGAAATTTTCTCGAACATATACCCAGTCACCTACCGAGTTTGAATGAAATCAGACCAACAGATGATGAGAAATCCACGTTTGCGCATGCGCACAGGCTGGTATTGATTCGACGCATTGGAAATCATAGGGGACCGTCTGCACAATCCCTGAAAATTTCATCAGAATCGGACAGAAACTTGGTATAGTTCTGGGCGTGACTAGGATTTACCATGGACAGACGGACAGACAGACATACATCAGACAGACAGACAGACACGGCACCAAAATTGATCAGCAAGCTCTGAAACGCAAAAAGCAAGTGGAAGTTTTTTCAAAATCACCTAGTGGCGTTAATATTGGTCTGATTTCAGTCAGCTATAAAGCTAATTCTACTCAAGTATAAATACTTTCAACGCTTTATATTTTAGCTGAGACTTTTCCCCATTGACTTATAGCCGAACTTAGAATTTTATGTCATTTCACACATGAAATTCGCAAAAACGGACTTTTACTTTGTATTATCAGGGAAACGGTCTGAGCAAAAACTTGCTCGAATTAACTTTGGAAAGTATTTAACCCTGAATCGAATGAGGTTTGGCAGACTTGAATCAGATCAATATTGAGGTCGTTTGAAGTGCTAAACTCTAGGCATCTTTAAGATATTATCTGTTATATTCTGTTCGCCCCCGGTACTAGAATCGTACTAATCGAAAGCTAAGTGAATGGTGATTTTCTAAGAGTTACTTTGTATTTTGGAAATTGGTTGTAAAATCCGTCCCTAGAAGATTCTCAAGCAAATGTGTTAACATCCCGTATAGATTCGTGGCGGCTTTCTGGTCAGAAAGACCGCTCTGCGCTCAAAAAAACGTATTTCCTTTCTGATTAAGACGTTTACACAGAGTTTATTAGCGGTTTAGACCTCGCGGAGGATTCCGCGTCATAAAAACTTCAAGTGCCCGCACGCGACTTCTATCGAAGCTACCAACAGCCCCCTGCAACTACTAGTAAAGCTGGCGGGCCTTTTTCCACTCTATTACCAGCAACGGCCTGTACAATTACCTCTTTTCTTTCAACGCTTTGTTGACTCCGTAGTTCTCGGTTTTTACAAGCTATTCACCGGAGCAACGAGCTCACTAATTCTCTATTAGCGAGCTTTCCTTCGCGGTTGTAAAACGTCTCTTCGAGTGGCGAGTGAGACCTAGGATTTAAGCGGGGTTTTTTTATGCAGTTAGCCTGTTTGCTCTACGATGTATATTCCCACCTGTTGTGACTACTTCCTTTTACTAGTTCAAACTTCTTATAGAGACTTCCAGAATTTTTGTATAAAGCAGTGTTTTGTGTTCGGTTTATCAGTGAATAGTGAATAATAGTAATCATTCATGTAATCTGCTGTTGATTTGTCAATAAGTAAATTTTTCAACATAATTTTGGGCATATATTTTCTAATGTTATATTTTATATTTGATGCACTTTATTTGAGCAATGTTCTGCTAAAAAGTATGAATTTAACAATTTTTAGCCCTTTTTAGTGATTTTTTCAGCACATTTTTTGAAATTTGACCAATTTAATGGGCTCAAAAAGTGCTGACCAACGAACTTGTTCTATCGTTTGGAAAGCTTGATTTGTTGGCTCAAGAACGGATTTTTTATCTCAATCCTTAGGAGAGTTATAGTCTGGAATTACACATGCATATTGCATATATATATAGCGATAACTTCAAGAATAGTTTCAGAATGTCTCAAAACAGATTTCAATGAAGAAAATTTGCAAAAGATTTTTAAATTTTCCGAGCCATTGCAATAGCTTCATTTTCTACGAAAATTCGCTAAAAACCGATTTCTTAAGCATTTTTGGGACACTAAATTGTAAATGTGAACCTGAAATCGTGGAGCGATCGAGCGAAGCGTGGAGCGAATCGTGGGGCCAACGATTTCGACCTGTCTTTGGCCAAGACAGATTTTGCTGCGTTACAAAATTTTCGTAACGCGAAATTAAATTTTAAAATTAAAATTTAAAATTGAAATTTAATTAAGATTAAATTAAGATTAAGATTAAGATTTAAATTTATTTTAGATTTTTTTAATTTTAATTAAATTTTTTTTTTAATTAAATTAATTATTTTTCTGCGTTAAATTTGAGGATTGTGTTCTTTGATGTATGAAACGGATTCATAGGAGGTCCCCCCCGACATTTTAAATTTTGAAACGATCTATACAGCTCATTTTTCTTAATTTGCTAAAAGTAGTTGAATGGTTTAGCGCATTGTTGAATATTTTAGTCGAAAATTTGTCTCTCCTTCCTGCCTGGCGGACCACTAGTATAAGATATATTTGTGTTTAAATTTGGTGAAACAATACAAGTTGGATTTTAGTGGGATGCCTCACACAAAATCTTATTTTCAATCTTCCGAACACCTCCCTGCGGCTTTTTCTCGAACTTCCGTTTCCCTGGGGCCATTAGAAGGCTCGAGCACCGGTAGTTTTCAAGGGTTGGGATCTTCGTTATGTGTCGAATGGTGTCTAGAACTCGAAACAGAAAGGAGCGCAGGAGGAGCTGAAGATATGAAGCCACCCCCTACACGAACCGCTCAAGGTCACTTCCTCGAACGCCAGAAATTCCTGACTCCTTAGTTCACCACCCTCCTCAGTCGTCCGACTTCTACATTCCCCGCAGCCTCTCACTCGGACATCGACGGATGGAAAGTTTGATGAACGATTTTAGAGAGTTTGGCCAACAATAAATTAATTTCTGGTAACAGGAGAGTTTTGATTATGGCTATTGGTTGGAAGAAGTTACTCCTTACTCAGCATATACTTTGGCCAATATTCAATCGATTATAGGAGGAACCTCATCATCTTGATTAAAGGAATCAATAAGTATCTACTTTACTTTTGGAAATACGTTTTCTAGAACTTTTGGAAAACACATCAGGAACTTTGCCAGGATTTGGGTCGAGGCATCATTTTTGGACCCATATCTATACTTTCCATGAAAGTATCTATGTGAGTATAGATACACATAATGTGTATAGATATTTATTTCTTGATGTCTATCCTATTCTTAATCTCGAATCAATAGTTCATAAGCTTGCTCAAAATTCAGCCTTCAGCACATATTTGATTTGAAAAGTGCATTCCACCAAGTACCTTTACGCTCAAAAGCGAAGCCTGTGGGAGGCTCTATCAATTTCGTAGGCTTGCCTTTGGCTTAACAGATGGAGTCCCAGCATTCCAACGAGTTATCGATTATACAATATCAAAGGAAAAATTAAATAAAACCTATGCATATCTTGATGATGTGACAATTTGTGGAAAAGACAAGGGAGAACGTAATAGAAATTTAGCTAGGTTTATGGAGGCAGTAAGCAAACAAATATTGTCTAACTATAAATGAAGAGAATAGCCACAATTCGTTGACGAATGTAACATTGCTAGGTTACAGGAGGTGTGGCTGATGTTTTGAGTTCTGCACAAATTATTGAACAGAAAACTGAACACTCCTCGCCGCTAAATTCCAAATACCGCGTGTATCGGCTTTATCTGCCAACTTGATTCAAAAACCCTTTGCACCAACAAATTACCAGAAGAATCGGCCACTCCATAGAATTCCTCGTTCTGCAAATTCACGACAACGAAAGTTATAGGGGACCGTCTAAACCGCACAATCCGTGAAAATTATATCAAAATCATTCCATTAGACTCGGAGTTTTTCTGTGTAAATCTTTCAACTTAATTTTTATTTATTCAAGTTGTATTAAAAAAAGTTAATATGCACAAAACAAAATATAATAGATCAATCGGAATAATGATTGTTTACAAATTTACAAAAAGTAAATAAAACAATAAACATATGGTTAAATCAAATCACATAACGAATACAAAGTATGAAAAGAACATGTGTTTTCGTTCGTCACTTTACGATCCCTCTACCGGCAAACCATTTATAACTTGGTAGAATTATCTGCACCAGTTTTCTTCATGCCGGTCAGTTTAAAAAAAATTTGAAGAGAATCGGTGCAGGCGTTCAAGCGTTATCACTTTGTATGTATCCTATTATTATAATTTTTTTAATTTTAATATGAAGGAATCTGATTTATAACTTGGTAGAATTATCTGCACCAGTTTTTTTCGCGCATACGCAATGGTTATTACGTTATTACTATACCAATCGCATTACAGAGGAAATTTTTCCAGAATTACCTACCGAGTTTGAATGATATCGGACCAATAGATGATAAGAAATCAACATTATGAGAAATTCACGTTTGCGTATGCGCACAGGCTAATGATGATTCGACGTCTTTGAAAATTATATGGAACCGTCAAGAAGCTAACCCACATAATCCATGAAAATTTCATCGGAATCAGACTGAAACTTGGTATATTTTTGGGCGTGAGAAGGAAATCATTAAAATTTGCTATACATCTGATAAACACTCTTTGAAAAAAACGAAAAATCCAAAAGCACTTTTTGAATAGTAGATTACTATTGCCTTACAAATAATGGTTAACAATTTCTTTGCACTCATAAAGCTCCAATTTCAAAACAGTTCAACATAATATTTTACGATAATTTAAGAAGATTCGCTCACACGATCATGCTGCATGACTGGATGCAACTTTTCGATGTTTTTTACAGTAGGGCATGTTGGGTGTCAAAAATATTTTTCAGCGCTGAATCGATTGCAACCACTCACAGATCTCCACGATTCATAATAAGTGACAAAAACCGAATTTTCGGTGAGAAATGATTGATTAAGTTTTAAGAATAGAGCATGCGAGGTGTCACAGTCAAAGTATTTTTTAGCGCTGAGTTTTGAACCGTTATGTAATCATTTGCAGTGTTTTCTTCATGAAGCGAATTTTCGTAGAAAACGAAAATATTGCAATGGCTCCGAAAATTGCATAATCAAAATTTTCGAAAACTGTGTATGTGTGTGTGTCCTTCCAGACGATAACTCTCCTTAGGATTGAGATAGAACTTCCGTTCTTGCGCCTAAAAATCATGCATTCCAAATGAAAGGATGAGTTCGTTGGCCAGCAGTTTCTAAGTATACATTGAATTGGTCAACTTTCAAAAAATATGCTTAAAAATTAATGTGCTTAATTAAATAATATGCTTATAAAAATGGCGAAAACGGCTAAAAATCGTTAAATGTACATATATTTTTTCAAACAGAATATCAGCCAAAATAAGTTTATCAAATACTAACTAGAACATTCAAAAATGTGTGCAGAAAACATTTCATCAATATTTACTGAAAAATCGGTCAAACTGCTAAATCCCACTTTTTTTAATTGCAGATTGTTATTTAGAACGAGTTTTTTTGCGATAAAATTGGTAGTTAACTATCCCCTTGGACCCAAAGTGCTATAACTTAAATAGAACGGAACATAATATGATATGATAGTATATAATGCAGATATATAAAGCAGTTTATAGGATAGTATACAGTATATGCAGTATAAAGCCAATTCCATCTGGCATGAGCAATGGCAGGGTGAGGTCACTGGTCTGCATGGTGTCCTTCAGAACCTGTGCCCGGTGGGCCCTTTCGTAACCCAACTTCCAAGGAGGGATCGAGTAGTCAACCGGGTCGCCACTGGCCATACTTGTCTTACTCTCAGACACCTGCTTAATGCAGAAGTTCGAGATGTTGTGTGTGGGAAGTGTGGGGGTGGTCTGTCCATCTGCCACTTTCTGGAGGACTGCCCAGCCCTTGTGGACCTCCGAGCTAGCATCAGCCCCCTCAGTGGGTTGTTGTATTATCCGGATCAGACAAAGTCCGATCCCTGTTGTTGTACCTGAGAGCCACTGAGCTCTACTATGAACAGTGATATCTGATCTGTGATATTTTTATATAGTTATAGTCCTATTATACATCAATATTAGTTGTATTATTTTATTTTTGGTTTTTTTTTATCCACTTGAGGGACTAAACAGTGGTTATCACTGCACCCCTCATTCCCCCCACCCCCTCGCTATGCCAGTGGAGTCCATGAAGACGCTGTTTTTTAGTCAAAGATGGCAGTATGACTCCCCTTAGAATCGTGCCACTTCCAGTGTCCCCTTAGACACCTTGTTCAATGCCGCTTGACCCTTCTGGTTGTGGTGCAGCTTAAACCTAATATATATATATATATATATATATATATATATATATATATATATATATATATATTTGTTTATTTAAACAAAAATTTGCTCATACAGTCATGCTGCTTCTATTTTCTTTTTAAGTATTTCTTAGAGCTTGTAGTTATTTTAGGTTCACCTTAGAGGTGGGGGACCTTGAAATGATTGTTGGATGAATCAGAAGTTCCCAGAACGTGAATCGAAACGGTGAAGGGACATAAGCTCGGTCATCCTACGAGAATTCCAGCCGCGCCGGCCCCCTTGAAATTACAGAGATAGAAAAATAATAGACTGGAGTTACATAGGTACCTACACAGATTCCTGGAAGTTTGGCTCGTGATTATCACGTCATTACGAAGTAGTTTGATAGGCAATCAAGGAACGGATCAAAAGATAAATGCACGTTTTCATTGTTCAACAATGGAATGCAGTCTATATGTAAATCGTCTCATGAATTAGAGAATCAATTTAGGTTCGTAATCAGACAACCAAAATATTCTATCCAAAGTACATATAAATCAATAAGCAATTCAGGCTGTAATTAACAGAAAGACGAAGGCCGAAAATATGCAAATATGGATTCCATCTATTTTAATGAAATGTAAGAAGTGTGGTACGACCATGAACGTAATGTTATGGAACACACAGGGTGGAGGGACCAGTGTTTGACAAGGACCCAGTGATTGACATCTCACCAAAAAGTTTAAATAATACGGCATAAAAGTGTTTCACGGGCTTGATCCTTTTGCATTTTGAGACAAAATACCTTCTCAGTGAAGTATGATGGAAAGAAAAGGTTTCAGGAGTGTTTCTGTGACATCTGGAGAAGCTTACCCAACAGAACCTCGTGCTGTCATTTCTTTGGTGCTGTTTCTTGTGATTTTATTAAGGAGGTAAGTGTGTTATTTTGCTTCACCATGCCCTCAAAATTTTCAAATTCGATTGTTCCCTTGGTTTTTCTCAATCAGGTTTTTGTGTAGATCGCATTTATGCTATCATTTTTTTGGAAAAAATCAAAGATAACATGAGAAAATGCAAATGTCAATTACTAGTCCCCAAACTGATGCTACCCTCAGTGATTGACAGTGCTGTCAATAATATGGATGGATCTCTATTCGTTCTTGTCATTCGTTCTTTATTTTTTATATTTATATAAATACATAGCAACTCACAAGCTGCTAGTTTACCATTAGAAACGTATTTTACCTATGGTATTGAGAAAGCATTGTACCTATTTTGTGATGAAACATCTGGTGATATTATCAACTTTGTCTTCATGAATACTCATATTAATTTTATATTTAGATTAATAGAACTAAGTTTAAATGCTCAATTCATTAATAAAATGTTGAAATAAATGTTTTGTTGATACACGAAATCATTTATTGCAGAAGAACTGCTGTGCCAATCATTGGGTGTCAAACAGGTGCTACCAAAAATTCGGCTGTCAAATACTGGCTCAAAAAATTGATTTAGAAAAAACGAATTCTTGATTTTTTGTGGCTTAAATTAGTAATTTTCTCAATACTGAGCAGTTTGAGGACATTCTGATGCAGCAATAGATGTAAGATTCTAGTTTTAACAAACGAAAAAACATAACCTAATTGTTTATCGAAGTCAAAATTTCTCTTAAGGTAGAGGGAAACCTTAATTATCTTTTTTATCCTTTTGCTTTCGAGACTACTTACACGAAGCAAATGTGCTGTCTTCACTTTCTTTTTAAACAAATAAATAAATTTTTAAAAAAAGTTCGCCAAAATCAAAATTCCAGAAGGATTTTTTCTAAATCCGATGTGTGGATTCTTAGACGTAGGTATCTTGGAAAGTTAACCAACAAATTTTGAAGGGGGTTGAGTTTATTCATTTTTATTTATTTATTTTTTTCTTGATCGTTTACAAAGGTTTATTATTCAAAATATGAACCAAAATTTAACTGATAATTCAAGCTGAAATATGTGCCTACTAGATAGGTTAATGGTAAATTAAGACTGGACAAAATCTGTTAATAATCACGTTTTTCACTTTTTTGCACTTTTACTTGTGCTTTGGTTTTCATTCTTTTAGCAATTTTTTTGAAAAATGAAGTTATTGCAATGGCTCAAAAAATTTTAAAATCGAAATTTTCATAAATTGTCTTCATTGAAATCCGTTTTGAGGCATTCTGAAACCAATCCTAGAGTTTAACGCTTTTCCACATGTATGTGTCCTTCCTTAGGATTGAGATAAAAATTCCCTTCTTGCGCTAAAAAAATCAAGCTTTCCAAGCGAAAGAACGAGTTTGTAGGCCAGAATTTTTTGAGCACTTCAAATTGGTTAAATTTCAAAAAAGTGTTGGAAAAATCACGAAAAATAAATTGTTAAATTTGTTTAAAAATTGTTAAATTTATATTTTTTTGCTGGATATCGCTCAAAACAAGTTTACTAACTATAAAATAGAGCATTTAGAAATTGATGTACCAACTTACGCTGAAAAAATATTCTTAAATTTCAAAAAACTGTGCAAAAAACTCGATAACAACTGCAAAAAATTTTCAAATCCAGAATCTCTTTTTTTGAATGGGTAGCAGATTATTATTTAGAACCAGTTTTCGCCATAAATTTGGTAGCTAACAATTTCTTTTCACTCAAAGTCCTGAATTTTCAAAACAATGTAACATAATATAGCACGATAATACACGAAAATTCGCTCGTACGATCATGCTGCGTGACTGGAACTTTTTTAACAAATTTTCGTAGAAAATTTTAAAATCTAAATTTTCGAGAAATTCCTTCATTGAAATCTGTTTTGGGACATTCTGAAACGAATTCTAGAGCTTTTTCATACGTATTATATATAAGTAGTATGTGTAGTAGTATAAGCATGTGTCATTGCTGACAATATTTTCAATTCTGAGCTGTTTTTTTTTTTTTTTTTTTTTTTTTCCACTGTTCACGGTCAAGATTTTATAATGAACAAATAATATACACTCGTAACATCTAATCATCATTTCAAGGACATGATTACAACCTATGGTTTAAAATCAGACCCTGGGACACCGTGAAGAAAACCGGTTTTGGCCCAATTATGTACATCAATGCATGCGTACCTAATTTCATTGTGCATTATATTATATGATGATGATATGATATATGCGTTATATGCAAGATATTATGATATAGTTCTGATGATATAAGGTTTCATATCACAGGGCAGAACTAAATCTAATTAGAATTTTGAGCTATATTGGAGCCTTTCTAGTCACAGCACACACTAGATTCATTAATACTTCTGTTTCATTTGTTTTCTTATTTTTTCTCTCTTTTCTTCTCTTCTTCTTCTTTCCTCTTGTTATTTTGAATATTTTATGGAGGAAAAAAAGGGTTTTTTTCTTTGAATTTTATTATTTTTGAATATTTTTTTCACTTATCCTGCCTTTTGTGTCTGTTAAAAACATTTTGTGGGTCCTAAGCTTTTTAGTTTTAACTTTCCTGCCGACCACTATTGTAAATAATTGTACACATAAGGGCCCCAGTAGTATTCATACAAATAAACGTTCCTTATCTTATCTTCTCGAGGCGATTAGGAACCTGAAATCTGCACCCCATTGGTAAACTGTTTAGAGAAGAAAGTAGATTATTAATTTTCTGTTCAAACCAACTCTACGAAACGGAAGTTAGTGAAAAAACGTTGTCTATTTCCACAAAAAAATAAAGAGTTACAATGTTAAATCGATTTCGACGGTTAGGCCATCGTCAGTAACAAACCATAGCTGGCCTCTAATGGCCTAACCGTCGAAATCGATTCAACATTGTAACTCTTTATTTTTCGTGGAAAGAGACAACTTTTTTCACTAACTTCAGTTTTGAAATGGGTTTCCACAACTTCGTCGCAAGTGATTTAGTTCGTACAAACTCTACGGATAACGAATGGTATCAATTGTGAGTTGGTAGCAACACAACATATTCTCCTTGAGAGTTCAGTATGCGGCTGCGAAGGGAGGAGAATGAGACTCGTCTTGTGATGGTGCGGAGCGATTAGGCGGTCCGACTCTCACGATCCAAGTGCTGCGAGCCCGCCTTCCACTCACGAGACCTCCCCTGACCTTCGTCCGCCTCGTCCACAATGATAAAACATCACAAGTCCGCTCTGTAGGATGTGAAGATCCTGCGCGAGTAGGATTCTTTGGTACAGTACAGTTCGGGACTTTTGAACAGTAGACAGTGTCCAAATTTCATCTTATTAGAAAGATGATTCTACCCCCATCAGACTAGGATCAGTACTGAGTCTTTTCGGAGGCTCGAAAGCTTCAGATCTAGATGGGTCTTTAGTAAGGCCAGTTTAATGAGAAGATGGCGTCTTCTGACGTTCCAAGTCCACAATGATAAGCCATCATAAGTCCGCTCAGTGGGATGTGAAGATCCTGCGCGAGTAGGATTCTTTGGTACAGTACAGTTTGGGACTTTTGAACAGTAGACAGTGTCCAAATTTCATCTTATTAGAAAGATGATTCTACCCTCATCAGACTAGGATCAATACTGTGTATTTTCGGAGACAAATTTGCATTATCTTAGGATCTAGGAGTGAGAATGTCATCACTCGAAAGCTTCAGATCTAGATGGGTCTTTAGTAAGGCCAGTTTAATGAGAAGATGGCATCTTCTGACGTTCCAAGTCCACAATGATAAGACACCACAAGTCCGCTCAGTGGGATGTGAAGATCCCGAATGAGTAGAATTCTTTGAAACAGTACTACGGACCTGAAGAAGTGGCTTTTGAACTCTACAGAGTGTCCTAATTCATCTTATAAGGGATATGATTCTATCACTATCAGACTGGGATCAATACTGAGTCTTTCCAGAGGCAAATTTGCGTTATCTCAGTATCTAAGAATGAGAATGTCATTACTAGAAAGCTCCAGATCTATGCAAGGCCAGTTTAATGAAAAGATGCCGTCTTCTGACCTGCCTCTACGTCCAAGTCCACAATGCTGATGTCAAATCTGATCAATGGAATGGATTCTGTGCCAGTAGGATTCTTTGGTACTGTTCTTCAGATCTGAAGAAGGGGCTTTGGAACTTTAGACAGTGCCCAAATTCATCTTATAAGAGAGATGATTCTATCCCCATCATTCTGGAATCAATGCTGAGTCTTTCCGGAGGCAAATTCGCATTGTCTCATTATCTAGGAGTGAGAATGCGATCTCTCGAAAGCTTCAGATCTAGATGGGTCTTTAGTAAGGCCAGTTTAATGAAAATATGACATCTTCTGACCTACCTCTACGTCCAAATCCACAATGCTGTAACTTACAATGTCGTAAGGGACCTCAAGGGACCTTCCCTGCATCATGCCTGAAAACCAGACTAAAATCTGTTCAATATTGACGGACTTATGACAGTCGCAAGAAAATTACGTTCATGCATGCGCTGAGTGTATCGCTGATTTAATCATGATGAAACAGATAGGAGACCATGTACGGCTAAATCTACACTATTCCGGAAAGTTTCATTGAAATTCGATCAAAATTGTGGAAGTTACGGCTGTTGCAAGGAAATACCGAAAGACAAACGCTCGCGCATGCGCACAGCGTACCGCTGATTCAATCATGGTAAATGTCGTAAGGGGCCTCAAGGGACCTTGCCCGCATCATCACTGAAAATCTGACCAAGATCTCTTCAACATTGACGGACTTATGGATGTAACAAGAAAATCACGTTTGTGCATTGCCAGAACGTACAAATTTCTTTAAAATCTAATCGAATTTGTGGAAGTTATACCTGTTGCAAGGAAATGTGGACCGACAGACGGACGGACGGACAGACAGCCACGAAACCAAATTGGTTCTGGAGGCCATGAAACGCAAAATGCGAGTGGAAATTTTGATTTTGGAGCAAAAAAATTTGTTCATTTCGAAAGTGAAAACAAAGCTTCCGCTGCCTTGCAGACTCGGAGGCAATAGTAATAATAGAAGTCAACTCAGCAAATCAGGAATAGCCCATAGAAAAGTTTCATCTTGGAAGGTTCGAAGAGCTGAAATCGTGCTCGTGGAGAACATCACCAGCATGCGCACTACAGGAGAAAGAAGATCGAGATTTCACCGAGGACAAAAGACCTTGATGTCTCCCCTGCAGTATTTATAGTCCACGAACAGCCGAAGAGTTGAAAAGGGCGGCAATCGAGTTCCACGAACTCGTTCTAAAAGACGAGATCCTGATGGAGGAAAAACGACCAAACAAAGAAATTACTGCTTGGTTCGCCCAACTTAAACCATTTCCCCCATTTGGAGATACGTCGGAGGGTGAATGAACAAATCAGTATGGATAGTGATTTCGAAATCCAAATTTAAAAAATGTAGACCGGGTTTCGAATGGTGGGCCCCATGTTACGTAGTGTAGTAGTAGATTAGGTAGTGTTTCATAAGGAATGACGAAATAATAATTTCGGGGGAACGTCCAAAGCTTGAACGCATCGGTGTATTCACTGATTCGCTGAATCGGGTGGTCCTGCAAGTGAAAATCGTATTCTACCTGTCTCACAGAGGCTCCGTTCCAAATTTTAGCTTCGCAGGATAAATGGGATAGAAATTAGCGTTGAGAGTTCATTCAGCTGATTGGTGTAGTTTGGCAAGTGAAAATCATATTTTACCTGTCTCACAGAGGCTCCATTCCAAATTTCAGCTTCATAGGATGAATAGCATAGAAATTATCATTAAGAGATTACTCAGCTGATTGGAGTGGTTCGGCAACTGAAAATTATATTCTACCTGTCTCACCGAGGCTCCGTTCCAAAATTCAGCTTCGTAGGGTTAATAGCATGGCAATTAGCGTTAAGAGCTCAATCAGCTGATTGGGGTCGTTCGGCAAGTGAAAATCCTACTCTACCTGTCTCACCGAGGTTCCGTTCAAAATTTCAGCTTCATGAAATAAATAGCATTGAAATTATAGCTAGAACCCTTTCATAATAAGCATAGAAATTAGCGCTAAGTGTTCACTCAGCTTTAGGGATGCAAAATCGGTATCCAACAATCGAATTTTAATTGAGAGCTCACGATGTCACGATTGATTGTACCGATTAATTGGGCAAAAAACGATTTTGAATAAATATCGATTTTTAACACAATAAAAAAATTATCTATTATATAAAAACAGCATGATGTACTATCTAGTTAATTAAATATTTTACCTTTTAAAATTATTTAGCAAAATATTGGTAGGTACTGTTACTGTAACTATGCATGACATCGTTTGCATAGTAAAAATATAATGAGGAAGTTGGGGTGATGAATGAGCATAGTTGGGGTGAGCCAAGTTTAATAAAGAACCATAAATAAAGTATGTACAAGGTATTCTGGACTACACACTGAAAAAGTAATCTTCGGGTACGCTGTTCAAAAATAATAACTTGGAAAGTGTGTCGCCTTTCAACCTGTTGCGTTCCTGGGTAAGCACGAGACCTGCCTTAGAAAAAAAAGCCTCTCGCTTGGGACTGAAGTAGACACCGAGGCTACGTACTTGATTGCAATATTTGAAAGGTCGAGAGAGTTTATTGTCTATCGTGGGTCTGCTGCGTAGGTACACATACAATACAAAGAGTAGTAAAAAATCCGCAATGAAAATCGATTTCACAAAAAACAATCGATTTTTGGACTAAACTCGGTACAATCAATCGATTGCAAAAATATCGGAAATTGGAGGTAAAAATCGATTTTTCGATTTAATCGAAAATCGATTAGCATCTCTACTCAGCTGATTGGGGTGGTTCAGCAAGTAAAAATCATATTTACTTAGGTTAGGTATTTTGGTGCAGGATTTTCACTAAATTCCGTTTTGGTGCAGGATATGAAAATTAAAGAATCGATCGTCCCAAAATGACTGGAATTTAGACTACCAAAATCCCTATTTTGGATTAGGTCTGCTAGGTATACCCATCTGGTATGACACGGCTGAGTTGGGTATTGAAATGTATATGTCTTTACTCTGGGGGGGTCAACCAAAAATTTCCGTGATGCAAAATTTGTGTCACGATTTCAGTGTTTTTCACGTACAACCCAGCCGTTGCTAGGGGAATGGAACTTCCGCAGTTTTCATCGCACATAAATCGTTCGCCACTCGTTGGAAAGCGCTTGATTTATGTGATAAATGTTCACATCTCAAGCTACCAATTTCCCCCTCCTTACGTACCTGGCTACATTCCTAAACTAAGTTGATTGGACTATAAACAATTTTAATAAGCCGGTTACAATATTCTTAACGTAAAGCAATAGCATCATTTACTCCACTCCATAGGAAACATTTTCATCCTCTTGACAACAGTCGACTGTTAACAACAACTCATTGAACTGGCTTCTCTCCACAGTTATTTTCAACATTTTCAATTTCTAGCCAGTTTAGGTAGGTACAGTCCAAAGTTAAAGGATTTGTTTACAACTCTCGAGGACAACCGTTATGAAATCCCCAATCAAAGACATATCCATGTAACATGGTATCTGCTTGTAAAGCAGATAGTGGAACTCGTTTACGAATTGTTTACCATAATTGTTTGAGTTTGTATTTTGGTGCAGAATATGAAAATTAAAGAATTTACGGTCTTAAAATGACTGGATTTTCGACTACCAAAAGTTCAAATTTTGGATCAGGTCTACCAGGCGTACCCATCTGGCAGGAGGTGGCAGAGGTGGGTTTTCGCGCTTGTTGTTGTGCACCAAATCAAGGAGTAATCGGAAAAATTGTCTTAAAATTAGTAAAATTACTGGCTTTTTCGCAATCTTTGAGATACCGCCATTTCGTAATCCATCTGGTGGCAGAGGTACGGTTTCGTACTACTAGGAGAAGGTACCTACTATGCAGAGACCATGGTGAACAATTTCTTACAATGAGGCACTGTTTTTGCATTTATCTCTTGGACTATATTGTTACTAAACAGCAATGAAATTCCTCATTACCGCTCTAAGGCTAAAATGATTATCGGAGATCAACATTCTCGTACGTTGCACAAAACTCTCCGAACCACTCAAAATCAATTTCCCAAACCCAAACCCGTTGTGCCTACATATTTCTCATAATTGAAAACGGCAAATTTCAGGTTAAAGCTTTAAAAAGCGGAATTACGAGACACCAAATTGAGTGGCTAAACATCCAAAACCGCCGCAGTCAAAGCAAAACTCTACCGCGAATTTCGGCCGTCCTTTATTTTTGTTTCCTTCCAGACGTTTACGATTTCTCGGAGCTTGATTGTTCTTTTTCTTCCACATTTTTATTTCTTCTAAAAATAAGAAAAAAATCTCAGGGCTTGCCTTTTACTGAGTTTTAAACGATGCTTCTTCAAAACTCCACGAAATTCACGTCGGCGTTAATTTTTTCCCTCATTATATTTTCATAACAATTGTTGAAGGTTTTCGTGTTTTGTCATTCATAATGGGAAGGCCGTCGTTTCGTCACGGTAGCGTTTCGGTTTCAAGAAGAAGTAGCAATTTCAATGTTTCAAACTGTACCGAAATTTTAAAAAATTCAAGTACCGATTGTGTGTTACTAGAAGTTTCACGACCCGAGTGATGAGTGATGGTACTTTGATCTAGAAATATGTTACGTGAACGCATGATTGATAAAAAGATCATAGAAAGGTATGTTTAAATAGATATACTGGGTGTCCCTCGGATTTTCGCTATAGTTAACAATTCATTTGCTATAATTTATTTATTTATGGGGTGTATTTTCGGACGATAACTCCCTTTGAAAACGACGTAAAAAAATGCGTTCCAACGCAGAAGAATCCATCTTGAGAAAAAACAGGTCAAGTTCTTTGGTCAGCCCGATCGTTCCAGAATTTCATGCTCAAATTTACAATTTAATGGCCCCAAAAATGCTTTTAAAAACGGGTTTTTGAAAAAAGGGCATGTGGGTTTTCTAACTAATACTTTTATAGCAAATACGTACCTATTCTAAATAATAATCTGCTATTCAAAACGAGATTTTGGATTTTTAGCTTTTTTTGCGGTTTTTATCAATTTATTTAGCTAATTTTAATGCAATTAAGTAAATTTCTCAGCATAATTTTGTACATACATTTTCGGATGTTCTATTTTATTGTTCATAAACTTTATTTGAACAATGTTCTGCAAAATCCAACAATTTTTAGCAGTTTTTAGTGATCTTTTCAGCATATTTTTTTAAAATTAAGCCAATTTAATGAGCCAAGTGTGGGCCAACAAACCCATCCTTTCATTTGGGAAGCTGTGGGCCAACAAACCCATCCTTTCATTTGGGAAGCTTCATTTTTTGGCGCAAGAATGGAATTTTTATCTCAATCCTAAGGAGAGTCATCGTCATAAATGACAAATTACATATTTATAGGGAGTATTTCCAGACGATAGCTCTCTTCAAACACGGCGTAAAAAATTCATTTCAACGCAGAAAAATATGTCTTGGCAAAAGAAAGGTCGAGTTCGTCGGCCCAGCCTGATCGCTCCTGAATTTCAGGTTCAAATTCACCAAAAAAAAAAGCTTAAAAAACGGTTTTTTGACATTGGGGAATGTGGGGTATCACAGTTGAAGGATCTTTTAGCGCTGAGACGATTACAACCACTACCAGATCTCAAATTTCCATAAACAAGTTAGTAAAATCGATTTTGAGGTGAAAATGTCCATAGATGACCAAATTTTCGAGTTCGGCTGCGTGTTCTACAATTTTCTTTACGATCCCGTCACACGACTCTCTTCAGTTTTATTCAGGACATGGTTGGCCTCAATGATCAGAATGTGCCTAATTTAATGTTATCCACAAATTTTCTTTGAAAATTCACTCTATTAGTTATGCTGCATGACTGAGTTCTTTTGTTGTTAGTTGTAAATTTTTATGTTTTATTGTAAATGATTAAATTTTTTCCGAGACGCCCTGATTGAGCCAACGCTCCGATACCTTATATTTCCATACGCACCGGAACTCTCGAATTAGTCCGCTCGCCGAACACGGCTAAAACAAAAAGGAGAGAACGACGACGACGGTGGAGGTTGCGAAAAGGTTATCGTGTTACCCCGGCCCGAAGGGTAAAAGATCCAACGGATCCACTTGGATCGATGGACACCGTCCAACGGTCCCTTTCCGCTCCGTCCACCGCGTGATGCTATAGTTATCGAATCAGTGGACAAAGTTCGGGGACGTCAGGAACAAACCCCCTTGAACAACGGGGACATACTCACACACGTTTGCATACACACGTACACACCCAGACACACCTTTGGCACCCCCAAAAATCGTCTTCCAAATTTAGGTACCTTCATCTTGGAGGGGTCACGACCTCAAGGCTTTCACAGAAGATGGTACGTTTCAACGTGCTAACATCGTAACCAGTGGCGTAGTCCATAAATTATAGAGGATGCAGAATTTTGTTGTATGGATGACAATGACAATGATAAAAATGTTTTATTCCTTTCAATTACAAAAATATAACAGAGGCGGGCAAAAAGCCAATAAATACTTCAAGGAATTACCCCACACGAGAATAACTCTGAGCTGTGTGGGGGAGTATACTTCCTAACTACTGAAAATTAATTTCTAAATATTTGAACATAAACAAACACAGGTGTCTGGAAGGCAATGAAGGTTTTCTCACGAACACGATCTGCCATATTGACGGGGAATCGTCAAAAACCTCTCCAGGAAATAGAAAAACCTTACCCCTAAATCGTACCTGTTCCTAAACGTGATTTTTTCGTGAGTCCGTAAATATAAATTTCATGGTTGAATAAGCATAGTGAACATTGTTCTTCATGGCTCAAATTGGGATATTTCGAACAAGACACAACATTTTTAGGTTCAAAAATAGGTAGTGGAAATTGTAGCCAGAAAAATTCTCTTTCCGAATTACATGTTGTAAAGTATTAATTTTGCCATTATATATGAGTAGAACCACAAAATATTTACTCAGACTCGCTTTGCTTAATAAGCGGATTTTGTTCAAAAATTCCAAATATCCGGAGTTTGGTAGAGTCGAGAATGTCTAGAAATATTCTCTCGTAAGTTCAGAAACTGGGAATTCAATTACTAGGTTCTGTTTTACAAACAAGAAAAAGTCGCTGGATATAAATCCCTGAAATTTTTGAAATTTAAACATAATTCAGGGATTTGTTCGTATAGAAACTACACAGACAATATTTCATAACCTTTAGCTCCCTTATTTCATCCCTGAAAAACTTGCCCGAGTCCCAAGGGACAGTTTCTAGACATTATCGATATAACCGGACGTCGGATATTTGGCATTCTTGAATAAAATCCGCTTTTTAAGCAAAGCGAGTCTGAGTAAATGTTTTGTGGTTCTGCTCATATATAATGGCAAAATTAATATGTCCCAATATGTTATTCAGAAAGAAAATTTTTCTGGCTACAATTTCCACTATTTTTGAGCCTAAAAATGGTGCGTCTTGTTCAAAATATTCCAATTTGAGCCATGAAGAAAAATGTTCACTATGGTTATTCAACCTTGAAATTTATATGTACGGATTTATGAAAAAAAAATTACATTTAGGAGCAAGTACGATTTAGGGGTAAGGTTTTTCTATTTTCTGGAGATATTTTTGACGATTCCCCGTTAATATGGTAGATCGTGTTCGTGAGAAAACCTTCATCGCCTTCCAGTCACCTGTTCAAATGATATCCACAAAAAAAGAAGAAATAAAGTTGCATTTATATTTAGCGATAAACACTTAGGTATAAGCTTAGAATAAATTCGTTCTGGTCCTATTCCAATAAGCCAAGTAAAAACTATTTTTTTTAAACTTTTGACGGGTATATGACAGTGGTGAGCGAATGGCAACTGTTTTATTGCAGAAATGAATCGGGAGATTATAATGAATATGATTGTTTGATTTAAAAAGTCGGGAACGAGGAGCTGAATGAATGGCCAAGCTATATTGACGTGTCTCAACATGATATGCTTGAGAACTGTCGGTCTCAGAAAACTGAAACCAACCAGTATGCTTGTGATAGAACATCAGGGCTGATTTTGCATATAACTGTTTCAACGAAAAAACCTTAAGGGTATTAAACAGATCGACTGAAGGGTAGCGTTTATAACAATGTGATATCACCTTGAGGATAGCTTTTTGCATTATGTAAAGAGATTCTAAATTACTTTTCCATGTCCCTCCCCAAGCTATAATACCAAAACAAAGAATTGGCTGGACCAACGCCTTGTACAACATGATTAGAAAGTCAAGTTGTAAAAATTTACGAATATTGTAAAATAAGTATAAGTATTTCCTCAACTTGGTAACCAGCATGTTGATATGAGGGTACCATGAAAGTTTTTCATCTATCAACAACCCCAGATACCTCAGGTCAGCGACACGCTCCACAGACTGGCAGTCAGTCTCATTGGGTCACATCAGAAACCCTACACACGTGCAATTTCAGGTCGTCATTTAAATTAATTAAGCCTTCAGATCCTCTGCCAGCTGAAAAATTGATGAACTTTGTTTTATTCATATTGAGAGAGAGTTGAAGATAAAATCAAAATTAATAATTTTACGCTTCCAACTTCAATACAGACCTAACACCTTCAATTAAAGAATGTATTTAGTAAAACACAACTACTATTATTATTAAACGTATCCGGTTGCTTAGCGATTTGAGACGCTGTCAGAAATAAAGAAATTTGTATTAGGTTCGTTTGTGTAGGGGCAAAATGGCGTGGATATTGTACAGCCCCACGGAGAGTAGTAAAATCACCTAGTCAACGAAACGGAAATGTGGATACTGCAAACTGAAATCAAGTCGTTCCCCACTACCTTTTGGGGCTAGCCCATATGCGATTTTTCCCTAGGAAAATATCCATTGTTCAGTATCCACCAAAATTCCCCTATGAACTTCCCCTACTCACTGCCTACTTGATCAAGCTTGGTTGTTCGATTCAAAACAGTTTCCCGTTGTATTATACCATTAATTTACGAATAAAATCCCAGTTAAAATAAAGCAAGAATACAATAAATATACAGACAGACAGACACGGAACCAAAGTTGTTCAGAATGGTCTAAAACGTAAAATGCGAGTGGAAATCTTGATTTTGGAGACCAGAAACAATTTTTTCTCCCGTAAAGGCCGTATCACACTTGCATTTTTTCCGCATTTTAAACGCTGAAACGTGAAGAAGGCAAAGTGCGTTTTTTCAAGGTCAGTAGTGAATGTTGAAGAGGAATAACTGCAAAAACAGCGCATTTTGGCGGAATGCAATTTTAGTGAGCCTCAGGTTAGGGCTTGAAATATTGAAGTAACGTTTGACGTGCCTAGTGTTTTCAAACAGTGTCTTGACAACTCTTGTTCTTAATAATAAAAAAAACTGTTCCCACTAGGGACGTGGTCAAGAACGAAAAATGATTATTCGATTTTAAATTATATTTATATAAGAATACAGGTATGTAATTTGAACTCAACAGAGAAGCAAAAGTGCACGGCACGGCAATAATCCTCAAACAACAAACTTCACTTCTACAGTTCATTCACCTGATTCGGAATTTGTTTAGTGCAGTCTCTTTAGTGACCGGAGGGGTGCTGTTACCTACTTAACATCATGCGAGGTGAAGCATTGTCGCGCGACCAAACAAAAACGTAATAAAAATAGAAGTTCGGCACTGAAATAAGAATAATAAGAAAAGAAGTTCGGCACTAAGAAAATAAGAAAACTGGCAAGGAACTAGGAACAATATTTTTGGCACAGGAGAACTGGAACTGGAATGAAAACGGGAAGGTACAACGCGGTTTCCCAGTGAAACGTTACCTCCCCAAGGGTTATGTTTAGCATTTTTCTTGCGTCAAGGTAAAAATTAGAACGTGTTCTAATTTTCCCAAGTGAGTTTAAAAACGCTCCGCCAGGATGCGCAATGGTCGAAAAAGCTGACCTTGGAAAAAAGCACTTCTTCTTCTTCACGTTTAGGCATTAAAAACGCAGAAAAAATGCGGAAAAAAATGCTAGTGTGATACGGCCTTAAGTGAATACAATGCTTCCGCTACCTTTAGGTAGACTCGGAAACAAAAGTATCTTGGTACCCAGGTGATTGGATACTGCCCAACTCTGATGTAGATATACGCTCGGCTTTATTTATTTATGCAAATAAATAAATAAATTGGCACGTCGCCCAGCAACGCGATGTCGCGTGTGACGACTCGTCTCTCGGGGCGAAATCCCCGTCGATTCCTTCACACTATCGGAGTCAAAACTCGTCGTGTTTTCAATGGAGACTTCGTGACGCTGACTTTTTCAAGTTGTGTGGGAACTTTTCCGTCCGCTCCGGCCAATAGCCGGGAATTTCGACTCATGACTCGGGTGATGAAGTGGTGTGCTGTACGCTTTCCCGTATATCATCTTTCAAGAAGCGTTTTGAGCCGTTGGAATGAATTCATTAGATTTTGACGGCTCCATCGAAGTTTTTTCGTTTTTTTTTGTGATCCACCGGTATGGAAAACGTGATGTACCAACTCCTCTACTCTCAGCGAGAAATGATGTCTTGTTCGCCACCACGAGTCAGTAACGTATCGCAGCTCATTCAGATAACCAACCTGTAAGAATCATCAAGGTAATCCGATCTTCGTTATCCCGAATATGCTTTTTAAGCATTTATTTGAAAAGATACAATAGAAAAATTTTTTTCTTCAGTTGACATTAGCCAGGGGCAAAAGCCATGAAGACCTTTATGTCAACATTACGTGGTCATGACACGAATTATTACAATTAAGCAGTATTAAATTTTCTCTTTAATGTCATTAATATACGCGCACACAGTTCTGTAGATTGATTGCGATTTCGAATGAATAATTTTGTGGTAATGTACGGGGTTCTCCATATGTTTGGTGATTGAGCCTAACATTTTACCTCTAGCTGTGGTGTAGGTTTGGCATATCATAAGAATGTCTTCCAGCATTTCATCCTGGGAGCCACATTTTGTGCATATTGGTGATTCTTGCTGTCCGATTCGATTCAAATATGATGAACACAATCCATGATTCGAAGGGAGACAGGCCATCGATCGGATCGATGTTCTATCCATTTCCATCTGATGGAACCATGGTTTTATAGAAATCTGAGGGTTTTCCATCCGATATCTTATTCCCTCTTCAGCGATGTCGTACAGCACTTGCCACTGGTTTTTCAGTTGTCGATAGAGATGCACATACACGTCGGTATATGGGACCTTTATATTCAAAGGTGTGCCATAATGAAGTCCCAGGTTTGAGAGGGTGTCTGCAACTTGGGTACCTACCTCTTACTCCCACGTTTGATCGGGAACTAGGAAACTCATCAACAGGAAACTCATCAAAAATATCGTAGAACCCCATTTTTGGTCAGTTTTCCACGTGGGGTGGAAACTCGTCAACTCTTCATGAACGAGTGACTCATCAAAAAATGGAATCCAATAAATTTATCCGTTTAATTCAGTTATGAGTCAGTATACATTTTTTTGCACTAGAATCCAGCACTGTCGAGACACTCCTCAAAAACTACCTCGTTGAATCGTTGACCCAAACGTATTTGTTATTTGTGAACTAGAGGTCGGGCTATTTCCCCTTAAATGATGCAAGCTGAGATTTACTTTACTAATGCTGTAGAAAAGCCGATTATCTATTCTAAGAAAATCACCAACCAAAGTACCATTCACAGTTGAGTTTACCTGGTCTGGGGTCTGAAGGCCTACGAATCCGGTTACTTCCTTCACTTATAACGGTTGGATCTGGCACACGGTGAAGCCTTCCGATGGTTTGTTTTGATGACTTTCCTTTCGATGAGTTTCCCGTTAGGAGCGTTTGACCAGTTTCCACAAGGGACAGGAAAGTCATCAAAAATAATTGTCAACTACTTTTTATCTTCCAAATTTATATCTGATTTCTATTTGAAATTATTTTTGACGACTTTCCCTTCCATTCAGTTTTTACCAGTGTCCCACCCAAAGGGGAAACCCCTCAAAAAGCCTCGACCTCACATTTTTTATGATTTCCGTTTGATGAGTTTGTAGGGACCCCGTGTGATCTAGTCCATGCAAACTGAACGTGGCGGTCGGACGACTCTATTATGTTGACAAGTTCCACGATTTCAAACAGAATATGGTTAAAACTGGAGTCCAATTTAAAGTTTGAAAGCTTCATCAAAACGCTGAGGCAGTCTGTTATAATCCCAATAGACTGTTCCGTTCTGAGTCTAGTGTATCTGGGAGCTTCTCTTATAGCCACTGCCTTGCACGTAAAAACCGATGCTGGTACTCCAAAATCAACATTTCCACTCGAATTTTGCGTTTCATAGCCTCTTGAACAAATTCCAAGTTTTGTGTCTGTCTGTCCGTCCGTTTGTCTTGTCCGGACAAGACCTTCTGTCTATCCGTCCACATTTCGTTGCCACAGCCATAACTTTCACAACTTCGATGGATTTTAATGAAATTTTCAGGAATAGTGTGGGTTTAGCCCTAGATGGTCCCCTATTAGTTCCATCATGATTGAATCAGCGGTACGCTCTGGGCATGAGCGAACTTGATTTTCTCGTTACACTCACAAGTCCATCAATGTTACTTACGACATGTATCATGATCGAATTAGCGGTACGCTGTGCGCATGCGCGAGCGTTTGTCTTTCTATATTTCCTTGCCACAGCCATACCTTCCACAATGTTGATTGGATTTCAATGAAATTTTCAGGAATAGTGTGGATTTAGCCCTAGATGGTCTCCTATTAGTTTCATCATGATGGAATCAGCGGTACCATTCATCATAGTGTGAATTCAATTAACTGTTCGCTTGCTTGTGTCATTTCTGACGTGTGACACATGGGTCGCGTCAGACCTCCTTATATTGAAATCTATCAACTAATAGTTACCTAATATACAGACATCATATTTAGTAACAGCATAAGATTAAAAAATAAATAAATAAATAAGATAAAATTGTAAAAATGTAGATATAAGATATTGTACTAACCACATTTTATTTTTGGCACAGTAAACCTAGACAATGTTAGCAATTATTCATTATATTTCTTCTGTGGATCTCATGACTTTTTCTAATATAGAACTTCTTGTAATGTGTGAAACACTTGTACAAATAAAATTAATTTAATTTAATCAACGATACGCTCAGCGCATGCGTGAACGTAATTTTCTTTTTGAAGTAACGTTGAAGCCACGACAAAGCTTCTGTGCCATGTCCTTGGCAGTGTATTTTCTTTTCAAATGTCTTTATTTTGATATTTTTGAGAGAACAAATTAGCCTATCCTAGTATCACCGAGGTTTCCTACGTTACCACAGAACATAGAAACAACTATGTTGTTTCTATTTTCTGTGTTCGTTACGTGCTTGGGAGACGTAATGCATAATTTGAAGATGGTTGATACGTGTGGGTCTTACAAGATGAGAGCACAATAGTTATTGCAAGGGGGTTAAGATTGAATCAGAAGTGTGGAGGATTTACTTAATTATATTCCTCTTTTATTTTCTTTAAAATCTCCTATTTACATAATAAGTGTGGAGGATTTACACAATTATATTCCTCTTTTATGTTCTTAAAAACCTTTTCTTTAAAATAATGCGTTCAGTTTTTCTTAAACCAAATACAATCTTTAATGATTGACTGTGGATCGGATTGACGGATGCCTTTTTCTGAAATGGAGAGCGTTTAAGGCATTGAAAGCTCATTTACATGGTACGGAGGTGCACTGATCAGCAGAATGGCCTCCGAGGATAATTACTCTCTTAATCGAGCTACGGTGCTGAAATTTGAAATGGAGCACTTTTGGAGCATGTAGAATACCTCCACAAAGTACGGAGACGCAGTGATCAGCTGACGAATAGATATAATGGTGGATCCCCCCTCCGTCCGAACCCCGTTGCACTGCAAGATACACCTTTTGGATAGATAGGTACTTCTTGCTGAAGAGAAAGGGTTTGCCACAAAGTCCATGTTCTGAATGTGAAGCCTTGGAGTTTATGCAGCTGATCTTTACATGCGTTAAAGCTGTAAAAATGCACTCTGCTTTCCACAGAAAGTCCAGAAATTTCAGGAGCTTAGATTGAGTGGGAAATACGTCCGGGCGTGACTCGCTCAGGTGACAAGGCAGCTTTGCACCTTGCCATTTTTTCTCAGCAGTTCCCAAGATTTCTGGCTGGAGGAGGTGAAAAGATATGGGTGACTTTCCTTGAGTACCAGTGATACACACTTACATAAAAGTGCAGACTGAACGATGATCGAATGTATGTATCGGTTATTTGGTTCCTTGCGAATCACCCAATAGCTCTGTTCCAAGCACCGCGAGCTCATGAACTTTTCAGAACCGATTCGGCGCCGAATCTTATGCGCACGTAAATCGTGTTCCAAGCGTTTTGAGTTCAGGAACTCAAAACTCGTTAAGGTGTTCCCACCGCGTCGAGTTCATGAACTGAGTTCATGAACTTTTCAGACCTGCTCGGGGATTGAGTTGAGAACTCGAATTGAAGGAAACCTTTCTGAACCATCCAAAAATCTCACTTCACCGCGAACCCTCACGCTAAATACTTGCTTTGTCATTCGCCTGCTTGATGTTTGTTGCGTTATCGTTTTTCAAATCTCTTTAGTTCCTCGCTTGCGTTGCACTTTATTTACGTCATGAATCTTAATTGAATAGCGGGGCTCTTCCTTAAAGATTCTGATTCGGAATCTGAAGTGTATGCTTCCATTGCCGATTGGGAGTGGGTCCTCAGTTCTGATGAGAAGGAGGATAGTTAGATGAGCAGGAATTTGACGTGGATAGAGTCGTGCCTTGCGATGAAGCAGGACACTTTGCACACGATGAAGCATGCACACTTTTATTTTGACTCTTCTAATCTTGAAATAACGATGAATTAACGTATAAATGAGGGAATGTAGCTCACATAAATAACCGTGACGAGGTTTTCACGTTACTTAAGACGACGCTAGCGCTGGTGAGTGCATTGAGTGTCAGGTGAACTATAGTGTTCCCACCGACGGGTTCTTGAACCTAAGAGTTTCGTGAACTCGTGGAACCCGTCTGAGTTCAAGAACTCACGAATACATGAACTCAGACGGGTGCTTGGAACACACCTAATGTAAGGATCCATTTCAAGAACCTGCTCAAATAACATAGCTTGAAATTTCCGTGTGCATACGATTGCACATTGAATTATTCCCCATCAAAACAGCACCATAAATTATGCTTTTAGAATATCTTCAATGCATTTGTACTGCATAATACCTCGCTATCTCGTATAGTACCTACCCTGAACACTCGCTTTATCGTGCATATTGCCCATCGGCGTCTTGTGTACTATACGTACGCTCCCTCGTGAACTCCCAAGAATAAGGATCAGGATCTCGAGTGCGGTATCCCGCCATTCCTCAAGGACTCGGGCGCCCTGGGTCGTTTATTTGCCCATCGGACCCCCCAGGACCGGTTTTTCATCGACTCTTCCCATGCAAGGGACCCCCGGACTTTCATCTCTCTCTCTCTCTCTCTCTCTCTCTCTCTCTTCATCGTCTTCTCCTCTCATCTTCCTCTTCTTCTTCCTCCATTAAAGACGAATCTGTTGGATTACTCGTGGAGAGAACCGATTTATTCCGGCTGCTCCGCCGCGGCCAATATCCGTCTAACCTCCAACTTGAAAATAATTTTCTCCAGTGCCCACATTTGAAATGAAGATGGCGGAGAGTGTTTGGTTTGCCTTTTGCAAGCCCGTGAGCACTTAGACCGCTCTTGACAACTTTAACATGAAACGACAAATTTTAATTTACTTTTAATCACCTTTTATCATGTACAAAACCGATCATTCAATGCATAACATGCCTCCTTTATTTTCAGACTTATCAACGCGCGAGAGGTCTCATTCGATACGAATAAATGTCCTCTACAAGATGCAGATCCGAGAAAATTTTTCCAGGCCTGATTTTTATTCACAGCTCATGAAATGTGTAGACAAAATGACAAAAAACCGGCATTTTCCCTCACTTTTCGCAAGGTTTTTGAGAAAACGGGGGGGGGGGGGGGGGGGGGGGAAGAGGTGCAATTGAAGAATTGGGGAGATATTCGAAATCAGCGATAAATTTTACGTGAGCACCTTTGGAAGGCTTTAATTTGGAAGTGTGTCCAATGAAAAATCCTGACAAGTTTGTGCACAAAAAAGTGAAAACAAGCAATATCATGGAAAAACGAGCTAAACAAAAAAAAAACGGACCTCGGATTCGGATTGTGCACACCAAATAACGTAAGAACCTGACAAGCTCCGGCCAGATGCTAGACAACCCCTAAATTTTGTAAAGTGGTCAAATCCCCAAAAATTTGAATTGCTGAGTATTGCTTGTTGAAATTGCCATTGAAAAACATTCAAACGAATTGAAAGCATTCAAAAGAATTGAATTGTCATAAAATTGCTAGTTAAAAATTTCTTTTTACTTAGGGACCGTTTATCAATCACAGATAAAGCCCTGACAAACTGTGGGTAACTAGCGGCCTTGGATAACTTCTCGTTGGCTGTTTATCAACTCACATTTACCTGCAAGATACCGCTATCTGCTTGGTATCCTTGCCTGAGACTCATCTCCCTCAGTTAGCGATTTATACTGGAGGTAAGTTGTGTGTAACGTGTAGAAAATGCACCAGTTACTTACGAAGTTGACGTTTCATGAAGGATATTGTAGAAAATATGTATTTTAAAAATGTTGGATCCATCGCAATAGCTTTATTTTCTACAAAAATTCAATAATATCATACCTACCAACGGCATTTCAAATAAGTATCATAAGCAATGATAGCAAACAAACACTTTAGTGCTCCTGAGTTTTAACATACATACCTTGGTAATTCGGCCAAATCGCAACTTCAAACAGCCTAACAAAATTCATTTGGGCTTCAGAGGGAACTATAATATAATTTTCCATGTTTCAGTTATACTACAAAGAATTCTTCAGCCTTTCGTTTTTAGGTCGTTCCTCGGTCATAAATTCTTTTCGGTCTGTATGCTTGTCTAGAAACTGAACAGAAAAGATCAAGGAGAAAGACATCGTTGGCAAGATTAGCTCAATTTCCAAATTTTCGTAAAACTCCCGTAGTTTAGAACATAATCTATAGTTCTAGGGGACTTTTGTGCTCTACAACTTCCGTAGATAATCACACATGAAAAAACCGAAAGAGCAGGAGTTGCTGTTGTTGTGTTGTGGTGAAGTAGGTATCTACTTTTTGCCCATGGACATACGAAGAAGAATGAAAAATACCATTGTTTAGGCTGTTTTGTGGGGAAATCATTGTTGTTGTTGTGGTAACTCTATTTCCCAAAGACGAGGTTATCTGAGCAGTTAGCTACCTGCGGGGACAAAGTTGATTGATAAACGCCTTATCAAATTTTTTCGATAGGTTGAGGTAAACTCGAGGTATCTACCTGAGGTTTGCCTGGAAGTTATCCCTGTAATTGTTAAACGGGCCCTTAAAGTGCTGACTTCAAAACAATTCATCATAATATAGTACGATAATTTACGAAAATTCGCTCATACGATCATGCTGCATGACTGGAACTTTTGCTTTATTATATAATAAATTAGCTTTAACCGTTGTCTCAAGTTGGGTTTTGCTATTATTGTTTGGGGAAGGGGGGGGGGGCTTGTCTTATGCACATGGGTGGAGAAAACCAGTACCTGCATGTGATTACTACGATAGTACACGAAGCGAAATAAATCTGAACCCACTTGAAATAGTCACGAAAATCTCCGTTTCATTGAGTCACGCCTGGAAGCTAAGCAGATCTCATTACCTTCTTGGAGAGATTTTTTTTTCTGGAAGGAGCGTCATTGGTTTCCCAGAACCAACCAACCTGGAAGACGAGCTTGAACGTAGCGGGATTCCAATGATCACAGAAGACCGCGTTCGGCCGTTCCAGGTACTTCGATTGGCTATTGACAAGGAAGATGATTGTTTTCTATTTCCAACTTCGCCCGTCTTCGATTGAAAAACCTACGCAGGGAATTTCGAGGACGAGAGCAATCAACATGAATCTGAAGGAACAAGACAAAATATATGAAAGAAGGAATGCAAATCGATTTTTATCGAAAGATCCTGTCATGCAGCATGATCGTATGAGCGAATTTTCTCAAATGACCTTTCGTATTATCATAATAATTATGTTAAATTGTATTGAAATATGAGTAAATCTATATATATATATATATATATAAATCAATTGCTGTTCGTTAGTCTCGCTAAAACTCAAGAACGGCTGGACCGATTTGGCTAATTTTGGTCTTAAATTATTTGTGGAAGTCCAGAGAAGGTTTAAAAGGTGTGGTTGTTGATCTGTTCCATAGGGGGTGTTTTAGGGGAGGAGGGGAGAATGGGGTATCTTTGTCATCACTGAACAAACTGGGGATTTGATTGTCGAGTATGTTTGGATTACTCCAATTCAAGTCAAATACTACTTTTGACATTTCATGTCTTTGCTATGGCACACAACCAAATTTTCGTTATGTCGAATACCGGAAAAAAGCGACCAGCGAAATAAGCGACCATTTCGGAATGTGTGAAATAAACGGCCAAACTATCCTGAGTCTCACCCACCCCCTCGTTCGAGGTCATTCAACCATGGTATGCGCGAAATAAGCGGCCAAAATACCCTTACCTCTTCCCCAGGTACCTGTGTGATGGAAATCAGAATAATCAATGAAGAAGTATGAAGAAACTGATAACATAAAGGCGTGTATCCGCACTCTCTCCTACCTTCAAAAGTTGTATTAAGTTGACACTCTTGAATACATTCTGTAAATATATGTTAATACAAATACAATTTAAATTCCATTTTATATTTCAATTGGGGGGGAGGGTTCACCCATTACGCCACCATAAATGGAGAAAATTAAGGGTTTGACAACACTGTTTATGCATTGAGGCGTAGTACTTACCTACATTTCAAATTGCATGTTTCTAGTTTATCAGAAAGTAGAATAATACAAAACAGTAACTTCCTAGGCAATTATCGTCTAATGTTAAGGGAGAAAATTTGTGTAAGTTTCCGGGTAAGATTGACTAAACAAGGATACATTAAAAAGCTAGACATAATGTTTTCAAGAATATCTTCATAGGGTTTTTATACTGCATTATAGTATTTGCTAAAGGAAACAGCTGATTTCTCAAGTTAAAAACAAAACAGCTGATCTTTTATTATCTTTAAATTAGACTGCACGGTTCTGTTCTACAGTTCGCTTTTTAGGTACTCTTCCTACTGTTTGCCGTTTATCATGAAAACTGTATGAGATACAAAAAAACTGTAAATTACAAACTTGTAGGAAAATAAATTCTAAACTAACTTTTTTCATCAAAACGTAATTCAGACCAACCGTTTAGCCTGTATATTTATCGGAATCCAAGGTTATGTAGTATTATTTTCATTTAAACTTTCCATAGTGTTTACGCATTTTACATGAAAACCGTAGGAGACACAAAGAAATTATTAATTGTAAAGGTGTAGGAAATTAAATGTTTTATTTAATTTTATTGTCAAATTTAAGATGGAACCCACATTTTTGCGTCTATAAATAACGAAACTTTGAGTAGTACAGACCGTTTTCTTTTAAATACGCCATGTTGAATTTGTTTTGCATTTTAAACAAAACCCAACAAAGATATGAAAATTTAAAAGCTATTACTTTGTAGAAAATGTTATTGTCAATAAATACGCTATTTTATAGCTGATTTTAAACACGCCTGAATGATAGAAATGTCCTACCTCTTTAGCGCAGGTAAAATTCCGTGATGGTCGCTTATTTCGCTTATCACTAACTTCACTGAAGTGTTAACCACACAGGTGCAGATACAATTTCGTGATGGTCGCTTATTTCGCTGGCCGCTTATTTCGCTGGTCGCTTTTTTCCCGACACCGTTATGTCACGTTACGTTACGTAACGAAATATGCTCAATGATTTCTGATAATTTCCGCTTACAACCGAGTCGTTGCTAGGGAAATGGTACTTCGTCGTTTTTCATCCCACAAAATTCGTTGACCATTCGTTCGAAAGCTCTCGATTTATCCAACCATAATATGTTAACTACTGCAAAGTGCGTGGCCAACAAGCTGAGTTATGAGCATGGTTATTTGAATAATTGTTTACACACAGGTGATCATTCTCAATAATTGATATTGTGAACATGATTGCAACCGCTTGCTAATTTCTGATGATTTCATTGAGCTGTAATTTTGTTTGAAGCTGTAATTTTGTATGTAGCCTCTTTAGGAAATTTACTAGACGATGCCCAATCCGGATCAGCTTATTGGCTCTTAGAGCTTGCATACGAGTCTGCAACACAAACGAGTCTGCTACACATACGAGTCTGCAACTAAAGACATAAAATGTCCCAATGTGTTGCAGACTCGTATGCGAGCGTTTTATTTTATGTCTTCACTTTGGCACATATTTCTTTTCAAAGTTTTCAAAGCTTACCCACAATGGAGGGGGAGGGGTGGGGGAGTTAAAGCGTTTCGAACGTCACTGAACGAACTGGGGATCTGAGTTGTCGAATATGTTTGGATTACTCTAATTCAAGTCAAAGACTACTTTTTTCAAATTTTTGAAATCTGATCCAGTGGTAAGGGGAGGTGGGGGGGGGGTGTTAAAGCGTTTTGAACGTCACTGAACCAACTGGGGATCTGAGCGGGCGAATCTATCAGAATTACATTAACTTGGGTCACAGGCTATTTGATAATGTTCAAGTCAACCTGTGCAACGCACGGGTGAGCCAGCTAGTTTAGTGATAAATAATTGGTAAAACCTATTTTATGGCTAAAAATAATTAGTATTACTATATAAAGTTCTGCGATTCAAAAACGTCTGCCATGTTGGGTAGGCAGTACAGCTTCCTCACATATTGAACATGGACGTATAGAATTAGTTAACATACGAGTCGAAGTGATTGGATGCAAAATACAACGGTACCTATCTGATACATGAGTATACATGCTAGAATGCAAATTAGGGTTATATTTCATGTTTGCGTGAGCAGAAATTATCGAAAGGCGAACCCACACAATACCTTATTCAAGTCATGAAGTGCGAGTTCATGTAGTTTATTTTCTGTTAACTGTTATTGCAATTGTACTGTTTTTTACTTGGATATATTCATCGAGTTATCGTCATGTTATTTTAATTTGTATACTATCTTAATTATAAGTCTTCAATTTGCAATATAATTTAAAGACTAATATATAATTGGACATTATGCCGTATGACTTGAAACAATAAACAATATTTGTTTGCGTATTCGCAATAGTTAAGTACCTATTATTCATGCAAATGGGATAAAATACAAAGGGCATCATCCTGGAACCAACAACCTATCGGGTTCGAACAAAATCGGACAAACAGATGATAAGAAATTAACGTTTGCACATGATAACGGCAATGAAAGTTATAGAGGACCATCTAGAAGGTAACCCGCACAATCCCTGAAAATTACAACGAAGTTGGACTTAAATAAGTATAGTTCTTACAAAGTTGGTGTTGCAAATATCAATAAATAAATTGCGAGCTTCAGTACGAAAAAATACGCCAAAATCATGTATTACATGTGGCAATTGAGTACCTTCAAAAACATTTATAGTATTTCACATTTATTGCACATTTGGAGCGGAATTGCGCCCGTTTGCGCGCACTTGAAATTTTGTGTGATGGTTCTTTTATTCGTGAACGTTCACGAGGAATTCAAATCTGCAATAAAAAATGGGTGTTTTCGTTCAAAATAACGAAGTTGATGTCAACTGCGCACGTGCGCAATGCGCGATTTTGTCATTTTTGAGATTCTAACAAAAAAAAAACAAAGATTGAACAAAAAAATTCTTTTTTGACTCATTATTAACGATTTTAGCAGGGGGGGGGGGGGACGTTTTTATTTATTTATTTACGGGCTAGTTAGCCCAATATACAATAAGGAAACAATACGAGGAAAATACAGATAACGAATGAAAATATAAATTTATACAGAGTTAAAAGTGTTAGTAAAATAAAATTAAATCAATACACAAAAGATAATCATAGTCCCTTTTACTAGGTTAGAAATTTAGAACAATGTGGTTTTTAACAACGGAAAAACTATTGAAAAATAAATCAAGGCAATTATTCTCAGCTGCTATTAAATTATAATATCTAGCCATGCGATAAAGGGGGTTATTTAACAAATAATAAAAAGGGACCGAAAATAAATCATTACTCCGTGAGGGGTGGATCGGCGTACGAAAATCAAAATAAGATGATAACAGGGGGCTGTCAATTTTGCAATTGTGCAATTTGAACAAAAATAAAAGATCACCCACGACTCGTCTATCATGGAGTGATAAAAGACCACACTCAGTCATCAGGGAATCATAAACAACATCATCCTGCCAAACACGTTTTTTAAAAGCAATATAGCGCAGAAATTTATTTTGTACCGACTCAATAAGCCTCCTATATTCTTGGTAGTATGGGGACCAAATCGTACTTCCATACTCCAGATGGGGGCGAACCATAGCATTATAATGGATAACTAATGCTTTTATATGATCAAAATCACGAGTGTTACGCTTAAGCCATTCCAATGATCGCTTATTGGGGTATGTTTTGTAATGGTTATCACATACATTAGTGGCACTTGGGAAACACATAAATAGGTGTGTTAGGCACATAGAAGTCAATATAATATTCTCCCTCTCCTCTGCGGTTTTGGAATATGTAATGGTTATCACATACATTAGTGGCACTTGGGAAACACATAAGTAGGTGTGTTAGGTGGCACATAGAAGTCAATATAATATTCTCGCTCTCCTTGGTGGTTTTGGGATATGTAATGGTTATCTCATACATTAGTGGCACTTGGGAAACACATAAATAGGTGTGTTAGGTACATAGAAGTCAATATAATATTCTCTACTACAAATATTCTCTACTACAAACATTATCAATATGCTCATTAAAAGATAAACGGCTAACGACGATAATGGTTTTTTGGGGACACCCTGTATTAGCTGCAATTCCCAAACACAATAAAGATATGATTTCATTTTATTTTGGGAGATGATTTCGAACTGTAGAAATCCCCACGTTCACGTTCCTCCTTCGAAAGAGGAGAAAAAGAGAGTGATTGAAGGACGTGGTGATCATGCGCATTGAGCAGAGATGGTTGACCCTACGAAGATGGTCCATCTTGAGACTTGAGTCAGTCGTCCTCTAATGACAGGCCGCATCCGCGGCGGCGAGCATCATCTCGTCGAGGCGGCCTCACGACTCGGGTAATGACGTCATTAGTGATTAGTGACGTCACTACCCCACCTCTCTCATATTGACACAAGACACGCTTTTAGTGGCATCCAAACTGCACGAAAAAATATCTATTTCGAATGCCACATGTATACGTGCGAATCTAAGTGGGAATCCCATTAATTATATCAGCTGGTAGCTGGTACGATCGTCGTAGTTTATGAGGCGATTTTTGCTATATTCCACCAGTTTTGATTCGCTTCCATGTTAGTGATAATAAATTATTTCTATCCCATGGAGAGATCGAACTAATGAACGCACAGCGACCCGGGTGGTTTCATTACGTTCTTTGGGATGATATCTATAAATTTCATTAAAAACAATTACTCGTATTTCGAAATTTATCGATAATTGTGTACCTACATGTGTACCTACACAAACAAATCAATCACATCCTGTAGTTTCTTAGCCCATTAAAAAATCGATTTTATTCACCCGAACTGTCATTGGTACCTACAACTAAACTTATTTGACAATCTGCCATAAGTGAGATTTTATCATTTAATAAAGATTAACAGGACATTTCCATTTTCCGACTGTCACGTCACGGTCACCAATTTCATTAGGGCGTCCTTCCTATAATATGCGAAGCCTTGCTAATATTATCTAGCTTCAGAGGGACATCCTTAAAGCGAATTTAACAATTGGAGCCCATCCTATTTGTCTTAAATCTATTCCAAAGTAATGATGTTGAGATTAATATAATCTTCGTACAACATCGGTCTATTGTTTTCAATAATGAGCTTTTGTGATTCTGTTCATAGAATTTAAAACGTAAACTTCGCATTTTTAGGGTTGCTAAAGACATTTTATCTATTCTATAAATGAGTAATGTCAGCCCCTTCACGCTGACACAAGACTCGCTTTAAGTGGCATCCAAACTATACGAAAATATATATATTTTGGATGCAACATATACGTGCGAACCCAAGTGGGAGTCCCATTGAAATTATATCAGCAGATACGATCGTCGCAGTTTATAAGGAGAGTTTCGCTAAATTCCACCAGTTTTGATTCGCTTCCATGTTAATGATAATTATTTCTATCAAGTTCTACCCCTTGGAGAGATCCAACTAATGAAGGCACAGCGACCCCGGTGGTTTCATTCGATTCTTTGGGATGATATCTATAAATTAGATTTAAAAATTACTAGTATTTCGAAATTTATCGATAAGTGTGTACCTAACGACTCGGGTAATGACGTCATCAGTGATTAGTGACGTCACTACCCCCTTCCCCCCACCTCGTCCATATTGACATGAGACACGCTTTTAGTGGCATCCAAACTGTACGAAAATATGATAGAGAGTTTTTGGTGACAACTAACGTGCCCTTAACGTCACCCTAACGTACCCAAGAGTACGTGACCTTGAGGAGACTTTAGCAACGTCGTACGTTAGAATGGCTCATTTAACATCACCCGTTTGGGGACCTAAAGCCACACGACCTGACCTTCCTGTAAATGTAACACTGCACACTACTAGTCACCTCAAAAATTCTCAAATATTGGTAAATTAAATAAAAATATATATATATATATTTTTTTTAATTCCCCATACATCATTACCTAGTAGTTATGTTGGTGTAGCGGATAGGTTTTTTGAACACCTCTCAAACTTTGTTATTTTACGTTTCAAATCGTGTAGAAAACCGAATGTGATCTGAAGTTCGCCTCCGCCATCTAGCTTTACTAACCTTCAAATCGATCGAAAAAATCCGTTCTTTTGCGCAGGGCCGCCACATGGGGGGGGGGGGGGCAACTGGGTACTGTTGCCCCGGGCCCGGGCCCAGGGGGGGCCCGGTCCGGTCCTGTATTTAGTAAATAAAGTATTTTAGAATTTTTAGGCCTATTTAAAACAGAGTGTAATACTTGACGGGCCCTGATCAGATTATGTTTGATTTACTACACCAGACTGTTTCTCTTAAACAGTTGCGATGATTGCGATGGCCCAAAATATTACTCTTTACCCTTTACCGCCTTTACCAGTAAGCACTCGGCTGAAGACTTGGGAGAGAGCATCCATGGGCCAAGAAAGATTGAATTCCCTTGCCATTCTCAGCATTAAGCACAAGTTAGCATCCAAACTTGTCTTTTCTAAGGTTATTAAAGCATTTTCACTTAAAAAGGCACGAAAGTTTCAAGTGTTTTGTCTTGTATTTTTCAAATGCAAATACACTTTTCCTCACTTCACTTTATTAGTTTTAAAATGTTTCATTTTATAAAACATGAAATTATAGCCTATTACAGTTTTCTATATTTAAAAAGTTTTCCACAATTATAATTACAATTACAGAATGCTATTATAACTCAACAAAACAAAGTTCTCATTTTACTAATTCATATTTTTGATAGTTTTTCACTAAATAATTCTTGTATCTTTTGTTGTTATAAATCTAATTCTTTACTGCATAGCTTCATTTCAAGTAGATAAACTGTAATAAAACAATTATATTTTTGTAGATTTTTATTTTTCCCAAAATTAATAACTGTATTTTTTCAAACATAATTAATCATTGTTTCAATTAATTCCTTCAGCCATCTTGTATACAGAGACTTTCCTTTTTAATCCGTCCATAACATTAAAATAAAGTCAATTGTATGTGTTGATTAATGATTATATGAAATTTAGTCAATCATAATTTCTGCCACAATCGTCCAATTGAGGAATGAGTAAATTGGAACTTCTCTGAATACGCCCTCTATTCACTAACAATTGTATTTAAAGTAGTTAAAATAAAAATCCTATGACTGATTGGATATAGAATTTTTGTTTCAAGGTAATTTATGGCATTTTTATGGTGTTGTAATTGGTTGGTAATTACTAGAGTATCAATACTTGAATTTTCAATTCTTAAGTTACACTTTACTTTTGATTAAATGTTGAATAAAACGTAGTGAAGTAGTAAGAGTTCAGCCCCTCAAGTGTTCTTATTCAAACACTGAACCTTGGTGGGAAGTATAAATGATTTTTCGTTTGGTTAGAGAAGGTTTAATAGTTTTTTTTTTAAACAATTATCATAGCCATCTCTAGTAAAACAACTCGCGACAAAAAAAAAGGGGGGGGGGGGGGGGGGGGGGGCTGATGAATATCAGGTAAAATCATAAATTGTCATAGAGATAAATACTTTTTCATACTTGTTGATAATTTACCCAACGGAAAACCCAAAAACATGAAACTCGTAAAGACTAATGACGTATAAGTGTAACTAAACCGCGGTGTTCCCCACTTGAGGCTTACTACCTTTGCGTTGAATCCATACCCTGTTTACGAATTGAAAACTAAAAAATGAGAAATTACCCCATATTTGTCCTGAAACTAACATGAAATTCGAATTTAGGATTGAAAAGCGGCGTTTCATATCGAAATAAAGAAGCTGATTAGACAACAAGATAGCTGGGGAAAAATATCGCGTTGCCAAACCACCGTTAAGGTGACATCAAAATTAAGGCAACCGTGCCTCCGGTTTCATTTGGGTTAGCATCTTCATTTGCTCTCTCAAGACTGTGGTGACGGGTGACATTAAGTTGAAGTCGCCAAAAACTCTCTAATGATCAACAGTACATTTCCATTTTCCGAACGTCACGTCACGGTCACCGATTTATGATGGTTTCCGCTTACAACCGAGTCGTTGCTAGGGAAATGGTACTTCGTCATTTTTCATCCCACACAATTCGTTGGCAATTTGTTCGGAAGCTCTCGATTAATCCTACCATATTGTTGTCTACTGCGAAGTGCGTGGCCAACAAGCTGAGTTATGAGCATGGTTTTTTGAATACTTGTTTACACACAGGTGATCATTCTCAATAATTGATGTTGTGAACATGATTACAGCCGCTGGTAAAATTAATAATTCTACAGTCAGATCATTTAATAATGATTAATTTTGCACATTATTACTTCAATATGGTTAGTTAGCAATATTAGTTCATAACTTAGCGTAATAAATCCGCTTTCCTTGACACTACAGAGCCTTAGGGATCGTGAGATATAGTGATAGAATGAGAGCATTCCATAAAGTGGCGAACGATTTTCCTGCTATGAAAACTAAGGGACTTTCAGTTCCCTACTAACATATTGGTTGTACGTGAAAATCAATAGAAAATAAATAATTTCACCGCGATGTGACGGTCGGAAAAATGAAACGTCCTGTTAATCTTTATTAAATGATCTGGCTGTAGAAACGCAGGTCTACCGACCGGTTTTTTTTTTTTGACATGGATATGTCTTTGCTCTGGGGGTCAACCAAAAATTTCCGTGATGCAAAATTTGTGTCACAATTTCAGTGTTTTTCACGTACAACCCAGCCGTTGCTAGGAGAATGGAACTTTAGTTTCATCGCACATAAATCGTTCGCCACTCGTTGGAAAGCGCTTGATTTATGTGATAAATGTTCACATCTCAAGCTACCAATTTCCCCCTCCTTACGTACCTGGCTACATTCCTAAACTAAGTTGTTTGGACTATAAACAATTTTAATAAGCCGGTTACAATATTCTTAACGTAAAGCAATAGCATCATTTACTCTACTCCATAGGAAACATTTTCGTCCTCTTGACAACAGTCGACTGTTAACAACAACTCATTGTAGTGGCTTCTCTCCACAGTTATTTTCAACATTTCTATAAGTAAACCGTTGTTTTGTTGGAATTAGTCTTGATGCGGCCATGCGGCCCAGGGATTTGTTTAAAGTTAAAGGATTTGTTTACAACTCTCGAGGACAATCGTTATGAAATCCCCAATCAAAGACATATCCATGTAACATGGTATCTGCTTGTAAAGCAGATAGTGAAACTTTTTTTTTTTTTTAATTGAAAATGTCTTATATTGATGGGTCAACCGAAAATTTTGTTACACAAAGAAAAAAACGTCAAGCAACCTATAAACTGGTGTTGTTATGATTGTGTATACTAGCAACCAAATCAGTCATTTAATTAACGTAATGTAAGTTTATTTAGAACATTAAATACGGGTGTTATTATTGATGCGTTATTATGGACTGTGAATTCTTATTCGTGGAAGAATTGGGCATCGTCGAGACCGGCTTACAGCAAATTCAGTAATTGTGTGTCAATAATTATTTTATGTTTTCTAATTGTTATTTTATTTATAACAATAAAAAACATTGAAATTACTGAGAATTTTTTTTATTGTTTTTTATAGAACGGTTGGCTTCATTCCCCACCTCCGATAGTTAGCAAATCGGAACCCCACCGGAAGAATCGAAAACTTCAACGGCGAAAAGACCAGTAAAAAGAAAGAAGACGAACGAAGGAAGAGGAGGAATATTATGATAATTCCCGACGCCGCCAATTTTCTTCTTGGAAAAAGAGGTCAGAAAGTTAACGTTCTTCAGGCGAAAGACGGGGAGGTGGGGGTTTGGCGATCAGTTCGAAAAACGAGGAGGCGAAAACGATCTGCGAATGTCAGGGATAATGAGGTGTAGTTGAGCTTCTCGCAAGTTCCCGAGGCCCTCGAAGACGGTTATTGATTTTTTTTGAAGAAAATTATATCAAGGGAACTTCTTGGGGGCGAAAACGCTTCCGAAGTGACGTTTGGGGAGGTTGGGAGATGCGGACTGTTCTGAGATTCGTTGAGTCGTAATTCAGGCGGGATCAGACAAGGTTGTGGTTTAGAAATTATGGGATGTTCACTAAACACACTGAACTCAACGTTAGTACGTGGAAGATGTAGATGATGAGGAGGAGGAGGGGGGGGGGGGGGGGGGAGTTAGATAAATACTAGTCTCTATATATATTTATTTATTCATTACAATTTACGGGATAATTTACATCCCTTTACTAAAACTAAAATACAATCAACCTAAATGAGAACATATTCACACGATAATAGAAATAACAGCAACTATAATAAAGAAAATAAGGAGATAAAAAAAAAAAAAAATAAAATAAAAAAAAAACCCCTTTGGCATAAATCAATTTCAATTTTTGGCAAACTTTTGGCATACCAATTTGAACTTTTGGCAACTCATTTTGAACTTTCGGCAATCCATTTCGTTTTGACAACTACTGGAGTCGATTTTTACACCTTCATTCCTTCTGCAATGTTCAATAAAGTGTTTTCTCTCTCAAAAAAAAAGAATAAGGGGATAATAATCATAAATTAAGTATATATATATATATATATATATATATATATATATATATATATATATATATATATCACTTGAATAATGACTCTACAAGAGCTTCAATGAATCACTTGGTAAGAAAAGATAACAGAAAATTACAACACAAAACTATTTTTAATATTTCGGCTTCTGCCTTTTTCAAAACTACGAGAGAAAATGATTAATTTGGGCTGTTTGCAACGTTGGCAAGGATTGTTGTAACTTTGGATATCGCTATATATATATACATATATATATATATATATATATATATATATATATATATACCTACTATATATATTAGATTTATACAGGGAAAGCTAAATTTTTAATCAAGAGTTCACTTGGGTGGTTGGGAGGGTTTTCAACTAGTATAAACAACGTGGATCAAAATAAAGATATCCTGAAGAATTGTTTAATTTGTAAAGGTGAAGCGGTAGTTACGTCGAGCATGTGGGATACATCATTGGCTGATCTGAGCATCCTAACAAGAGATCCGTTGCCTCCATAGTTTGTCCGATGGTAATCCGGCTGAAACGGGACACGATTCCGTGTTGATCGAGACGGCACTCTAAAGTTGACAAGAGCCAATAAGGAGGGAGCATCAAACTCATTTTGGACAATTTTTGACAACGTAATCAAATCAGTTTGACGTCGCCTTTGCTCAAGGGTGCCCAAATCCAAATACGTCTCATTCCCTCGGCATCAAACTCGTCCAGTGCGTCTGTCTTCAGATAAGCAATTCTCAAAAACTTGTTTTGCACTCGCTCAATGGAACGGATGTGAGTGATATATGCTGGACTCCATATTTCCGATGCGAATTCCAGATGACTGCGGACTAAAGAGCAATACAGAACTTTCAAGGGAGCCAAACACCGAAAAGGTCGACAGGCCCGATAGAGGAAACCGAGTTGTCAATGGTTTATATTGCCTTAAAAGAAAGTCTTCGACTTGCATATCATGGCCTTTTTATCTCAAAGTCAAGATACGGTAGGTATGCTCTTTTGGGCAAACGAAAGAAACATGGCGATTATATTTAAATTATGTTAGTTTTCTTGACCACTTGTATAATTATGAAGTTGGGGGTTAGCGAGGGTTGGTAAGTAATTCAAAAACTCCAGTCATGCAGCATGGACCCCATGAGCGAATTTTTGAAGAAATCTTCGACATTTCAGTCGCTATTGATCGTGTAGAGAAATTTTGGTTTATGATTTTGATAGACAAACATGGAATCAAATTATTAAAAATAATTAGGAGGTACTCATACTTTATTATTATTAAACTAATCTTGTAGATTTAAAGACAAATGTAGGTAAATATTCATAGATTTTGATGTCCAATGTGGTCAGTATTGAAGGCAGTTGAAATCTTAACAGTATCCTATCATAACATCATCAAATGTTGACATAAAATAAAATAACATACCGACGTCATATGAAAGAAACGTATTTCCACAGCCAATCGATGATGAGGCTTTATATTACGAGGGATATAAAGTCAGTTGCATTCGAATCTAGTATCCTACAGCAAGAAATTGATAGCAAACTGTAGTCTCTGTGCATCTATTGACAGCCTAAATTATGGGGAAGTGTCACTTGGTTTTTTTTAACAAGCACCAACTACCTACGTTTTAAACAGCATGGTTCTAGGATTGGTTATACAGTGATACTTCTATAAGAGTAGTTCAATCTGAATTTGGACAATGTTTCATGCAAATATTACCGATTTTTACAACTAGCGAACGGCATTATTTCGGTTTTTGACTGATTTTTCAACTTTGAAATTTTTGAAAACTTGATACATATTCTTATAGGAAATTTTACGCTGATTCGGAATATACCACATTTTAGTATGCTGAAAAAATTACTTCGCACAACAAATCGCAAAAAACAGGCTATTTGGACATTTTTGAAAATTTCAACCCGAAGATGTGATCCGATCATGCTACCCAACGAACTTGAACTTTCGTTTTGTGTCCTTAACATTTTAAAATTTGTTTGAAGTTTCTAGCATAATTCTACGGACAGTTATCGTCTGGAATGACACATACATACATACATACATACATATATACATACATACATTAAAAAAAGTTCCAGTCATGCAGCATGATCGTATGAGCGAATTTTCGTAGATTATCGTAACATTATATTATATTACTGTTTTGAAATTTGTGCATTCCGAGTACAAAGAAATTGTTAACCACCAATTTTATGGCAAATAAACTCGTTCCAAATCATATTCTATGAATAAAAACAGATTTTGGATGTTTAGCAATTTTTCAGTTTTTCAATCGATTTTTCAGCAAATATTGATGAAATTCAAGTACATTTTTCACCAAAATTTTGTGAATACATTTTTGAATGTTTTAGTTCATCGTCAGTAAAATTCTTCCGACTACGATGCTGATAAAAATATAAATTCAGCAGTTTTTAGACGTTTTCAGTCATTTTTATTGATTTTTTTCAGCACATTTTTTGAAATTTGACTAATTTAATGTGCTCCAAAAGTGTTGTCCAACGAACTCATCCTTTCTTTTGAAATGCTTGATTTTTTGGTGAAAGAACGAAGTTTTTATCTCAACTCGCTATATGTAATAGCATCTTCAGGGCTTAGTAGTGGAGCAGGAAAAAATTTAGGTCCTCATTGCACGTTATACAATCCTTGCTGGACACATTGTACTTGTACACTATTTTCATACATGCTAACTGGAGACTGTTTATAATAATAGAAACTTGATAATTATGATGAAAATTATCAAAGAGGATTATCAATCGTTTCTAGGCCTCTTGGCTAAGATCAAAGTGTAGTATCAAAGAGGATACATATTGCATAGAAAAACATTCTATTCAATATGTGCGTTGGAGCGATTGTGAATGGCCCGCTTTAGGATTGAGATAAAAATTCCATTCTTGCCTCAAAAGATCAAAGGTTTTAAAACGAAAAGATTAGTTTGTTGGCCAGCAATTTTTGAATTGGTCAAATTTCAAAACATTTATTTAAAAAATCACTAAAAAGGCTGAAAACGGCTACAAATTGATAAATTTATATTTTTTTGCAGAATATTGCTCCACTTATCAACTATGAAATAGACCATTCAAAAATTCATGTACAAAATTATGCTGGAAAATGTGCTTAGGTACCTAAATTTCACTCAAAATTGCTTAAAAAAATCTATAAGAACTGCAAAAAAAGTTGAAAATCCAAAACCTCTTTTTGAAAAACTGATTATTATTTAGAATACGTTTTTTTTGACATACATTGACAGTTTATAATTTCTTCGCTCCCAAAATAGCTTCAATATCAAAATAATTTAACATGATACAATACAATAGGTAATTTACGAAAATTCGATAATACGATCATGCTGCATCACTGGAACTATTATAATTTAATAATGATTAGTCGGCCATTTCCATTTTCCGACCTTCACGTCACGGTCACCAAGTTCAATAGGGAGTCCCTCCTATAATATGGGAAGCCTTGCTAATATTACCAAGCTTCAGAGGACGTCCTTAAAATAAATTTAATGTGCTAAAAAATGTATAAAAACTGAAAAAAAATTAAAAATCTAAAATTTCTCTTTGAATAGCAGATTATTTTTTAGAACGAGTTTTTTTTCTCCATAAAATTGGTAGTTGACAACTTTTTTTCTTCTTTAATTGTTTTATTTTGGCATTAAAATTATGTTCACAGCCATGTGGTTAATATAAATATATATATATATATATATATATATATATATATATATATATATATATATATATATATATATATATATATATATATATATATATATATAATATATATATATTATATATATATATATATATATATATATATTATTATTATTATATTATTATGTTAGAATTTCTTTTAAAAAAAATTGTACAATTCTCTGTAAATTAATCAATTCTTTGATGCTAGGATAAAGTTGTAATTTAAAATAATTGAGGTTCTTTTTGACACTGCACTGAAAAAGTTTGCTCTATTCCCGTCTTGCGTCGCACATTCCATTATTAAGTGTTCAAGGGTTCCATTTGGATGCCCACATGCTCGGCATTGAGGTGACTCTAGTTGTTGTATCCGGTACAAATGTTGTTTGCGAATTCCGTAGTCAACCCTTAATCTGCATATTATTCCTCCGAGACTTGTATTAACTGGTTTTTTGAATAACCATGGTATTTGCGGTGGGGAGTGTTGAATTTGTTTGTAGAACCGGGCATTGTGTGATTGATTATATTGTTGTCTCCATTTTTATCTATATTTTTTGGCAATTAATGGCTTCAGTTCCTCTGTCATGACCGGGGTATTCAGTATTCTTCCTGTTGCCACTCCTTGTTTGGCTAATTGATCCACCCTTTCATTTGCAACTTCTTAGTTAACTTTTAGTTAACAACTTCTTTTTACTTAAAGTACCTACTCAATTTTCTGAGCAATGTAACATAACATAGGCAGTACTTACGATAATTTACGAAAATTCGCTCATACGATCATGCTGCATGACTAGAACTTTGTGAGTTTTCTTTCATTTTTTTTTTTTTTTTTCTTTTTCTTGAGTATTCATAAACTTTGATTATAGGACACTAACCATAGTTTTAAAACAATGTGGCAAATCATTTCGGATTTCAGAGCCCTCCATTTACAGCCCTGAAATCACGCCCCTCCCAATGCAATATTCACCAACTCCAAACAAACGGATTATTTATGAAGTCGATGTATCAAAAGCCACCCGGGACTCTTCCCTTCCCACAAGATATCGGGGAAGATTGCAACACACGATGTCTCCCAGACCAGTTCGAACCAACTGTAAGGTCATCTCACCTTATTGTTAAAACAGTAAAGGCGGTCGGTTGAGTTCTTCGGCAAAGTCCACCCGCATTTTAAAATCCGATCGCCAAAGGGAAAACTTGAAGGCGGCAGCTCCAAAGCCCAAACAAGAAGCCGGTACATCGTTAGGCTTCCAGTTTTGTTAGACAATGCCCCTTTTCCCAGACTGCCTTCAGTAAACCTTGTCCTTCCAGACTCGGTATCTCCACTCGATTTTTGCTTCTTTTCGGTTTGTGGAGTTTCGTTTTTTTTTTTTTTTTTTTTTTTACTTTTTTTCTTATTCTTTTTCTTCTTTTCGTCCTCGTCCTCGTTCGGTTTAAGTTTCGCCGTGCTTTATGCAACAATCCCCTGCCCCCCTCCAGGCCCCGCTCGCCAGTGCAGCACAGCGAGCTGCATTTTATGCGTCCTTTATATTTATGGTCGAGGTCGACCACGTCGCGCTTTTGCGCGGTGGTGGCCGTAAAAACCGGCTCCTCATTAAAAATTGGCTGTGGACCGGGAGTATGGCGTTTTCCAGAGCGAAACCCCACATTTTGTTTCAAGGACCACGCAATCTGTGGTAAACGAATACGTTAGTCAAAGAAAATTATGTAGAGAAGAACTATTTAGAGCCCAGGGGCCCATATCATGAAACAACAAGTTACAAGTGTACAAGTTAACAAGTTACAAGTAACAAGTACAGGTACTTGTAATGCACGGTAAACTAGAACAAGTGTTTCACCAAAACAAAGAGTACAAGTGTAGAAGCAAAAACGGAAGTTGGTGAAAACGTTGTCTATTTCCACGAAAAATTAAGAGCTACAATGTTAAATCGAGCATATGGAGGATTTCAGGGAAAATAAGGGTAAGTCTACATTTGCAAAACATCTTAAGGAATCTAATCATAGTTACAATTTTGATTTGACAGACAGACAGTTTGTAGAATTTCTTAATTTTTGCCCAAAGGGAGGTATGTTGAATGTACTTGAAAAATTCGAAATTATCAAAAGTGACAGGTCTGGTAAATGTTTAAATGAGGATATACCTCAATATATTTCACCACTGATATGTCCATTTCTGTAAAGCTTGGAATTATCCCTTCACACTGTTGAAACCACATTTAGTTATTTTCCCCTTTCACTTCATCTGATTAGCTATAATCCCCCCTTTCACTTTGTATGCACTTGATTGGTTGTACCTCCTGCCCCTTTCCTTTCTCTCGACCAATGGGATTCAATCTCCCTTCACCTGGCACTATATAACCTGTGTCCTTTCTAATGTGTCTTCAGTTATTGTTTGTTACTGATGATGGCCTAAACGTCGAAATCGATTTAACATTGTAACTCTTTATTTTTCGTGGAAATAGACAACGTTTTTCACTAACTTCCGTTTTATAATGGGTTTCCACAACTTCGTCGCGAGTGATTTAGTTCGTGTAGAAGCAAAGTTTACAAGTGTAGCAGAAAAAAAAATGGCGTGTGGGAACTAACGAAATGAACAACGTCAAGCGGGATGCCGAAATTGAAGTTTTGTCGGCGAATTATATTGTAAAAACGGTTCTAAGTACACGGCAGGATGTTTATCGTACATGACTAAGTTTAATGATTGGAATACATACAAATTATAAACTGAAAAGTGGGAAAAGTGTGTATTTGATTTCAACTTTCAAAGGGATGGCATAATCGGATTTTTCCCTTCAATTCAGCGGAAATGATTAATCAGTTCATCGAGTCTTAATGCTGCTGGATTAGGAATGTCATCTGTAACTTCGAGATGATCTTTACACTTCTCTTTGTTTTTCAATGTAGGGAGATCCTCAATACCCGATCAGGAAAAATTGCACAGAGTCACGCAGCATTTGAATCATTCAGGGGTCTTGGAAGACATCCTAAATCTCTCGTTAACCACGAAAATACCTACCCACGAAAAAAGCTCTTATTTATGACCGAAAAAATCATTGGCTTCTTCTACGCTGAATGCTTCTTTCTTGTCAATATTCTTCAGCAGAAGATGATCCCCACATATTAAGCATATGAATTGTCAACTCACAATGCTGGAAAATAACAAGTTTACAGGTGAATGGACGTAGGTTAAAAATCGGCCATTTTTTACAACTGTAAAACAATGACTTGTACAAAATGATGGGGAAACACTTGTAACTTGTACAAATTTGCCTGTACTCTTGTTAATTTTCACTGTGCAAAACCTACAAGTCAACACTAGTACCTTTATGAAATGCTTGCACACTCATTTTTTACAACTTGTACATAAAATCGGCTTGTAACTTGTCACTTGTTGCTCTAAGGAATAGGCCCGAAGTGACGAATTTAGAGTGAAACACGCTCTTACTGGAACCTAAAAATGAAATATGTCACTCAAAAAATGTTACGTAAAATCGAGACTAAAGTAGCAGCTCACAGTGCTTCGAGTTGATACGTATATGGTCGGGATGGACAAAATCGTACGCCACTTTTTGGAATGCTCTCATTTTATCACAACATCTCATGATCCCCAAGCCTCTGTAGGGCCAAGGAAAGCTGATTTATTACGCTTATTTATAAACTAATATTGCTAAGTAACCATAATGAACTATTAATGTGTGAATTATTTATTTTTGTTATTCTTCCTTTTATCATTCATTGTCCTCTTAGTCTGGATTATTATTTTTGTACATTAATCATCTACCTTGAAACGCCGGAAGGCTTATACAAATAAACAATTTCATTTCATTTCACCGGCCTGTGAAACCACCCTAGACTTTATATAAACAATTCAACCATTACACTTAAGAGAGTACGTACCTTCTATCATTATTACCAGAAAGTTAATACTAGCTCGAATTCGGACGTTCTCTTCTTGATTCTCTTCGAAATAACAGCTATCGGAAAGCTTGCGAGCCCGTCTTCACCATCACCAATCACCATCGATCCCACGATATCGCGATCGGCGAAGCATTTCCTTCGTAGTCAAGACAAATGATGCGTCCGATCTCAGCTTTGAGATAATAACAGATGTATGGAACTGCATCATCATCTCTCATTCCCGATGGCAGTCTCTACTCACCTTTCAAAGATATTTCGTTCATTTTCTAAGCCCATTAGTTTATTTAAGAACTGTGAGAGCGATGGTTCGTACGTATGAGTGATAATTTATGGAGTTTTTGCAGTTTTCCGTCAGAGTCGTTCAGCTGATTCGTTGTACGAATAGAGGTTTTTCTAGCACAAGCAAACCAGAAGCTAACCACTGAGTCGTACTGTACAGATAGGGAATTGTACGATTGAATGAAATGATTCAAAATCACACTAACGTGTATACACTTCCCCAAAACTTCATAATTAAGCCCGAGTCATAGAAAACCTAACGTGTAATGTATTCTTCTTTTAGAATGGAAGAAGTAACTATTAAATTAGCTACAACTTTATCTACCAATGTGGTTTAATTTGTTCACTAGAAATAGATGTGGTAGAAGAAGGAAGAGAACTTGGAAGGGAAGTTGTTGAGGCAGCATCGAAATTCGCCATGGGTTAGGAGAATCTCTTTCGGGAACTTCAACATGATCAATGATCAAGATGTACCTATATTATAAATGTGATGGTACCTATCTGTACCTATTTCCTACATATGTACGATATTTTACACTTTTTTCCCTTGGACAATTACGTTTTATTATTGAAAATAACGAGCCATTTTTGAAGATGTGGACACCTGCTAATACGCGACAAAAGGCGAAGACAGCAGTTTCTGTCTGTAACTATCTTCTCTGTTGCGTGGCACAATGCCTACCATTTTCATCAAAATCGATCTATCAGTATCGGAGCTTCGTCTGTAACAACCAATTTCAGGTTCGTCTTGTGTCATGGTTACCTATTTCAACAAAATTAGTGTGTGGATGACATCCTGAGACTTGTCCCCGAATACCTTCGAAAAAAGCTTTAGAATCCATTATAATGTATAAATAACCGAAATAAAGCTTTAGAATCCATTATAAAGTATCAGCATAATTTAGGTGAGGATGAATCCTACAAATCAACCACCTTTTTTAAAAATCACGAATATCACAATGTCCATGTCATGCCACCTTGAAATAGGAAAAACAAATTGATTATAGGTTATCATCATGGAAGGTTACATGCGTATTCGGAGCTGTATTCGGCTTCCCTTGAGCTCCGAATAGGATTTTTGTATTCGTACAACGAATGGACCGCAAACCGTTATCATTTTGCGCGCATGCGCAATGCTCCCACTCGACTAGGATTCAGCTTCGCGAAAACTCCCGATAATACTGCCTTGCATTCCCAATAAAGATAATTGGTGTGAGTAAGTAGTAATAGGTGCATTTAAACGGGTGGTCTGGGATGGTTTATGTCCACGTTCAAATCTCGAGTCGCTCAAGTTACCCCCTTTCCCCAGTGCCGCTTGCAGAGTCCTGTTCTTCCCCACACACTCTTTTCCGTACACTTTTTTTCACCAGCGACTTTCGGTTCTTTGGACTTGTCTTTTCCCGATTCTGAATTGCCTATCGTGTTCGCCATACAAAAATCTATAAGAATTCGTCACTAACTCATTTCGAAAAAAAATTACAGTTATCCCCTTTTTCCCCTGTAGTTTTCATATGCGATAGGTACATAATTTCCCAGTCTGGACTCGTGAAGTTCACGGCGAAATCGTTGAGTCTGGCACATTCCATTTCTTTTCTAATCATTGAGTTTTCGAGATAAATTTGGAGAAGTGAACGAAGATGTGAGCGTCTTGCTCCAATCCGGTGTTTATCAAATATATACCGCTCAAAACACGATCAATGCAACAACCACAACCTACCCAAGAAGATCGCGCTTAGGGGAGCCTCTCTGTCGACGTAAACAAGGAAAAGGAAGCGGAAGGCGAGAGAAAAAGAAGAAATAAAAGGAGAGAATCCCTTTCTCCCAGGTAAAGGCAGATAATCCTGGGGATAGGTTGGGAATACCAGTCCGTTGCAGGGCAAAACGCCATAGAGAGCGATAGTGGTTGACCCAGAGACCCAAGAAAGGTAGAAAAAAATAAAGACCAGGGCGCGAAGCTGCGATCCTTGGACCTGAGGAAGGCAACTTGCCTGGGATGACTCCTGAGAGGCAGGATAGGTACCTAAGCTCCTCACTGAATGGTTTTTTTGGGGGGTTTCGAAAATAGGGTTGTGGTCGAGTCATAAGGAGGATCGTAAAGGAATAAACGAAGATCGCGTTCATCTCAGGGGGAGATTCGTCGCTTTCGATGAAGGTCTTCGGGGAAAAACAGGTTTGGTGGCTCCGTGACTCGGGGAGTCCCTTCCCCCTTCAGGGCCCCGTGTTCACCCAATCATCATGTAGCACCACAGACAACCTTCAACAGCTAGGTAGCCTCACATTATTATCCTTCTAAACCTTTACCGCCCGCCCTTACGTCCGAAGGACCGTCTCGTCTGGTGATCTCGAAATAGCCTCGTCCAGAACAAAAGAACACATTGGAGCGAAAGTGGGGTATACGAAAACATTTGTGGAAATAGTACTTCGTCTCATAGTGGCATAATACTAATGGCTAATGTACAGAGTAGAACTACACTGAATGGTGCATACATAGGGTTGCCATATTTGTCACGGGTGAAAAAGGGACACTAATGGGAATAAGCTATAACAGGGGGGGTCCGTGACAAGGGGTGTTCCCCCCACCGACAATTTTAGAAATGTAGGTAGCTTCTTACCTGTGTTTAAGACTAATTTACGCCTTTCTCAACCACAAAAATGTGTACAATATAGGCCCATTAAATGTAGCATTTAAATATTTTAAACACTTTAGATCAAAATTAATTTGATTTATTTAGTTCGGAATTCATAGACCGGGCCATTGAGTCTGAGTAGGCCCCTAAGTGTATCGATAAGGGAATTCATGCACTCTGCGCGATTCATAGTCTTGATTTGAGGGCAACCCTGAGGGTGCAATGAGTGTGCAACCCAAATGCACACTCAACGGTATTCATAAACAAAAAAGTCCAGTCGTGCAGCATGACCCCATGAGCGAATTTTTGAAGAAATCTTCGACATTTCGAGCGGAGCGAGGCCTTGGTTCTGCGTGCTGGTGCGTACATAAATAGAACTTCTTCATAACTTCATGGCTGATATTTTCTAAGCCACAGTCAGTATTAAAGCTAACTCAAGTCCTAAAACAGTTGACCGTAAAACATTAAAGAGAGCGACCGAGTGAATCGGAGGACGGAATATTTCACAGAGTAAACTCATCAGTTGTGATTACTTTTTTTATATATTTTTTTAACAAGCACCTACTACCTACGTTTTAAACAGCATGGTTCTAGGATTGGTTATACAGGGATACTTCCATAAGAGTAGTTCAATCTGAATTTGGACAATGTTTCATGCAAATATTACCGATTTTTACAACTATCGAACGGCATTATTTCGATTTTTGACTGATTTTTCAACTTTGAAATTTTTGAAAACTTGATACATTTTCTTATAGGAACTTTTACGCTGATTCCGAATATACCACGTGTTAGTATGCTGAAAAAAGTATTTCACACAACAAATCGCAAAAAACAGGCTATTTTGAAATTTTATACTACATTTTTGAAAATTTCAACCCGAAGATGTAATCCGATCATGCTGGCCAACGAACTCAAACTTTCGTTTGTGTCCTTAACATTTTGAAATTTGTTTGAAGTTTCTAGCTCAATTCTATGGACAGTTATCGTCTGGAATGACACATACATATTTATACATACATTAAAAAAATGCGTTAAACTTCAGAATATGATTCAGAATAGCCTGAAACGGATTTCTGCATAAATGTTTTTCAAAAATTCACATTCTACAAATTTTCAGGCGAGAGCAATAGCTTAATTTTCTTCAAAAATTCGCTAAAAGTGGCGTTGAGCAATATCACCCTCAGCTCGGCGGTGCAATATCCTGCGTGATGGCAGGAGGTCACTTAAGTGCGTCAACTGATAAATTTTATTATTAATTTCATGTAGGTATAGGTACTTTAATATAGTAGAGCATAAATTGTTCATTTTGTTCGGAGTTTATTCAAAAACTACGGCACACAAGAGTAGGTAGGCTGCTTTAAGTAGAGTTTTTAGGTTAGAGAGTTTTTTAGGCTAGTTAATTACATGTTTGATGTGACCAACAGATCCCATTCGAATGTTATACAATCAACAACGAAATATTTCGCAAACTATTCCGATTCGGGAAAGAAACAGCCATGGACAACAACGAACCTGGAGGAGCCTAAATTGAATGGAAAGGATTTATAACCACCACAGCTGAAAGTGCTTTTCGCTCCCATTAGGTGAGAGCGAGTGAACACCATTTTCAAGCTCATTTTGTTTTGATGGTGAAAATTTTGTTTTAAGAACGCCATTGAAAGTTGTAGATAAACTAATCTCTATAGAAAAATAATCCTGGCAGGCGGTAGAGTGGTGTTTGTTTGTCGTGTTACAAAAAAATTAACATCATACATTTTTTTAAAGTTGTATTTTACAAAAAACATAATAATAATGACAAATAAATTCACACAGTGAAATTTAGAAAATTAATGAGACAAAATTTTCAACTGTCTCACAATGTTGAATTAAAAGCCAAACCTTTACTGGTCGAAGAAAACTAAACTTTACGAACCACTCTTCTTAAAAACCCGCGCTTCTCGTGGATTTTGCGAAACTGGGACGATATGACAAGGTCATAATTAGGGACACTGTCAGTGTTGCCGCCAGCCCAACACTGTATTTTGGTATATCTGGTAAAAAAACCGGTGGATCCCGGTAATACAATTTCGGAAATTCGGTAGATTTCCCGGTAGTTTTTTGAACGAACTATGACTTAGCTAATACTTGATCAATAATTGAATTTAATATTACTCTAGGGTTGCATTCTAGGCTAAAACTCTCATACGGTCGACTATGAAATCTTCTGGGTCGAATCCACAGTATTTGGTATTTTTCCTTTTAGTATGGACCAAATCAGAGTATGTACCCATCATTTTTTACTACTACATAATCAAATTCATCAATCATAAAAAAGTAGTAGTAGGTAGGCACTTCAGTATCAAATAGATGAAATGACAGGAGATAATATTGGGTTTACAAAACGCATCAGTAACAACCGAACTCAGTAGGTATAATTTGTAGGTAGCATTTGAATTTATTTGTGCACAAGTAGGTTCTAACAAAGGAGCGTCTTGTATGTGGGTAAGCAGATATATCGCACCCGTCCTAGAATAAGGGTACAACTCAAAAATCGCGATTTTTGAGTTAGTTGTGGTTCTGAGAAGTAGAAACGTTCTAGTTTGTCTGTAGAAGGTAGAGATATGTGTAGGGCACTCTAATGCCGCTAGAGCGTGCGTGTGTCTTTCTTCTATGGAGGGAGTAACCAATTCACGTCCTAGGAAGAAAGATACAACTCAGTTGATTTCACGCAGTCTGTGTCTCGTTTTGAGTTGTTTCCTTTTTGTGTGGACAATTTTAACTTGTGTCTTTCTTTTCTGAACATTTTGGATCCTGACTGGTGAGATTTCTGTGTTTGAGTTGGAACAACTCAAAAATTCTTTAAAAAATCAACAAAACCGTTCCCCCCACTCCCTTCTCACTGCCAAAAAAACTATTTATTCACCATGGGGCGTTAGAGTAATAATGTAGGAAACAAGTTTCGCAAAGATAAATTATGTTCATCGTGTTCCAAAGAACGGGTAGCCAATGGTGTGGAAGGAAAACTTTGAATGCGATTTGCCGAAAATGACAATTTTTGAGTTGTACCCTTATTCTAGGATGGGTGCGATATGTAGATTCTAACACTCACAGTTTAGTCCATTATATTATGCTTTATGTAGCTCATTAGAAGATAGATTCATGAAAATTAAAATTTGTTTCAACTCTTCGAAAAATAAGGTAGGCAGGAACATACAACACAAATCTACTTTCAGAGAAAACAACTGTGTCTCAGCCAGTTGTTTCTTTCAATCCTGTGTTCAGTGGCGATCCACCCATGAATATGCGAATTGCATGAGTACCTACTTCTGTGAATCACAGCTCCCTATGTCCAACGATCTGCAAATGTAAACCTTCTTAACTTAGTATAACAGTTGAAATTATGAAAAAGGTGTCTCATTTAATGAAATATTTGAGAATAGGTAGGTTACCTATGTGTTGTAATCTAATAATAATCAATGAAGTATCTGAAAATATAGAATATGTGAAATCAAAATGCATTAGAACGGTACAAAAAGTGCCAGTATGAACAAATTCAGTTGAAACTCATCAGTAAATACAAAGAGCCCAGAAAACTCGGCGCTCCGCGCCTCGCCAGGGGGCAAGCCCCCTGGACCCCCGGTTACCTCTATTTACATACTTCGGACGAAATTATTGAAACACAGAATGTGTTTGCGTTGTCGCGCAACCAAGTGACAACCAAACAAGCGTCATTGTTTACTATTCATTTATAACATCAATTTATATAGTTATAGTATGAAACTACGAAAAAAAATACGAAATAAATTCGTGATAAATCAAGAGCGATTTATCAAGTAAATGTCCTAAAGAGGCTACATACGAAATTACAGCTTCCTAGAGTGTAAAGTATAAAAATTAGCTTTAAAAGCCACTCATCTGATCCGGACCCTGGACATCGTCAAGTAAATGTCCTAAAGAGGCTACATACGAAATTACAGCTTCCTAGAGTGTAAAGCATAGAAATTAGCTATAAGAGCCACACATCTGATCCGGACCCTGAGCATCGTCAAGTAAATGTCCTAAAGAGGCTACATACGAAATTACAGCTTCCTAGAGTGTAAAGCATAGAAATTAGCTTTAAGAGCCACACATCTGATCCGGACCCTGAGCATCGTCAAGTAAATGTCCTAAAGAGGCTACAAACGAAATTACAGCTTCCTAGAGTGTAAAGTATAGAAATTACCTATTCAAATTATTTAACCTCCGCTTCACAAATCAAACCGTTTTCGTAATACTCAGATCACCTGCTATGAATCAAATCATCGAAACACAAGCTCAATGAAATCATCAGAAATTAACAAGCGGTTGCAATCATGTTCACAATTCAATTATTGAGAATGAACACTGTAGTGGATTTAGATATGTTTTACTTGGCGTAGGTAGGCCAAGTCGGACATTTATATTCCGGTTATGCGGGTTAGTCCCCGGGTCATTCCCGTGAGGAATGTGAGCGGATCCGCCAAGGTCAACTGGCTTGGCGGACTGAACTGGGAGATAGTTCGTGTCGCAGCCGCGTGGAGCGCTGGGCTCGCGTAGCAAGTGCTGGGTTCGATCAGTTTGGTACTGAGCCGTTTTGTAATATTCCGGCCTTAGATTTATATCTGTAGGGGGAATATTTTGAGCTTGGTTGAGGTACTGAAAAGTATCCTTCGCTTTTTGTGCATTTGGAGTGTATTTGACACTCGGATCGGCCGGGTAGGCCTGCGTCGAATATCGTGGGTATTCGGACAGCTTGGTCGAATCGTAATGATCGGCTTCAGAGCGAGTCTGAAAGGTATCCTCGATCTTTTGTATAGGCGAGGCTTGATCGAACGTTTCTTGAACGAATACGTCGGGCGAGAAGGCGGTCCGGACGTGAGGATCGCGCCTTGCACTGTCGCTGGGTTCAGCGGATTCGCCGTGTAGCCGGTAGGGAGCACTACGGGGGCTACTCGGCCCGGCTTCGCCGTCGTCTGCCTCCCCTTGCAAGGGGAAATAGGACGGCCGACGTTCCATCGAAATAACCGAGTTTTTAGCTCGTTTCGATGCCTCTATGTGTGAAAAATAGAGGGTTTGGGAGGTGGACTCGCTTGACAGAGCGTCTTTCCAATGCTCGTATGTCAGGGTCCTACCTCGTAGCCTTGAAAAAGGCTTCCTTAGACGGTAAATTAGAGCGGATGAGCAGAGTAATTTACCGGCGTGCCCACAGCGGTCGGTTACGAGCTTAATGCTACGAAACCCGGGCGACACGGCTCGGAACGTCCCTCGGGCGTACGATCTAAAGAGAATATCGATAGATGTACCGGGTGGCGTCCTGACAGATGAACTACGTTGGGCAATGAGCAGGATGAATAATCACTGGACTCGTAGATGCCAATGCGAGATCTGTGTGGAGAGAAGGTATGCCTTGTAGAAAGCAGTAGGAAGCCGTTCTTGAGATGAACTCGTAATGCAGAAGGTTCGTCAGCGTAGAGCGTGTAGAATTCTTCGTACTTCAGAGGTGTCGTCGTCGAGAGCGGAGAGTGGAATGAATTTCGGAGGGCTCCCAGCGGGGTATTTATAGGGAGGTGGCCGCCTCCTGCCGCCTCCTGGTTGGTCCGCTTAATTTCATAAATTCGACTGTGCAATCTCATTGGTTCGCACATTGTTTTCTCAGTATCTGTGCGTATGATAGCTGAGTTGGTCTTTCGAGGTGGTTTCCCCACGTCCGTCGCTGTGACGGGGTCCCCGGGGGTGGCTGGACGACCTTGAGTTTTCCTGTTTGAGGTTTCTCATTCAAGGCGACTTGTTTCGAGATGTTTGTCGCATCTCTCTCGCCCAGTAAATGTTTAGGGAGGTCGCCTTGTGTGTTATTCTTTAATATTTCACTTTTGAGAGAGAATTTAGTATTTTCTCTCTGGTGAAATATTTTGTTTGACGGAGTTATAACTCGACGTCTTATAAATATTTTTGTGTTGTGTCTACCTCTTTTTGGAAGCCCTGAAAAGGGCTGTTGACAAGAGGGGGTGGTTTTCACCACAGGGGCCCCCCCAAGACGTCGTGTTATCAACGACGACGCCGATGGGGGAGAACTGGGAGGTCTACACGGAATTCTCCGTAGGAGAACCTCGCCAGTTGGGGCGGAGGCGGAGGTGCAGGCCTCGCGTCCCGCGCCTGTGGTGCGCCCCGGCCTCGTCGGTTTCGACGAGCGCCGCGGGGCGGCCGTGGCCGGCCCGAGCTTTGCCGACGGGAGCCAAACCCGCGAGGGTTTGGCCCGCGGCCGCGGCTGGGCTGTTGCGGAGGTGCTCGTTCTGGCTCCGACCACCCCGCAGTGCTCATCTCCTCCCACCGAGGCACGGGCACGTCGCCCGAGCTGATCCACTTGCGTGGTATCGCTGGGAGCTGGTGAGCGGGTGGAGCCGTAGGTAGTGGTTGGGCGGGTGGAGCCGGTGGCTGGAAAGGCTGGGGCCTTCTCCACACTACCTCTCTGGGAGCGCTGTCCGCTTGCTGTGCCTCCCTCTTCGGTGAAGGCGGGAGCGGGCCGAGCGGAGCCGGTAGGTTTTCCTCTGCGAGGAGGAACTCCTCTACTTCCTCTGTCAGCATGCTTGTAGGTTCGGAGGCTGCCATGGTTGAGATTGGTATGATCTCTGGCCGTGGGGTGTTCCATATTTATACCTCCCACTGTTCCTACCCGAGAAAAATGGGCGTGGCTTGTTTTGAGTGCAGTCACCCACTTCTCGTCGAATTTGGTAGAGGGGACGCGCCCTCTGGCGGATTTTCGGGGAGTTTTCTCCTTACTTTCTGCCTGATTTTGTGACACAGATTGTCCTTGTGATACAGCTTCGTCCGAGTGTAGAGTATAAGCTGGTTTTATTTGCTGTTTGGGAACTTTTTTAGTGTGTTCGCCAATTTGCACTGTAACCGAAAACTTATCTCTTTTAACCACTTTGAATGGTCCCGTGTAAGGACATTGCAGAGAGGTGAGCTGTGTGGGCACTCTGATATAGACATGAGTACATGTATCCAAATTTTTGGGCATGTTTACGGCATATTTCGTATTATTATGTTTAATATGCGTAGGCCGGAAGAAAAGAGGTTCCGAAAGGTTCGTAGAAGTTACGAAAATGTCTCCTGGGAGTGGTACGTCAATTCCGTAAACTTTTTGGAAAGGCGTAGTTTCGGTCGCTGGGTCTACTGCCGTACGCATGGCGAGTAGAACTTTTGGAAGTGCGTCGAGCCAATTTTCGTTTTGTGCTTTGAGAGCCTCTTTCAAAGATCTATTTCTGCGTTCTACCATGCCGTTTGTTGATGGTTTGTATGGTAACGTGTGAGTATGTTTTACTCCGAGACGTTCCATAATGGAATTGAATAGATCTGATTCAAATTGAGTGCCCTGATCACTTGTGATATATTTAGGTACGCCCTTTGAAGCTACCCAAATATTGATAAAGGCGTTTGTGATTGTGGTTGTTTCGATGTTGCTAAGAGGGACTGCCTCTAGCCAACCCGTTGCTCTATCAACCATCATTAAAATGTAACGTTTCCCTCCTTTAGCTAAAGGTAAGGGTCCGGTAATATCAACGTGTACATGTGAAAATTTGTTTGCCGGTTCACATTCGGAGTAAGGGAGCTTCACGGAGCGCGTGATTTTTGCTCGTTGGCAAGTTTCGCACGCTCGGACCCAGTTGGAGACATCTGCACGGAGTCCGTGCCAAAAATATCTTTGTTTAACTTTATACACTGTAGAGTGTATACCTGGGTGTCCCAAATTGTGAATTTGGCTTATTATTTCTTCCCTTATTTCGTTTGGAATATAAGGTCTAGGGTGTCCTAGGTCTAGGTTACACCAAATTTCTCCTTGAGAGAATTCAACTCGTGTGAGTTTCAATTTGTCCTCCGCGTTAGGGGGAGAACGAATTTGTGAATTTGAAATATGCAGTAGAAGATTGCATTCTATTGCAGCCGTAATTTTCGAAATTTCGGCTATGGGTGGACCCTCGTCCGTCTGGGTTGAAATCGATTTTGTTTGAATTTCAACCGGATCGAAGGGTCTGGAGAGTGCGTCGGCGACGACGTTGCTCTCTCCGGAAATATGACGAATGTCACTCGTCATTTGAGAGATGTATGTTAGCCATCTTAATCTCATTTTAGAAAAATGTGCATTTTTCTTAAGCATCGTGCCTAGCAGAGGCTTGTGGTCCGAACAAATATGGAAAGATCTGCCGTCCAAGTCGTTGTGCCAGTGAATGCACGCTTGGTAAACGGCGAACATTTCTTTGTCGAACGATGCTTTGTTCTTCCATTGTTCTGGAATTTCTTTACTGAAAAATCCCAATGGTTGGTAAGATTTCGAGCCATGTTTGTCCGTAATTTCCTGTTCTAGTGCCGCTCCGATGTGTGTGTCGGATGCGTCACAGACTAATCTCCACTCTGCCGTAGGGTGTGGGTGAGCAATGTTATGCAATGTTGCTTTGATCATTGCTTGTTTTAAGCTGTTGAAAGCTTTTTCACTCTCTGATGTCCATTCGATAGGTGTTCTGTCATTTTTTTTGTTTGACTGAATGGAGTCATACAGAGGTTGTGCCGTGTGAGCGAATTTGCTTGAGCATGCTCGGTAGAAACCACACATACCTAGGAATCTGCGTAGACTTCGTACGTCTATTGGCCTAGGAAATTGTTCTATGGCTTCTATTTTATCTCGTTTAGGAATTATCCCTTCCTTCGAGATAGTGAAACCTAGGAAATCGACGGTAGGTTTTGAAAAAATGCATTTATCAAAACCTACTCGAAGTCCGTGTTCCCCTAGTTTGTCAAAAATTTGTCTGAGGTGGTTCATGTGTTCTTTATAATTTTTAGAAGCCACCAGGATGTCATCTAGGTATACAAATGCGAAATCAAATTTTCGCATGATGCTGTCCATGTATCTTTGCCATGTTTGAGCCGCTCCGGCCAAACCCATGCTCATTTTCTTAAACTCATAAAGACCGAAAGGTGTAATAATTGCAGTTTTATGAGCGTCATCTGGGTGCATCGGAATATGATAATACGCCGATTTTAAATCTATTGTCGAATAGATTTGCGTATCATGTAAATTCGCTTGGAAAGAGCGAATGTGAGGAGGAGGGTAGGCGTCTTTCTTCGTTTTCGCGTTGAGGAAACGGTAGTCGCCGGTGATTCTCCATGACCCGTCTTTTTTTGGCACACAGTGTAACGGGGATGCCCATTCGGAATCTGATGGTGCAATTATGCCTTCTGAAAGCATTTTGTCAAAAGTACTTTTGACTTGAGCCCGTTTTTCGCCCGCCATGGGTCTTGCTCGGAAGTGTACTGGTGTTCCTTCCGTGGTTATACGGTGGTAAACCCCGTTGTTTTTCCATTTACCTTGAAGTTTGCTCATTTTATCATTGTATTTGTCAATGATAGAGCGAATGTTTTCGTCCTCCGTGATTTGCACGTCCTCTGGTTGAGGGGTATTGTCACGATGAGGGATAGTAGCTGCTATTTGTTCGTCAGTGAACTTTTTGTTCATGACTGCAGCTATTTTTTGATCGGCATAGCTCTTTATTTTATCTTTATAAATGTACTTGTGTTTGACCCGTATTCCGATATCCCAAGACTCGAGGAATGGAATACCTAGGATCGCTAGATCAACTTTCGTGATCATAAAATCGGTGGTCATGTCTCCGAGGCCGATGTTAATTGTTGTGTCAGCTCGCCCTAGTGTGTCTATAGGGGCTCCGTTAGCTGCTGTGAGCTTAACGTTGGACTTTATGATTTTCAAACCCAATTTTTTTGTGACATTGTGGGGCAGAATGTTCACTTCTGCTCCCGTGTCAATGAGAAATTCAGTGCCATTTAGTTTGCACTTGAAAAAGAGCCTTTTATACTCAGTAGACTGCCGGCGTATAGGCTCAGATACACTGGCAGTTATTCGTTTTCCGAACTCTCTGCGTCGGAGGTTGGAACGGTACTTTCTTGTACCGACCTCTGAGTATTTTTGGTAGAAACCCGGGTTTTAGGCTGGCTTATAGTCGCTGCCTTTCTGCTAGTTTTGGAAGCAGTGTTTGTCTTCCAAGTGCAGTGTTCTGGGTCTGCACATTTGCGTGTTTCGTTACCGAAACGTGTGTGGTTTCGACAGACATAGGCCGTCGGTTTGTGAGGTTTACTCTCCACTGGTTGGGGTTTGAACTCAGCTTGTTTCGAGAGGGCCTTTTTGAAACCAGTATTTATGGTTTTCGGAGTAGATTCAACTCCTCGTATGTTCAGAGAAGTATTCTCTGTTCTGTACGCGTGTAGCGTATCAGCTAGGTCGAGCCGGGCGGTCGTGGTAGTCTGAGCTGCGACCATACCTCGTGCTTCGATGGGTAGAGTCTCGATCCACTTTTGAGTGATCAGAGCTTCTGAAAAATACCCAACAGCTTTAGAGTACATTTCGTGGTACTTGGTGCTGGGTTTTTTGGCGAGAGATGCGGGGTCCTCGAGTGCGAGGAGCCTGTCCTGTAAGGACAACCCATATTCTCGCTGGAGGCGCTGTTTGGCCTCTTCGTAGGGTGCGTGGGGTGCCGTGAGGTAAGCTGAGTCTATAGCTTCCCTCATTTCTTCTGGTACCCACTTGTATATAGCTGAGAAACATTCGTTCTGCGTTCTCAGGTGTTTTCGCACGCAGTATTGATCGAACTCGGCGAGTGCACGATCGATATTCTTCTTTTGGAAGATTGGTTTTTGATAATCTCCCATCTCCTCTAAAAGTGCTTGAAAGCCACTTTGTGTAGAGGGATGTTGCGTGAGATGTGGGGCGTAGAGGCCCGGCGGGGGTCGCACGCCCGCAGTGGTTCCCTGAAATCCACTAGCTTCATAAGAGGGAACGAAATGCTCCGTGTTGAGCCTGTTCAAAGGCGGGGTCACCATTTGTAGTGGATTTAGATATGTTTTACTTGGCGTAGGTAGGCCAAGTCGGACATTTATATTCCGGTTATGCGGGTTAGTCCCCGGGTCATTCCCGTGAGGAATGTGAGCGGATCCGCCAAGGTCAACTGGCTTGGCGGACTGAAATGGGAGATAGTTCGTGTCGCAGCCGCGTGGAGCGCTGGGCTCGCGTAGCAAGTGCTGGGTTCGATCAGTTTGGTACTGAGCCGTTTTGTAATATTCCGGCCTTAGATTTATATCTGTAGGGGGAATATTTTGAGCTTGGTTGAGGTACTGAAAAGTATCCTTCGCTTTTTGTGCATTTGGAGTGTATTTGACACTCGGATCGGCCGGGTAGGCCTGCGTCGAATATCGTGGGTATTCGGACAGCTTGGTCGAATCATAATGATTGACTTCAGAGCGAGTCTGAAAGGTATCCTCGATCTTTTGTATAGGCGAGGCTTGATCGAACGTTTCTTGAACGAATACGTCGGGCGAGAAGGCGGTCCGGACGTGAGGATCGCGCCTTGCGCTGTCGCTGGGTTCAGCGGATTCGCCGTGTAGCCGGTAGGGAGCACTACGGGGGCTACTCGGCCCGGCTTCGCCGTCGTCTGCCTCCCCTTGCAAGGGGAAATAGGACGGCCGACGTTCCATCGAAATAACCGAGTTTTTAGCTCGTTTCGATGCCTCTATGTGTGAAAAATAGAGGGTTTGGGAGGTGGACTCGCTTGACAGAGCGTCTTTCCAATGCTCGTATGTCAGGGTCCTACCTCGTAGCCTTGAAAAAGGCTTCCTTAGACGGTAAATTAGAGCGGATGAGCAGAGTAATTTACCGGCGTGCCCACAGCGGTCGGTTACGAGCTTAATGCTACGAAACCCGGGCGACACGGCTCGGAACGTCCCTCGGGCGTACGTTCTAAAGAGAATATCGATGGATGTACCGGGTGGCGTCCTGACAGATGAACTACGTTGGGCAATGAGCAGGATGAATAATCACTGGACTCGTAGATGCCAATGCGAGATCTGTGTGGAGAGAAGGTATGCCTTGTAGAAAGCAGTAGGAAGCCGTTCTTGAGATGAACTCGTAATGCAGAAGGTTCGTCAGCGTAGAGCGTGTAGAATTCTTCGTACTTCAGAGGTGTCGTCGTCGAGAGCGGAGAGTGGAATGAATTTCGGAGGGCTCCCAGCGGGGTATTTATAGGGAGGTGGCCGCCTCCTGCCGCCTCCTGGTTGGTCCGCTTAATTTCATAAATTCGACTGTGCAATCTCATTGGTTCGCACATTGTTTTCTCAGTATCTGTGCGTATGATAGCTGAGTTGGTCTTTCGAGGTGGTTTCCCCACGTCCGTCGCTGTGACGGGGTCCCCGGGGGTGGCTGGACGACCTTGAGTTTTCCTGTTTGAGGTTTCTCATTCAAGGCGACTTGTTTCGAGATGTTTGTCGCATCTCTCTCGCCCAGTAAATGTTTAGGGAGGTCGCCTTGTGTGTTATTCTTTAATATTTCACTTTTGAGAGAGAATTTAGTATTTTCTCTCTGGTGAAATATTTTGTTTGACGGAGTTATAATTCGACGTCTTATAAATATTTTTGTGTTGTGTCTACCTCTTTTTGGTAGCCCTGAAAAGGGCTGTTGACAAGAGGGGGTGATTTTCACCACAATCACCTGTGTGTAAACAATTATTTATATAACCATGCTCATAACTCAGTTTGTTGGACACGCACTTCGCAGTAGTTAACATAATATTGTTGGATAAATCGAGAGCTTTCGAACGAATGGTCAACGAATTTTGTGGGATGAAAAACGACGAAGTACCATTTCCCTAGCAACGACTCGGTTGTACGTGAAAATCATCCGTCACACATTTCGTTACCATCCCGCGATCCATTTTCGGCTAGTTAGTCCATGGCTAAAACACATTCTGTGTTAAAAATATTTGAGCGATCACATAAACGTCATCTGTTTGATCAGACACCAATGATTTTTATAGAGAACCATCTAGAATATTGTATCCCTATAAATTTCATCGAAATCGGATGGAAATTGTGGAAGTTATGCATGTTACAAGGATCCGAGGACACGCAGATAGACATTCAGACTTTCAAAAGTGAAAATAACGTTTTCCTCTACCTTGGAAGAATCGGAAGCAAGAAGAGTTATATACCTACCTAAATAGGAACTAAATCACTCGCGATGGTTGTGAAAACCCTTTTCAAAACGGAAGTTAGTGAAAAAAACGTTGTCTATTTCCACGAAAAATATATAGTTATGTTAAATATGTGATACAATGTGATAATGTGATCCACGCAGATCCTTATGCAAAAGAATAAAACACAAGACGAATAAGCAGAGTGAGTAACCACAGTAAACATCGTGGCGAAGGCGAACAAAGACGTGAGCACTGAGCAAGTGAAATTCATGTACCTAGGTAATACCAATCAATAAATTATAAAAACCTAAAATACAGCAAGCCTAAGTTGACCACAGAATAGACATGGACGAGACTGGTAAGTAGGTACATACCATGGAAGAAGGGAGGTCCACTTTTCCATGTAGGTACTGCGCATGGTAGAAAGAATACAGAGAATGTGTACCATGTGAAAGGTTTTGCCTTGGATTTCGCTCAGAACTCTAAATCCCGGTGGATTCCTCCAGCGGCCTATTTCATAAAGCAACAAGTGACAAGTTCCAAGCCGATTTTATGTACAAGTTGTAAAAAATGAGTGTGCAAGCGTTCCATAAAGGTACAAGTGTAGACTTGTGAAAACTAACAAGTGTACAGGCGAATTTGGACAAGTTACAAGTGTTTCCCCATCATTGTGAACAAGTCCCTGTTTTACAGTTGTAAAAAATGGCCGATTTTTAACCTACATCCGATCACCTGTAAACTTGTTATTTTCTAGCATTGTGAGTTGACAATTTTACGGTGTTTAATATGTGGGAATCATCTTCTGCTGAAGAATACAGACAAGAAAGAACCATTCAGCGTAGAAGACACCAAAGATTTTTTTCGGCCACGAATATACGCTCATTCCGTGGATATTTTTGAGTTTAACGAGAGATTTAGGATGCCTTCCGAGACCCTTGAAAGATTAAAATGGTGCGTGACCCTGTGCAATTTTTCCTGATCGGGTATTGAGGATCTCCCTAGGTACATTGAAAAACAAAGAGAAGTGTGAAGATCATCTCGAAGTTACAGATGACATTCCTAATCCAGCAGCATTAAGACTCGATGAACTGATTAATCATTTTCGCTGAATTGAAGGGAAAAATCCGATTATGCCAGCCCTTAGAAAGTTGAAATCAAATACAAACTTTCTCCACTAATTTGTCTGTCTTCCAATCATTACACCTTGTCATGTACGATAAACATCCTATCGTGTACTTAAAACCGTTTTCATCTTATGATTCGCTGACAAAACTTAAATTTCGGCATCCTGCTTGACCTTGTTCAATTTGTTTGTCCCCACACGCCATTTTAATTATCTGCTACACTTGTAAACTTAGCTTCTACAAGTGTAAATTTTCTATATTTGTACTCTTTGTTTTTTTGAAACACTTGTTCTAGTTTACCGTGCATTACAAGTACCTGTACTTGTTAACTTGGTCACTTGTTGTTTTACGAAATAGGCCCCCAGGTAGTCCGGTAGAAAAAGTGGAATACCGGTAGATCTACCGGAATTGCGGTGGACCCGGCAACCCTCACACTGTGACACGGAGAGCAAGACCAGTGCACAAATCAAGGGGGGGGGGGGGAGTTAGTAGGTACTACAACATGTTTGCGTAAACTCAAGTTCTCGCAAAAAAAAGCTATAAAAATGAAATGTACGTTCGTCATTCCTTTCTGCAAACTGGTCATTTTCATGTTCGTTTCCGCCTGAATTTCGGCCAACGTCAATTGCACAAAATGAATATTAGGATGTGGGGTGTAAAATTGTTTGTGCTGGTTATGTCTAGGTAGTGAATATATTTGGAGGTTGGGTTGACCAAACTAGACTTGAGTAGTTTTCTTTATGTTTTATTCAACATAAGCCACGAAGTTAAGCCCATAAGTCCATTTCGAAGTTTGTTTAAGTTTTACATGTTCCTGCATTTAAAAATAATGTTTTATCTACCTGGTGAAATTCCTTCCACCACTTTCAACCAACTGTTATTACCACATAGTTAGGGCCCAGCCCCTGGGTATAAACGTTGTGGCTTATGTTGAACACTGACAAGTGACTTTTAAGTAACAAATACTACAAACAAGCAGCACATTCAATTCAATTACGGAAGCCCAATCCGGTTGGGGAAGCCCCACGTCAGTCAGATATATGCAGGCATAAATCATTATCCAATAAATGGGATTTTTCGACAGAAATCTCTTATCTCTTCACTAGCTCAGGATTTTGAACCTGGGACCACGAAATTATCTAAATCCCCCTTACTACATTTCAAAAGGGGTGCTATATAGTACTTATAAGTAGCAAATACTACAAACAAGTAGCACATTCAATTCAATTAATTACGGAAGCCCAATCCGGTTGGGGAAGCCCCACGTCAGTCAGACATACAGGCATAAATTAGTATTCAGTAATGGGATTTTTCGACAGAAATCTCTTATCTCTTCACTAGCTCAGGGTTTTGAACCTGTGGCCAAGAAATTATCTAAATCCTCGTTACTACAATTTAAAAGGGGAGCTATCTAGAGTTTATTTTGAGGGTTTCTTGAAAACGGGAGAACGTAAGTAGGTAGGTACAATGGCAGGGGCTTACGGTACCTCAGGGGCCACCTACCCCTTGAGCCGTTAATCCCGCATTGTCGCGGTTGTTAGGGAGGATTTCGCATCGGGGAGCACAATAGGGGAGATTTGTACGTGCTCGTAAAACCTTCAAATTGGACATAACGGCAAATGAATTGTTGCACTCGTGCTCATTTGGGAATATTTTCTACGGAACTTGGATCTAGAATAGGTAGAAGTCGGTCCTATTTTTACTTTCTCGACGCCTCGAATAGTTTATAGAATGTATCGTAATCAGCCAGCAAAAAGTTGATTTTGGTTTGGTCAATCTTATATTTACACCCAATCTGACAACCTGACAAAACATGATAACTCTCACCCCGTGGCTTTTGAAAATTCACACTTGGTTAGAAGTTTTTTTCAAATTTCAGCTTCATAGGTTGAATAGCAAAAAACGAGCGTAACTTGTTTCGACCAACATACTTCCGATGATCTTTTTATGATCTTTTTCGACCAATATATTTTGTGGGAAGGGATTTCGTCTCGACCAGTAGCCGTTATCGCATGTCCTTATAAATAATATTGATTACTGTTAGGCATTACTACATTAATTCAGGCAACACTCACCCGAAAATCTGCCCACTAAGACCAAGAACGAAAATTCAGCAAGGAAAAACCTGTAGAACAAGTAAATACGGAGTTTTTTTCAAAACCAACATGCAGAACGTACGTTTCAACGAATATGGATGTATTATAGCGAATACCACAGGAACGTTGAATCTGTCTGCCTGTCTCCTTATACATCTTGATCGGACTAGTTGTGGTTGGGTCAAGGGTCATCAGGGTGGTACTAGGGTCAATTTTGGGCTTAAATTTGAGAAAAACACAATTTTTATGGGGAAAGACACATAGTCTGAAAGTTCCTCATTTCAGACTATGAGTGTCTTTCCACATAAAAATTGTATTGTTCTCAATTTAAGCGCAAAATTGACCCTAGTAATGTGACCAACCACGACTGGACAGATCAAGATGTATAAGGAGGACTCCCAATTTAGATATAAATACTTAACAACTCATCTATTACAAAATACGCTCTGAAAAGGCCATATGTTGGCGAAAGCGCTTAGCACACTTCAATAAATGACATAATAAGAGAAGCGTGAAAAATCTCTCAACCTCAACCATCCCGACCTACTAAGGACAAGGCAACGCACCATAACCAAAATTCGTTAATACATCGGAACATACCTACTTAATACAGAAACAAATTATCGCCACAAATTTCAACGTACTAATGCTAATGCGATATGAGCAATGTAACGATGCTCGGATTCCTTAAAAACTGTGAATTAAACATTTACAAGAGGGAATTCGCTCACATGGTCATGTCGCACTACTGGATTACTTTTTTTTCTTTTTTTTTGTAGCGTTGGCGAGTTTTTTACTTCAACCGTCCCGCCCGCCGTCGGCATCAATTAACCCTCTTAATTGACGGATGCCGGATTTATGGGGTTTTAAACTACACTCACCAGCTTCGCGTTTTTTCTTTCTCAATTCTCCATCTCGATTAATGCCCCCCTCCCCCAACCGATTCAACCTGATCTTTCATGCAAGCGATCTCGACCACTAGATTAGGATTCTCGGATTTCTTTTTTTTTTTTTTTTTCTTTTTTTTTTTGTTTATTTACATTGAGACCATTACAATATACGTAATGTACCTCATTGCAGTAAGTAGTGTACATCACAATTATTAGCTTATTCTAGGCTGACGTCATGGCGGCAGTCCTCAGTTGTACAGTTCAGTAGGTTGTAAGGAACTTAGCAACTTATCACTATATTTTCTTATCTTATCACTAGATTTCTCCGGCGATCCCGCGATCCGAGAGTGCTCTAGTGAAGAAAGTAAGATCAATTTGGCTGTGGTCGTACTATCGTTTTCCTTCCTCACTACTGAAGGTAAGAAAGATTTGTGTTCGTGATTGAAGTCGAAAAAATTGTCCTCCAAAATCAAAATGTCCACTTGCGTTTTGCGTTTCAGAGCATGTTGATCAATTTCGGTTCCGTGACTGTTCTTCTGATGTCTGTCAGTCTATCTGTCTGTGGTAAAGTAGTCACGCCCAATACTATACCGAGTTTCAGTCCGATTCCGATTAAATGCCAAGACATATCTTTTTGCAGATGACACCTCAATACTGGTTAGTGATGAGACATGGTGGGAAGTATTTACTAAAGTCCAAATTGCTCTAAATTCATTATCAGATTGGTCACTGATAGTTTCCTCACCCTAAACTCGAAATAAACCAAATATTTGGTAATTGGTAGTTCTATGAAATAGCAGAAAATAATTATAACAATATGAATTTAGTTGTGCATAGTTGTCTCATGGAATCGAGTTGTACTTCGCTGGGAAGAGTTAGCTGCTATCTAGGTGTTCATATCGAAGATAAATTATCATGGAAGCAGCACATTAAGTTCCTGAAAAAGAAATTAAGACGATTTTTATTTGTTTTTTCCAATTTGAGAAATGTATTGGAATATGATTAGCTGAGACTTCTTTATTATTCTCTCGTGCAGTCGGTTATTCAATATGGTATCTTGGTGTGGGGAGGCGCTTACCATACTGCCCCGAAACCAATTAATATTTTGCAGAAATTAATGAGGAAACCTTACCTATATCCAACCAAATTGCTATACATATAATCAATTGAAGGTTTTCACTCCGCGCCAGTAGTTTATAAACGTTGTTGTTGGTGTATCATAAGAACCCCCAGATCATAATGAACCAAGGAAATGAGCATTCATAAGGAACAAGATTCAGATTGGAGGGAAATATAGTTAATCCTAGGCCATCAACGTCTCTGTATACAAGAAGTCCTATGTATATGTTGTACATACTTTATCGATCGATAAATCAAAATTTGAAGTCACCACAATTATATTCGAGGAACGTTTTCAAAAAATTGATTAGTGATTAGCTGGTTGATACGGGGCGGAGTGAGTGTGAGTCGGTGGTTTGCAGCATATATGTATAATTAGAGTTAATATAGTGTAGAGATGAAAAATTTATTTATAAGCAGATGATTTATAAATTATATTAAAAACTTGGAAAATGATTTATAAATTATGTACTACTAATAAAAAATTACTGAATTAATATAGAAGATAATAGTTATTTTATATAATTTGTGCTCATGTACACTAGCAAATCGTGTAAGCAAACAGCAACACTTGCCAGGTAATTACGGGCCTCTGCCTAGCACCTGGCAATACATTGAAATTTTATAATTTATATTATGCGTATAATAATTAGATATAAGAGCTTTTGTTGTATATTTGTACTTGTATAAGAAAATTCAATTCAATGAAATAAATAAATAAAAATAACAATAAATGTTCAGGGATTGTGCGGGTTAGCTCCTAGACGTTCCTCTATAAATTTCATTGTTGTTGGAGTAATAATAGTCTGTGCGCATGCGTATACGTTAATTTCTTATAACGTCGACTTATCAATCTTACGTACTTTGTTCTTCAACTAATTCTATTCGTCCATGTTACAATGTGAGAGGAAGCTATGCTGCCCACCCAACTTGGAAGACGTTTTTCTTTCTCAATTCTCAATCTTGATTAATGTACCCCCTCCCCCAACGATTCAACCTGATCTTTCATGCAAGCCATCTCCTCGACCACTAGATTAGGATTCTCGGATTTCTCCGGTGAAATTGGCTCATGAAATAAGCAACCTATTATTTTTATTCTAAGAAGATGTTTTCATAATTGTTTTCTTCTACTTAATGGTGATTTATTTTTTATATAACCATGAGGGATAGCTGCGACTCCACAGAAGGACACAAATTCTTTGAATTTAAGCCTCTGTGGGCACACGTGTATAATGTATTATTTATTCCTTGATGAGTATATTTCCTTTTGTTTATTTTCTTGTTGTGCCAAATAATAATAATAATGATAATGATTATTATAATAATATTCTTTATTGTACAAAGAGCATAGTTGTCCCTCATAGTGTACAAGTATTACAACGATAGAAAGTTTTTTTTTTTTTTTTTTTACAAAATAAAATTTAAAATGTTTCAGAAGGAAACAAGAAAAACAAAAGTGTGTTCATTATAATTATTTATTTTTTTATTTTTATTTTTTTCATTTTTTGTGTAAAAACCTAGTGAGTGCTTAATGAAATGGTGAAAAGGTAGGAATTCAAGTGACTTAACAAGCTGAGTGCCATGTGTATCTGTGAGATACACACCATTGACTGTCCCAGCGTACCAGGTGTATCTGGGTGATACACAATCCTGGTTCGCTTCAAAAGCTCGTGTATCTCCCAGATTCACACTTAAGGCGTTCCTCTCTTCTTCTTTGACCTTGAGAAACCCTTCGGAAAGGTGGAACAGTGTTGGCCACAACAAATTGGCCGAGACACATTCGGTACAAACGGAAGAAGAATAAGTTTTTGTCAGATGTCACTTTTATCATTTCAGCTATCTGGCACTTGATTTTTCTACTAGTTTTCGTTAGCTACGCAATAGTGTTTTTTGTTTACTCACGTATACAGGCGTGGGGAAAATCGTCAAGAAGTTCGAATAAGGATGTATCAGAGTGGTACTCAATTTTCTGAATCGTCAAAAAGTTCGAATAGGGGTGTATCAGAGTGATACACAATTTTCTGTTCCACCACTTGAAGTCCCAAATCGTCACTCACAGGCCACATGTATCACACGTATACACGCGGTTTTTTCAATGAAAATAGGTGAAATACCACTAAATAACTCTTTTACCATCAAAAGAAAGGTCTTCTGAAGCGAAAAAAAAAATAAAAAAGCACGCTTGGCATCAGAGGACATTTTTTTTTAGTTGAGAGCGGACAGCTGTGGCACTCAACTTGTTAAGAAAAAGAAGAGGGGGAATAGAAGAATAATATCCACTTGTGTATAAATACACACATTGAATTAGGAAGTTTGGCTATCGAAGTGTGGTATTACCCGTTTCTTGAAAAACTAGATGGAATGAAGCGCCCTAATTCTCATGGGCAAAGAGTTCCACAACCCGCAAAACGTAATTAATTTTTGAAAGAGAGATTGTTGGCTCTTCCCAAGCGCACCGTTCGCAATTGAGTAGATGATCCAAATGAAAGAAAATTCTTCATATATGAAGGGAGGTAGAAGGTATCAGGATTTAAAATCTTGAAAATCAAAACAAGGCAACGGGTCTGCAAGTATGGTAAGTACTTGCAGCCCAACAGCACAGTAGTGTTGTGAGATGTGGCTCCTAGGCTTCAAGTTGCAAACATACCGGGTACAATTATTAAATACAACCTGGAGCTTACGCCGACAGACCGCATCCATTTATAGAGTAAACAGTATTTCACTATATGTTAGCAATGGCAGGACCAGTGACTTCACAAGTCGGGATTTCAAATATTTAGGAGTAAAGAATGAAAGTTTACGCAGGGAATGCAATGCTCCATATGCTCTTTGGCAAAGTAAATCAATGTGAGCAGACCATGATAAGTCATACAGACCATGATAAGGAATCTTGAATGTTGAAAATAAGGTTACAATTCCCTTGGAGGGCGAATGGGATTTTTTGTGTGTAAAGGTTGGCTACGTGTTCCCGACGGTCAAAATAAGACCGGGCCCGTGTCAGTCCCTTGCATAATGTCGCAGCAACAGATTCCGTCAACCTCTGAAGGTGCTGTTTGCTCCAACTACCGGCAATGTGAGATTCGGTCAGTCATCAAGTTCCTCACTTTGCGTCACGAATCTGCTTCCGAAATCCATCGTCAGCTTGTGGCAACTTATGGACCTGAAGTGATGTCACGTCAGCAGGTTTCCAAGTGGGTTAGGATGTTTAAAGTCGGTCGTACCGACACTCACGACGAAGGAAGGAGTGGGAGGCCGTCTCTCATTTCAGAAGAGCTTCTGGAGCAAGTTTATGAACAAATTCGCACTGATCCCCGGGTGACCATTGATAAACTTCATGAAATGTTTCCACATATCTCGAGAAGCCTTATGGGTAAAATTGTGAAGAGAATACGATGAGTGCATAAAAAAGCTTGCGTCCAGGATGAAGTGTCTTGAACTAGGAGATTACGTAGAAAAATAAGCACATATTTTGTAAGATACCCTGTACATTTGATTGAAATATATTTATTTTTGATTTTTAACAGCAGTTGTAACTTTATTTTCTGAATAATCTTCGTACTTTGTTGGTTCACTACACTCGGTTCTCCTTCTTCTGTCTAGATGGAAATTTATTGTGTTATACTTAAAGACAGTGCTATTATTGACCCCCCATTATTGAAAATAATAATCCAAAATGAGATGAATGTTTAGTATAATATAAAAAATAAAATTAAGCACGGGACTACTAGATGAAAGGGTGAATTGAAGAGGATGAAAAGACCGAGGTACCACGAGCGCAGAGGGGAAAAGAATGGTGTCCATCGTGGAAACGCAAAAACGCTTTGTTGTTTATTTAGCTAACATCACCTGTTCTATTCTCATCACCTGCGTTTTCAACTTCATTTTTTCGATTTGATTTTGCATTCATGCCGTCGATGAACAAGTTTTAGCTGCTGAACAGCTCAACGGCTCTTTTTTATTATTTAGATCGTCTCATTTATTTGCTTGGCCCACTCCATAAGTGAATAAAAACAAATACCAAGGTGTTTTGCTGTACTACACGAAGAATTTCGTTGCATTGGTCAGGGTACTCTTTCTGAGACGGTCTTTAGGGAGTATCTCAATGGCGAGTGTTGGGCGTCTCTTTGGTGGCATTGCGTTTCGACAAAATGTGTTGTTGAAGAGATGTGTTGGGTGGAGGGCAAAAGCGCCTTTTCGACACACGCTGAGAGTTCCAAAGGCGCATCACTTGGATCAACAGAGATCGTATTTATTACTTCTTATCTGTGATGTTTATCATCTTTCTATGATTCGGGTTGATTGGCACTGCTCCACACTTCAAGGATTATTACAGTGTCCGCCAAGGTTTTGCACTGATAACCTATTGCTAAAAACTTCGAATCCCCGAGTCGGCCGTATGTTTTCGTGCCCTCTCCCTTTGAATCCTTTGAAAACATGAATGAAAAGCCGAACAAATTAATCTTTTCATTCCGATTTTAACAAACAATTTTACGTGACCCACCCTAACATCCATGTTGTTTACACCGTATTAAAAGAAATTCAAGCGGAGAGTGCACTCAAAATTAAAAGCATCAGCAGAGGCATGGTCAACACTCCAAGAAAAGAAATTCGAGAACAACTTGAATATTTATTGCATTGCTGGGACACCTACAATGAAGACAAAGACGTAAAGAAATACTTGTCAGCTATTGCCAACCGATTCAGCCTCGACTATTTTTCGCAAAATGTGGAATGATGATGAAGAATGATTTTTATAACGCAACTACCAACTACGTAGTGAAGATTTAATAGTGAGTAGTTAACTACCAATTATACTACGTATAAATATTCAATAATTATTAAAATCCGGCCCGTAATAAATAAAAACCACTTTGAAGCAATTACGTTTTGTTCGCGTTGTTGTTGGCCTGCAAACGACCAAAACCTTCCTCCGTATAAGTAGTTTTGTCGAAAGGACGCTCCCTTTTGGCCGTCTTCTCGGATTTCTTTGTCGAACTGATGTCCACTGTCTTTGTCGAAAAGATTTGATATTTTTGTCAAACGTATACGCAGTTTCGACGCCATTTGTCGAAGTGACTTACGCTCGTCTCTTTGTTGTTACATTTGAGAGGCCTGGTCTTACCGTCGTTTACTGGTTGCAGAATTTAACTATAACCACGAATCATGAGCCCTGAGGTGAAAAATAATAATAATCGGACTAATGAATACAGAAATGAAGATGTACAGAAACAAAAATGAAGATGACAAGGTTTCCTAGCTTGTTTATTTAAATTGATGAGCAAAATCTGATTTGTATTTAAGGTAATTATTTTGATGTATTCTATTGATGTGTCTGACATAACGTGTTGTATTTAAATGAGTTGTAGGATCGTTATGTTTTTTGTTATGCTTCTTTGTATCAAATTGTCTTCTTACCCTTAGGAACTCTGTCCTAATCAAATCGAAAGTTTAACGAAATACAATGTAATACTCACTAATAAATCATTTTAATAATATTTACAATTGATTGATTCTTGATGCATCCGTCGGGCTTTTATGGCCAATGGGGTTGTCAGGGTGAGACGGATATAAGTAAAAAAGGCTTCTTTGAGTGTTTTATTGCTAGCTTTCGAACATCAGATGTTCGAAAGCTAGCAATAAAACACTCAAAGAAGCCTTTTTTACTTATATCCGTCTCACCCTGACAACCCCATTGGCAATAATATTTACTAATATACAATAACTTATGTATGGCCACTCTGGCGGACGGTAATATATAGCATTTCCTAATTAAGTTAAACTTTTTCCATTTAGGTTTAGTTCTTTTCCATTTAGGTTTAAACCTTTTCCACTTAGGTTTAGACCTTTTCCATTTAGATTTAAACCTTTTCGATTTGGATTTAGACCTTTTTCATTTAGATTTAAACCTTTTCCATTTAGATTTAAACCTTTTCCATTTAGATATAAACCTTTTCCATTTGGATTTAAACTCCATCAAAACGTCAGTAGTTAGCCCCATCATAGTAAGTAAGTGCCTACCTACTATAATTTCATTAGGCTAGAAGTAAAAAAAAAAGGAAACGGATAGTTATAACTTAATTTATAACTTCCGTTCATGAGAAATTCTTGAGTTCAAAAAACATTTGTTCATTATTATATATATTACATTTCTGTGCATAAAAAAACACTTGCATGATTTAATTTTCAAGTTGTGGCATAATAACGTCAGGTTAGAGGTAAAAGTACCGAAGAGGTAAATTCATATTGTGCGAAAATCAAATTACAATTTCAAAAGTTAGTTTGGTAAATATGATTATTTTCCTAGGTTGGATACATAGTTTGATGATATTGATCACCAATAATAACAACAGTTAAATAATCATAATATTCTGCATTTGATTTTCCCACGTGTTGAATTTGTGACTTGGGTACTTTTACCTCTAACTCCACGATAATTTCCTGGGTTTAAATCGGAATGGAAAACTTTTAAATCCAAATGGAAAAGGTTTAAATCTAAGTGGAAAAGGTCTAAATCTAAATGGAAAAGGTTTAAATCTAAATGGAAAAGGTCTAAACCTAAATGGAAAAGGTTTAAACCAAAATGAAAAAGGACTAAACCTAAATGGAAAAGGACTAAACCTAAATGGAAAAAGTTTAACTCAATTCGGAAATGCTATAATAGGTAACATGCCATTCATGCTATTATTGCCAACTTCCAGCACTATTAAGTAACATTTTTATTGAATCTTATACGTCATAAGAGCTAACTGGAATGTAATAATATTAACAATCACAAGCCATGTTATTTGTTAAACAATTTTAAAATAAAGCATGTCTCTCTCTCTCTCTCTCTCTCTCTCTCTCTCTCTCTCTCTCTCTCTCTCTCTCTCTCTCTCTCTCTCTCTCGTCGCATGAGTTACAAGCTCTACGGTTACATCCCGGGTCATGCAACAGCAACCTGAAAGTGCTGCTAGGCACAGTTTTCCTACTTGGAATGAAGGTCATGTAGTTAGTTTTTGAAACATTTAACGTCATTTCATTTAAAACAGGTCTTCTGCGTAGAAGCGCAATCCAATACGGAAATGGTAAGCCATTGCGTAATAATTTGCAGTTTTGCCTTTATTCGATAAATTTACATGATATAATATCTATCAAGATACGTTTTCAAAATATACCTTCATCATACTTTTTATAGTTGTTCTGAATCGTTGGCAAACCTCAGGAATACGAGCAGAACCTTGGGGTCGTTCTTAAGTAATGATTTCATCTCGGGATTGGTTTGAATTGACTGGCTTTTACTTCCGCGTCGATCAAGGTTTCGGAAGGCTTTTCGATCGCTCACGGGAATTGAAAAAATTCTCATTAGTCAGCATGACCTTTCGAAGAATTTTCATGTTCCTCAATATTGGTCACCACTGGAAACCACGGTGGCATTGCGTTTCGACAAAATGTGTTGTCGAAGAGATGTGTTGGGTGCAGGGCAGTTCGACAAACGATCGGAGTGCAAAAGCGCCTTTTCGACACACGCTGAGAGTTCCAAAGGCGCATCACTTCGATCAACAGAGATCGTATTTATTACTCCTTATCTGTGATGTTTATCATCTTTCTATGATTCGGGTTGATTGACACTGCTCCACACTTCATGGATTATTTCAGTATCCGCCAAGGTTTTGCAGTGATAACCTATTGCTAAAAACTTCGTATCTCCGAGTCGACCGTGTGTTTTGTGCGATGGATTTGCAAAGGGATTTTAAGTACCCGGGTAGGAGGGGTGGGGAGGCCATTGTCTCGGGTGGTTTCAAACTGACAGAAACACATTTCCTCCCAAAATATGGGCTGCTCCACCACTAACTCACCACTTACGAACGACAAATGGCGCGGAATCTTTTCATTCCGATTTTAACAAACAATTTTACGTGACCCACCCTAATATCCATGTTGCTTATTTACACCGTATTGAAAGAAATTCAAGCGGAGTGTGCACTCAAAATTAAAAGCATCAGCAGAGGCATGGTCAACACTCCAAGAATAGAAATTCGAGAACAACTTGAATATTTATTGAATTGCTGGGACACTACAATGAAGACAGACGTAAATTTGTCGAAGTGACTTACGCTCGAAACCACTACCCCCCCAATGGTAACTTTAGCCTAGGTGGACAAAAGTGAACACTTTAATTTCTATTTTTCTTCCTCGCTACCGAAGGTAGAGAAGCTTTGTGTTCGTGATTGAAGTTAAAAAAATTTTTGTTTTCAAACATCAAAATTTTCCACTTGCGTTTTGCGTTTTAGAGCTTAGTGATCAATTTTGGGTCCGTGTCTCTCTGTCTGTCTGTGGTAAATCCTTGTCAAGCCCAAAACTGAACCGAGTTTCCGTCCAATTCCGATTTAATACCGGGATCTTGCGGATTAGCTCCAAGACGGTCTCCTATAATTTTGTAAGACGTCGAATCAGTAGTAGCCTGTGTGCATGCGCAAACACGAATTTCTCATAACGTCGATTTCTGATCATCTGTTGGTCCAATTTCGTTCAAACTCGGTGGGTAATTGGGGATATGTTTTAGAAAAAGCTCCTATACATTATATTGTGATTGGTTGAGTAATCACCTTTGCGCATGCGCGAAACTAATATCGATTGACACTGTCAAAACTCCGAGTCTAGTGGAACGATTTTGATTAAATTTTCGGAGTGTGCGGGATAGCTTCCAGACGATCTCCTATAACTTTCATTGCCGTCACATAAATAGCAGTCTGTGCGCATGCGCAAACGTTAATTAATTATAACCGCAATTTCTTATCACCTATTGGTCCCACTTCTTTCAAACTCGGGGTGTAGGTAGATATATGATCTAGGAGAGACAATATTAACAAAATCTGAATATAAGACAATATTAACAAAATCTAAATATAACGTAATGTTCCTGTCGTCATTGTTATACACACAATAACAAAACTCAAGATCAAATTAATAGGTAAAATAAAATAAATTCTTCTCGTCATGCAAAATGACACTAATAATACTTCTGAACCAATATAAATACATATGGTGCAAAAGGACAAATGGTACTACATCAATCAAATTTAACCAACTTTAATATATCCAAAGAAAGAAGGTAAGAAAATAATTTTTCCTTGAGTGTTTTATAATTTGTTATACCATGTAAATCTTCTGGGAGTTCGCTAAATAATTTAGGAACTACCACCGCATTACATCGATCACCATACTTATTTTTGGTACGTGGTACATTGAAAGAATGTTGCCTAAACAGATAAGGTTAGTTCTTGGGAATTTTGTAAGAAGAAATGAAATAGTTGTCGAGGATCAGTAGGTACATAAACAATGATTGAACAGAAAACATATTAGCTGGTTTAAGTCTGTCAGATTTTGACATTTATCTGGAATCTTGAATAAACATTTTGGAAATTCTGCTCTGGATATTTCAGCAAGCAAGTATGGCGATGCTCAACCATAGCACCTTAAACCGTATCTAATGATTGATTCAGCCAACACCCTATAAACTGTTCTGGCCATTGTAGTTGAACTATTGATTTTAATTAAATAAATTTGATAAGAACAGTATCGTAGTCTTTTACATAGCTAAGTGATACGAGGTTTACAGCTCATGTTCTTATCAATTAATAATCCTAGATAATTAACATCCTCTACAGACGAAAGAGTTCTGCAATCTACTCTATGACAGATCCGATTATGCGAGTGAAGACACGCCTGCTCATGAAATATCAACTTTGGATTTTCTAAATTCATTATAACGTCAACTTATCAATCATTTCGACTCGTACATTTCTTTAACTAATTATTATACGTTACAACATGTTACAACTTGGCAGACTTTCTTATTCAAGTTAGTAGAAACTACACATTCGACACAATGCACAAACAAGTGAATTCTCCCATCCCTGCCTAACTCACTCCCTTATGTTCGATCATCCAATAATGTTATGCTTATTTATGTTCATCCTTGTAGAAATTGACATCCTACAAACTGCATCATGTGAAGAACATTAGTAAATACAAAATACAATGATGAAATTATATGTGGGGTAGTAGGCTTCAAGGAATACATCCTAGGGTTTGTTTGAGGGTGATAAATAGGCTAGCTTCTCGTATTTGTATAGCTTAGCGCTTTTGCCGTAATGGCCTCTTCAGAGCAAAAAAGGTCAGTACACCTTAAGTACAGGTTTGTATTGTTATGGTAATTTATTTAGTTTTAATGTAGAATTAAGTTTAATTTAATGTAGTTGATAGTATTTCCTTATTGTATAGGGGTCGGTGGGTAGGTACATTTCCATGGGGTACATAATTTTAGTAGATAGTTTCCAGACTACAGATGCGAATGTATTCGTATTCACAGAATAGGTTTTTCTGTGAATACAGGGTGATTCCCTCGCAGATGCAAAAAAAAAAAAAAAAAAAATGGGTGAAACTACATCGAAAATGGAGTAAAATGCCGCCAACCGCATATTTTTATCTCAATCCGTACTCGAGATATGATTTTTTAAAGGTTTTTTCAGGAATACCGTGTTTTTTCATTTTAAACTCGGATTTCTCCACTTTGCCTCATTTAATTTTAACTTTCAACCTCGTTTTCGGTATCAGCATTAAATTTCCTATAAGAATAGTGTACTTGGGTTCTTAAAAAATACCATCCGAAGACCCTCACATCAGCTCAAACATTGACGATTTTGAAAAAATAATATTTCTGAAAATCTTTAAAACTTTACTACTCTTTTAAAAAGAATCCTGGAAACTGGCAAATCTCATGAAAACTGCTTCTTCTAATATGCTTTCCAACGGTATTATCAATTTTACTTTTATTTTGGTATTTAGGGGAGAAAATAATGTTTTAATGTAAAAAAATGTGGGTTTTCAATGAAATTGTTGGTTTTCTCGAAAGATGACCCTCCATGAACCAACGAGTATGGGGGTCTTTTTCTATGTATTTTTTCTCGCTGGATCGAATGGAAGCTCTTGCAGATCTCTCAACTACGCTATAATCGAGTTTTACACTTTAATTAACTAGTTGTACCCCATAACACACATACATTTAATCGTAAAAAACAAACAAAACATTTGCGATTTTAAGTGTAAAACTCGGTTATAATGGAGTTGGAGAGATCTACAAATGTTACTATTCGACACAGCGTGAAAAATACATAGAAACCGACCCCATACTCGTAGGTTCATGGAGGGTCATCTTTCCAGAAAACCAACAATTTCATTGAAAAACCCACATTTTTTAACATTAAAACATAATTTTCTCCACTAAATAACAAAATAAAAGTAAACTTGATTATACCGTTGGAAAAAGTATTAGAGGAAGCAGTTTTCATGAGATTTGCCAGTTTCCAGGATTCGTTTTGGAAGAGTAGTAAAGTTTTAAAGATTTTCAGAAATATTATTTTTCAAAATCGTCAATGTTTGAGCTGATGTGAGGGCCTTTGGATGGTACTTTTTAAGAACCCAAGTACATTATTCTTATAGTAAATTTAATGCTGATTCAAAAAATGTAGTCAAAAGTTGAAATTGAATGAAGTAAAGTGGAGAGATTTGAGTTTAAAAGGACAAAATACGGTTTTCCTGAAAAATCCTTTAAAAAATCATATCTCGAGAACGGATTAAGATAAAAATATGCAGTTGGCGGCATTTTACTCCATTTTTAAGGTAGTTTCACCCAAAAATTTTTTTTTTTTTTTGCATCTGCGAGGGAATCACCCTGTATATTCGTATTCATGATCATGAATCTCTGCGGTCAAAGTTGGCAGAAGTTCTTATATGTACCCCGGCGTGTCTCGTAGCAATGGTATATTTAAAGCTTGGCAAGCTTGACCAGCGTTTCGCTTCATTGTAGCGAATATCGTGTAGGGTCGTGTAGCGAATATCGTGTAGGGCCGAGTAGCGAATATTCTCTTCTTACAATCCGCTTGCTCCTCGTAGGTGAATCCTTGAGGGATCCCGGCAGCGCCGGTTCGTGAGATATGATATGACTCACCTGCCTCCTCTCAAGGGCAGATGTGGCCCGCCGTGGGAACCTCAGACTCCGAGAAGCCGAAGGCTCCCGGGCCCTTTCAAACGCATCTAGGACGGTTCACTGATTGCTCCTCCCTCCTCCTTGAACCGAAAAACTTCTGCCCTTCCCCTTAAGGGGTTGTGTTTGTTTCGGCGGAACGGGGTGAAACTGGAGCGTCGGAAGAGGTGCGAGGAAGAATAGAAGGGCGAGGTACTTTCCCAACAACCGAAAGCGAAAGGAAATACAAGGGAGGAATGGGCAAGTTTGCTAAAAGTGATCTCTGGGTACGAATACTACTGTTTACCTGAGCGAGCTGTTAGCCATAAGCAGTGTTGGGCATAATCTTATTGTCGAATACGAATACGATTGTAATCGCGATAATTATTCGTTGATTCTGAGTCAACTACGATTATATATTTGTATTCGTGTAATCGTATTCGTCTGTCAGCGATTACACGAGTACAACCCATAAAAAAGGAACCCATAAAAACAAGTTTTTAATGTAACTCTTTCTTTTTCTCATGTTCTCGGTTAATGTTATTGTTGTTTCAATATTTGGTAGTTTCTTGGCAATAGTAAATTGAAACAAAATCACATTGTTTCAAAATCAATTCTGATAATAACTTAAATTAAATTGACAAGGAAAATCATTCAATATTTTATTGACCTGGGATTCGTTGTCATTTTATGCAGACGTTCAATAGTATCCTTCTCCTCCTCCTCCTCCTCCCTCACTCCTCCACCCTCCTCCTCCTCCTCCTCCTCCCTCATCCTCCTCCTCCTCCCTCATCCTCCTCCTCCTCATCCCTCACTCCTCCTCTCTCACTCCTCTCCCTCCTCCTCCTCCTCCCTCCTCCTCCTCCTCCTCCTCCTCCCTCCTCCTCCTCATCCTCCTCCTCCCTCACTCCTCCTCCCTACAATACACAACACTTGTAAGGTGTCCCATATTAAATTTCAAATTTTCGAAAATTTATAGTATAACTAACTTTTTCTTCGCGAAAATTTGATAGATTAAAATGTAGGCCAGTATGAACTCGAGTGCAAAATTTCAATCGATTGGATATCGGGAAGTGGGTTAAAAATCGATCTGAAATTTTGTCTCAAGAAAGAAAGCAAGAAAGAAAGCAAGAAGAGAATCGAAGTTAATAGAAAGAGTTGAAAAAATGCGTCACGGTCATCAATTTCAATAGGGCGTCCCTCCTATAATATACGAAGCCTTGCTAATAATACCTAGCTTCAGAGGACGTCCTTAAAACGAATTCAACGATTGGAGCCCAGCCTATTTGTCTCAAATCTATTTCAATAGGACGTCCCACTGAAGCTAGGTAATATTAGCAAGGCATCGCATATTATAGGAGGGGCGCCCTATTGAAATGGATGACCGCGACGCATTTTTATGGGTTGTATTCGTGTAATCGCCGACAGACGAATACGATTACACGAATACGAATATAAATCGCAGTTGACTCAGAATCAAGCGATTACAATCGTATTCGTATTCGACGATAGGATTATGCCCAACACTGGCCATTAGTTTCTGCCTAAAACAATTGCTTGGCTGAAATACACTAAATAAAAGTTCCAGTCAGGCAGCATGATTGTATGAGCGAATTTTCGTAAAATATCGTATCGTATAATGTTGAATTGTTTTGGAATTTGAGTTTTTTTATTGCAAAGAAATTGTTAACTATTAACTTTCTGACCAAAAACGTATTCTAAATAACAATCTGCCATTCAAAAAGGACGGATTCATTTTGTACTAGCCGCTCCGGCTCGCTACGCTCGCCTCCACGTCCAGCCGGGGGGCAAGCCCCCCGGACCCCCCGTTAAATTGCTCGCTTCGCTCGCAAAGAGTGGCATGTAGGGAATGTAGCTCGCTTCGCTCGCAAAGTGTGGCATGTAAGGGATGTTGCTCGCTTCGCTCGCAAACGGCACATCCCTAAGGGTGTGTAGGGCATGTTGCTCGCTTCGCTCGCGAACAAAAGCCCTGGCACCCCCCATCATGTTGCTCGCTTCGCTCGCAAGGTGTGTCTGTACACATGCGATGTATTACAATTGAAACATGTAGAGGATGTTGCTCGCTTCGCTCGCAAACGGTAGGTCCCTAAGGGTAGGTTTAATTCTGTAGGGAATGATGCTCGCTTCGCTCGCAAACGGTAGATCTCTAAGGGTAGGTTCAACTTCTGTAGGGGATGCTGCTCGCTTCGCTCGCTTGAGGAAGTTATACTGCCCACCCAACTTGGCAGACGTTTTTTTCTGTTGGAAATTCTTACAAACAAATTAAATCTTATAAAACTACGTGGAACCACAAAAAGATTATTCGGGGATGCTGCTCGCTTCGCTCGCTTGAGGAAGTTATACTGCCCACCCAACTTGGCAGACGTTTTTTTCTGTTGGAAATTCTTACAAACAAATTAAATCTCATAAAACTACGTGGAACCACAAAAAAGTTTATTTGGGGATGTTGCTCGCTTCGCTCGCAAGGTATACCTGTGTAGGAAAAAACCGGTAATTATTACGTTGAAATGAGTCATCGACTCCCTTCAAGATTTAACTGCGTAGGCTAAGTCCCTTCCCTCGCAAGGTATACCTGTATATGAGTAGGGCACCTAGGTGTACCTGCTCGCCACATTGTCATCGAACTCCAAACACGTCTTCCCAGAGCCTTCTCGCGAACACGGCAAAATTAATTACTGATGTTAAACGCTTCTTCTCGCTTCCGCTCGCGATTTGACCAACTTAACGTCACTTTTTTCGATATCCGATTTCGGATTCAGATTTGGCGGACCCAAAGCTGTATTTCGCCCGCGAAAACCGTTCCGAAAAACGTACCTTTATGGGGTATATTTTAATCGGAAAAAACGTAGTTTTCGTCGGACTTTTTGAGAAAACACGGTCCGTACTTTCGCATTTTTTTTACGCATTTCCCGATATTTTTTTTGCGATCCGATCGCGCCGTCGTCTTTCTCATTTCAAAACCTACGAAACCGGTATTTTTCCGGAATTTTCGACGGCCGTTTAGAGGGGTTGGGGAAGCGGGGAAGTCCATAAAGCGCACATTAATTATTACTTCGACCCCCCTCCCGCCCTACGGCCCATGTTTCGGGTGGGATTAGAAAATTTTAAATTCGCTTATACACCCTATCGGAAAATCCCAAGGAGATCCCCCCACTCGTAGATCCGGCCCACTCAGCCGTTTGGCCGTGCATAGACACGACAGACAGACAGACAAACAGACAGACGGAGTTTCATTCTTATAAATAATAGAGATAAGGACGAATTTAATTTGAAAATTCTATAAAACATGCGCTGCAAATCACCGCAATTCGTTCGTAAAAGGAGTCTGTCGGATGAGGCCGCACGTTGTCGCAGGAAATTCCTTCAAATTCTGTTAATTGAATAAGTCAGGATTGCACCCATTCTATTCGTTTTGCAAGAAACGTTGAGGGGTTAACTTGATAGCTAATGACTCGAAAACACAGCCTTTTTTTAGTGAAAGCGGTATGCTCCGACTACTAAAACGCCCGAAAATTCTTCATTTAAAGTAGAGGTTTTCCAAATACATCAAGGAATGAGGCTATGATCGCCGAAAAAATACGAAAAATTCCCGTCATCTTCTGGGCTACAATAAACTCGACGCTTCTATCGCAGAAAAATTGCCTTATCACCAAGTTTTGTTAGTGATCTTAAGGAAAAACTGGGGTAAGGAAGTATTTAAAAAATTAAACTTAGTCTCCAGATACTTCAATATATATATATTCAGAATATATTCGTGCAGAATATATGTCGGATTTTTTTTTCTTAATATCTCTCAAAAAGGCCGTTTCGCCCCACTGCACAGTGCTGTAGGCTGTAGGCATGTAAAAAAGGTGATCAAAAATTGAGTTTTCTTGAAATGAGGGCACTAACATGTCACCAGAGTACAATCCAATAGGTACTCTAGGTGCCCCAACAAGTTGTGTTTGGAAGCCTGAAGTGCAAAGTTCGAGGTCTATCTACAGGTCTTTTGGCCTAAGATACAAACATAGTGCATAGTACCGTTTCAGTTCGAGTATATCCGTCGGCTAAGAACCATGAATCGGAGTGAACCTTCATTTTCTGCGAATGTGAGCAAAGGTTATATAACTCACCCAAGATTATAAAATATTTTTAATGTAATTGGGATTACTCTCTATTGTGGACTTGTACAGAGACCAACGATATCTCCGAAGTGTTGACTCTTTCCTCAACTTCAGAAATGAATTTCTCAAAAAGATAGAAGAAGACTAGTATGAAATTTCATTCCTGCTTCCTGCAACACGTTTAGTTTAATTTTTAACCGTTCTTGACCTAATCTCAAATTGCCAATAAGAATCGCTTGTAACCTCGCCATGTCCAGAAAAAAATGCGTTTCGCCCCACTGTGGGCAGGCGCGAACCCCTTCGTTCCACCCCTCACTCTTCATACACTCAACAAGAAATTCCATGCTGCATTAGATGAGGATGATGCACTGATGCGCTGCAAGTACAAATTCTCAGACCGGTTTATCCTGGCCGGAAAGGTTGTTGTCGCCATCCCCAACCCTCCCGTACATCGTCAATAAATTTACATTCAGAGATGATCTTAAGTTCAAAAGGCGCCAACATCTCAAAACCACCAAAACAAGTGTTATAGTTACCTCAATACTTCTTCCCCCTAACTTCCAAGAAGGCGGTGCTTATGTTAATCAAAGCGCAAGTAGACGGGGCGCACCCCAAGGTAATTCCGAGGTTGAATGGGGCGGCATTACCATGTCGATAGCGCGGTCAGTTGCCGGCGCAAAGGGGCGGTTTACAAAGAGTTGAATAGCTTTTTCAAAACTCGATCCCCTGACCCCCAGCAGGTATCAAGTGTTATTATCAGGCGCCTCGGCTCGCGTTTCCTGTCAAATATCCAGCTGGTGGATCGACCGACGAGCTACCTCGGTTGTTATTGTAGATTGGCAATGTTAATCTATAATTGAAGCGAGGAAGTGCAAAAGGGTCTAATTGTCCTCTGCCCAAATTTCTAGTAAGGCCAACTCAGATGTTTAGACGTGACAGAACATAACTCATCCTATACATCATTTCAGCTATTTAGTGTTTTCAATGAACACGATTTGCAGGAGCGCACAGCACTACACTCACTGAAGAAACTTTCATGAACACATCACTCCCTATTACCACAGGTCATGAGGTGGTCGTCTTTTCAGTCGTCTGAGCAGATCATCAACGTCCTGCAGCTTCACAACCTCCTCGTTGATATGACCTTGGAGCCTCTGATGATGGGCTATCGCTTGAGTTTTTATTACTTCATTTATTGTGGGAATTTTGAGGTCGTTATGGATATCAGTATTGGTCGAGTAGCGGTACGCATCGACGCATGACCGCAGTACTTTGTTCTGGAATCGTTGTATAATATCACGATTACTTTGTGAAGTGCTGTCCCAGAGCTGTGCACCATATGTCCAGACTGGCTTAAGGACCTGATTGTGTAAAGTTAATTTATTTTGGATAGACAATTTTGATCGTCTACCAATCACCCAATACATATTTCGGAATTTGGTGTCCAATTCTGTTTTTTTATTTTTCACATGCGTTCTCCAGCGTAGCCTTGTATCCAGAGTCATTGTGTCCAGAGTCTTGCATCCAAATATTTTGCCTCATTGGCATGAGGGCTGACTTTCCTGTCAAATATCCAGCTGGTGGATCGACCGACGAGCTACCTTGGTTGTTATTCTAGATTGGCAATGTTAATCTACACTTGCGGCGAGGATGAGCAAAAGGGTCTAAGTGTTTCCTGCCAAATTTTTTAGCAGGCCAACTCAGATGTTTAGACGTGACTAGTATTGAAAAAAGATGACAGAATTTAAAATAAGCATTTTTCTCAGACAACCTATGATTAGATGAGCATTTAAACCAAGTTTATAGTGTAATACAGTTTCCACTGCAGCTGTGCAGCATTCAAAATATTAGAAAGCAGAAACTATCTAAATCCCCTACACCTGTTACTTACAAGCGTGTATGTTATGTGCCATGGGCCTATTTTCTGTAGGAACTATATGACGTTTTCGATGGCACTTGTACCTGCTTCATATCACTGGCCTTGGCATATAGACCTGTAGAATACAAAAACACGAGTTTCCAATTTTCGGCACTTGGACCGATTTGTACCTCACGCTTACGCTTCAATTTTGATTTTGTTCAACAGCCACAAAATGCATATCATCCAATTTGGGCCAAGCCAATAGTCGGATTCTCTCACTCTTTTTGACTGCGTTTGGGAGGCTTGGCCGATTTTCGCGGATCCCACAACCGTACTGGTAAGTGTGGTCGTGGGGGTAATAGTAATCAATCATGATGTTTCAGCTATTCTCGTGATCATTTTTTTGTTCAATTATCAATTTGGTCTACTTTTGGAAAATATGTCAGGAGTTTCAAATTTCATGCTGGAAGTTTTTTAACGGAAAGTTACTGTCAGTGCAGGGTGTTAACGGGGGGAAGGGTAATTCCGAGAAGCCATTATACCTTTGTTTTCCACGCATCCATCCATGCATTACTTACCAATATGTTTTAAGCCTGAATCACAAATTTATTTGCATTGTATATTAATAGTTACAAGGTTTCGCAATTTTTGCTCCCGACTCTACCTTAGGCCTCTCGTCCACTGGAAGCGGAAAGCTGCGAACTGCGAAGCAACGAATTTTGGCGAACGCCGTTCGTCCGAAATCGTGCGAATGCCTCTCGTCCATTGGCTCAGTATTCGTCCGGATTCGTAATAGACGAGATGGCTCTTCGGAACAGCTTTTCTGATTATTCTGATGAAGAATTTTTCGCTTTGGAACTATCACCTTTGATTCGTCGACGTATCAAGAACAGGTGAAATCAGCAAAGACGGGAAATGTGGGTGAATCACATAAACGCCAAAAGGAACGAGTTCGACGAATTTTCTCATTTGTGGCATGATCTTCAAATCGACGATGACCACCACTTTTCCTATTTTCGAATGAGAAAGGATACATTTCAATACATTCTTGACAACCTACATTCTAAAATCGAAATCGAATCGTCTTTGTATATGCCCCATATGATAGTTCGTTTCCCGTTGGTCCCACAGATATTTCCTTTCCTGTACAAGCAAAATTAACTTTTCACAGTCCATTTTCACTGGTTCACACAGTCCAAGTTCGCACTCGTTCGCAACTTGACGTCCGAAAAATCCCAGCAGAATGGGATCCATTCGCACTTCGCACGTGGTCGGACGAAAACGGACGAACGGTACGGGCCCAGTGGACGCGCTCCCCTACCGAGCCACGTGTTTGGATCGTTCGACCGTTTTCGTGCGGATTCGGCCGAATTCGTTTTCGCCACTTTTCGCAGCTTTCCGCTCCCAGTGGACGAGAGGCCTAAAGGTAGCGGAAGCATTGTTTTCACTTTCGGGAGAAAAACAATTTTTGGTCTCCAAAATCAAAATTTTCACTAGCATTTTACGTTTTAGACCATTCTGAACAACTTTGGTTCCGTGCGTTTGTGTGTGTGTGTGTGTGTGTGTGTGTGTGTGTGTGTGTGTGTGTGTGTGTGTGTGTGTGTGTGTGTGTGTGTGTGTGTGTGTGTGTGTGTGTCCGCAAATACTTGTAACAAGCTTATTTTCCACAGTTGTCATCCGATTTGGATGAAAATTTCAAGGGATGTGCGGGCTAGGGGGTAGACGGTCTCCTATCAGTTTCATCGTTCTTGACTCAATACCTCAATCTGCGCATGCGCAAACGTCAATTCTACCAAGCATCATTTTTTTACGCCCTAGTCGTCCGATCTCGCTCAAATTTGGATGATAGTTGGGGGATGACAATGCAATCACCTTATATCAATGTCAACACGATTGTATCATTAATAGCTACCAATGTGATATACTTGTAATGACCTTAAATTCCACAGTTATCATCCGAGTTTGATGAAATTGTCAGCGAATGGTCTAGGTTGCAGATGGTCTCGTACCTATTTATTCAGGTTAATTTCTGCGCTTACACAAACGTAAATTACATTGAGTATAATTTTTTCGATTCTTAATTGATCAATTATGACACTTTACGCTACTTCTTGATTTACTCTTTTCCGCTATGGAATTTTTCAAGATCATTTAAAACTTTTCATTGATCTATACATTCATGGTAGGTAAACGAGGAAGCTATGTGCCACACCAGGGTGTCTACGGTTCACTACGGATTCCCAGAAAGTCCCAGAAAAGTCACAGATTTAATAGTAGGGCACGGAAATTTCCGAAAGTCACGGATTTTAATATCGAAGTCACCGATATTTATGGAGTCGGTAACTAAATAATCATAATATAATGCCAGTACCGGGATTCACAAAACATGCCAATGAATCAATAGAGATTTTTGCATCTATATAGTACTCACAGACGAATCTAAATAAACTAAATTTAAATGTAGAAAAGTGCAATATTTTACCCATTGCTGGATCAGAAAAGGAATGGCCGAGTGAAATTAGAGTGCGTATGGCCACTTTTCAACACGGCGGACAAATTGAGTCACTGCGCGATAACGCTGGTACTAATGCTCGAATTCACAAAATTTTTATTTTTATTTAACACCCCGAAAATTCTTTATTTCGCTCCGATATGATCTTTTTCAAAGCTCTCAAAATTTTCGAGTTATTCAGTGATGAAGGGCGGATCGTCAGTTCTGTCACGTGTCCCCAGGACACAAAGGTGAACTGTACTTTAAAATATTTACTTTGAGCACTGAACTTCTGAATGTTTCTGATATACCGATAATATATTACATATGCCCTCTCTTAAATCCAACAGAAAGTGGGCGAGGAATATTTTTTCCCCAATTTATATTAGGCTCGGAAGTGTTGTCACCCAAACGTTGAATTCAGGGGCAGCCCCTTTTTGGCGGCGCGTGTGGCGGTTCGGGAAATATCCGGAGGAGCGCCCTGCTGCTATCAACATCTTCAGTTGAGTTTGAAGTTCCATCGAAAAATGCCGTAGGTAAGTCCAACAGCAGATTTTTCTCGTAATCAGGGTATAATAAACGCAAAACCGTTGCGTACCTTTATTGTTCATCATTCCTGTCACTTGTTTTTTCCATATTTAAGCGTTACAAAAAAACGTTTTAAGCAGGGGAGGTAGTATTTCCATGGAGCACGAATTCAACCAGTGACTCAGAACAGTTGTAAAAACCAATATGGCTGCCAACTGAACAGTAATGTGCGAAAACGTCATTCCTGTCACGGTCAGTTCTGTCACGTGACAGGACCTGACAGTGTGTGACAGGAATGACGATTTTTATTCAGTTCTTTCGTTCATTCTTTTTGCTCCTTTCAACCAACATTATGAGCTTCGCAAATTTTCCTTTTAAATCCTTTGTATAATTCATATTCCCAATACAAAATTAATTTCAAAGTGGGGTTTCCGTTTTTTAGCCTTTTTTTTTTTTACGGGTTATTGAAATCTGTAACGACTGTTCGGAAACGTGCTTTTAGCGAATTTTCTTAGAAAATGATGCTATTGGAATGACTCCGAAAATTTTAAAATAAAAATGTTCTTCATCAAAATCTGTTTTGAGGCATTTGAAATGATTCCTGAATTTTAACACTTTTTTATTTGTATATAAATGTACATATGTGTCATTCCAGACGATAGGATTGAGATAAAAACCTCGTTCTTCCGCCAAAAATTAAGAATTCCAAAAGAAAGGATGAATTTGTTGGACAACACTTTTTGAAAACAGTAAATTGGTCAAATTTCAAAAAATGTACTAAAAAATCACAAAAATTACAGAACCGGCTAAAAATGGTTAAATTTATATTTTTTTTAACCAGAATATTACTCAAAAAAAGTTTATCAACCATGACCAAGGTCATTTAAAAATTGAAGCTCAAACTTATGCTGAAAATTGTACTCAAATTTCATCATAAAGTGTGCTAAAAAGTCGATCAAAATTTTAAAAAAATCTAAAAACTCAAAATCTTTGTATAGAAGATTATTTTTTACAACAAGTTTTTTCACAATAAAATTAATTGGTAACAATTTCTTTGCGCACAAACTTCTCAAATTACAACTTAATTTAACTGAAGTGTAATACGATAATTATGGGAAATTCGCTCATATGATCATGCTGGAAGACTGGAACTTTTTTTTCTGTTAGTAACCCATGTTCTACTTCAGTTCTTTGATATTAGGTATGGATATATAATTGGGCATTACATATTTTCCAGGTTTTCCTTTTTCTGCGCATCTTAATTCTCGTTTTTACAATTTTCAGTCTTCAGAATGGCCCCTCAGAAGAAGAAAGAAACAGCAGAAAAAATAAGAAGAAGAAGCGAAAAAAGATGTTTCCCCTTTGTTTAACTGGACAATGACACATTTTTGTTGGTTCTTTATACTCAGTAAAGTGTTCTATTTTTGATCTACCTATTAGGTGAGAATTTTTAAATGTTAAACAAATTTGCTATCTTGTAATTTTTCTTGTCTATTTTTGATATTTTTGCGTTTTGTTCCTTTTTATAGTTTAGTTTCCTACATATTTCTCAGTAAATTTCTTTATAAATCTTGTTCCTAGGTAAGTTATTTATATTTCTGCAAGAGAAAAGATTCAGACTGATCTCTACAGTTGGTCGCATCTACTGTCCTTCCTATATGACCGAACTTCTCTTCGTCGTCAATAGTTGAAATATTTTAAATGTTCTAAAGAATTTCGTAATAAATAAAATATTTTCTACGAACCTCCCGTGTACTTTGATCTCCTTTCAGGTCTTATTGTATGTGAATGCATACATTAAATTATGCTGGACACCCTCTTTAGTTCAGATCCGGTCATTTCTGTCACATGTTAGTCAGTTCTGTCACACTGCATAAAACACTCATAAGTATTCTATAAAATGAAATTTCAAATGATCCCCTATCACATCTTCTTCCAAAAGATCTTCTTTTGTAGCTACCGTCTTTGAATGAAATGTCATCTTCTTTAATTGTACTCTATATGTAATATAAGATATGTGAGAATGAAATTGACCATCAAAACCGTAAAAAACTGAAAAATTCTTTAATTGAAAAACTATGCTCAGCAGACATTGCCGCAAGTAATACCAGACTTAAGCGAAAAACCAACAACGAGAACTTCAGAGTGACTTCATCATCAAATACAGGCGTGACAGGACTGACACCTCGCAACAACTTTTAGAGCTTCTACTTGGAGAAAAAAATTGAAAAACTCAAAATTCAGCTCGGCCGTTTTAGGGATGGGTTCCCAAACGTTTTCTTGAACGAAAAAAAGTTTTTCCAGCGGATTTTAATTACATCGGTTTGACAAAATTTTCTTGAGTCAATTTGTCCGCCGTGTTGAAAAGTGGCCGTATACACCTCCAGCAATGTGACACCATTGATAATGTATGTAATTGTAATGTATTAAATACGGCAAAATCTGTGAAATATTTAGGGGTTATAATTGACTATAAGCTGAAATGGGACGGTCATGTGCATTATATTATAAATAAATTGAGAAAGATGGCATACGTGATGAACAATGTTAAATTTCTGTCAGTTAAACTTAAAAAATGTATAAATTACGCTATGGTACAACCTTTGTTGCAGTTTGCGATTTCTCTTTGGGGTGGTACCTATAATAGTGTTAGAGAAACGTTATTTATTTTACAGAAAAAAATCCTAAAAATTGGCTTCAAGAGAAAAAAAAAAGAGAACCGACGTATAATTTGTTCAAAGACCTCAAAGTTTTCAGTGTTCATTAACTATATACGTACAACATGTGCAGATACATCTTGAAAAATGAAAATGAATTCAAAGATAACGTCAGAACTTCTCGAGGAAAACCGTATAGATTTGAGCTACCGAGAATATAATCAAAATTTTCAGGGCATAGTCCTAAGTATAACTATTAACTTTTAATTATTTGTTCAATATTTTATATCCTTTATTCACCAACTCTTACAACTCTATACATAGATCATTAAATACAATTAAAAAATATATATTCACAGAAGACATATTAATCAAGTCCAGTTCCAAATTAAAACACCCTTCTTATGCTCACTAATTTATTGAAAACCCAACTCTTAAATTCAAATATTTATTTCATCTTCAATTATCCGAATTTCTCTTTTAATAAATTATACAAAAATAATATCAAAAACATACCATAAAATATGGTTGTTCACTGGCAATAGTTAAGTAATTCCTATAATATATATATATATTGTTATAGTCTCACATGACGAAATTGGCTCATGCATACACAAGCTATGCTTACAGGCATGCATACCCTTCAACCACATAATTTTTAGTTTATAATATAATACTATATACGTACATTTATCATTCAAATATGAAAGTTCATTTTCTTTATGTATTGAAGTACTAATTAATTTGATATTTCATCTTTTATTTTATATTGTGCTGTATATCATGAAGGAATAAAAAACTCATTCATTCATTCATTCACTCATGATTACAGTAGGTCTACTGGTACGTATTTCGGTACGCTATTCCTAAAGAAATTAAAGCCTGTAAAAGGTCACCGATTTTTAAAATTTAGAACCCCAAAAGTCCCCGATTTTTATTTTACAGATCTAGTACAACCAACTTGGTAGACTTCTTTTTTTTATCTTCTGAAAATGAAAGCAATGCTCCCTCTACCTGTAGGTAAACTTGGAAGCAAAATAATAATGAAATTAATCAACAGGAAGTAAGGAAGTTCCTTACAAACATCTTTTTTTTTCTCGCCGCGACCTGTAAGAGGGGCAAATGGCTCCATTCAAAAGAATTATGCTAATGAGGGGACGATCCCCCTCGCCCGTGAGCTTGGCATCGCGGCTTCAACCTTGAGGCGCTGACGGTCTGGTCGGATCCCGGTCTCGTCTTTAAGAAATTCTTTTGACCTTTTCATAACAATGAAATTATTATTAGAAGGGAGCCTGTTGCAACCTGTTTTCCCTTTCTAACAAAGAAGTGACTGCAATGGGACAGCGTGGTGGGCTGACGATTGGTGTTCCAGAAACGGTAAGACACAAAAGCTGCACTGCAGACTTTATACAGTGTGGCACGAAAAAAGCGTTCAGCGAAATATGCTTACATGAGGAAACAGTAGGTATTGGCGAAGGTAGGTGACAAACTTGTCCGACTAATCTGATTTTTTACTAAAGAATTGGCTACTTGATGTTATGTATTTTGAGATGCGAGCTTGCGAGCATCCAGTCCACCAAAGTATACACGTCATTTTGGCCTATATTTCCAACTAATCTGAATTTTTACTAAGGGATTTACTACTTGATGTTATGTATTTTTGAGATGTGAGCTTGCGAGCATCCACACCACTAAACTATACCTACACATCACTCTGACCTATATTTCCAACTAAACTGAATTTTTACTGAAGGATTGTCTACTTGATGTTATGTACTTTTGAGGTCGGTCTAGCAGATTCACCGGATTCCTTTTCTCTGGTCTGGTCGGATCCCGGTCTCGTCTTTAAGAAATTCTTTTGACCTTTTCCTCAACAATGAAATTATTATCAGGAGGGAGCCCTCGAGTTAATACTGCAACCTGTTTTCCCTTTCTAACAAAGAAGTGACCGCAATAGGACAGTCTTGTGGGCTGACGATTGGTGGTCCAGAAACGGTAAGACACAAAAGCTGCACTGTAGATTTTATGCAGTGTGACACGAAAAATTCGTTCAGCGAAATATGCTTACATGAGGAAACAGTAGCTATTGACGAAGGTAAGTGGCAAACTTGTCCAACTAATTTGAATTTTCACTAAAGGATTGACTACTTGATGTTATGTACCTTTGAGATGCGAGCTTGCGAGCATCCAGTCCACCAAACTATACACGTCATTCAGGCCTATGTTTCCAACTAATCTGAATTTTTACTAAGGGATTGACTACCGTCTCCTAATGTCCCAGAGAGTCTCCCTATAAAATTTCAACTTTCTAAGGGTGAACAGAAGAGAATTTAGCTGATTCAGCTGATCAGTAAAGAGCTTTGGATTTCAATTCTCTCTCATTAACTCGGAGACTCTCCCTATCAAATCTCAAGTTTCTAGGGTGAACAGTAGAGAATGTAGCTCACTCAGCTGATCAGAAAAGAGACTATAATTCCAGTCGTCTCTCTCTCGAGCTTCCCTTTCAAATTTGGACTTTCTTGGATGAACAGGAGAGAATTAATTATGCTTACTCAGCTCGCGGTAAGTACGCAAAAATATACCATGTCGAAGGGTGACAGCCATGAAAACATAGGTAACATAGGTTGCCATAAACCATTTTTGGCAACTTTTAGCCTTTTTTTTTTTTAATCAAATGTTTTGAAATGTGACTAATTTAATGGGTACTCACAAAGTGCTGATCAACGAACTCATCCTTTTTTGGCGCAAGAACGGGATTTTTATCTCAATCCTAAGTAGAGTTATCGTTCGGAAGCCATGTGCCGCACCCAACTTGGCAGACGTTTTGTTAATCACCTAAAAGCCTAATGAATACAATTTTGATAATGAGCGAACTATATAATGTGGAAGCTTTCTTCAAGATCAGATTTTAATTTTATTGTTGTTTTTGTATTTTTTGACGATCATTTTTTGTTAATGTTGGCTGAATTGCGTGGGCTGTTGCAGCGGAGACTGGATGGTGGCGAGGCGAACCTGACGATAAGATATGTATCAGGGATTCCAACCATAGTGACCACTCGCATGGATGCTAACCAGTCAAGAAACTTGGAGGGAAGGGAAAGTCTTAAACCACCAAGTAAACCGGATAGTATTAAAACGTAAGAGGGCTCAACACTAAGTTGTCTGTTATTCGTCACCAGGCACCTCATACTTATGATATCTTAATGTTCGCTGAAACATGGCTTGCACCTTCTGTTGAGTCGACTGAGCTTCATCGTCCCAAATTACTACAATGTTTACTGATCTGATCGCAAGCTTACCTTCCTGGATACCAGCCTTTAACATTTCTCGAGTCTCACCTGATGGATGCCTTAAACTCTGCCTATCTTGATTTCTGATTTATCTGACTGATTTATACTAGTTCATGTACCTTATTATTTTTTGTTAATATCTTGTCGTAAATTATATCTTAGCTCAAACTACATAATCTGTATAATGTAATATATTATTGAATTTTCTGTAATTGGCTCTAGCCGTGAATAAATAAATAAATAAATAAATGTTAAGATGGAATTTTTTGTTATATGTATGGCTACTGATAAGGATTTATTTATAAATGTTTATACATATTTAATTACTTGTTCTGATGAATCTGATTTTTTGTTATAATGTCAAGGAATGAGGTGTAGAGTGCGTGAGCAGGTATTCCTTCAGAAACTTGTTCAGCTATATCTGATAAGTTGACTTATACAAAACTTTTTATAAGCAAGTTATTAAATAAAGTAGAAAAAATAATGATGGTGACAAATTTCACACTTTATTCTACAGACAGTTTCGTTATTGTTCTCAATATATTCCTATATTTATCCTCTTTGATTTGTTCTTCCACTTGTTCTGACAATTGGCAGCCACATCATACACACGTTTCCACCCCCAATCTTGAGGGCTTGCTGCATGTGTGAAGAAAATAATTGAATGAAGGAACAGGATCTATCTATCTAGCTAGGTCCCGGTAAAAGTGTATTCCACACTAAAAGAAATCCATCTGAAAATCTTTTAAAATATTCGGAGGGGGATATTCGGAGAAATTTTTAATTTCCATAATTTCTATAGAGTTTTTCAGACTTTCCAGAGTACTGATACTTTTGCCCACATACATTGGCTAAACTTACCACTGTGCATGGGTGCACAGGTAGTGTAGTACTAATGCTCCTATCAGATGTAATTAGAAGCTGCAGGTACCCCCTATAACCTGCAGGTAAGGAAGTAGACTGCGAATAAAAGACAAAAATAAAGCAAAAGGAAAATCCTCGTAAACGGAGCAACATCTCTAACGAGGGGTCGCTCCGATAGATGAATGGCGCCGGAGGCTGTGACAGTTGTAGGAAGGAATGGGGGGGGGGGGGGGTGTTGACTCAGGAGCAGGATGTGGCTGTCAACCGTAAAACCAGGTAGTTCCCCTCCACGACCCCAGAAAGAAAGTTGAAGGGAAAGAGAAAGAGGAAGAGGAAAGAGAGAGAAACAAACAGGCTGTCCACTAGGCCGAAAAAAAGCAAAGGGTGCGAGAAAGGGGTTCAATTAACTGAGGGGGGTATGACTTGTTTGTTCGAGATTCTTTATTGAAACGGAAAACTTTGTCTGTTGAATAGGTCGTTCCTTCCGACCTTTTAGCGAATAGAACTGTAACTTTAGCGATGGCTTCGAAATTTAAATTTTTCCAAAACCGATCAACCATTCTAAAAGCAGAACAAACTTCATCTAGTTTTAGTTGTATTTTTCATTTTCGGAGTTTTGGAGTCGACAGACATTGACACAGAAAAATTTGTTTAATCCCAATAAAAAGTAGCAGCGTGTAGTCTATACCTTCCGGAGTGTACAATAAAGCAAGACATTCAATAAAAATAGTACGATTTGTGACGATTCTGTAGGTACGTAGGAACTGAGAAAAATATGCAAAATTTTGGAAATTTGGTTGAACTTTGATATTTTGAGTATTTTGATGTTAGAAGCTTTTATATTTTTTGGAGGGGGAAATATGGTTTTCAGTATTACTAATTTCCATTGTAGGAAAAAAGTTAATTGTTTTCGGATTTCAAGCATTTGGTGCGATTTTCGTAGAATATGAAGCTATTGCAATGGCTAAGAAAATTTTAAAATAAAAATTTTTGAAAATTTTCTTGATTGAAATCCGTTTTGAGGGATTTTTACATGTCATTCCAGACGATAACTCTACTTAGGATTGAAATAAAAATCCCGTTCTTGCGCCAAAAAAAGGATGAGTTCGTTGATCAGCACTTTTTGAGTATCCATTAAATTAGTCACATTTCAAAACATTTGATGAAAAAAACACTAAAAATGGCTAAAAGTTGCCAAAAACGGTTTATGGTTGGACCTATGTTTTCATGGCTGTCACCGACGCGTACTTACCGCGAACCGCGAGCTGAGTAAGCATAATTAATTCTCTCTTGTTCATCCATGGAAGTCCAAATTCGATAGGGAAGCGCTCTGGGTCATTGAGAGCCGATTGAAATTATAGTCTCTTTTCTGATCAGCTGAGTGAGCTAAATTCTCTCCTGTTCACCCTAGAAACTTGAAATTTGATAGGGAGACTCTCCGGAGACCGTTGAAACGCAAAGCTCTTTCCGGATCAGCTGAGTCAGCTAAATTCTCTTCTGTTCACCCTGAGAAAGTTGAAATTTTATAGGGAGACTCTCTGGGACATTAGGAGACGGTTGCAATTATGGGCTCTTTCCTAGTCTGCTGAGTGAGTTACTTACGTTTTTTTTACCTCTCTTTACTTTTCATTAATTTGTTTCGTTTTACTTTCCAAAAAAATAATAATTTACACTCGGTTTAATTACCTACTTTTACTTTGGCGAGATTTGATTTTTAAATCGCCTTATTCTGTTGACATACATTGTTTTACTGTTGTATCTACACATAATATCGCCCGCTCTCTGATAGACTAGCGTAACTGTTTTTCTCCCACAAACTCGCGAAACTGCGAAATCAGCGAAAATCAACTTGTACCTTCAAAAGGTTTACCTAAATGGCCCTTAGGTTTCTTCCTGCAGCTGTTTTTTAACAGAAAAAACCACCAAAAATTGGATTTTACATGCAGCATCAAAGTTTGTTTTTGTGCCCCTGAAAAGTTGAGTTTTTGCAGTTACGCTAGTTTGTGGGACTGAAAAAAGTTTCGCTAGTCTGTCAGAGAGGTAGTATGTAACATATTGTGCTACAGACTGTACTGAAACATGTTGTATTATAGACATGTATCTAGTCTGTAACATATTATATTACAGTTGCTTTATGTTGATGAATTTGACTATGACCCATGTCGTTCTCTGTACACTATGAGGAACTGATTGTACTAAGTACAATAAAGATTATTTAATCTATTCTAAAAACTCTCTACCTATTGTACAAAATTAACGCTAGCTCTCTTCTTCTTCGACGCAAGTGTCGGGTTATCTTTAGTGGATGAGAAGAAGAAAACAGACTCGGTTCCCGCTCCCGTCAAAAAAGCTGTCGACTCCTGCAGGCTATCTCTGCCCCTCCCAAGGTCCCCCCCCAGACCACGACCTAGACATAGACCTAGTGACTGGGGATAGGCCCGAACTCCACACCCCCTCGGCTCGCGTCCCGTTTCGATAGACTTCCCCAGAAACGAGACTTCCTTCTTTTATAACTTTCTTCGTCCTCAGAAACCTTTTTTCTTGTTTCTCCCCGAAGGTTTTTGTTACCTAATCCTTTTGCCCCTTCTCTCGACCTTCCGGGGTTTTTCTGCGACCCCCCCCCCCCCCTCATTCCTATCACATTGGCTTGACGCCTCGTCCCGTTTCCCTGACCTAAGCCAACATTTTATTAGTGACCCTAGTCAAGAGCTTTGCAAGATGTGCCAGGTTTGGCTAATGAATACCTACAGCATACAGCTCGATTTTTCTGTCCGGGTAAATTTGCTTCCGAGTCTACCTATAAGTAGCGGAAGCATTGAAGAGTTTTAGCATGAATATGCTTTAGCCGTGACCTAACTACCGAAAAATGTCCCACGAGAGTGCAACGAAAGTAGCGCCAATAATTGTGATGATTTCCGCTTACAACCGAGTCGTTGCTAGGGATATGATACTTCGTCGTTTTTCATCCCACAAAATTCGTTGACCATTCGTTCGAAAGCTCTCGATTTATCCAACCATACTATATTAACTACTGCGAAGTGCGTGGCCAACAAGCTGAGTTATGAGCATGGTTATATGAATAATTGTTTACACACAGGTGATCATTCTCAATTATTGATATTGTGAACATGATTGCAACCGCTTGTTAATTTCTGATGATTTCATTGAGCTGGTGTTTCGATTATGTGATTCATAGCAGGTGATCCGAATATTGCGAGAACGGTTAGATTTGTGAAGCGGTGGTTAAATTATTTTAATAGGTAATTTCTATACTTCACACTATAGGAAGCTGTAATTTCGTATGTAGCCTCTTTAGCCTCTTTCTATAATAAAGTGAATGTTTACTCGCGAGTTTCTATTAGGAGATCATCATCTCACAAGAGCTCAATCGTCGTGATCATTTCTATAATAAAGTGAATGTTTACTCGCGAGTTTCTATTAGGAGATCATCATCTCACAAGAGCTCAATGGTCGTGATCATTTCTATAATAAAGTGAGAGCCAGGAGCTAAAACATGATTCCATGTTTTAGGATTGATGGCAGAATGATAAACAGAGTTCAGAGGCCGATGGGGGGTCGGGTTCAGAGAATCGACGAGGAGTGAGTCGTGTACGGCTAAAGCATATTCATGTTTTTTAATTTTAGCCGTCAGGCTCAAAGGAACTGTGGCTTTTTGTATTTCTCGTATTGCTATTTCTCGTAAACACGAAAATAAGCTGTTAGAGCGAGCACGATGAATGCTAACCTTTTCGCATTGTTTCTCGTAGCGTTTTTGTAAGCCCGAAAGGTGTGTTCCAAGCACTCATCTGAGTTCATGAACTCAGACGGGTTCCACGAGTTCACGAAACTTTCAGGTTCAAGAAAACGTCGGTGGGAACACTATAGTTCACCTGACATTCAATTCACTAACCAGCACTAGTGTCATATTTAGTAACGTGAAAACCTCGTCACGGTTATTTATGTGAGCGACATTTCCTCATTTGTACGTTTATTAATTCTGACTTCGAGATTAGAAGAGTCAAAATAGAAGTGTGCATCCATCCTGCTTCATATGTGCACACATGCGTCAAATTCCTGCTCATCTAACTTCTCCTCCTCTCAGAACTAAGGACCCACTCCCAATCGGCAATGGAAGCATACACTTCCCATTCTGAATCAGAATCTTCTAGGAAAAACCCCGCTATTCTATTAAGATTCATGACGTAAATAAAGTGCAACGCCAGCGAGGATCTAAATAGATGGGAAAAACGATAACGCAACAAACATCAAGTAGGCGAATGATAAAGCAAGTATTTAGCGTGAGGGTTCGCGGTGAAATGAGATTTTTGGAAGGTTCAGAAAGGTTTCCTTCAGTTCGAGTTCTCAACCCTATCCCCGAGCAGGTCTGAAAAGTTCATGAACTCAGTTCATGAACCCGACGCGGTGGGAACACCGTAGCGAGTGTTGAGTTCCTGAACTCAACACGCTTGGAACACGATTCACGTGCGCATACGGTGCATACCGAACCAGTTCCGAAAAGTTCGTGAACTCGCGGTGCTTGGAACACAGCTAATTGTCACAGTAGACAATTTCCAAAATATAACACGAAGTAAGAAACAACGACCACTTACCTCTTCATCATACAAAAAAGATTCAGCCGTGATGAACAAGAATCTTTAAAACGTGTAAAATGAACTTTGAAATTAAATCTTGAGGATGAAAAAGCTGAAATCGTCGATAAAACGTCGAAAGCAACAACATAACGCCGCTAATGACCCTTCTGGTTGAGGTGCGGGGAAAAAAACGGAAGAAAGGCAAATAAAAAGGTTAAACCAACAACAAAAGAGGGCACGGGGAAAAGTCGGGCGATTTTTTCGGGTGTGTAAGTGTCCATGCCAACTGCTTGTTAGTTCCTTAGTTATTCTAGAGTGTTATCCTAAAGAAAGGTCAAGCTGTCGTCTCGTAGATTCGGAAAAAGCTGAGCACGAGTAATTCCGATTCTTCCCATTCCGAAAAGCGTTTCCAAGTAACGAAAACCTCTTCTCGTTTCGGAAAGGCCATTTTCGTATACGAGAAAAAGAATACGAGAAGTAAAAATACTCGATTGTTTTCACTTTCAAAAGAAAAAAAATTTTGGTCTCCAAAATCAAAATTTCCACTCGCATTTCAAGTTTTAGAACATTCTGAACCACTTTGGTTCCTTGTCTGCCTGTCTGTGTGCCTGTCAAGTGTCCGCAAATCCTTGTAACGACTTTAATTTCCACAGTTTTCATCCGATCTGGATGAAATATTCAGGGAATGCGTGGGCTAGGGTGTAGATGGTCTCCTATCAGTGTCATTGTTGCCAAATCAATACTTTACTCTGCGCATGCGTAAACGTAAATTCCATTATGCTCCATTTTTTCATGTTCTAGTCGTCCGATCTCGCTCAAATTTGATGACGATCAGATTTGATGACGATTTGATCGTCCCATATCAATTTCAACATGATTGTGTCATTAATAGCTACTGTGCATGCGCCAATGACAAATCCTTGTAACGAATTTAATTTCCACAATTTTCATCCGATATGGATGAAATTTCCAGCAATTTTTGCGCAGGCTAGGATGTAGACGGTCTCCTATCAGTTTCATTGTTGCCTAATCAATACTTCGATCTGCGCATGCGCAAACGTGAATTCCATTATGCTCTATGTTTTTACGCCCTAGTTGTCCGATCTCGCTCAAATTTGGAGGATAGTTAGGGGATGACGATTTAATCATCCATTATCAATTTCAACATGATACGTAAACGAGGAAGCTCTATGTGTCACACCCAACTTGTCAGACGTTTTCAACTTGCTATTCCAAAATCGTGAAGGTTATCGTAGAAAATTTGAAGAATTGATTTATTGATATCCGTTTTGAGGCATTCTTACACGAATCTTAGAAGTTAACGGTTTTTACGTTTTTGACGCTAGAGTACAGGCTGTACACACAGTTTTGTATTTTTTATACAGTTATGTATACTTTGTATACACGTTGTTTGTATACAGGGTGTCCACAGTTGATGTTGCTAACCTCCTAAGAATCAATTCTACTACTAATACCCAACAACTTAACAACTTTTGTCTCCTAGGGTTTAGCACTTTTTCATGTGTAGTTTACAGGGTATGCCACCCTCCGCTAAAATCGTTTTTTATGGGTCAATTTTTTCTCTTCAAACTTAAAATTTTATTGTAAGGATCACAAAATGCGCAAAATAAGGCGCGATTCTGCTGTAAAAATGCGCAGTTCCGCCCTAAAAGTACAAGAATTGTTAAATTTTGAGTTTTTTAAGACATTCAATTGCCATATAAAGTATATGATTCTGGGATATTTTTTCGTGCTGAAGCTCGTAATGACGTTCATTTATTGATATTTGCGACACCAACTTGGGAAAATACTGAAAAATCGACCAGAATTTTATTTTTCTTACACATTTCTAAGCAGCAAAAACCGTAGTAAAATGTAGTTATTTTTAGTAATATTACTACTGATATTACCAATGATTTTCACTGGAACAATAGAGTGTCCTCCTTCCCCTAGGTAAGTGTGGGGAGTGGTGGTTGTTGTACTATCGTCATGTATGGAGTTTGTCTCAATAAATGAAATTAGCCTTAAAATTTTCATTATAAGAGTATTTTAGGTGTTTGTCAGTGGTTATTCCTTTAAGAATTAAGACAACACAAGTTTGGATGAGTTGTTGACCAGTCAAGATATTGGCCGGGGGGTCAGGTCGGCACACTTGAAGCTCGGAGGAGCTCTTTTCTGAGCGGAAGGTTGCATCTCACCTGCCCTTTTTACCCTTGTGAATACGTAATAAACCCCCCCGAAGGGCTGTGTATAACTGAGAATCTGTAGGGCTGGGATCCATTCAAGGGAACGATGGTAAACCTTTCCGCCCTGTTCTCTTGTTCCGAATGACTTTTCATTGCCACACGCCCCGATGGCACAATAGACGGCACACCTTGCAGGAAGAACGAAAGTAGGATCTGCAATCAAGAGATTGAACTGGTTTTTTATTCAAATATAAACCGCTGTCATTTTATGATTCGGACTCACCTGTGCAGGGGTGGATCTAGAAGGGCCGCCTTAGTAAAAAACAATTTTTTTTTTTTTTTTTTTTTTTTTCGAGAATTTAAGCCGTGTCACAACCGGGAGGGTCATTAGCGGCAATCAAAAAGGGGTGTCAAAAGGACTCTGCTACGGGCACGTTTCTAAGGGGAGCCATGCTGAACGTCCGTCACTAAACGGATTGCCATCACGGACTCCACTGGCAGATCGGAGGGGGAGAGATAATAGGTAATAATAATAATAACCCGCAAAACGAGGCATCGCCGAACTCTGCCTCTAGGGACACAGCGGTGACCGCTTTCAGCGGATAAAAATACCCCGTAATAATAACTAAACTACGACTAGATGATCCTTACAAATACATAAATATTTATCGATAAATATATATAAATATATATATATATGAATACTATATATATATATATATATATATATATATATATATATATATATATATATATATATATCAGTTAAATAGAGGTATCACTAGATGTACATAAATAAATGAATAAATAAATTTATCACAGATCATAATATCACAGTTCGTTGTAAAGCTCAGTGGCTTTCAGGTACACCAACAGGGACTGGACCTTGTCTGGTCCTGACAGAACATCCACCCACTGAGGGGGCGAATGCTGGACTCTGAGGTCCACTAGGGCTGGGCAATCCTCCAAAAAGTGGCGGATAGACAAATCACCCCCACATCTCCCACACACAACATCACGAGCTACTGGATCTAGCAGGTGTCTGTGAGTAAGACGGGTATGGCCAGTGGCTACCCGATTGACCACTATTCGGTCCCTCCTTGGAAGGTGGGCCACGAAAGGATCAACCGGGCAAAGGTCCTGAAGGACTCCACGCAGACCAGTGACCTCGCCCTGCCATTGCTCGAGCCAGATGGAATTGGCTTTATGCTGCATGTAGGAGATTTGCTCCTCTTATTATTATTGTTTTATTTTATATTATTTATTTATTTATTTTATTTATTTATTTTTTTTTTTTTGCGAATTTTCTTAGAAAATAAAGTATTGCAACGTTTTATTGAAAGCTTGGCATTGCAAGAGTAGCGTCTCGCTTGACCACAAGATTTTACTCTATACACGCGTTCCAAAAGATTTATGTCAGATCCAGTTTTGATCGATTCCAAGATTTTCGTATCAATCATTACAATATGAAAATGCATGGTAGCTGGTGATGTTTCAACTCCAAATATTCATAATTTATTCATAATTTGGATGCCCTTCTTTTGCAGAAGATTAAGAACTTAAACATAAGGAGATTAACTACAAATCTAACGGTAATAATGCGTGCATTTTTCTGACCCTTAAGTTATCCTCAATGTTCCGCCTTTCTCACAACGTGGCTCCGGTGTATCTGTGACTCAAACCTACTCACCTATTTCCGATAGGTGAAGGACGTATACCTACTATTTTTTTGCCTTACTTCCCCGGCGCAGAGGGATGAAGATAGATGTAGAAAGGACGCCGATAAGATAGTGGGAAGAAAAATAAAAGTATCTCGGATCTTCAGTTACAACCCTCCATCCGTTCTCTCGCACATCAACCCTTCTGGAGATTTTCCATCGGAGCGCCTTGCTTACAGAGAAAACGCTGCAAACTATTACTCGAAAGTTCATTATTTATGTATTAGATAGGTATGTAGCTCTTCTGTTCAGATCACTGGTTTGTGGATAATTAGTAAACGAAGCCTACAGTACATCATTACCTAGGTTTATTGTTTCAAATAGGTACTTTCATAGGCTTCACTAGTTTGCCGGTTGACTTTTCAGATGTCCTAGTCTGTTACACCCCCCCCCCCCCCCCCCCCCAGTTTCATCTATTTTTTCACTCCTAATTGTTTTCCACATTTCTGAGATATCAAGATGAAACTTGCAGAGCATTTTTTGAGGTGCCTAATACTATGTTTTAAGCAACAATAAAATCAAATCAAAATGCAAAAGTTTTTGGATTTTTCAAAGGTGGCTGATGAACGAAGAAATCGCGGTTTTCTCTGCAGATAGGTATTTTTAGGAAAACTGCGCTTCTTTAAGGTTCATAATCTCCACTCTGAGAATGAAATACGCAATTCTGAGTTCAAAGATAATAGATTCAATTCTAAGAAATTTTACGACATCCGCACTCAGTCTCCTACGATGAGTATCTTTCTATAATTTTTCAAAGTTTACTGCACTGGTATCACACTGGGCAGGAGGGTGCATTGACAACACCAGTGTGCGAAATTTTGAAAAATCAGAAAGAAAACTACTCAACGCAGGAGAGTGTGGATGGTGTCAAAATTCTTAGGATGGAATCTTTTTCCATTTAAAAACAGTTAAAGTAATTTTTTTCACACCCATGGGTGTGAAAAAGATTAATCTTTGTAATTAGTGAGTTACCTATACCAATTTCCCTCATGTTCTCAACCAATAATCTCTACTTCAAATTTATTTTTATTTTTTAATAATAATTAGTTGTTGTCTAAGTGAATTTGAGTGCCATGGAATTCTACTACCGGGAATTGATCAAAGTACCTACACGGATGATCAAAGACAAAAGCCGCAACGAATTGAAGGAAAATTCATCTTCATTTCTCTTTTGTGGTTCATTTCTATTTGATGTTTGAATTCATTGAGCTTTGATGGCGTAGGACTGGATGGATTCAAATGACTCTGAACAACCCAACAAAAAAATATTTACTTTTCACGATCGATATCTGCAAACTTTGCCAAATTCTTGTTTTTGAAAGAACCAAAGGATGTTGAAAGTGGAGATTTTATAACGCGCAAAGGGCAGCTGCACCGGTACCAGTGGACTTTCAGAAGGTAAAAACGAACTACCTACATAGTAAATTGTAAGACTAAAATTAGTAATTTTTGGAAATTGAGGTAGATACATTTGTATTTATTGTATTTGTAGCGAACATTCAGGCCATGTTGGACGACAAGGTGTTTGAGGAAAGAGTCCGACTCCTTCTGTTGGACAACCCGCGGAGAGCGGTCGCTACCGAAGGGAGCTTGTGGCCCAAAAAATGGCCTTCGTACATCGCCAGCGCCGTCTGGTGGGCGTTTTTCTTCACTGCCATCGCCGCTTTACTGGTGAATCACCTTCACAAATACGATAAATTGATTCAATAAGTTTAAATATCATTTGAGACAGAGTTGCTAAAAGAGGAATTGCAATTACCATTACTTTTACCAATTACTTCAGAAAGAAAGTAATTGCAATTACCATTACCATCCATGTTATGGGAATGTTTTGAAGCAATTACCTACTTATCCCAATTAAATGTAATGGTAATGGTTTTTCCAATTACCATTACTTGATATTGGGAAAGTTATGGGTCTTTCCAATTACCCATAGTATGATCAACCGAGCACTATCTATTCCAATGAGTGAACAAAATTTATCAATAGCTAGTAACGGATATGGAGGAGATCTCGTTGATACGGTATGGGATAATGTTCTTAGGAAAAACATTGGGGAAAAAGTTTCCAATCTGGCTAGGGAAGATGTAAATTTAGGAGAAAGTATAATAAGTATAACTTATTATGGGAAAATTTCTGATAAAATCGGCAAAATACTATCATCGAGAGGTTACAAAGTAGGTTTTAAAACTAAAAATAGTCTTAAAGCATTACTAAGATCAGTTGAGGGCAAAATCAATGTTCAGGATAAAAGTGGGGTTTATAAACTAATATGCTCTAGAGGCTACGAATATTGCGGTCAAACTGGTAGGAAATTCAGGGAAAGAATAGGCGAGCATCAGGAGGATTTCAAGGAAAATAAGGGTAAGTCTACATTTGCGAAACATCTTAAGGAATCCAATCATAGTTACAATTTTGATTTGACAGATAGTTTGTAGAATTTCTTCATTTTTGTCCAAAGGGAGGTATGTTGAATGTAGGTATTTGAAAAATTCGAAATTATCAAAACTGACAGATCTGGTGAGATCTGGTGAATGTTTAAAATGAGGACATCCCTCAATATATTTCACCAATGATAAGTCCATTTTTGTAAAGCTTGGAATTATCACTTCAAACTGTTGAAACCAGTAATTCTTCCCCTACTTTCACTTCATCTGATTAGCTATAATCCCCCTTCACTTTGCTTGCACTTAATTGGTTGTACCTCAATGGGATTCAATCTCCCTTCACCTGTGACTATAATAGCTGTGTCCTTTCTAATGTGTGTTCAGCTATTATTTGTTACTGATGATGGCCTAACTGTCGAAATCGATTTAACATTGTAACTCTTTATTTTTCGTGGAAATAGACGTTTTTTTTCACCAACTTCCGTTTTAAAATGGGTTTCCACAACTTCGTCTTGAGTGATTTAGTTCGTTTTAGTTCGCATACTGCATGACTGGAATTTTTTAATATTTATCAGTTATTTTCGGACTAATAAACTAATTATGAGTATCGAATTCTCATTGTGGTCTTCATGTGGAGACCAGGTGCTTCTTTGCATGATCACGTTTGCCAAATACGAGGAAGACACGATGCTGAAACGGCCGATTTATTTGACTCGATTCGTGGAAACCCCGCTCGTTCAAGCTGAACGCTCTGAGAAAATCCACAAGGACAGCATCCTCAGCTCCATGCTGGAATCTTCAAGCAACGCCTTTTTCGTCACAGGCAAGTGACAGAAACTACGTGCTCTACTTATAGCAAAGTGATATTGATTAGCAAAATCTATGGCCAAAAAATTTAGTTTTACTTCATAGGGGTATTCATGGTCGGAGAGTTTACGACGTCGTAACGTGTTTAACGTGTTAAATGTGCTAAACTTCGAAAACAATCGTCGTAAAAATCCAGACTTTATGACGATACGATAATGTTAAGGATAGCAGAGTCTAAGGGCTGCTTAACGTCAAATCGAGACCATATTAAATGTTTAATGCAAACGATTGCATACTAGTCTGCAACACATTGGGACATTTCATGTCTTTAGTTGCAGACTCGTCTATTAAAATGATTACCTATTAAATGATTTAACCACCTCTTCACAAATCAAACCGTTCTCGCAATATTCGGATCACCTGCTATGAATCAAATCATCGAAACACCAGCTCAATGAAATCATCAGAAATTAACAAGCGGTTGCAATCATGTTCACAATATCAATAATTGAGAATGATCACCTGTGTGTAAACACAGTTGATGTGTTGATGGTTCATATATAACCATGCTCATAACTCAGCTTGTTGGCCACGCACTTCGCAGTAGTTAACATAATATGGTTGGATAAATCGAGAGCTTTCGAACGAATGGTCAACGAATTTTGTGGGATGAAAAACGACGAAGTACCATTTCCCTAGCAACGACTCGGTTGTAAACGGAAATCATCAGAAATTGAGCATATTTCGTTACGTGACGTAACGTGACATAACGACAATTTGGTTGTGTGCCATAGCAAAGACATGAAATGTCAAAATTATATTACTCGGAAACTAAGCGTTTAAAAATAATATCTAATAAATAGTTTCGATCAGTAACGAGCTCTTGAACCGATCCCTGAACCGAACACTCTGTATATACATATACCTATATATTGCTTACGAGTCTGCAAGGCAGCGAAAGCTTTGTTAAAGCTTTCGAAATGAAAAACATTTTTTTGCTCTAAAATCAAAATTTTGCGTTTCGTGGCCTCCTGAACAAATTTGGTTTCTGTCTGTCTGTCCGTCCGTCCGTCCGTCTGTCCACATTTCCTTGCAACAGCCATAACATCCACAATTTCCATTGGATTTTAATGAAATTTCCAGGAATGGTGTGGATTTAGCCCTAGATAGTCCCCTATCAGTCTCATCATGATTGAATCAGCGGTACGTTTCTGGACATGCGCGAACGTGATTTTCTTGTTACACTCATAAGTCCGTCAATGTTTGAAGAGATCTTGGTCAGATTTTCAGGGATGATGTGGGGAAGGACCCTTGAGAGTCCTTATGACATATATCATGACTAATGCGCGAGCGTTTGTGTTTCTATATTTCCTTGCAACAACCGTAACCTCCACAATTTTGATCGGGTTTCAATGAAATTTGCAGGAATACTGTGGTTCTAGCCCTAGACGGTCCCCTATAAGTTTCATTTTGATTGAATCAGCGATAAGCTCAGCGCATGGGTTAACGTAATTTTCTTGTGACAGTCATAAGTCCGTCATTTTTCAACAGAATTTAGTCTGGCTTTCTGGTTTTTAGTTGTCCAGCACTATATCGTCTTGATAATGATGAACCGGTAATTTCTGAAAATTTAATAGTGACATACTGTGAAGGCCACGGGAAAGCTTCTGTGCCATCTCCTTGGCAGTGTATTTTTTTCTTTTTGTTTATGAATATGTCATTCCAGAAAATCAGTAACAACCAGCTAAGAATTGTTACACATCTTTTTTAGCTAAATTTTAGTTAAAAGAAATTTATCAACGATGAACTGGAGGAACAAAAAAATGTATTCACAAAATTATGCTAAAAAAAATGTACCTAGGTACCTACTTAAATTTATGTCATTAATATTTGTTGAAAAATCGATTAAAACACTAAAACATTGCTAAGAAATCAAAAATCTGTTATGGGTCGTAGAATATAATTTAAAACAAGTATATTCGCTGTAAAATTTGGGGTTGACGATTTCTTTGCACACAAAGTGCTCGAATTTCATAAAAACGTAACGTAATATGATACTATAATTTACAAAAATTCGCTCATACGATCGTGCTTCATGACTGGAAGTTTTTTCATTCATTTATTTACTTTTTATGATTTCTAAAATATTTATGTTATTTATTTGTTTGTTTCCCCCCTCAAAAAATCCCGCATGGATTGATCTTTCGAGTGTATATGCCATGCAAACAAAGTCAAAGCTGTTCATTGCGAATCAGCGAATTCGTGGGAACAGCCTCCCTCCGGCCTGGACAATGTCTAATAGACAACAGCTGTAGTTCTCAAGAATGAACTATGAGAATCTCACCTAGTTCGACAAACCGAACGCTTCCTTCACCCACGTTTATTGAGAAATCCATTCTGACCGGAGGACGACAATACTACAGGTTAAGGCAGACAATATCTAGTAGACAACAGCTAAAGAGTTCTCAATAATGAATTACGAGAATTTCACCTAGTTCGACAAACCGAACGCTTCCTTCCCCCCACGTTTATTGAGAAATCCATTCTGACCGTAGGACGACAATACTACAGGTTAAGGCGCGTCCACACCAACCGAGCATCGACGAACAGGGTTCGCGAGCATTCGCGAACGCTCGCGAACACTTGTTCGTCTACCTGTCCACGCCGGACGAGCATTCGTGTTCGCCGAAGCTCGCCAGTGTTCCCGCAGACGTCCGTCGAAACGATGGCTCCTGCCTTTTCAAAAACGGCTGTGGCGGCGGCATCGTTTATTTTACTGGCAGAGACTTTGAGGAAAAAACATAAACCCAAAAGAAGGTGCTGGGCTACAAGTTTTTTAAAAACTCGAAAAAGTGCAAGACTTCTGGACGAAATTTGGTGAGCCAAAAAATGTTCAAATTTGGCGTTTCATCATAGAAAATCATATGTGGCAAAGGTGTGTTCGACGTTGAATTTCCAACAAGAATATCACCTTTTAATTAAACATAGATTAAAATGGAATTTAAGTGATTTTTTTCAAAAATACGGGTTCCCTACCTCGAAAATTAGACGTATACGTGAAAAACGGGCTTTGGATTCGGATTCAGCACCCTCGAAAACCCCCGGGACCAGTACCTACCAGTTTCTTAAGGGCACGACTTTGATTGCTTAAATTTGGATGATAGTTGGGGGATGACTATTTGATCATTCCATACCAATTGGGACATGATTGTGTCATTAATAGCTGCTGCGCATGCGCCAATGTGAAATCCTTGTAACGACCTTAATTTCCACTGTTTTCATCCGATTTCGATGAAATTGTCAGAGAGAAGTTAGGTAGTAGATGGTTCCCTATCAGTTTCATTGTTGCCAAATCAATACTCCATTCTGCGAATGCGCAAACGTAAATTCCATTTGCTCAATTTTTGCACACTCTAGTCGTTCGGTTTCTCTTAAATTTGGATGATAGTTGGAAAAAGATGACTTGATTACCTCATATCAATTTCAATACGATTGTATCATTAATAGCTACTGCGCATGCGCCAATGTGAAATACTTGTAATGACCTTAATTTCCACAGTTTTTTCCGATGTTGATGAAATTCTCAGCGAATGCGTGGCTTAGGCTGTAGATATTCCCGTACCTATTTCGTGGTTTTCAACTCATCAGTTCATTCTTCGCTTGCACAAACGTAGATTATCACATTGAGTATCATTTTTTCGTTTCTTATTTGACCAATTGTGACATTTCACGCTACTTTTTGATATACTCTTTTCCGCTATGGAATTTTTCTCGATCATTTAAAACTTTTCAATGATCTACACATTCATGATAGGTAAACGAGGAAGCTATGTGCCACACCCAACTTGGCAGACGTTTTTTTCGTTAGAAAGAGTATTTTTTTGTAATAAATTTTGATGTACCTACCTAATAAATTTGTGTAAGTTAATACCCTTTCTCAACCACTAAAAAAAATTGAAACGACAAAAACACGAATTTTGCTCATACTGTAACGACTGGACGTTTTAATCGGTAGCCGCAAAACTAGACGAATGCTTAGATTGTAGATTTTTTGCTCGCTCTCCAGATTTTTCCGGGAAGCTACGTGAGAAGTAATGCAATTTTTTCTCGACCTGTGAGTTGAATCTAAAACCCAAAACATTCTAGGTAAGTAGGTTAAAAGATGAGTAATTTTTTACAGGCGCAATGCTGGACTGGAGATCATCCTGCTCTCTAGAATCTCTCCTGAGACAGGCAAATGACAAAAATGTGTTTCTCGTCACTTTTGTCCAAGGAGCTAAAAACGGACGTTACGAGAAAAGGTTGAGATCCGAATATTCAAATTTGATGATGCTCAAAGCCGACGGAGAACAGTTTTTCAAGGGTTCAATGTTTGAAGGTAAATTCAGTTCGTATCCAAATTTGAATAGAATGCAGCATCTAATTGAATGTAGAATTTAATTGAGTTGAATTGTTTAATTGAATCTGTAAATGCTATATAACAATAGCCATAGTGCAAATATGTGTAGTTGAGTGAAAAAAGTGAAATTTTTTAGGAGAGCTGAAAAAAATGCATATTTTTATTTCCAAAAGTCCAGATGGTCTGATCTATTTCATTTTCTTGATGCCAAATGCAAATATGAACGTTTTTAGTTACGTAACGATCGCACTTTCCTCAAAATGGGACTTTTGGGCCCAATTTCAAAACTTACAGGGATTTACACTGAATTTTAAGGTGATTGGAGAGGGGCTGCCGACAGTAAGAGAGACGCAGAGCTACTGACGATTTGGCAATTTGGAGGAACGGCGATGGCAGATGACGTCGTCATAACGACCAAACTGCCGAAGAGTCGCGGGGACAACTGCCTCGTATCTCCTGATTTCATCTCCTGCCCGTCGCAGTGCTCTGCATTCCTGTACCAGCTGATCCTCGGAGCCAAAGAGAACCCTGGAGCAGCCATGAAGCTCCTGGTTGATTCGTCCATCAAAGTAATTTTGCTCATTTGTTTTGCTTTTGTATTAAAATCTAGTGCTTGTTGCTGAGTATACGAAGACTCTTATTAAACTGTCAAACGTTCATATATAAGTAGGTAGGTGCTCAATGGCTTTTTATAATGATCTGAAATCACGGACGCTTTCATATTCAAAAACCTACCTATGGATTATTAAACCATAATATACTACTTAGAAAAATATTATCCAACAAATCAGAACGTTAAAAAGTACGATAAATACGAATAGGTACCTACCGATGAACTGAGGAGCACTAGGTTTATTATACTATTATACTAGGCTAACTGTGTCCAAATTCATATACCTATGTGGACTTTCTCTCTTACAGGTTTATCCTCAATTTTTACTTCCGCGCAAAAATAACTTTTTCTGGACAATATCACACAATTGTATTATATAAGTAGGTACCTACCTACGCGAAATAAAATACAGGGCATGAAACCGAGATCAAGAAACATAACAGAATGTAGACAAACTCAAACCAGCAACATGCTAGGTTAGAATAGAAATACTGATGCACCAGGTTATTTTAATCTTTTCTATTAAACTATTTCAATCGCCGCTGCAGGCTTCTATTTATTGTATTTTCGCTTTATTTTAACTGGGATTCTATTCGTAAATTAATGGTATAATACTACGGGAATCTGTTTTGAATCAAACAACCAAGCTTGATCAATTAGGCAGTGAAAAGTAGGGGAAGTTCAAACGGGAATTTTGGTAGATACTGAACAATGGATATTTTTCTAGGTAAAAATCGCATACGGGCTAGCCGCCCCAAAAGGTAGTGGGGAACGACTTGATTTCAGTTTGCAGTAGGTATCCATATTTCCCATATTTCCGTTTCGTTGACTAGGTGATGTTTCTACTCTCCGTGGGGCTGTACAATATTTACGCCGTTTGGCCCCTACACAAACGAACCTAATAAAAATTTATTTCTAAGTGTCTCAAGTCGCTAGGCAACCGGATTCGTATAATAATAAAAAACGGACGGTAGACCTACGGTTCTACAGTCAGATCATTTAATGATTAATTTTACACATTATTAGTTCATTACGGTTACTTAGCAATATAAGTTTATAACTGAGCGTAATAAGTCAGCTTACCTTGTCACTACAGAGGCTTAGGAATTATGAGATGCTGTGATAAAATGAGAGCATTCCAAAAAAGTGGCTAACGATTTTTCTCTATGAAAACTAAGGTAGTTACACTTCCCTAGTAACGCATTGGTTGTACGTGAAAATCAATAGAAAACCCCACCGTGACGTGACGCTTGTGACGGACGAAAACAAATGGAAACGTCCTTTTAATCATTATTAAATGATAATAATCTATGTTTTACTAATTACATTCTTTAATTGAAGGTGTTAGTGTACTGAAGTTTGAAGCGTAAAATTATTAATTTTGATTGTATCCATACATAAAAATTCTGCATCCTCTATAATTTATGGAGGGGCTCTGCCCACCCTGCCTCTCCTCAAACTACGCCACTGCCATACTGGTACATTTACCCTATGTGCAAGTGGAACAGTAGTAAGTATCACGAATAATTTGCTCTTCCAGGCATTCTGCGGAAATCCTGCCGCGTGCCCAGGAGTGCAGAAGCTGCAGGCGACCTGTTCCCAGCCAGGGGACGGATGTTTTCTTTTCAAAGTGCCACAGGATCTGACGCCCTCCAACAAGACTTGGAGCGTATTGGGCCACCACTGCCCCGTCACTTACTCGACTTTTCAAGCCGATTCCAAAACAGCATCAGTGGTGATTCACCAGCAAACTGACTCATCGTTTCAAATATAAGCTCGGGTTACAGAAAAACAAAACTCAGCAGCTCAAAAGTAGTTTGTCAGGGGACTTAATGAAGCCATACGAGATAATGACTATTATTATACCTATATTGTGACGATCTGATCTTATCTTTTATTATCTTATCTATTATTTTGGTATATTACATGTAAGTTGTATGGTATCAATGCAGGCCTTTTACGTCTTAGTCAACATAACGAAAAAAGTATTAATTGCTGTGGAACTCTATACAGTTTCTGATTTCTTTTCTATTGAATTTTGACGATAGTTGGTGAGGTGATTGCTTCCTTTGCATAGTGGCAAGAGGCCGAGTCAGTTTACCAATGTTCCCTTTCTCATTTTCAAAATGGCGTCTCAAATATCATTTTGGTCACAGTCATTTATGGTCACACTACCGAAAAATACCCTGTGACCAAAACGATGCTGAGTGACCAAAATGAGAGAAACTTACTGAGCTGCAGGACCTTGAAAAACGCTATTTGGAATAAATATATATAGGTTCCTGTCGTGCAGCATGATTGTAACATGAGAGAATTTTCGTAAATTATCGTATTGTATTATGTTTATACGTATCGTTTATACGTTTATTATATCGTATTGTTTATACGTGGTTAAAAATCGATGTTCCAATTCTGAGTTTAATAAAAAATTTTCAGTTCAATTATAGTTTTCCATTGATTCCTATGATATCATAAGTATCCATGTTTATTGTACCTACATATTGTTTCAGGGAATGGAGGAAATCAAAGTTTTTGTCATTTTGGGCACAGATGGGTCATTTTGGAATACACCATGTATTCGGCTCAGATTTCAATAATTCAATAGAAAAACGATTTGAATATGACTACATTATTCACAAACTCAAGCTATATAACCCTAACAAGATTTTGGATTAAAACGAAATTTTTCATGACCTGTGGAAATGTTAATTGTCAAATTTCTGATATTCGAGTTAAATTCAGAAAAATGTAGTCAATAATTTAAAATTCCCACCAATCTTTATTGCACTGACCACTGGACAGTATTTCCTTCCATACAACTTAAGGAATATTCATTTTCGACAACTTAAGAAAGTTTATAGTAGGTACTGTCACCAAAATAATCTGAACTTTGATTTTTCTTACTCTCAAATATATTCAGATGGGTGAGCAAGGTCAAAATTCATGATAAGAGCAAATTGATTTTGAAAACATCTGCTAGTCCAAAGTGTGAAACAGGGCCAAATATGATTTAAATTATCGCGAGGAGTCGTCAACGGGCGTATTTCTCATTCCTTGGACTAGGTTATAACCTACTAGGTACGACGGCAAGATGAAGATGATAGAAAAAACTACTTTCCAAGTAATTAAATTATTTATGACATGGTTATCACGATCCATCCTGATCAGCAACAGAAATAAGTGTGTGTTATGTCTGCTTGTTCTTGAGTATCAACATTAGGTATGTGTATGTGAAAGCACGAAGATTTCGTTAGGTAGGCCTATCCCTTTCCTCTCCTTCAAATTCCTCAAGCTCTTTCGATACAAAGCTTCACAATGTACCAATCGTAATGCATAATTTATCTTTATCTATCTTGGAGGGGGGGGGGAGGGGGGAGATGCTGGGGACAGTCGAATTCCATAATTTGCAGAAGAGATTGCAGGTTGTCTTCATTCCCCAGGTGCTTCTTAGCAGAAAAAAATAATTCGTTACGTGGGAAAATCTTGGAAGATGCGAAGAGGAGAGGAAGCCAGGATTTCTGCATTCCTTCAAGGTGAAGGAGAACCTAGAAAAATAGGGGGTGTTCCACTCGCAATCTGGGTTCCCTGGGAAGGGTGCACCTGCGATGGTACAGTCCGGAACGCCAAAGCGTACAATCAGGTGGCTCAGGGCGGCCTCTGATTGGTGAAGAAGGTACAGTCCTAGACAAATTCCGCTCGTCCCGTCGTGGGAACTCCTTTGTTCGGATGGTATCTCCTCTCTCCAAGGGATGAAAACACCCCCGCAAGCCCACGGGACCACCTGTCCTTGGCCGACTTCGTAGTGCCCCAGGTTCATACGGTGAGAAAGGCCAGATTTATCACTATGGCTCGGTTAACAAGGGATGGTGCCTACCATAATTCCTCGGATGCAGAGGGTAGTTCCGTCAAATAGAGGGATGATGTATTGGTTTGTTGGGTTACCCCGAAATCCACGTCATGATTATGTGAAAGTGGAAAAGTTCGAAATCTATAATGGAGCTTGACATTTATAAAAGCACGAAATCGTTGTCTGTCTAGATATAGGTACCTATTGGACACAGCCACGAATGTAGCTCTACCTACTTGAGGGGTCAGAGTTACACTAAATTAGATTATTCATTTGTGCCCATAGAACATTTTTGCCCCATCTCAAATGCTACAAAAGGAAAAACATGAAAAAGCAATTCAAATTAGAAATCAATAACTAGGTATCTTAAGAATTAACATTATGAAATTAATAGTTGTAAAAATTAAATAGGTAGGTACTCAAAAAAAATATCTGCCAGGTTAGGTGGGCAGTATGAATGAATGAATGAATAACATATTTATTACCAAATGAATAGGAAAAAGCAAATAGTCGGTTCAACACATGAAAAACGCTTTGGTTCACAAGACCGTCAGTAGAAGATCTGTCTTGCTGTTCAACTCCAGATCAAAAAACTACAGTCAAAATACAAAAGGATCAGCTCAAGAAATACATAATTCAAGAAATACCAATAGTGTCTACAGAAATTATGGGACAAACACTAGGAATCGATTCTAGAGCTCATTTCTGATCGAAAGTTGTTTATAGAGATTTCTATTTGGTGAAGAGAGATAAAGAGATTTCCATTACCACAGACAGACAGACAGATAGCCGCTAGACAGACACGGAACACGGAACCAAAATTGATAAGCAAGCTCTGAAACGCAAAAAAAAAGAAATTTTGATTTTGGAGGACAACATCATTTTGACTTCTTTTGCGAATAAATTAAAATAGAAGGTTGGGCAGAAGAACAGCAAAATATGCAATTAAAAACAGAAGAAACAGAAAAAAAGAGAAGGTTGAAACGATTATATAATTAATTGAATGGTTTATTTACAAAACCAGGGAAGGTTAGGGCCATTAGGCCCTCTCTTCCACCTTCCCTGGATGAAATAGTACAATATTCCTCTAGCAATCGAAAACCATGATAACCAAATTTTTATACCTTAAATTCAGTTTTCCTGTTTTCCTATTCATACCAAATTTTTATAGTAATTCTGTGGTTGTAAATACATGAGAAAAAAAAAAATAATAATCCTAAAATACTTCTTACAACATTCCTGTTGACAAATTGGAAAATAATTAATCATTAGTACATCTTGAAATCTAAATACAATCTTTCAATATTTTTCCAACAATTTACTTTTCAGTGCATCCCTAATACAGCAGTCTTTTTGATGAGAGAGAGAGAGAGAGAGGGAGGGAGAGAGAGAGAGAGAGAGAGAGAGAGAGAGAGAGAGAGAGAGAGAGAGATGAAAAGCTACCTACTCTGCAAGGAGGTAATGATGAAGCAGCAGTCTTGAATGAGCTCAATGAGGCGACCGACCTGACGGCCATAGGCTAATGGGGGATTTCACTGGTTAGTTTTTATTTACTCAATAAATAGATCTGAACGAGAGCTTTCCAAAAAGGTGCTATGACCAGTATAATACAGCTCTTGAAATTAATTTGCATGAAGACGTCACGGCCCCGCCTGGGCGGAACCCTCAGCTCTATTGCACTACTACGCCACGTGTGATCTTTCTACCCGTTTATTGGCCTAACTAAACGGTGTTTTCAGCTGAAATTGGTACTGTAGGGTTTTCAAGTGCGCTGAATCAGGATCTGAGGTCAAAAGTGTCAAATTCCAACACATGAGAGTTCCCTATTTTTTGCCCCAGCAAGTCAATTTTTCTGACAACTGGGAAGAATGAAGTTCAATGTTTTAAACCTCGTGTCATTAGTTATATAAAAACGTTGGTTTTTTGATACATTTCAAAAGTAATATATCGCAGAGATCTAAATTCCAATTTTCCTTTATTGTGCGACCAGAACCTTTGAAACTTGGAAAACCTGTCTCCATAACCTTATTACTAAGAGGAAAAAAGTGAACTGAATCTAAGCATGTAAAAGAGGTGGGTTATATAAGAGAAAGGTAATAATAAATTGACGTCATAGGTGGACGGCGCTGAGGTAACACTACACAAGCCCTTCCCTCATGACGTCATTCTGCTTTATTTGCATCGCTGTTTTGGCTACTTCCAATCATTCGATGCTCTTCATATCGCACCTTTTGGAAAAGCTCTCGTCGAGATCTTTCAGCTGATGAAATAAAATAAATGATTGTCCTCATTGTCGAAGCGAGAAATTCTTATAAATGAGGAACTTTCATCTGTTGGAATATCCCTATTTCGGCCTCAGATTCAAATCTTCAGAACCCCCCACCAGTTATCGTTCTACCACCATCTGAATTTTTACCAATGGATTGACTACTTGATGTTTTGTTTTTTTGTGATGCGAGCGTAGTGAGCATCAAGACCGCTGATCTAACCAAAAAACTAAGAGTTTTATTATCATTCACGTATTAAGTAAATATGAATTCAATCTGAGTTTGATGGACATTATTGCATCAGTGAAGAAAAGAAAATTGTGTATTCATTACGCCGACATGAGTTGGTGGCTATAGTGGTCTGCCTACCTTATTAATCTTGGGTATTTTATCAATCAGGTTAGTTAATAGTTTGTCGTTTTACAAGTTCAATTTCTCGAATGTTACAGCACCTCCCCGACTCAATAGCGCTAGGTAAATACCCAGTAGGCCTCCGTAATATTCTTATCTTATTTCTCTCCCAACTCTTCAATTGTTATGGTACCGATGTAGGTCTCCTTCCAGATAACATCTGCTATGACCCAATGAACCAGCGGTTAGTTTGATTGCAGCAGATAAACTGATATGACGCGCGTTCCAACGACCTTCAGCCATAAAAACAATATACACCCTACTCGATTCTCGTGTTTGTATTTAATAGGACACCTTTTCCTACGAACGCAGCTACGTATCAACTGCGTTACTCTAAGGACCACAAAATGGCTCATTCGTGTTATAAAAATTCGTTTAAGCCGATTCTTCTAACTCGAATTTGTTCGTGTTAGAAGAATGCATCCAACACGAACTAATTCGCTTTAAAGGAATAGGAAAATCTAATACATATGTAACTCAAAATTCAATAAATGTCAAAGCTTTGTACTTTCATATTACGAAAATGGCAGGTAGTAGGTAGGTACATAATTGTCGAGGAGTGTTTGGTTTGAATTTGGTAAGTGGTAATCCGTGTGAGTGAATGAAGGCCGGTAGTGTTCCAAGCATTGGTTCCTGATGCTGTTACGCTGGTCTTCAAATGTGCAGTCAATTTCTCCACTAGTTTAAGAAAAGCTGTTATAAGTATACAGATTTTATGGAGAAACTCAGTAAAATAATACATGTATTTTGGTAGTTTAATGTTTGTATCTTGGATAAGGTACATATGATTGAAATGAAAAGATTTTATCCGTTTTTCGGCAACCATTCATCCTCCGTTTTGTTGACTAAGTTGTTTTTGGGCACTCGATGATTTTATTGCTTCGAGTGAAAATAAGATGAATATGAATAAAAGTAGTATGTGTCAATATAATTATTTATTTAATTCCTATTTTAATTAATATAATTAATATGTTTAGTATAAAAATATGAACTGAACACCCTTATGACAGAAACCTTCCTCGGGTTTATACTTATACATTTACAGGCGTAGTGTTGAAGACGTGGTAACGAGACGGACTAAGAATCGATCTTGCGTTGTCAATCGAGCGGTCTCCTACTCACGTCTCGCGATTGTAGTAATTTGTCTGCTGTCGATTGTTACCAGATCAACAGATCATGGTTCACGTGCACCGTGTAACCTGTAACCGCAGTAACCAGGAACCACCAGGTATGACCTGTTAATGACCGTTAACGATAAACAATATTCAGGAGATCACGTATTTCCCTACAAGTAATGACCTAGTAAACAGATTACTTTAGACTTAGAGTTTAATCGGAGATGAAACGCGATTAACGAAGCCTCAATCCTGATTTCAAAGAGAGGAGGGTGAAAACACCGGGGGAAAAAACCCGGAAAATTGCTGGGAGAAAGGTGAAAGAGGGATGCGGGTGCTTTAAACCGCTAAACAAGCCCTTGACGACCCCAAACACACGGGATGCTTGGAGCTATATCCCGCGGCTTCCCGCCCTCTAACCCGCCTCCCTTACCAGTGTCCTCACCATTTATACGGTCGCTTGATCCTTCTGACTCGCTCCACACTAGTGAGGTTGAAATTTATCCCGTCCACAGTACACCACTTGAAACAAACGATCCACCGGCGCTTTTGACGCGGGAATTGATTTTGAGTCGCGAAAATCTATTTTCCCCCCTCGTGTTTGAACTAACGAAGTATGTATTAATTTTGACATTTTCATGTCTGCACTTCGGCGCATAAAGTGAAAAATAGTCACAGAAGAGCATTGCAAACTTTTTGTTCATACAATAAATCGAAATCATGTTAAAACCTATGTCAGCTAGTCGTTAAATCCGCAACACCAAGAGACTTTTCCATGTTTTGCGCAACAGCCATCATCATCACGCTGATTTATCGGAGGATTTTTTTAAACATGGAACATGTTTTTGTCATCATAACCCGGCAAAAAATGAGACAAAATTACCGTTACGAGACATTTAGTGCGTTCCCCATATTACCCCCCCCCCCCCCCCCCCCACCAAAACCTCTAATGGTCGGGTTTGAACATTTCAAGTACCTAGTCCGCGATTCAAGTTGGTGTAACCCGAACATATTTCAACAATCACGCCTCCAGTTTATTTACTGATGTCTATAATACCCCATTTCATCCCCCTCCTCTCCCAAAACACCCCTATGGGGCAGATTTGAAAAATTTCAAGTAGCTGTGATTTAAGTTAGAATAATCCGAACATATTCCCACAATCAGATCCCCAGTTCGTTCAATGGTGTCCAAGATACCCCATTTCACCCCCCCCCCCCCCCCCCAAAACGTAATTTCACCACTTTTCACGCCCTCTAGATTTGAAAATTTTCAAGTAGCCTGTGATTTATGTTCGAATACACCAAACATATTCGGCAACTCAGATCCCCAGTTGGTTCAGTAGTGACGTTCAAAACGCTTTAACTCCCCCACCCCCTCCTCCAAAATTGTTGGTCAGATTTGAAAATTTTGAAAAAAGAACTTTTTGACTTGAATTAGAATAATTTAAACATATTCAACAATCAAATCCCCAGTGTGTTCAGTGATGACAAAGATACTCCATCCCCCCCCTCCTCCCCTAAAACACCCCCTATGGGGCAGATTTGAAAACTTTGAAGTAGCCTCTGATTTGAGTTAAGATAATCCAATCATATTCGCCCAATTATATCCCCAGATTGTTCAATGGTGTCCAAGATACCCTATTTCACCCCCATCTGGCTCAAATTTTACAACTTCAAATAGCCTATAATTTAAGTAGGACTAATATAGACATTTCCCGCCTCTCACATCAGTTGTCAAATGAACCCTGTATTCCGTGAAAAGCAGACAAAAAACATACGGACAGGCAGACAGAGAAAAATTGAAAAATGGTACCAATCCAATACAAATAGTACAAAACAGAAAAGAAACGCAAAATTTCATGATTCCAATCAATGCACAGACAGGCATACTTACAATATTTTATTAATATAATGAATCAGCCCATTTCTTGACTAAAGTAATTCCACTTTGAATAGAGGGGGTGGGGTGATGGAAAAGAGTCTTCAAATTGACACTTTTTCCAATGACTATTACCCTCATATTACACGTATTATTCATGTATATGATGATCTAAATCATTTATATTAAAACATATTTATGATTCGAACACTTGTATACTGTGTCATACGGTTGGTACTTTTTAAGGATTCTCACAACTTGAACTGAGTGCTTCTTGCGAGATACTTGTTGATTCTGTGACTAACGTGTACAAGCATCTTTCACAATTATTCGAACTCGTGAGTTTAACCATCGCTTAATACATAGTTTATTCTACAATAAATGGTATGTACTTATAACTTGAGTATTAAATTAGCTTGGGTCCTGTTCTGAGGAACAGCCGTTGGAAAAACCGTCCTAGTTTAGACTAACACGACATACTTTATCTTGTTAAATAGTACCCGTTATAGTTAGTGACTACAAACCTTCGGAATTTAATAAAACGTCACTAAAGTTGAACAGCTCGTTCCTTCTCTATGCGTTATTACTGATTCCTGACTTGTGGTACCTGCTATATTAAATCTTTCAAAGAAAGATGTCCGACTAACCTTCCTGAATGTATAACGCGGTTAATGGCGGAGGTAGCCGGTGTCTTGTAGATTGACTGACGGCTCCCGAGAATCGCTATGAACATCAAAATTGCGGACAGTTTGTGGTGCTAAGATTGTCGAATTCTGAAGCAACCAATCATAATTATTATGAATATTCTTAATTATTATGGTTAATTATCTTGGTAGTGTTTATGAACTTTTTCCTAATTTAAAACAGTAATTCAAGAGCAGTTTTCTCAATATCCACTAATAATTTCTTTTTGGTTTAGTATTTTCAATAATGAACTATTTTAATCGACTAAGAAAATCGAAAAGAAAAAAAAAGTCAAACCTCCTCAAAATGTATCAAGAAATAAATAGGAATGTATCAAGACATAAATGGATAAGATGCAGATAATCCAATAATCTAACCTAACGTATGTGCATGAGCACAGATTACTATTTATGGTGACGACAATGGAAATTTTATGGCACCGTCAAGAAGCTAACCCCGCACTATCCCTAAAAATTTCATCAACATTGTTCCATTAGAATTGGAGTTTTGCCTTTGTCAAACGCACATGCGCAATGGTTATTAATCCACCAATCGCGATATAATTTATAGGGAATTTTTCTTGAGCTTATACCCAACCAACTATCGAGTTTGAACGAAATCGGACCAACAGATGATGAGAAATAGGCGTTATAAAAAATAACTTTTGCGCATGCGTACAGACCACTGTTGATTCGACAGCATTGAAAACTATAGGGGACAATCTAGGAGCTAACCCGTACAATCAATGAAAATTTCATCAAAATCTGGTAACATGGTATAAGTAATTTTGGGCGTAACTAGAATTTTACCACACAAAGACCGACAGACACGGAACTAATATTGATCAGCAAGCTCTGAAACGCAAAAAGCAAGTGGAAATTTTGATTTTGGAGGTCAGAAATTTTTTCGACTTCTCGCTACCTTCACTAGTGAGAGAGCAAAATAGCTGCCAAGTTGGGTGTGGCACACAGCTTCCCCGCAACCATGAAGAGCGATGAAATCGCTTTTTTAGGTACTATCCTCCAAGTTTAATCAAAATCGATCATTTAGGCAATTGGGAAATTACGCTTGATGAATCGGAAGCAATAAGCTTGTTACAAGGATTTGCAGACTGACAGACACAGACTGAAAGCTGTACAGAATGTTCTAAAACGTAAAATAAGAGTGGACATCCTGATTCTGGCGGGAAAAGTCATCTTCCGATAGTGAAAACAGTGCTTCCGCTGCTGCAGACAGACACGGTAGCAATAAGCTTGTTACGAGGATTAGCAGACAGACAGACACGGAGCGAAAGTTGTTCAGAATGCTCTAAAAAATGAAATGAATGTGTACATCATGGTTCTGGCGGAAAAAATCATCTTCCGATAGTAAAAACAATGCTTCTGCTGCTATAGGCAGACACGGTAGCAATAAGCTTGTTACAAGGATTTGCAGACAAGCAGACACGGAAAGAAAGTTGTTCAGAATGTTCTACAACAGAAAATGAGGGTGAATACCTTGATTCTGGCGAAAAAAATCATCTTCCGAAATCTAGTGAAAACTATGTTTCCGCTGCTATAGGTAGACCCGGAAGTAATTAGCTTGTTACAAGGATTTGCAGACACGGCAGACACGGAACGAAAGTTGTTCAGATTGTTCGAAAAATTCATCGAGTGTATTCACCCACTATTACAATGTGCGGTCGGGATCTGAATACCGCATCCGTTTGAAATCAGTTGTAAAGAAAACAAATTGCCAACAGTCTCAAACCTTATTGAAAGCAGTCATAAAATGCAGTTAATAGACCAATTCCTATCAATTTATGGGAATGAACGTAGCTAAACTCAATTTTTCGAGTGTGATGACGGTTTGTCTTTGCCAAATTACAATTTCTTACCGAAGTAAAATATATAGGTACTATTATGATTCCAGTGTGGATATCGGAACTTAATATATGATACTTCATCCAAACTTATAACAGTAGGTACCAAAAAGTATTTTCCTCATTATTCATTAACAAAACAATTATTTATAGCGCATTTTCTTTGAAAAAATAAATGAAATTAAAAAATGTTCTTCCATTTATGAATGTATGTACCTATGTGTATATGTGTGTGTGTATCCTCGTAAAATTGCTTCACCATGAGAACGGCTGGATCGATTTTGACGGGGTGGGTCACAAATTCTAGCTATTCATTCAAAATACATTGGTCGCGAAAATCGTTATTGATAATCAGCAGCGTGAGCTGATTTTGTTATTCAAAAAATCCTATTTCTGATATTAATCCTAAGAAGCTAAAATTTGGAACAGAACCTCTGTGAGACAGGTAGAATAGGATTTTAAGATAAGTTAAGATTTTAAGATAATTAAATATTATAGAATTGATCTGCGACAAGCGATATCAGAGCTAAAAGGAGTGGCTACCAATAACATCAAGGTCATGGCCGTGACCGTGTCGTGGCGCGGGGTGTTGTGCGGGAAAAGTGCCACGGAGTTACACGAGTTGGGCATCTCAGCGGGAGTGCTCCGTGGTATCACCACCCGCGTCCTGAGGGGTTCTCACTTGAACTGGTGGTCGTTTTATAGGGGCATTTCCTTTCATCCCAATATCCCTTCCCTTCCTTCAACTTCCTTAATCCCAAGGGCCGGTGTCGGGTAAACCTGGGCGTCCTCCCCATTCCTTTTATTTATTTTTTTCATTTTTTACTTTACTTAATGGTGTAAAGATCTCCGCCTTTGAGGGGAGATTTGTTTAAAAAAAAAAAAAAAAAGTGTGTGTGTGACTGTTCTTTGTCCGCAAATCCTTGTAACAAGCTTATTTCCCACAGTTTCAGATGAAATTTTCAGGGGATGTGCGAGCTAGGGGATAGACAGTTCCCTATCAGTTTCATCGTTCTTAACTCAATACCTCACTCAGCGCAAGCGCAAACATAAATTCTATCAAGCATTATTTTCTCACACCCTAGTCGTCCGATTTCGCTCAAATTTGGATGATAGTTGGGGGATAACAATTTGATCATCTTATGTAAATTTCAACATGATTGTATCATTAATAGCTACTGCGCATGGGCCAGTGAAATACTTACCTTAATTTCCATAGTTTTCATCCGATTTTGATGACATTGTCAGCGAATGTTTGGTTTAGGTTGTAGATGGTCCCGTACCTATTTCATTGTTTTCAACTCATCCCTTCATTCTGCCCTTGTACAAACGTAACAATGAGTATCATTTTTTTCGTTTCTTAATTGACCAATTATGACATATCACGCAACTTCTTGATTTACTCTTTTCCGCTATGAAATTTTTCAAGATCATTTAAAAATTTTCAATGATCTATACATTCATGATAGGTAAACGAGGAAGCTATGTGCCACACCCAACTTTGCAGACTTTTTTTTCGAGCTTTACTTTCAACGAAAATTTGCTAAAATGAAATTTGTACTTGTACTCCTCACATTATTACCTAGTACTGCTAGTCAATACCACCAAACAGTAGAATATGCACCACTGGTAAAAGTAGAATATGCCTTGTCGTAAAAGCCGGACATGGGATTTCAGTTTTCGCAAGCGAACGCACGTGTCGGGATGTTGAGCACGTTTCCTGACTGCCTCGAAAAAGACCAGATGGCCACGATGTATCTAGTTAACTCGGGTTGCCATCGTGAGAAACTGTTGTGCGAAAAGAAGTTGGTTGACCTCCTCGTGAGTGCGCTTTCCAAATGGAAGTTCATCGAAATAGTCCAGGAGACAAGGAGAAAATAGCTACCTGGTAATTTCAGGAGAAGGTTTGAGATTAGATTTTGAAGATTTAGTCCATTACGAGTGAAAAATGTCTGCCAAGTTGGGTGTGGCACATAGCTTCCTCGTTTACCTATCATCTTCTTCCAACTATCATCCAAATTTAAGCGAACTCGAACGACTAGAGAGTGAAAAGATGGAACATGATGGAATTTACGTTTGCGCATGCGCAGAATGAAGTATTGATTTGGCAACAATGAAACTGATAGGGGACTATCTACAACCTAACCCGCGCATTCTGTGACAATTTCATCGAAATCGGATGAAAACAGTGGAAATTAAGGTCGTTACAAGGATTTCACATGGGCGCATGCGCAGTAGCTATTAATGATACAATCATGTTGAAATTGATATGAAATGATCAAATCGTCATCCCCCAACTATCATCCAAATTTGAGCGAGATCGGTCGACTAGGGCGAGCAAAATGGAGCATAATGGAATTTACGATTGCGCGTGCGCAGAGTGGAGTATTGATTCCGCAACAATTCAAACAACAACAATTTCGCTTTCCCTAAAAATTTCACCCAGATGGAATGAAAACTGTAACAAATAAGTTATTAAAAGGATTTCATATTGGCTCATGCGCAGTAGTTATCAACTATATGTATGTACAATCATGTTGAAATTGATATGATGATCAAATTGTCATCCCCCAACTATCATCCGAATTTGAGCGAGATCGAACGACTAGGGCGTGAGAAAATGATGCTCAATGAAGAACATTCAGCAGTTTGAAACATATGACTGATGAGTAAGTCCATTGCTCCAATTACAATGCGAAAAAGATCTTTCTGAGAATCTTGACATGGAAGATGTGGTGTGCTTCAAGCATAGGCTAAATTGAAAATCCACTTCCAATAAAAATCCTAACTTTCAAATACTAATCGTGTAGAGATAAAAGCTTCACTAATTGTGTTTTTCTTATTATTACTCCTTAATTGTGCTTATCTAATAATTGTTTCAATACAAAAAAATATGAATAACTATCTGATGTACTAATGAGCAAATCTCTTTGTGCTTTTAATAATATCCGGAGGATTTAACCAGCTCATTCACACATTCTTCAAGTTTCGAATAATGAAAATAATTGCGGTCTCACTACCTACGAAGAATATGTTATCAAATTCTCGCATAACAACTCACATGAAAATGGTCATTTAACAGAGGTGTTACGCGTATAAAAGAGGTAATATTAGGCAATATATATCAACTGTAGGTAGCAGATTTCATTTATAAGTGGTACAACACATTTTCTTCTTTTTGAAATTTTATGTCTTTACTTTGGCACATAAACGAAAAAAGCGTTATGGTTGGTTTTCTGATGATTTCCGCTTACAACCGTGTCGTTGCTAGGGAAATGGTACTTCGTCGTTTTTCATCCCACAAAATTCGTTGACCATTCGTTCGAAAGCTCTCGATTTATCCAACCATATTATGGTAACTACTGCGAAGTGCGTGGCTTATGAGCATGGTTATATGAATAATTGTTTACACACAGGTGATCATTCTCAATAATTGATACTGTGAACATGATTGTAACCGCTTGTTAATTTCTGATGATTTCATTGAATTTCGAATCAATATCGAGGAGAAAACATGATACATGGTTGAAATTTTTGGTTCTAGAACAGAAATAAGTTTTACGTACAATCCAGCCGTTGTTAGGGGAATGAAAGTTTTTAATTTTCTATTGATTTTCACGTACAACCAAGGCGTTACTAGGGAAGAGTAACTCCCATAGTTTTCATAGTAGGAAAATCGTTCGCCACTTTTTGGAATGCTCTCATTTTACTACGACATTTCATGACCTCTAAGCCATTGTAGTGTCAAGGAATGCTAGTTTATTACTCTAAGTTAAAAAACTAATATTGTTTTGTAACCATAATGGAATAATCTTGTGAAAAGAAGGCACTACATGGTTGGTATACAATTGAGTAGTAGTAATTTCTACACTTTACACTGCAGGAAGCTGTAATTTCGTATGTAGCCTCTTTAGGACATTTACTTGACGATGCCCAGGGTCCGGATCAGCTGAGTGGCTCTTAGAGCTTGCATACGAGTCTGCAACTTAAGACATGAAATGTCCCAATGTGTTGCAGACTCGTATGCAAGCGTTTCTGATGATTATCGAATACAACCTTATCGTCTTTGTTCGTTATAATTCATTTACATCGAAACTGATTGAGAGGGAAAATTTATTTCCCTGTTTTTGAGAAGAAAAAACTTTTGGTTCAGTTGGAAATTTCATGATATTTCCCCCCTCACTATTTTTGCCTAGCGACGCCCCTGACCGAAGTGCCTATTTACACAACTGATTGGATTTCATTAATTTAGTTTGTACCATATTATGAAGCAGTGAACATCAATGGAGTGAACCCAGTTACGAGGCGCGAAGCCTCGAGTTTCGATTATAAGTACCTATACTTTCACCAGGGTTCAATAATTATAGAACAGTGATAACCACGTGACAATGAATAAATTGCCGTGCTATAAAACCGCACAAGAATTATCTGTTATTAATATTTAGACCTCGAAGGACTAAGGGAAAACAATAGGAAGACAAAATTAAGTCAATGGTTGTATGGTTTATTCAAGGAACTAATTATGAATTACTCCAAGAAGAATACTACGGGATTCTGATTAGATATGAAAGTAGTTGTGTTTTAGATTAATTCTTCAATACTAATGGAGACACCGCAGGGGGGTAGGTTAGGATTAGGTATTCACTAAATCGTATATCAAGATTTGCTAATGAGCAGACTGAATATGGAGCTTAGCATTCTAGAGGAAGGTCAGGCACCTGTGATAGGCCTGAGTAGAAGGGCTGCCTATCTTATACAGAAATAGTATAAACCTCTGTGAAGTAATTTACAGTGTTTTCGGATTGGCAACAGTTAGAAATTTCGACCCGAATGCAAATACCTACCAGGTTGTGAATTTTGTTTTGGGTTCCTCACGAGGCCAACCGACTCTGTTATGGTTTTTATTTCCAAAAGCTCTGTTATGAAGGGAGTTCGAAAGGAATATCGGGGCCCAGAAACCTACCTGAGGAGCCTCCATCTAAAAAACTGTCCAGGTAGAAACCTAACTGTTCATTTTCCCCTGGCGAACCTCCGTCAAGTTTTACCGTAATGAGCTGCTTGAGTACGAAAGCCCACGAGAAGGGATTTTCTATCGAAGCGGTCAACAAAATGAAAATCCCGGAGAAACGTAATGGGAATTGGAGGGGTACAAGAAGCGTTTCGAGGATTGTGGTAGGTCAGGGCAGCTTATCCGGAGAGTTTTAAAATTATCACTCACAGAGTTCCAGTCACTACCTCAACAATGATAAAAGAGGCTAAAAATGAACTGACCAAGCTAGGCACCCAATTAGACAACAAAGTGTATGTCGATTGGGTGCCAGGCCACGAAGGTCACATAATGAGGAGGTAGATCGCCTTGCCAGGCAGGGGTCGTCTAGAAACTATTACGGGCCGACCCCAGCCTTAAGCATAACGCGTGTAAAGCTAAGGCAAACACCTGGGCCAACAAAGATCTAAATGAGCTATGGAGGAAAGAGGACAGTAGGTATTGACAATCTAGGATGTGCATCTCTGGCTGTGAACGCAAATGAGAAAACTAATAGAGGTCCTCACAGGGCATTTTAGCTTTAAGAGGACCCTTTTTATCATGTCCAAGGTATCTTCTCCACTCTGCGAATGTGGAAACGGAGAGGATACACCTGAACACTATCTTTGCGATTGTGACAGATTCTGGATATCTAGGCAAGAGGCCCTAAGACACTATACAATCGAAAGGGCCTCACTCAGAGACCTAGATTGGAAACAGATCAAGAAGTTTGTTGAGCTAAAGGCCTGTTTTCCTAGCGACAGGTTTTTTGCGCAGCAGCGCGAAATATATTACGCTGCGTAAAAGTGTTTTCCTAGCGCTGTGTTTCATATATTCAGTTGGATTTGAATTGTGTTGAAGGTACCACGTGTTTGTGTGTGTGTGTGAAAACATTTACCTACTGCTGAAATGGAGAACATGATGAGAAAGAGAAATATACCTAATGCATTGATAATTAAAGAAATAATAGATGGTGACGAAGAACAAGAGTTCATAATAACAAAATATGCCAAAGTAAGGAAACGTGTGAGTGTATATTCAAGTGTATTCTCAAACCGCTGAAATGTTCAGTAGTTTAATCAAGATAGCAGTCTAGCAGCAAGCGCGGCGGTATGTTCAGCGGTTTCATCTTCTTGACGATGAAGAGAAATTCCAAAGATACTTTAGGCTGCCCAGAGAAAGATTTGGGATGTCCCAAGAAGATGTCCCGCTTTGGGACATCTTGAAAACCTTGTAAATCGAAAATTGGAGCAACACAAACACCGGAATCCAAGGCAATCGCGCCAGTGTACTGCCCAGTCGACTCCTCCTCGAGCAGTCGGGCCAGCCGCGTCAACGCAAAACGTTCTGCGCTGACGTGATGCGTTCTCTAGGAAAACACCCTAACTAAATTCAAGGGAATCAGTGGCCAACGTTAAACGCCCGTCGTATCACCTTCTCAACGGCGCAAAAAACCTGTCGCAAGGAAAACAGGCCTTTAAGCAACAAGTTTAGGGGCATAGCGCAACCGTAGAATCCCCATTTTAAGAAGGGGCCCTTTTTGGGGAAATATAAGCCATTAGGCTTGGGATTTCTTTCTGCAGAAGCCCTATGCAGTCAGTCAGTCACACAGTTCTGATCGTTATCAGAAAATAACGACCCAACGTTCAACGGAAAAAAAGGGCCCGAATGTGGGAATTGGCCTTCTGTTACCATGTTGACACTGGAAAAAATTGCAGATTTCGGTACATGTGAAGATGACCGAACCATTAGGAATTCCAGGTACTCGAAGCTTTCCGAGAAAGCTTCGCAAGGATGGGCGGCTGTCGCACCCGTGCCTCGAAGAATATCTATTGAAAATTATATCATAGACAAGGATTCTACGCATATTTAATATCAGGTACTGTCCGAAAAGAAGTGATAGGAAAACAAAACGTTCCACGAACAAAAGCAAGAAAATTAACTAGAACTGAAACGATGAAAAAGACTCTTACCTAAATTAATTTCTCAGAATAATTAAGAGACCTACCAGTGGTTCACCGGAGTGTACAGTTCCGTAGCAACGATCTGGTTGTAAGCGATAATCATCAGAAAATCAAGAGTAGAAGATCAACACTTTTCGATTCTATGTGCCAAAGTAAAGCCATAGATGTCAAAAAGGATTTCGGTCATGTAAACAAAGATGGCGAAAAGAACAACCTACCTAATAATAATTCATTGGAACGCTAACCACCCCGAATTCGGCTGGTAGGTTTTGATCGTTGATTTAGCGCGTTTGATCATATATTCATCAAAATCGGAGTTGGTGAAACTGAGAATCGTTGTTTAGCAGCCGAGATCTTCGGTTTAATGAGTAAACGTTGATTAAACACTTTAGTGAAATCGGTCCTTAGTTATCAGCAGAACTATTAGGCTAGCGGTTAGTGGCTCGAAAAATGAGGCTGTAGTGGATTTATCAGTTGGTTATGCGGATTCACCCGTTTGGGTGAATTTACATATGTTTGACTGGGGGTCGGGACGCCCGAAAATGACCAAAATTGCAGATTGGCGGTTCTGGCATGCTGGTAACGAGATATAATGATCTAACAATCACTCCACCTGAATCACTGGCAAAAGATATTGCAACGTTTCGCCCTAAAAAGGAGCCCGTAGGAGGGTCTAGATTCGGGTACCTGTGGACCTCACAACAATGCTCCCTTCCTCCCCAGATGAAAGAATGTACTACCCTACCTGCCGAATTAGGGCCCCCAAGGTCTTTCTTCCCTTTCGAAGGGCCAACATTTTTTAGAAGGGACGCACACCTCCCGTGGAAGATCATTCCCAACATCCAAGGACCACGACCAGCTCAACTTGACTCCTGAGCAACCTCGCGGAAATGTGAGGCAGTCGCTAGTTGTTCGATTTCAAACACGATTTTGGCGCAACCCTCAGTGCTTAAAGCAAGGTGGGAATAACAAAAATATCAATAACGATATAGGTCCCAGCTTTTGACATTTCCATGTCTACTATGGCCCCCCTCGTCGGTAGGAAATAATTACAAGCGTACCTAACGAAAAGCGTAACGTAATGTAAAACTTTCTGATCATTTTCACATATAACAACTTCGTTGTATTGTTTGTTCGCCTTCGTCCCTCTTCAACCCAGAAAAATCGTTCAACAAACACTCGTTGGAAAGCCTTCGATTCAACTAACATTTTCCTGTTCACTGTAACAGTGACAGTACGACTAGCAGAGCTACGAGCATAATAATTCTCATGTTTTGCTACAAACTGATGATCGTGCGGGTAGAAGCACCTGGTATATCTATTGAAATTGAACCAATGGAGCTAATTTCTTCGTTATTCAACGTGCGAAGCTAAAATTTGGAATGGAGAACCCTTGGGACGCGTACAGTGGGGCGAAAACGCAAAAATGCACTTATAATTCAAAATTGACTGTCTAAATCTATATCCGAAAAAAACTTGTTGTGTTATATATTTTTCAATGCTGAATCCAATGAAATCATTTTTGGATCGGTTCGACGTCTTCTTTGGGTCGAATGTTCAAAAATTAGGACAATATCGTGGAATATTTGCAAACAAAATTATTTATTAGTTTGCTATGTTGCCTGAAATCGTAAGTTAGCTTCTTTTACAAGTGATTGAAATGTTAAACATTGTTTACGAATGATTAAACGATGAAAATTAAATTCAATATAAATTCAATTGAAATTAAGTTCATTAAACGATTAAAATTAAACAGCATTAAATTCAATTCAGCTTAAATTCATTAAACGGTTAAAATTGAATTCGAATTAAATTAAAATCAAATTAAAGTCAAAAATTAAATTTATTCTCGATGATCCATGTAACCTGCTGCTAGTTCACCAATGTCATCACTATCCACGTGTTCTTTTTTGTATGGTTGGATTTTTTCCCCATCATCTTCGAGAGAGAGGAGAAGCTTAGCCTCCTCTTCTAAAGCTTGTGAACCTGATGATTGCAATCCTGTTCTTAAGGATGAGAGCATGGGGTCAGAAGAGATGAGCAGGTTATTTATATATGTTGTGGTTGCCGAACGAGAACATTTGAAGGGTCTAGGGGAAGAAGGGTTTTTGCCAATTTTCGTTTAAAATGAGATTAAAACGCCATCTGTTAGATGTTGAAGAGTACTAACAGACCATTTAATGGGTTTGGCGTAAAAAGGTGTTGGTCGTGAGATACTGAAGGGAGAAAAATTCAACTGCCGGTGAAGAAAGATCCATGCATTCTGGGCAAGAAGGGTAGAGTTCGAGCACTTGTCAAGCAAATACCCCAAAAAATGCCCATTAAAAACTCGGCCAATGAGAATGCTCAAGGTAACAAAAAATAATACCGCAGTTTTCTATTTCAAGTTGGCATATTCTGGAGGGTATATGACGGCTAAAACGGAAAATGTTTTGGTGCAGGCACCGCAAAGAAAAGTAACGAAAAGCAAGAAGAACTCAGCGAAGAAAATGGGGGTTTTAATTCCTTTGAGACCAATTTACCCTGAGTCATTAAACATTAAAAATGCTAAGTACAAAGATTTGCAACATTTAAAGAGGTTTTTGGTGAGACCTGAATCAATTACATTTTACGATCATTTGAAGTCTGACACAAGTACAAACGACGACGCAGATGATTATATTTGATATCATCCCACTGGAGGAAGAAGATATTTGATCAATATTAGGGCGAAGGATGGAGTGATTTTTGGTGAAAAGGGGTTTATGTCACAACACCTCTTGAATGTTGTATTTTTTAATCCTGTCGTTTCTACAATTTGCAATTTTTTATTATTATTACGTGAAATAAACATCCTAAGCAAAGCACTGCATCCATCAAAAGTTATTTTTTACCTCATTGTAATAGCTTCCTGGAATAGTGAACTTTAGATTTGCTCTGCTGAAAAATGGGAAAAATCCTTCTTCCCCTGGACCCTTCATTTTCGAGCGTTGTTCAACCTGTACCTCCGGAAATATTTGTTTCTCGCCTCTTGCGCCTCCTCTGACATCCGGCCAATAGGTGGTTGTTGTGGAATTAGTCGGCTGCATATTCATTGTGTATTGGTTAGTCAGGATTCAGCTGCAGGCACAGGAAATACAACTTCAACTCACCTATCCCCTCTGTGAACTATGTGAAGAAGTGGATGACTTGGAACACGTACTGATGCTATGCCATAGGCATGAAACAAAGAGGAATCTTTTCTTCGACTCTGTTATGAATTTAGAACGTCCTTTTAATTTTGACTCAATTGTTTATACTTCAAAATCAAGTGTCATTTCCAGCCTTTTAGCATTTTTAATTAACAGTAATGTGAAGATTTGATGGACTGTAGGTGAAATCGTTAATGAGAATGGTAAGGTTGTTCTGGTCGGCCCAGGGGCGACCTCCTTGACAGTGACTCCACTTTAGTTGAATTTTTGGAAAAAAATGAGATAGACATCCGAGATTATCAGTTGTTCAAGCAAATAAAAGAGTTTTTGAAAATAAGAAAGGAGGAAAAACAAAGAACGAAAACAAGAGAAAACAGCTGGAAGGGGTCGGGCCGGGGACGGCCCCCTTGACGATCAGTTCTCCAAGATGTGTGGAGAGTCTCCACAACATCCGTTAGGGGCTGCCTGCTCAGAAATGAGCTGGTGGTCCCGGGAGCCGTCATGGTGGGTGGGTCCGGGCCAAACACAGGGGGAAAGCCCCTCCACACCGAAAAAACGGCACAAGAAATAATATTGGGCACAGAAACAGAAGATAACATAACAGATGACAACAAGATCAAAGTAAATCATCACAGCATCTTTCGTGGGATGACTTCCGTTACGCATCTTTTGCATGATTCCTGGTGCAATCTTATTTCCCCGTACGCATCTTTCGTGGAGTCGGAGCAGTCTTGGGCTTCAAGGAATGAGGACCGTTTCGAAGACATTCTCAGGGAAGTCGCTATTTTCCTGCCTCCGAGTACCTACTACTTTATTGAACTGTCCATACTACTCCAAATTGTTTCCAATCTAGGATATCGTGATGATTGCAAGCATGAGTTTATTAACAAACAAATTCTAACTATCCCAGCGGGGTACATTCTGGAGAGCGCCCTGCATGTTCACTCGCATCTCCGGAATTATGAATTCCCTGCTCACACGCACTCTACCAGGAATAAGGACAATCTTCCTCTACCATTCCACAGAGTAATGACAACCCGTAACTCCACGAAATGGTGAGGGCTTAAATTTAATAATGCTATTCCACTAAACGAACCTCCGTGAAATACCCCCACAAAATCTCAGTCAACGCTTGAAGCAATTTCTATCGCCCCTTATGGTTTTGACGATCATTTTGAATCTGCGAGCCTCATTAAATAGCTTGTTTGTAAATTTATTTTTGAGTATTTCTTGTTACTTTTTAGAGAGTTTTTTTTTTTTTTTTTTTTCATGGCTGCATAATTTGAAAATCTCTCGAAGTAGGTAATTCGTGATTTAATCTTTCTTTGATTTAAATCAAATCGAGGAATCAAGGAATACTTGAAAAATCGGAAGATCCGTTACTTGCTTGCTGTAGCAGCGAAATCACTCGTAGCAGTAGGTTCACTTGTTCTTGTTGTCGGGGAAAAGCATCCACCAGTCTATCGAATTTGTTCGCACCGTCCATCCTTAATCGACAACTGTTGCATTTCGAGGAATTCTAATGGTTACCTATTCAATTTCAATTTATTTATTGGTCTTAATACAGATGTAGGGTAAAGACCCCTCTAGTCATCTGAACAGATAATTAACATTAAAAATGGACAGATGGCTCTAAATATACGAAATTACAAAGTTTTTTCAAAAATAAGAGAGGGAGAGATACTCACATTGAAAATGAATATAATTTGAAAAGGAACTCATTAGTAAAAGTAGAATCCTCTATTTTTGTCCCTTCCGTTCTCCATAAGTATAAAGTTATCTGTAAACAGCAATTCAGCGATGGCCAGTGTTTTGCACGGACTATACTGTGGTGGTGTAAGGGCAGAAAGCTTTCCCCGACTGTACTTAAGGCAGGACTAAAAATAACTCATCAGAAGTTTACCTAATGTTATATTAAAAATGTATGGGCATTTGAAATGATCATTGAAATTTTTAGTGAAAGTAGGCCTAAGTAAAAATCATTAATAATTGTCTCACTTAGGTCTGGTATATTTTGTTCACAACATTATTTTGAACTATCTTAAAGTAACATGATTTGAGTTATCCAACAATGAAGATATATGTAAAAGGGAATATAGCTGCTTAGAAAACTAAGCCCAGAATATCTCAATAACCACCACTGAGCACTCTTAATTAAAACAAGACTTCGTGAATGTAGTGGGGGGGGGGGGGCCTCGAGAAATATTAGTAAATTGTTGGCCCGCCTTGTCTCAAATATTTTATAATGTGGCCCTTCAGTAAAAAATGTTGGAGACCCCTGATCTATGGTATCAACTAATTCTGGAATAAGATTTATCTTATTAGGTTCCATGGTTGAAACCATTGTCATACCATTACCTACTTATTTTTCCCCCTGTACCCTTCTTATTGCTTCCTCACTACCGAAGGTAGAGAAACTTTGTGTTCGTGCAAGAAAATTTTCTTTCCCTCTAAAATCAAAATTTTCTCATGTTTTTTTGCGTTTTAGAGCTTATGATCAATTTTAGTTTCGTGTGTGTCCGTGCCAATTCTTTCTCAACCCCATAACTATGCTAAGTTTTAGTCTGATTTCGAATAGATTTTCAGGGAATGCGCGGGTTGAGATGGTTGGTCCACTATAACTTTCATTTTCGTTGGATTAATAATGCTGTGAGCGTATGAAAATGATCTAGTTATATCTCACCTCGATAAATAAAAAATGAATGTAAAAATCTATATATATAAAAATCAATTGCTGTTCGTTAGTTTCGCTAAAACTCGAGAACGGCTGGATCGATTTGGTTAATTTTGATCTTAAATTATTTATGGAAGTCCAGAGAAGGTTTAAAATTTCTAATCTGCCCCATAGGGGGTGTTTTAGGGGAGGAGTGGGGTATCTTTGTCATCATTGAACGAACTGGGGATTTGATTGTCGGATATGTTTGAATTACTCTAATTCAAGTCAAAGACTACTTTTTTTTCAAATTTTTGAAATCTGACCCAGTGGAGAGGGGAGGATGTTAAAGCGTTTTGAACGTCACTGAACCAACTGGGGATCTCAGTGGGCGAATCTATCAGAATCACTTCAACTTGGGTCACAGGCTATTTGATAATGTTCAAGTCAACCTGTGCAACGCACGGGTGAACCAGCTAGTATATAATGAATGTTGAGAAGTAAGCCATGTGTCAATTAATGCAAAATAATCCCTTTTAGCGAATTTTTGTAGAAAATTAAGCTATTGTCGCCTCAAAATTTGTAGAATGTGAATTTTTGAAAAAAGTTTATGCAGAAATCCGTTTCAGGCTATTCTGAAGCATATTCTGAAGTTTAACGCATTTTTTTATGAATGTATGTATATATGTATGTGTCATTCCAGACGATAGCTGTCCGTAGAATTGTGCTAGAAACTTCAAACAAATTTTAACATGTCAAGGACACAAAACGAAAGTTCAAGTTCGTTGGTTAGCATGATCGGATTACATCTTCGGGTTGAAATTTTCAAAAATGTAGTCAACAATTTCAAAATAGCCTGTTTTTTGCGGTTTGTTGTGCGAAATAATTTTTTCAGCATACTAACATGTGGTATATTCGGAATTAGCGTAAAATTTCCTATAAGAATATGTATCAAGTTTTCAAAAATTTCAAAGTTGAAAAATCAGTCAAAAATCGAAATAATGCCGTTCGCTAGTTGTAAAAATCGGTAATATTTGCATGAAACATTGTCCAAATTCAGATTGAACTACTCTTATGGAAGTATCCCTGTATAACCAATCCTAGAACCATGCTGTTTAAAACGTAGGTAGTAGGTGCTTGTTAAAAAAAAAAATTTAATCACAACTGATGATTTTACTCTGTGAAATATTCCGTCCTCCGACTCTCTCGGTCGCTCTCTTTAATGTTTTACGATCAACTGTTTTAGGACTCGATGTAGCTTTAATACTGACTGTGGCTTAGAAAAAAGTATGAGTACCTCCTAATTATTTTTAATAATTTGATTCCATGTCTATCAAAATCATAAACTAAAATTTCTCTACACGATCAATAGCGACTGAAATGTCGAAGATTTCTTCAAAAATTCGCTCATGGGGTCATGCTGCATGACTGGACTTTTTGCTTCTTAAATTTGCTGAGCGAAACAGCTGATGAAAGTTTGCTAGGTAAATCGTTATATAGGGCCTCCCCACAAAATAAATAGAATCTTTGCGCTGCCAAAGTATTCATACGACTTGGTGAAAAACTACCTTTTTTCAATTTTATTTCCTAAGAACTTATTATATGAATGAATTATAATAATCTTATCCACTAAATTGTATCAGTTAAGTACCTTAAAATTTTCAAACAACTCCGTTTGGAAATCTCCTGTTAATTTTAGAAGAATTTTCATTTTATGCGTCTCTCTTTATTTTCAAATTTTCTGCTTAAAATTAATTAATACTCCTCAATTGAAAAATTTGACGCTCTACTGCAAACCTCTACGACCCTGAAATTATGGCCACCTCAAGAACACAAATTCTTCCTATTGATTTAACATAAGCCAAGACTTTCGGATGATGACTACTAGCTTTACCAACACTGTCGCTGGCGCGTCAGAATTTAGGTAAACTCCAAAAATGGTAGAAAATATCTCAACATCGAAGCCTTAAGCCCAATTTCAAAATTTTGAATTACACCGATTTTTAAGTTATCTGACTCTTTGATCTCCAACGTTTTAGAATTTGAGTTAACCAAAAAATGGTAGAATCTATCTCAACATCAAACCTTATTTCAAAATTTAAAATTAAACAGATTTTAAATCCATCTGCCTCTGCAAATTCCTACGTCTTAAAATTCGAGCGAACTCAAAAAATGGCAGGAAATATATCCAAGTCAAACACTTGAATTCAATTCCTTTAATTATTTTTAAATTAAATTCATTTCAAATTCATCTGCCTCTGCACATTCCTACGTATAAAATTCGAGCAAACCTAAAGATGGTTGAAAATATCTCATCATCAAACACTTGCGCCCCATTTTATTTATTTTTAATTATCTGAATTCCTACGCCCAAGAATTCGAGCAAACTCAAAAATGACAGGAAATATCCCAACATCAAAGCCTTACACCCAATTTTAAAACATTGAATTAAACTGAATTTAAATTCATCTAATTCGGCAAACTCCTACGTCTTAGAATTCGAGCAAACTCAAAAATGGTAGAAACTATCCCAACATCGAAGGCTTGAACCCAATTTCAATATTTTAAATCTAACTGATTTTAAACTTATCTGACTCTTCAAACTTCAATGTCTTGATACCTGAGCAAACTCAAAAATGGTAGGAAATATCGCACCCGTCCTAGAATAAGGGTACAACTCAAAAATCGCGATTTTCGAGTTAGTTGTGGTTCTGAGAAGTAGAAACGGTCTAGTTTGTCTGTAGAAGGTGGAGATATGTGTAGGGCACTCTAATTCCGCTAGAGAGTGAGTGTGTCTTTCTTCTATGGAGGGAGTAACCAATTCACGTCCTAGGAAGAAAGACACAACTCAAATGAGTTCAGATAGTCTGTGTTTCGTTTTGAGTTGTTTCCTTTTTGTGTGGACAATTTTAACTTGTGTCTTTCTTTTCTGAACATTTTGGATCCTGACTGGGGAGATATCAGTGTTTGAGTTGGAACAACTCAAAAATTCTTTAAAAAATCAACAAAACCGTTCCCCCCACTCCCTTCCCACTGTCAAAAAAACTATTTATTCACCATGGGGCGTTAGAGTAATAATGTAGGAAACAAGTTTCGCGAAGATAAATGATGTTCATCGTGTTCCAAAGAACGGGTAGCCAATGGTGTGGAAGGAAAACTTTGAATGCGATTTGCCGAAAATGACAATTTTTGAGTTGTACCCTTATTCTAGGATGGGTGCGATATCTCAACATTGATGCCTTAAGCCCAATTTCAAAATTGTAACCTAAACTGATTTTAAATGTATCTGACTCTGCAACCTCCTACGTCTTAGAATTCGAGCGAGCCCAAAAATGGTACATACAAAACTTCTCAACATCAAAGCTTAAACCAGATTTCATCATTTTAAATTAAACTGATTTTAAATTCATCTGCCTCTGCAGATTTCCACGTCTTAAAATTCAAGCAAACTCAAAAATGGCAGGAAATATCTCGGCATCAAACCAAATTTCAAAATTGTAAATTAAACTGATTTAAAATTTATCAGCCTCTGCACATTCCTGCAACTTAAAATTCGAGCAAACCCGAAAATGGTTGAAAATATTTCAACATCAAAGCCATACACCCAATTTTAAAACTTCGAATTAAACTGAATTTAAATTCATTTGATTCGGCAAACTCACACGTCTTAGAATTCGAGCAAACTCAAAAATAGTAGAAAATATCTCAACATTGATGCCTTAAGCCCAATTTCAAAATTTGAACTTAAACTAATTTATCTGACTCTGCAATTCCCACGTCTTAGAATTCGAGCGATCCAAAAATGGTTGGAAATATCTCAACATCAAAGCTTAAACCTAATTTCAACATTTTAAATTACACTGATTGTTAATTAATTCATCTGCCTCTGCAAACCCCTACGTCTCAGAATTTGAGCAAACTCAAAAATGGTGGGAAACATCTCAACATCACACCTAATTTCCAATTTTAAATGAAACCTATTTTAAATTGATCTGCCTCGGGAAATTCCTACGTCTTAGAATTCGAGCAAACTCAAAATAGGTTGGAAATATCTCAACAAACACTTGAACCCGATTTCATTTTTTTGAACTGATTTCAAATTCACCTGCCTTTGCAAATTCCTACGCCTAAGAATTCGAGAAAACTAAAAAACGGCAGGAAATATCTCAACATCAAACCAAACTTCAAAATTGTAAATATCTCAACATTGATGCCTGGAGCCCAATTTCAAAATTTTAACTTAAACTGATTTTAAATTCATCTGCCTCTGCAAACTCCTACATCTTAGAGTTCGAGCAGACCAAAAATTGTAGAAACTAATCAAGATCAAAGCTTAAGCCCAACTTCAAAATTTTAAATTTATCTATCGCTTCTGCAAACCCCTACGGCTCAGAATTTGAGCAAACTCAAAACTGTTAGAAAATATCTCAACATAAAACACTTAGGTACACCCAATATCATTTTTGTAAATTACGCTGATTTCAAATTCATGGGGCCTCTGCAAATTCCTACGTCTTAGAATTCGAGCAAACTAAAAAATTGTAGAAACTACCTCAACATCAAAGCTTAAACCCAATTTCAAAATACACTGATTTTGAATGTATCTGTCTCTGCAACGACCCTACGTCTCTCAATTTGAGCAAATCAAAAATTGTAGAAACTATCTCTAGATCAAAGCTTAAACCCAACTTCAAAATTTTAAATTTATCTGCCTCCTCTGCAAACCCCTACGGCTCAGAATTTGAGCAAACTAAAAAATTGTAGAAACTACCTCAACATCAAAGCTTAAACCCAATTTCAAAATACACTGATTTTGAATGTATCTGTCTCTGCAAACCCCTACGTCTCAGAATTTGAGCAAATCAAAAATTGTAGAAACTATCTCAACATCGAAGCTTAAACCCAACTTCAAAATTTTAAATTTATCTACCGCTTCTGCAAAATCCTACGTCTTAGAATTCGAGCAAACTAAAATTTTTTAGAAACTACCTCAACATCAAAGCTTAAACCCAATTTCAAAATTTTAACTTAAACTGATTTTAAATTTATCTGATTCTGCAAACTCCTACGTCTTAGAATTTGAGCAAACCAAAAGTGGTAGGGAACATCTCAACATCAAACCCAATTTCCAAATTTTAAATTAAACTGATTTTAAATTCATCTGCCTCTAGAAATTCCTACGTTCTAGAATCCGACCAAACTCAAAAATTGTAGACAATCAAATATTTTAACCCAATTTCAAAATTACTATTCCTCTGTGTGCCTTCAACTTGAAATACACAGCATTACGGCACTATAGATTCTATTCAAAATTATATATTTTCTCCAACATAAAATACCACATTTTTTCATGAAAATCACCATATTATATTCGCAATTCACCAGAAAATTCCACTATTCTTATCAATAAAATTCAGGGTTTCAAAATGAGAACACAGGCGGTCTACCTTTGTACAAATATGAGGTAAGATTTTATTTCAATATTTTTGTCAATTTTTTTTTCTTTAATTATACTTATGTACTTCAATTATTCTTTATAGTCAATTCAGCTATACAATTAACAAAACAACTACGAATTTGTGTTTTTTTACGAAGGTACGTCGACATGAGAATACTTCAATCGCTGTCTTTCACAATTTATGTTCATCAATTTCACAATGTTTTGTTTTTTGTCCTTAATTATATTTCTTGTATTTTTTTTTTAATAATAATATTTATGTACAATTCCAAAAAAAAAACTTAACGTCTAATATTTTTTCAAGGAACGAAACACCAAAAAAAAAAGAAATTAAAAGAAATTTATAAACGAAATTGACACAAAAAAGGAACAAAAAAGTAGTTTTTTTTTGCTTGTTCAGTCTTGGCTGAGGTAGAGGGGAGCTTATCACAGTTCTATTGGGGATATGTGAAAAGGGGGAAATTTCATATAGTTTATATCGATACAGAAAACAGGGGGTAAATCCAAAAATCAAAAAAGGAAGGGAAAAGCGTCGGTTTTTTCCAAAACGATCCGATGAGTCCGAAATTCGGCGGTTTTTCGGGCGAAGAGGCAAAATTTTGACTTTACGTCCGAAATACGAGATGGTCAACGTGTTATTACGTTCAGACGATTTTCACGACCAAAAAACACTATCGTAAAATTTACTAGGTACGAAATTGCAATTTGCCCGTCAGAGTAAAAGGAATATCAAAGTTAAATCTAAGGCGTACATAGATTAATACGGGACTTCCTAGAGAGTAAAAATGAAGACAAAATCAGCCTCAAAAGCCCGAAAAAACTGGAAAATTTCAGCGTCGAATTAACAAACAAAAAAAAAAAAAAAAAATCAAAACGAAGTAATTAATACCTCAAAAACAGTTTCACAAGTGAATTTATTTAAATTACCTAAGCACAGTATTGATTTTGAAACAAAATCAATGAAGAAAAATGTTAAATTCACTTAAAATTCGTTCGAATGTTTTTTTAATTTTGAAATTTGATTAAAAAAGGGATTTCTATGAACCCAACATAGGCAAATTCGAAGATTTTTCAATGTTCTAAAATACAGTAAATTGGACAATGCCGATCAATTTTGGTAATTTTGGTAGATTTTATGAGGATTTTTTGTGTTAAATATTAAAAGTGTCAATTTAAACTTGGAATTGACGACAAAAAAAGCTTGAAATTTGAAATAAAATGTAAAAAATCGGGTAATTTTTGTGTAGTCGATTTTGAATAGGAAAATGGCCAGATTTTGAGTGATTTTTGAAAAAATCAGGAATTTGCCGTGGGATGTGGGGGAGTTTTTGAGTTTATAAATGTTTTGGAAAAAACCGGACACATGAACATGTACATGGGGGTGGTTTACATGTATTTTAGGATAAAATCAGAGCCGGAATTCGTTTTTGAATGATTGCTTCTTTTTGTGGGTCTCGGCGTGTTTCAGCATGTGGTCCTTCCGGATGAAGCCCTTGCCGCAGTAGGTGCAACAATAAGGCTTGTCGCCGCTGTGGAGACACATGTGACGCCGGAGGTCGGTCTTGTGGTTGAACTGTTTGGGGCAGATCTCGCACTTGTAGGGCTTGTCGCCGGCGTGTTTGGACAAGTGCTCCAAATGGAGGTACTCCTGGGTGAAGCGCTTGCCGCACCGGGAGCACTTGAAGGGCTTGTCCCCGGCGTGGAAGCTCTTGTTGTGCTGCGTCAGGTAACACGCCTTGTTGAAGGTCTTGTCGCAGTCGACGCACTTGTGAAGCGCCTTGGCCGGGGTCGACGACACGGTGAGGACGGTCGACGTGACGGTTGGGGCCTCCTTGTCGTGGTACACCCCCCCCACGGGCTCGTAGCTGACTCCGGTCAGCTGCGAGAAGCTCGGGAGGTTCGCTCCGTGGGGGGGATTACCATTTGGGTGATACCCGTAGTGATAGCCGTAGTCCGGCATCTGCTGGGCCGGGGGCGGGGGCGGAGGGAGCTGCGGCATTTGCGGCACCTGCGGCATCGGGTGCACGGGCGGCGGATGATACTCCTCCACTTGCGGGTGATGATGCGTCGACACTGGCATCGTCGCTGGGTCCACGATCCCGCTCTGCTTCACGGCGTTCTTGTGCAGCGTCGTGTTGTAGTGCCTCTTGAGGTGACCTGAAGACGTAAACCACTTGTTACAAGCTGTACAATTGTAAGTTTTAGGACGACGAGCTTCATTACTTTTCCAGGCAGCTTTCGGCATAGCCTGGGCTTGTGGTTCTCCTAAATATACTTCACTCGAACTCACCGCACCTAAATCTGAAGGCGACGAATTCCCATTCTCTTCTTTGAAGTACTTCCAGGTCGCCTGGTGGGGCGACGGCGGCGGCGGCGCCTCCTCAGGCGGCTGGTACACGTGCACCTTGTGGCTGTCCAAGTCCAAAATCTCCGCCTGCGGCTCCTCCCAAATCGGGTGCATCTGGACTACATGATCAGCTAGCAGGCTCGCGTCCATATTCATGCCGCACTTGTCGCACGTCACCTGCGACGAAGTCACCTGCCTGTCATAACCGTAGGGGTGGTACCTGTACTGCGTCCGCGGGAGCCGCTGAAAAGCTCCGGGCTCTTGAAAATCGAACAGAAAATCCGACGAGTCCGCCGGAGCCCGGACGTCCGGGCGTTTCTTCACGTTGTTATTGTCTTCCGACCCGGAAGCGGACGAGCCCCACTTGGACATCAACGTTTCCTTGTGGTAACTCAAATGCACATCCAGACTTTTCGACGAGTCGAACACCAGACCGCAGTCTGTGCAACTATTAACGTTATTTTCCATCATTTCGATAAAAATGTTCGTTTTTCAATCATCTATTAAAAAAACACTTTTTCGCGGTTTTCTTGTAAAAGACGAAAAATTGTTTACCTTTTTTTGTTTGTAGTTGTTTTTTAAAACTAAAAAAAAATAAAAAAAACCGGCACCCTGGTGGGTGGTTCACATTTTAACTCGCTAAACCATCGTCGAGGAATAAGGAACACCACTCGGCGGAAGACGGAACACGACTGGTCGGCACGGAGGAAGAGAGTGGTCCATCCGTCCGCCTTGGACCCCCCTCCCAGCGGCACCGTCCTCCTCCCTCCTCCTCCTCGCTCCTCCTCCTCCCCACCGCCGTCACGCCGCTCCTTCCTCCCCGCCGCCTCTTTCTCTTCCTCTTTCTCCGCCGCCCCACCACCTCATCCTTTCCACCCTCCGATTTCTCTCTCTCCCCCCCTGATTTTCTCACCCCCTTCAGCTCGGACTTCACCCTCCCCCTCTCCGCCACCCGCTCCGCCTTTGAAAATTTTCCATTTCCCAAGGAGAAATCGGGCTGAAGGTGGAAGGTGGGGCTGTGTGTGTTACGTGTGAGGCGGAGGGGGAGCGCTGGTGTGTGTTACGTGTGAGGCGGAGGGGGCGCTTTGTGTGCGAGAGATGAGTGAGGGGGGGGAGGGGGTATGCTCAACACCTTCTCCCAATAAAGCACTTCATTTGCAAGGAAATTGTTCTCTTCTTTTACAAACTTCTAAAGTAAAAATGCCATTTCGAGAAGAAAATGCAACAATCTATTTCAAAAGTACCTACCTACAAGGGACTACGTTAACAATAAAATTAAAATTTCAGAGAAGGTGGTAATAGCCATTTAGATCAAAAATCCGAAATTTATAATAACATCTTATTCAATTTTTGGAATATTTATTTGTCGATGCCCAATTACAATATTATTAACAAAATAAATTCGTCTCTTGATGAGGAAACAAAATCAGTGTTCCAGAAGAAAAGAAAATAACAATATAGGTATATGTGTGTATATATAAGGTCAAAATCACAAACAAACACTTCTTGTAGCTGAGATGAGTGTAGGCTATGTGGACAGAGATTTCAGGGCGGACGGTAGATGGTGTGTAATATTTTTGAGCGGTTCTAGATGGCTGATCATGGAAAAAGTCTAGCTGGATTTCGTTGGAGTATATGGTTGGCCTGACGAGGGATTCTATTGAGAGGCTGTTCATGCAGGTAGGGTAGATGCACCAGTAGTAGGCACTTCAACATAAAAAATCACGTTTTTTGTGTGTGAAGATGTTATTTTTCATACTATTTTATTTCCAATGCTTGTTCAAGATCAACTAACTCCTCCCAAAGCTAATTGTCTAAATAATAGACGATTATGATTTTTTAAATTGAAAAAAAAACCGGACGCATGTTTTTTCACCAGTAGAAGGCACTGAAACTCCAGTAGTAGGCAGGGAAATGAACCAGTAGTAGGCATTGAAATTGCAGTAGTAGGCAGGGAAATGGACCAGTAGTAGGCATTGAAATTCCAGTAGTAGGCAGGGAAATGAACCAGTAGTAGGCAGTTGAATGTCAATGAACGAATTTTATTAATTACATTTCCTCTCAACGAAAATGTATCGAAAATACATCAAGGCCTGAAACATCACAGTTTACCACATTTCTCAGCCCTCATATTGAATTATTCTTTAAAAAAAGAAGCTATTTATAGGCCATAATAGTCGTAATACAAAATACAAATTAAAAAAATACAAAATATAAAATGGAGTTCTACTAGGTATTGACTAATAATAAACTTCAGTCTATCAAAAAACGACAAAGTATCACATTGGTACTTCAGCATCAGTAGTAAACAGTAGTAAACGTTCAGTATCCTAACATGTGGAGTTCTGAGATAAAAAACCTATTCCAGTAGTAGGCACCTTCGGGATCCAGAAGTAGGCACCCCCTGCCAACTATTGGAACTACTCATTTTCTGAGAAAACCTCAGATACTGTCGTATTCCAAATTAATAACTGATGAAAACTATGTTGCTAACAAAGAAAGAAGGTATTTCCAGTAGTAGGCAGAAGTGCCTACTACTGGAAAATTTAGTATTTTTTATGACCCAGTAGTAGGCACATTATTTTAGCCGAAATTAAAACTTCTAGAGGTACAGGAACATTCTACATCTTCTCGAGAGTATATAAAAGATAACATGAAACAAAAAACAGATCCAAAATGGCCTTAAATTGGGGCTAAAATACTAAAAACCAAACTCACCTCCTTAGCAAATCTGTTAAGGCAGACAACCTCATGGAGATTGTTTTGTTAACAGGTGACATAATGTAACCTAGGCTGCCTCGATCATCTAGATGATTCTAGAAGAAATACAGCACATGTTAACCTTTAAAACGGTGCCAAATTCAAATATTTTAGTGGTTCCAATCACTTATTTTAAGGAGTTGAAGTCACAAGTGCCTACTACTCGTGCAGTGCCTACTACTGCTGCATCTACCCTAATTAGTTGTGGAGAATTTAATATGAAAAATGGGTTGGTTACGGGAGTAAAAAGCTGGAATATGTAGGTTGATTCCGGAGATGAGTTCTGGACAGTCAATCCGGTTGTTCAACAATATTAATACAGGGGTTGAAAACTCCCTAGTGTACCTACCTATGTATGTATGAATTCCTTCAAATTGTAGGTCGTTCTGTGCGTAATGTCGACAGTCAAAATTGCATATTCATCACGAGAAACATTAGTTGGAATGAAGAATTCAAAGATTTTGGACTTTTGTACCTATTCTTAATTCTGTCTTATAATGAGTTTCTCAACAACCTTACGAAATTCTAGGACATCAGAACCCTCTTTTTGTGAATGAAAATTTTGAATTTCCGAAGAAGAAATCGGGCTGAGGTGGCGCTGCGTGTGTGAGACATGACTGAGGGTACTAGGAGGGGGGGAGGGGGGGCTTTGTGTGTGAGATATGGCTGAGGAAATTGTTCTTCATTTGCAAGGAAGCTGTTCTCTTCTTTTACAAACTTCTAAAGTAAAAATGACAATTCGAGAAGAAAATGCAACAATCTATTTCAAAAGTACCTACCTACAAGGAAGTAAGTTAATAATAAAATTGAAAATTAACGAGAAGGTGATACAGTCATTCAGATAAAAAATCAGGAATATATAATAACCAAGGCTCAGATTTTGCATGTTTTCTCTCCAAACCTTCATAGAAGATCGTTTTGAGTGTTTTAGACCATTTGCAACCCCCCCCCCCCCAAACATTTACCTAGTTGCATGTTTTGTGTTTTTTTTCTCCAGATTTTTGCATGTTTTGTGCATGTTTCGTATTTTTCCCAGCAAGTAAAAAAAATTGACGTAAAATTGATTTTTTAGGTACAAACCAAACTTAAAAAAAAAAAATAATAACTAACTAAAACTAGTGGTAGTTTGTTTCCAAACCGAAATGGGGCGGTTGGCCTCACTCAAGAATGCAGGCTGTCTGGAAAGGCCCAATTATTTATTACAATCTATTTCAAAAGTACCTACCTACAAGGGTATAAGTTAATAATAAAATTACAAGGGTATAAGTTAATAATAAAATCAAAATTGAAAATTAACGAGAAGGTGATACAGCCATTCAGATAAAAAATCAGGAATATATAATAACCAAGGCTCAGATTTTGCATGTTTTCTCTCCAAACCTTCATAGAAGATCGTTTTGAGTGTTTTAGACCATTTGCAACCCCCCCCCCCCCCCAATACATTTAGTTGTATGTTTTGTGTTTTTTTTTCTCCAGATTTTTGCATGTTTTTGTGCATGTTTCGTATTTTTCCCAGCAAGTAAAAAAAAAATTGACGTAAAATTGATTTTTTAGCAGATTTTTAGGTACAAACCAAACTTAAAAAAAAAAAAATACACTGCCAAGGAAATGGTACATGAGCTTCCTCGTGACCTTCACAGTACGTCACCATTAAATTCCAGAAAACTAGAAACGACCGTTTCTGGCATCAGGGAATTAATAAGGTGGGAAATTGGAAGCTGAATCACTGGTAGTACCGTACGATTCGTATGGCACCTCAAGGGACTCTACCGGGATCATCTCTGAAAATTTGAACAAAATCCGATAAAATTAACTAAGCTGTGACCGTAACAAAAACCACTTTCGCGCATGTAGCGTACCGCTGCTGATGATCGCAAAGAATGTGATACGGGACCTCAAGAAACCTTGCCCGCATCATCCCTGAAAATCTGACCGAAATCCGTTCACAATTGCCTGAGTTATGACCGAAACAAGAAAATTTTGTTTGCGCCTGCGCAGAGGCTACCGTTGATTCGATCATGACGGAACTTATAGGGGACCATGTAGAGCTATACCCGCACGATCCCTAGAAATTTGAAGAAAATCGCATCAAAATTGTGGAAATTACGGCTGTTGCAAGGACCGTAACAAGAATATTTCGTTCACGCATGCACAGAGCGTACCGCTAATGCAATTATGATGATTGTCTTATGGGACCTCAAGGGACCTTACCCACATCATCCCTGAAAATCTGACCGAAATCCGTTCAACATTGACCGAGTTATGACCGTCACAAGGAATTCACGTTAGCGCCTGCGCAGAAGCTATAGTTGATTCGATCATGATGAAGTTGATAGGGGACCATCTAGAGCTTAACCCGCACGATCCCTGAAAATTTGGTTAAAATCGGATCAAAATTGTGGAAGTAATGGCTGTTACAAGGAAATGTGGACGGACAGACAGACAGACCGACAGACACGGAACCAAATTTGTTCAGGAGGCTCTGAAACGCAAAATGCGAGTGGAAATTTTGATTTTGGAGCAAAAAATTTTTTTTCATTTCGAAAGTGAAAACAAAGCTTCCGCTGCCTTGCAGTCTCGGATGCAACTAACTAAAACTAGTGGTAGTTTGTTTCCAAACCGAAATGGGGCGGTTGGCCTCACTCAAGAATGCAGGCTGTCTGGAAAGGCCCAATTATTGTTTGCGAGGACTAGAATGGACGCGTTAGTTAGAGGTAGGTAATCCTCTTACTTTCCTGCCTTCTGCTTGGCTCATTATTTACCTCGTCTCTTTATTTCAATTGACTATATATAGAAAGTCAAGTCAGACCTATAGGTACTATTTTGTAGGTGTTCAAATCAATCCCCTCCACAACGTCATTCTACTTACGTTCTTATTTTGATATATATGTATAGGTAACTTTCATCACGTTATTAATTATTGTATCGTTTGACAATAACACCTAATACTTGTATAGTAATTTGTGAAATACTGTTTTTTCCTTACAACCCATCCATTTGCTTGAGAGATTTTAGATGAAAAGCAATTATTGACGATTGAAAATGTAATTATATAAGTACGCATAATATAAAAAATTAATTTTTAAAAATTAATTTATTTGTCAGCAACTCTCATGAACTACGTTTTAAAGTTTTTTTCGTAAAAATACTCTTAAAATCTTACGCACATATTCGTTAAAAGGAGGTTTCATAAGCATCCATGGCAAAAAAGTAGGTTTTCTTTGAATTAGGTAGGTATCTTAAAAATATATGTTTTTGCATGTTTTGGCATATCAAGTGCATGTTTAGCCTCAAATTTTTGCATGTGGATCCGAGCCCTAATAATAACATCTAATTCAATTTTTAGAATATAGGGGTTGAAAACTCCCTTAGTACCTACCTATGTTTGAATGTTTGTATAAATTCCTTCAAATTGTGTTCTGTGCGTAATTTCGACAGTCAAAATTGCATATTCATCACGAGAAATATTAGTTGGAATTAAGAATTTTAAGGTTTAGGAGTTTTGTACACTGAGTTTCTCAGCAACCTTATGAAATTCTAGGATGTCTGAGCTCTCTTTTTGTCAATGAAAATTTCGAATTTCCCAAGGAGAAATCGGGCTGAGGGGGCGCTTTGTGTGTGAGATATGACTAAGGAAATCGTTCTTCATTTGCAAGGAAATTGTTCTCTTCTTTTGCAAACTTCTAAAGTAAAAATACCATTTCGAGAAGAAAATGCAACTATCTATTTCAAAAGTACCTACCCACAAGTAAGTAAGTTAACAATAAAATTAAAATTTCCGAGAAGGTGATACAGCCATTTAGATTAAAAAATCTGAAATTGATAATAACATCTAATTCAATTTTGGAATATAAGGGATTGAAAACTGAAATGAAATTTATTCCTTCACAAAGTATACATGATTACAAAATAAATTGCCATACTCTGTCACATAATATACATTGCTATCCTTAGAATCAGGAACTACCCTATACCAAAGAACGCAGTTCTGTGCTGGGTGGGGGAGCAGACTCTCGAGTATAATATGCGACTGTGTGGACCGATTTCAGTTGATTTAAATGATAAAATTAAATTCCTCCATATTTTGCAGCAATGACTATCAATACGAGAATCAAACGAACTTCCAACTGGTTGCTATTGTGAATTTCAAATACTTATTATCTAATGTTACAGTAGATCGATACTGGAACCTTCACTATATATATATATATATATATATATATATATATATATATATATATATATATATATATATATATATATATATGTATATATATATATATATATAACTGAACAAATTTTCACATGGTTGATATCCTTATGATATTAGCCAGCTGAAAACAGCTTTTTTATACACTGCTCTAGAATGAATAGATGGGTTTTTTTATGCTAACAGGTACTATTCTCATCAAAAGACTTAAACTGTAAAAAATGTGGCATGACGTACCTTTTAACCTTGACAGCGGACCATGAACAACAGAACGGGTTGTAGGACGGAACGAATATGCATTACTGAAGGTGTTATTGTATTCAAATTCGCTGGGGTGTTTATGAAAAATACAAAACGGCTGATTAAGCATGTATATGACCTATTGAATAAACTTTAGCAAGAGAAAATAGCTCATTCGTAGGGAATCTTTTAGGTTTTTTTATAATGTTTTTTAGTATTGTCCTTTGCGCTACTTCCCAATGAATTCAGTATCGATGGAAAAGTGCCTCCCTATGATAACACGCCGAAACCAAATAGACTCTGCACCAAAGCCTTGTACAAAATTATTAATGATTTAAGTTTTAAACTATTTCTAACAGCATAAAAGAGATAACTCATCCCCATTACTTTTTTGGACAGTAAGAAAATTTGAGGTCCCCATCTGAGGTCTTCATCTTCATCAATAGTCACGCCCAAATATCTGGCAGATGTGACCCTTTCTATTATCCGACAAGAGCACGAGTTAGAATCTATACTATTGAAATTATGTATTTTTATGACATGCTCTAAATATTCTCTACTACGAGATTTTGAGAAAACAAGGTATTTTGTCTTATTGACATTCAAGCTCAACGTGTTCGCCGACCGCCAACCATTCATCAATCCTTTATCGTGATTACTCCCTTAGATATAAATATATATTAGATATAAATTCCTTCAAATTGTGTTCTGTGCGTAATTTCGACAGTCAAAATTGCATATTCATCACGAGAAATATTAGTTGGAATTAAGAATTTTAAGGTTTAGGAGTTTTGTACACTGAGTTTCTCAGCAACCTTATGAAATTCTAGGATGTCAGAGCCCTCTTTTTGTCAATGAAAATTTTGAATTTCCCAAGGGGAAATCGGGCTGAGGTGGCGCTGTGTGCGTGAGAGATGACTGAGGGTACTAGGAGGGGGGGGGGGGGGGGGCTTTGTGTGTGAGATATATGGCTGAGGAAATTGTTCTCTTCTTCTACAAACTTCTAAAGTAAATATGGCATTTCGAGAAGAAAATGCAACAATCTATTTCAAAAGTACCTACCTACAAGGATGTAAGTTAATATAAATTAAAATTTAAAATTACCGAGAAGGCTTCTAAAACAAAAAACACACAAAACATGCAAGATAAATGTCTTTTTGGGGGGGGGTCTGAAAACATTCAAAACGATCTTCTATGAAGGTTTGGAGCTCCGGAGAAAACATGCAAAATCCGAGCCTTAGTTATTATATATTCCGGATTTTTTATCTAAATGGCTGTGTCCTCCTTCTCTTCTAGGACATCAAATCCCTTTTTTTGTCAATGAAAATTTTGAATTTCCCAAGGAGAAATCGGGCTGGGGAGGCGCTGTGTTTGTTACGTGTGAGGTGGAGGGGACGCTTTGTGTGTGGGATATGGCTGAGGAAATTGCTCTTCATTTGCAAGGAAACTTTTCTCTTCTTTTACAAACTTCTAAAGTAAAAATGCCATTTCAAGAAGAAAATGGAAGCGTCAATTTCAAAAGTACTAAGTAGGTTGTACGGAAACAAGAAGTTCGAAATTCAAAAATATCCCATAATGTGATACCCATTTCGGTAAGAAATAAATTCCTTCAAAAACTAGGTCGTTCTACGCGTCATTTCAACAGTATAAATTGCATACCTAATCATTACGAGAAGTTACGTTGGTTGGGATTAAGAATTCAGAGATATTGGACTTGAAAATGCGACGTTTCTTTAATCTGTTTTATATTGAATTTCTCAGCACCCTGATGTAATTTTTGGACGTCATAGTCCTCGTTGTTCGTTGAAAATTTTAAATTTCCCAATTCGAATTCGCCAAGACGCTTACTGAAATAAATTACGCTGACAGCGTAAAGCCGCCGGCGGCCTATCCAGCTTTGACCAGGACAATTATTCTTAATTAAAATCTTTGTGTTTACCCACTCTTTGCTCGATCGAAATACATCCGAACAATCAATCTCAGGTCACCAGTGATTAGGAAATAGGCCTAAACTCCTTGTTTACATTTTGATTTTTAATAAGTATGTGAAAAGAGTAACAATCCTGGGGGACATACCTAATATTGATGGTAAAAAAGAATCGGTTCTTTAAAGAATCGATTATTTAATAAAAAAGTATCCGTACTTTTAGATTGTTTTTATTTTTTTAAGTATCGGAGAATCGATTTAAAATTTCGAGAATCGGAGGCCGATTCTTTTCGATAGCTGGAACAGACATGATGAAAAACCACCTCCACAAACGTTGGTAATTAAAAATGAAGAAGAATTAGGTAAATATATTTGCTGTAGAAATAAAAGTACCTACCTAAAGAAGCCTTTGTTTTATGGTATTGGTCGATGTTTTTGAAATATAGTTAGGTACTATTGTTTCATAGGTTTTGATTCTTGATACACATATTGTGACATTTTCCCATCTATGAACAAATGATATTGCTGGATGAAGTCGGTAAAATGAGCTCAAGGTGATAAAAAGTTCATGAAATATTGCCTATTTACTAGTAGGTAATGTATCTTCTACTATTGGAATTTTGCACCTAATACGAATACGTACTACTCCTGTCTCATAGTTAGGTACCTACCTATTTCAAGTTTGAAACATTCATCATTGAAAATCGTGCAAAATTTGTGTCAATTTTTCCATAGAAATTCAGTTGGTAAAAAGTTAGAATCAAATTAGTTCTAAATCCACTAAAAAGTATCTTGAAAAAAATCGATACTTTTTTAAAGAATTGATACAATTTTTAAAATTTTATTTCAAAAGAATCGATACGATTTAAATCGATGCATTTTCAAGAATCTGACATTCCTAACGTATTTTCATTGAGGTTTTGGGTTGGACAAAGATACCGTTACCGTTCTTTACATTCAAACACAGATCGAAGATGAAATTAAGTCCACAACTTACTGGTCAGAATAATTCATTCATTCATAGGGGCAATATCACTTGCTTCTCCGTGGAGCACACATAGAGGGATCCCCCACTCTTCTTTTCTGCCATCGAATACTCTCGATACTATCGATTCAGCCTCCCAACACATCGATTTGATTTTGAAATAAAACGACCTTCTGAACGCCAAAATTGAAAAAGTTCCAGTCAGGCAGCATGATTGTATGAACGAATTTTCTCAAATTACCTATTGTATTGTGATATGTTAAATTGTATCGGAATTTGAGTACAAAGTGATTGTTAAAACCAGCAACAAACTGAATAAAATTCGGCGATTCAAAAAATATTTTTTGCAGTTTCTATAGATTTTTTAGCAAATATTAATTAAATTTAAGTACGTTTTCAGCATTATTTTGTGCAACCATTTTTTATGTCCTAGATGATCGTTGGCAATTTCTTTTTGACTAAAACTCTGCTAACATTTTTAGAAAATTTATGAAACATTGAAAATTAAAATTCCTTCTGACATCATATCAAGTCAGTGGCTAACTGATTAACGTTTAGGATATGTAGAATAATGTACAGAGCACTAAAGCGCACTGATTAGCTGAAGAACCTCTAAGCCTAATTTTTTGCTTCCTCACTACCTAAGGTAGAGAATCTTTGTGTTCTTGATTGAATTCGAAAAAAAATTTGCCCTCCAAAATCAAAATTTCCACTTGATTTTTGCGTTTCAGAGCTTGGTGATCAATTTTGGTTCCGTGTCTCTGTGGTAAATCCTTGTCACGGCCTAAACTATACCAACTCTCAGTCCGTTAGCTATACTTTTTCGCAATAATTTTTTTTTTTTTTTCAACTTTCATCAAAGTTAAGTGTTATGATAGCAGGTTCAGAAAGATGAAAAAATGATGAAATTTCCTAAAATTGAAATTGTTGAAAATTGGCCTAAAAATGAGTTGCCAAGTTAATTTCCAAGTTATTTCTGAATTTTTATCCATTTTTATAGATACTTGAACGCTCCAAAGAATTTTTGAGAAATTTTTTTCAAAATTTTTATAAGTCTCACGGGCGAACCTTTTACTAGGAAATTACAAGTGGCTACATTTCCGAAATCAAGTGCGGTGCCACCTTGAATTTTGGACCGATTGTGCACAGATGCGGTATGAAGAGATTCAGAGGTCCAAAAACATACGGGCGCTCGTAGGGGCGCGGTGGTGGGGGGACCGATTTTTCTATTGTTAGGATCTTATTTTTGATGAAATTGATAGAAATAGCGCGGTACCACCTTCTAATTCGAGTCGTGGTTGGAGGATGACTATACGAAGACGTACGATCCTTCACATTTTTCCGGGCGCCCTTAGGAGAGGGGAAAAAATGATTAAATCTCCAAAAATTGAAATTGTTGAAAATTGGCCTAAAAATTAGTTGCCAGGTGAATTTCCAAGTTCCGCTCCAACGAATTTTTGAGCAATTTTTTTTTAATTTTTGTCAAAATTTTTACAAGTCCCACGGGCGAACTGTTTTACTAGGGGAAATTACAAGTGGCTATATTTCCAAAACCAAGTGTGGAGCCACCTTGAAATTTGGACCAATTGTGCACAGATGCAGTATGAAAAGGTTCAGAGGTCCAAAAACAGCAATACCAGGGAAGACGATGATGGGTGTCGTACAAAACATGGAAATTTCTCCTGGTGTAGCGGATTTATCGTTTTTTACAAACGATCAACTAACCGTAGAAGTCAATCAATCGTTGAAACTCATCGTTCGCAATGGGTTTCCATAACTTCGTTGCGAGTGATTTAGATCAGTTCGTTTCATTTCGAGTTCGTGAAGTCGACTGATGTGATTTCCTGACCAGCTACATGTAACTGGAAAAATCGCTTAATCTTGCTAAGCTAAAAACGTCAAGGACATTCAGTAGAATGAACAAAAATCAAGGAAACTTTTTCTAACGAGAATTCGAAATTTCCACTCCCTGGAAACCAAACTAACGGGTTAACTTCCAAGTAGGGTAAATACTCGTGTGTGGCAACCCAAGCTGTAGCTCGTAAAGGGTGGCCCCCAAATGGAACTTTTAAATTTCCCTGACCTAACTTCAGATTTTCCTGACAAAAATATCATATTCAAATTTTTTTGTTTGTTTTTACGTCATTTTAATGTACCTCAGGTCTTGATCAATCCTGGTGGGAAGGATCAATAACCTATACATAGGAATTTAAGACTCTCACGTTGTCATCCGATTATCCTCATGGATACCTGAAGAGGGCTGTATTTGCTTATATTATCGGATTAGCTCAAGTCGTCACTAATGGACTAATGACATGTTTATTACATGCCTTTTGGGGTCTGTTTACTTACTTGAGTTAGAGTTTTTCTAACAGCTTATTTTTCATGACCATAGTAAGATTTCTCGTATCAGTCAATCTTGGGTTGCGATCCCCTTTGTTCAGAATACGGGCACACAAATGAATAGTACTGTGGTGAAAACCACCCCCTCTTGTCAACAGCCCTTTTCAGGGCTACCAAAAAGAGGTAGACACGACACACAAATATTTATAAGACGTCGAGTTATAACTCCGTCAAACAAAATATTTCACCAGAGAGAAAATACGAAATTCTCTCTCAAAAGTGAAATATTAACTAATAACATACAAGGCGACCTCCCTAAACACTTACTGGGCGAGAGAGACGCGACAAGTATCTCGAACCAAGTCGCCTTGAATGAGAAAACTCAAACAGAAAATCAAACGTCCTCTAAAACTAACAAGGACAATTCAAACAAGCCTACTCGCCAATCAGAAACACTGATTACACGAGAGACAATAGGCGAACCAACCAGGAGGCGGAAAGCAACCACCTCTGGTCCAGCAGCCACCCCGGGGACCCCGTCTGAACAACGGACGCAGGGAAAACCACCCGAGGACCCCGTCTAAACTCAAGGTCGTCGGCTCCGCGACGGACGCTCGTAAGCCACCCCCGGGGACCCCGTCGCAGCGACGGACGTGGGGAAACCACCCCGGAGGACCAGCTCAGCTATCATACTCGCAGATACTGAGAAAACAATGTGCGAGCCAATGAGATTACACAGTTGAATTAACGAAATTAAGCGGACCAATCAGGAGGCGGCAGGAGGCGGCCACCTCCCTATAATTACCCCGCTCGGAGCCCTCCGAAATTCATTCCACTCTCCGCTCTCGACGACTACACTCCGAAGTACGAAGATTCTACACGCTCTACGCTGACGATCCTTCTGCTCCCGAGTCCATCTCAAGAACGGCTTCCTACTGCTTTCTACAAGGCTTACCTTCTCTCCACACAGATCTCGCATTGGCATCTACGAGTCCAGTGATTATTCATCCTGCTCATTGCCCAACGTAGTTCTTCTGTCAGGACGCCACCCGGTACATCTATTGATATTCTCATTAGATCGTACGCCCGCTAGGACGTTCCGAGACGTGTCGCCCGGGTTTCGTAGCACTAGGCTCGTCACCGACCGCTGTGGGCACGCCGATAAATTACACAGCTCATCCGCTCTAATTTATCGTCCAAGGAAGTCTTTTTCAAGACTACAAGGTAGGACCCTGACATCCGAGCAAAGGAAAGAAGCTCTGTCAAGCGAGTCCACCTTCCAAACCCTCTATTTCTATACGTAGAGGTATCGAAAACGAGTTAATAAACTCGGATATTTCGATGGTGCGCTGCCCGTCCTATTTCCTCATGCAAGGGGAGGCGGAACACGGCGCGGCCGGGCCTCTTAGCCCACGCAGCGCTCCCTACCAGCTGCTCGACCCGTCCGCTGTTCCTAGCGACGGCCCAAGGCTCGATCCTCGCGAAGAGATCGCCTTCTCACCTAACGTATTCATGAAGGAAACGTTAGATCAAGCCTCACACACACAAAAGTTCGAGGATACCTTTCAGACCCGCTCTGAAGTCAATCATCATGATTCGACAAAGATTTCCGAATATCCACGATATTCTACACAAGGCTACCCGGCCGATCCGAGTGTCAAACACACTCCAAATGTGCTAAAAACAAAGGATACTTTTCAGTACCTCAACCAAGCCCAACATATTCCTCCTACAGATATAAATCTTAGGCCGGAATATTACATAACGGCTCAGCACCAAACCGATCGAACCCAGCACCCACTATGCGAGCTCAGTGCTCCACGCGGCTGCGACACGAACTACCCCTCACTTCCTCCCGCCAAGCAAGCTGACCTTGGCGATTTCGCTCACATTCCTTACAGGAATACCTCAGGGACTAACCCGCATAACCAGAATATAAATGTCCCACTTGGTCTACCTACACCAAGTAAAACATATTTAAATCCACAACAAATGGTGACCCCGCCTTTGAACAGGCTTAACACGGAGCATTTCGTTCCCTCTTATGAAGCTAGTGGATTTCAGGGAACCACTGCGGGCGTACGACCCCCGCCGGGCCTATACGCCCCACATCTCACTCAACAACCCTCTACACAAAGTGGCTTTCGAGCACTTTTGGAGGAAATGGGAGATTATCAAAGACCAATCTTCCAAAAGAAGAATATCGATCGTGCACTCGCCGAGTTCGATCAATACTGCGTGCGAAAACACCTGAGAACGCAGAACGAATGCTTCTCAGCTATATACAAGTGGGTACCGGAAGAAATGCGGGAAGCTATCGACTCAGCTTACCTCACGGCACCCCACGCACCTTATGAAGAGGCCAAACAGCGCCTACAACGAGAATACGGGTTGTCCTTACAGGACAGGCTCCTCGCACTCGAGGACCCCGCATCTCTCGCCAAAAAACCCAGCACCAAGTACCACGAAATGTACTCTAAAGCTGTTGGGTACTTCTCAGAGGCTCTGATCACTCAAAAGTGGATCGAAACTCTACCTATCGAAGCCCGAGGTATGGTCGCAGCACAGCCTACCACGACCGCCCGGCTCGACCTAGCTGATACGCTACACGCGTACAAAACAGAGAACCCCTCTCTCAACATACGAGGAGTAGAATCTACTCCGAAACCCACGAAGACTGGTTTGAAAAAGGCCCTCTCACAAAAACCTGAGTTCAAACCCCAGCAAGTAGAGAGTAAGCCTCACAAACCGACGGCTTATGTCTGTCGAAACCACGCACGTTTCGGTAACGAAACTCGAAAGTGTGCAGACCCAGACCACTGCACTTGGAAGGCAAATACTGCCTCCAAACCTAGCAAAAAGGCAGCACCTATAAGCCAGCCTAAAACCTGGTTTTCAAGCGAAAATACTCAGAGATCGGTACAAGGAAGTACCGTTCCAACCTCCGACGCAGAGAGTTCGGAAAACGAATAACTGCCAGTGTATCTGAGCCTATACACCGGCAGACTAATGAGTATAAAAGGCTTTTTTTCAAGTGCAAACTAAATGGCACTGAATTTCTCATCGACACGGGAGCAGAAGTGAACATTCTGCCCCACAATGTCACCAAAAAATTGGGCTTAAAAATTCGTAAGTCCAACGTCAAGCTCACAGCAGCTAACGGAGCCCCTATAGACACACTAGGGCGTGCTGACACGACAATTAACATCGGCCTCGGAGACATGACCACCGATTTTATGATCACGAAAGTTGATCTAGCGATCCTCGGTATACCATTCCTCGAGTCTTGGGATATCGGAATACGGGTCAAACACAAATACATCTATAAAGATAAAATAAAAAGCTATGCCGATCAAAAAATCGCTGCAGTCATGAACAAAAAATTCACTGACGAACAAATAGCAGCTACTATCCCTCATCGTGACAACAGCCCTCAACCAGAGGACGTGCAAATCACGGAGGACGAAAACATTCGCTCTATCATTGAAAAATACAATGATAAAATGAGCAAACTTCAAGGAAAGTGGAAAAACAACGGAGTTTACCACCGTATAACCACGGAAGGAACACCAGTACACTTCCGTGCAAGACCCATGGCGGGCGAAAAACGGGCTCAAGTCAAAAGTACTTTTGACAAAATGCTCTCCGAGGGCATAATTGCACCATCAGATTCCGAATGGGCATCCCCGTTACACTGTGTGCAAAAAAAGACGGGTCATGGAGGATCACCGGCGACTACCGTTTCCTGAACGCGAAAACGAAGAAAGACGCCTACCCTCCTCCTCACATTCGCTCTTTCCAAGCGAATTTACATGATACACAAATCTATTCGACAATAGATTTAAAATCGGCATATTACCATATTCCGATGCACCCAGATGACGCTCATAAAACAGCAATTATTACACCTTTCGGTCTTTATGAGTTTAAAAAAATGAGCATGGGTTTGGCCGGAGCGGCTCAAACATGGCAAAGATACATGGACAGCATCATGCGAAAATTTGATGTCGCATTTGTATACCTAGATGACATATTGGTGGCTTCTAAAAATTATAAAGAACACATGAACCACCTCAAACAAATTTTCGACAAGCTTGGAGAACACGGACTTCGAGTAGGTTTTGATAAATGCATTTTTTCAAAACCTACCGTCGATTTCCTAGGTTTCACTATCTCGAAAGAAGGGATAATTCCTAAACGAGATAAAATAGAAGCCATAGAACAATTTCCTAGGCCAATAGACGTACGAAGTCTACGCAGATTCCTAGGTATGTGTGGTTTTTACCGAGCTTGCTCAAGTAAATTCGCTCACACAGCACAACCTCTGTATGACTCCATTCAGTCAAACAAAAAAAATGACAAAACACCTATCGAATGGACATCAGAGAGAGAAAAAGCTTTCAACAGCTTAAAACAAGCAATGATAAAAGCTACATTGCATAATATTGCTCATCCACACCCTACAGCAGAGTGGAGAATAGTCTGCGACGCATCCGACACACACATCGGAGCGGCACTGGAGCAGGAAATTACAGACAAACACGGCTCGAAATCTTACCAACCATTGGGATTTTTCAGTAAAGAAATTCCGGAACAATGGAAGAATAAAGCATCATTCGACAAAGAGATGTTCGCCGTTTACCAAGCTTGCATTCACTGGCACAATGACTTGGACGGCCGATCTTTTCATATTTGTTCAGATCACAAGCCTCTGCTAGGCACGATGCTTACGAAAAATGCACATTTTTCTAAAATGAGATTGAGATGGCTAACATACATTTCTCAAATGACAAGTGACATTCGACATATACCCGGAGAAAACAACGTCGTCGCCGACGCACTCTCCAGACCCTTCGATCCAGTTGAAATTCAAACAAAATCGATTTCAACCCAAACTGACGAGGGTCCACCCATAGCCGAAATTTCGCAAATTACGGCTGCAATAGAGTGCAATCTTCTACTGCACATTTCAAATGCACAAATTCGTTCTCCTCCTAACGCAGAGGACAAATTGAAACTCACACGAGTTGAATTCCCTCAAGGAGAAATTTGGTGTAACCTAGACCTAGGACACCCAAGACCTTATATTCCAAACGAAATAAGGCACGAAATAATCAGCCAAATTCACAATTTGGGACACCCAGGTATACACTCTACAGTGTATAAAGTTAAACAACGATATTTTTGGCACGGACTTCGTGCAGATGTCTCCAACTGGGTCCGAGCGTGCGAGACTTGCCAACGAGCAAAAATCACTCGCTCCGTGAAGCTCCCTTACTCCGAATTTGAAACGGCTAACAAATTCTCACATGTACACGTTGACATTACCGGACCCTTACCTTTAGCTAAAGGAGGGAAACGTTACATTCTAATGATGGTCGATAGAGCAACGGGTTGGCTAGAGGCAGTCTTGGGTTGCGATCCCCTTTGTTCAGAATACGGGCACACAAATGAATAGTACTGTGGTGAAAACCACCCCTCTTGTCAACAGCCCTTTTCAGGGCTACCAAAAAGAGGTAGACACGACACACAAATATTTATAAGACGTCGAGTTATAACTCCGTCAAACAAAATATTTCACCAGAGAGAAAATACGAAATTCTCTCTCAAAAGTGAAATATTAACTAATAACATACAAGGCGACCTCCCTAAACACTTACTGGGCGAGAGAGACGCGACAAGTATCTCGAACCAAGTCGCCTTGAATGAGAAAACTCAAACAGAAAATCAAACGTCCTCTAAAACTAACAAGGACAATTCAAACAAGCCTACTCGCCAATCAGAAACACTGATTACACGAGAGACAATAGGCGAACCAACCAGGAGGCGGAAAGCAACCACCTCTGGTCCAGCAGCCACCCCGGGGACCCCGTCTGAACAACGGACGCAGGGAAAACCACCCGAGGACCCCGTCTAAACTCAAGGTCGTCGGCTCCGCGACGGACGCTCGTAAGCCACCCCCGGGGACCCCGTCGCAGCGACGGACGTGGGGAAACCACCCCGGAGGACCAGCTCAGCTATCATACTCGCAGATACTGAGAAAACAATGTGCGAGCCAATGAGATTACACAGTTGAATTAACGAAATTAAGCGGACCAATCAGGAGGCGGCAGGAGGCGGCCACCTCCCTATAATTACCCCGCTCGGAGCCCTCCGAAATTCATTCCACTCTCCGCTCTCGACGACTACACTCCGAAGTACGAAGATTCTACACGCTCTACGCTGACGATCCTTCTGCTCCCGAGTCCATCTCAAGAACGGCTTCCTACTGCTTTCTACAAGGCTTACCTTCTCTCCACACAGATCTCGCATTGGCATGTACGAGTCCAGTGATTATTCATCCTGCTCATTGCCCAACGTAGTTCTTCTGTCAGGACGCCACCCGGTACATCTATTGATATTCTCATTAGATCGTACGCCCGCTGGGACGTTCCGAGACGTGTCGCCCGGGTTTCGTAGCACTAGGCTCGTCACCGACCGCTGTGGGCACGCCGATAAATTACACAGCTCATCCGCTCTAATTTATCGTCCAAGGAAGTCTTTTTCAAGACTACAAGGTAGGACCCTGACATCCGAGCAAAGGAAAGCTGTCAAGCGAGTCCACCTTCCAAACCCTCTATTTCTATACGTAGAGGTATCGAATACGAGTTAATAAACTCGGATATTTCGATGGAGCGCTGCCCGTCCTATTTCCTCATGCAAGGGGAGGCGGAACACGGCGCGGCCGGGCCTCTTAGCCCACGCAGCGCTCCCTACCAGCTGCTCGACCCGTCCGCTGTTCCTAGCGACGGCCCAAGGCTCGATCCTCGCGAAGAGATCGCCTTCTCACCTAACGTATTCATGAAGGAAACGTTAGATCAAGCCTCACACACACAAAAGTTCGAGGATACCTTTCAGACCCGCTCTGAAGTCAATCATCATGATTCGACAAAGATTTCCGAATATCCACGATATTCTACACAAGGCTACCCGGCCGATCCGAGTGTCAAACACACTCCAAATGTGCTAAAAACAAAGGATACTTTTCAGTACCTCAACCAAGCCCAACATATTCCTCCTACAGATATAAATCTTAGGCCGGAATATTACATAACGGCTCAGCACCAAACCGATCGAACCCAGCACCCACTATGCGAGCTCAGTGCTCCACGCGGCTGCGACACGAACTACCCCTCAGTTCCTCCCGCCAAGCAAGCTGACCTTGGCGATTTCGCTCACATTCCTTACAGGAATACCTCAGGGACTAACCCGCATAACCAGAATATAAATGTCCCACTTGGTCTACCTACACCAAGTAAAACATATTTAAATCCACTATAAGTACCTACCTGTGAACTGTCAAAAACGCTTTGGTTTACGAATACGGTCAACAACCGATTGACCTCGTGGATACCTGCAGAGGGCTGGATCATCGGATTAGCTCAACTCGAACTAATGACAACTCGGAGTAACGACATATTTATTACATAGAAGCCAACAAGAAAACAAAAATCCGTCCAGAGTGCAACTCGAATTATGCCGATTGCAGGATGTAATAAATATGAATCCCGTAAAATATTTCCCAAAAACGGCAAACAGAATATAGTAAACATTCGCAAGAATGTGTATCTGACGATCTGTGGATCATTGAGAAATTCTCTATTACGGGGCAATTGGACGGTAAAAGACATCGAGTTGTTTTCAAGTACGACTGCTAACTCGAATTGTTTAAACACCCCTCAAAATTCGTTGTTTTAGGTTTCAAAATGTTTAGAATCCGAAAATCCAATTGAAACAAATTCTGTATTAGATCCGATTCGCAGTTCCCAGGCGGGAAGAGTGCTCGAAGTTAGTGGCATCTAGCGTAAAACCCCTGAACTTCCTCGACGTCCGCCTCGCTTCGGAAGTTTGAAAAGCCATCAAATCGGAAATTCTGTTTCCCCATCACAGAACTTAATGAAAAATCAACCGAACATAAGTGTGAGAGCTAAGGAATACATCCGTCAGGGGAGATTTGCGATAAATCATCATCCAATAAAGCAATCATCACTCGAATAGAGTAGGTAACCCTCTTAGCCATCTTTGTTGATGAATTGCAGCTTCTAGTGACATTTTTCTCCCTAAACGGATTGCTAGAGATTTGTTTTACTTGAAGGTTAGAAAAAAAAAAAAAAAAAAATCATGAAAATCGGTGCATGATTCGAGGATTTATGACGTCGGGGAAAATAACGTTGATTCCTTATGGAGCAAAAAACATGGCCGACACTAACCACAGCCTGCTCTCAATGCTTCTAAAACTAAAATCGTACCTATGATTTAAAGACGAAAAAAACAAAAAAAAAAAAAAAAAAAAAAAAAAACAGACTACTTACGAGTATAATAATATGTTGTCTACTTATATTTATCAATTTCATTGCTCCCGAAGTGCTCAAATCTCATAACAATTTAACGTAAATGTAACACGATAATTTACGAAAATTCACCCTTACGATCATGCTGCATGACTTTCTATTTAATATTTTATAGTCTCTCAATTTGTGATCTGAAGCTATTTGTTGAAGTACAAATTTTAATAATTTGAGTATACTTTTTTTCCTTACACGGATTTCTTAACTCTGGGGATAATTCAAATTTTCGTTCGACAGCAAAATATGTCACGCTTTTTTTCACCCACTACTAATTGCTGCCAGAGACAGTAGGTACTTATAACTTCCTGATTTCCCATCCCTTCAAAATCGTTCGTTCGAAAATTGCTCTGTGAATTATTGCACATAACTCCAAATTCCAATTTCCCCCTCCTTAACCCTCCTGAAAAGTCCTAGCTTATACATACAAACTAGTTTTTGAACTCTTACTGAATCAATCCACTACTCTGCTGGGTTTTTTCTCCCTAGTTCAATACTCAGTTGATTTTTCTCACAAATTGTTTGTTAGGTGATGTAGTTACCAGGGAAGCCAATGGCATATCCATTCGTTCTTTATGGTCGTGTAGCGTTGTTGCTTTTGAACAATGTAACCACCAATCTTGATCATTATTTTTGTCATCCGTATAACTCACCTATGAAATAATATGTACCTAGAATGATAAGTACGCTACCTATTGAAATTTGATTGTTTAGGAGTTATACCTAAAAACGCTTCAAATCACACCAAGTTTTCAATTCCCTGACATTTCCCAGTTGGGGGCCACCTTGCTAGATCTAGATAATCGAACATTGTTTGCTGAAAGTAAATAAATTTCATTAGGTATATTTGCTGAAAAATCAATTTAAAAGACTACAAGAAGAGCTAAAATACACAAGGTCTTTTGAATTGCAGAATAGTATTTGGAACGAGTGAGTTTGCAATCAAATTGGTTAGTTAAAAATTTCTTTTCAATCAAAGTGCTCAATTTCAAAGCAATATTAGGGTAAAAGGACCAATTTTTGACACTAACTTATCCAAATGTTGACAATTCAATTTCAAATCCAAAAAAATGAACCCATAAAAACAAGTTTTTAACTCTTTATTTTTTCTCATGTTCTCAGTTAATTTTATTGTTGTTTCAATATTTGGTAGTTTCTTGGCAACAGTAAATTGAAACAAAATCACATTGTTTCAAAATCACATTGATAATAACTTAAATTAAATTGACAAGGAAAATCGTTTAATATTTTATTGACCCTGGATTCGTTGTCATTTTATGCAGACGTTCAATAGTATCCTTCTCCTCCCTCCTCCTCACTCACTCCTCCTCCTCCTCCCTACAATACACAACGCTTGTAAGGTCTCCCATATTAAATTTCAAATTTTCGAAAATTTATAGTATAACTAACTTTTTCTTCGCGAAAATTTGATAGATTAAAATGTACGCCAGCATGAACTCGTGTGCAAAATTTCAGATCGATTGGATATCGGGAAGTGGGTTAAAAATCGATCTGAAATTTTGTCTCAAGCAAGCAAGCAAGAAGAGAATCGAAGTTAAAAGAAAGAGTTAAAAAAATGAAGAAAATGAGGCGTTGTGGATCATCAAAATTGGCGTCACTCGGCGGATAAAAAAGTAATCGTTAAGGTTGACCGATTCCACTGAATATAATGAATGTAATAAACCGTTTGGCTGATATGATAATTATTGATGACCACCGTAACCTGTCACAGCAATGTCACTAGTGACATTGTCATAGCACTGCAGCTTAGTGTGGTGAGTCTACAAATTTGAGTGAAGTAGATGAGTAAAAATTACGATTTAAATTCTGATGATCTATGAATAATGAGGAAGAAGGTGTAAGCATGAAAATCCTAAATTTCAACAGAAAAATATGGTTTTGTTCCGTGTCAACATTAGGAGAAACTTTCAATTTCATTGTAAAGTTGATATTTGTGATTAAATCAGCAAGCCGAATATAAAGATACTTGAATTTTTGACATTTTATGTCTTCACTATGGCACATAACTCAAAAAGTGTGACGAAGAAAGCGTTATGAAAAATTTCTGATGATTTCCGCTCACAACGGAAATGGTACTTCGTCGTTTTTCATCCCACAAAATCCGTTGACCATTCGTTCGAAAGCTCTCGATTTATCCAACCATATTATGTTAACTACTGCGAAGTGCGTGGCCGGCCAGCAAGCAGAGCTATGACCATGGTTACATGAATAATTGTTTACACACAGGTGATCATTTTCAATAATTGATAATGTGAACATGATTGTAACCGCTTGTTAATTTCTGATGATTTCATTGAGCTGGTGTTTCGATGATTTGATTCATAGCAGGTGATCCGAATATTGCGAGAACGGTTTGATTTGTGAAGTGGTGGTTGAATCATTTTAATAGGTAATTTCTATACTTTACACTCTAGGAAGCTGTAATTTCGTATGCAGCCTCTTTAGGACATTACTTGACGATGCCCAGGGTTCGGATCAGCTGAGTGGCTCTTAGAGCTTTCATACGAGTCTGCAACTAAAGACATAAAATGTCCCAATGTGTTGCAGACTCGTATGCAAGCGTTTCTGATGATGATTATCGAATACAACCTTATCGTCTTTGGTCGATCCTTTAAATTTTGCAGACAATTTATCATAATAGTCCATTTAATTGATGATTGAATGGGAAAGAGTCCTCTCAAGCAGGGGCGTTGCAAGAGGGTGATAGGGGGGAGGGGGGGCAGGGTTGGGCGTAATCGTAAACATAATTACAAATATGATTACAACCATGGGGTTTTAGAGTTGTGATAACGATTATAATCGCAGAACCTGGAGATGTGATTACGATTCACTTATGATTATGCATACACTTATGATACAGGGGGGTTTCTTTTGATTTTCACGTACAACCAAGCCGTTGCTGGAAAAATGAAACTCCTTTAGTTTTCACCTGACAAAAATCGTTCTCCACTCGTTGGAAAGCTTTCGATTTATCACGCATTTCTTTCGTACTTGTTTTTCATCCATACCACCATCAGGGGATATATTCTATACCACCAAGTTATTTGTACTTGAAGGTTTGTCTCCACGAAATCCTCTCTCCTGTGATGTGATTTTTTTCAGTTCATTTAGTGAAACCTAAAGTTGACATAGCCTGTTCCCAATGTTGACATTCGGTTCCTAAAGATGACATACTTTGTTGACCCAGAAGGGACAATATGAATGAGAAAAAAGACGTACCGAAATGCCAAAAAGAAATTAAGAGAAAAAAAGAAGTGGCCGATCAAAAAATGTCAGAATGACATCAACTGACCGTGACTCATCACTGTCAGAATCTTCAACTGAATCAGAGGAATGGGACCCTATCAACAGCGAGGACGATGTAAGTTGTTTTGGGAATTTCAGTGACATTGTTGGAGAACGAGGCGAAGTCCAGCAGGATACCACAGATGAAGGGAGAGAAAATGGTAAAAGTGATCATCCATGAGCCAAAAGAGGAATCGCCGAAAGAAATGACAGGAATGGACAGATATTGTCCACGGAATAGCGATCAACCATAACCTTTAACCAGTGTACTCCACCTGGCATAACTAAGTCCACATAGCTGTGTTGCTGAGAAATTAGGTAAAAGAAATATTTACCTAATGTGTCAACTTTAGGAACTGAAAATGTCAACATTTGGAATTTCTGAAAGCACTTGTACCAACCTTTGGTTAAAATTCTGAATTTGTAAGAAGTGTTTCATGATAATCAAATTATTTTGAGAAATCAAATACATGCAAAACTGTTCACAACGAACACAATTTAAAATACCTACTTGGAAGTTAATTTTTTTTGAACCCCTGGGTAGAACACGGGATCAACGAGAGATAGTCAACAATTAGTGCTTATACCCTACATAATATATCATGGTAATTAAAGAAAATATGATGACTTAACACAGGGATACTATTAAAATAATACTGCGGGCAGAGTTTGGGTATACCAATATTTTATTTTCACCATTCAACAAAAACAACACTAAAATACTTGCAAAACACGCATTCATTAGAGCCTGACTAGTAAACTAAGATATTAGACAAAATATAGGTCTGTATTATTGAAACAAATCGGCAGTCAATCACAAACGACACTGATTGAAGCAGAAAGCTGAAATAAATCGTTTCAAGTACGTATCAAATAATTTCGTAGCTTGTACATAAATTTATCAACGGTAGAAACGCAAGAACGATGAAAAATTTGACGACACTTCACTACATTAATACACATGATGGCAATTGATTAAGAAAAACGATCTGAAGCCAAAATTATTGACAAGTTCCTTCATCATTGATGTTCAGGAAAAAAGGTATTGCCTTAATGTCAGTAAATACGTATATATACGATATACAGGTTTATTCAAATCAATGATTAATAATCACGTTTTATTCAACAAGAGAAAAATACAATCGTTTCAGAATACTCTTTCAACACGAAGGTGTGATGGGTCTCAGAAAAATATTGTAAATCCCGCTTTTTAAATTTGTCGGTTTGCGTTCTAAGGTGGTACGCACCAAGATTCCAAAAATGAAATTCGAAAAAGTACGTACGTAGATAAGCATACTGACAATGAATCATGTGAAACTTGAAAATTGACATAATAGTTATAACATATTATTATAATAATAAATCCATTTTCAAGTGTATCAAGGTTTTACATGATGCAGTAACACAATGAAAGCTCGCCAAATAGATACAACGAAATCTTTTTCAGCAATGCAGAGCCAAAATAAATATCTAATAATAATCAAAACATTGCAAACTTTGGTTAGTTTAAAATTCTATTTTAAAAATAGACATTAATTACATTTAAATATCAAAAATATGAAGTTCAGTTGCTAAATAGGTAATGAGAGCTACTTACCATGTGGTATTTAAGTCGATACAAGAACTTCGTTTAATGTATTAAACTTCACACAAGACTTGCGTAGAAAAATATAAAGGCACTCAACACTATAAGAGCACAAAATATCACACCAAGCATAATATTGTGATCGTGTCGAACTTGGAACAAATAGAAAAGTATTTCATGCTTACAGAAATCTTCCTGTACATTGAAGAAAGTAGGAATTTTGGTTTGCTCCAAGTTGAACATAGTTCAAGAGATTCAAATAATGGGATAACACGAAAATCTTGGGCACCATGTAGAAAAACATACTTTGAACACAATTTTCATCATCTTAGACCATCTATATGTTAAGTATAAAAATGCAGACTTTTGGATATTTTTCTATGGACGGAAGTGGTTCAATTAAATGAATTTCATAGGTGAACGAACAATTTTGATATAATTGCACATAAATAGTTGAGAAAAATATGTATATATCATCTGCACATATTTTTTTATAAACGACACAACAGAAGATATACACAATAAATCTATTTTTAAGGTTATTGAGATCTGGAATTTGATAAGTAGTTTTGTAAGAAATTTTAGAAAAATATGGGTCCACGGCGAATTTTAGAATTCAAGGCCAAATTTTAGGGTTTTTTAACCTAGTAGACAATATAGAAGCCAAAACATCAAATTAAATTTGAGCCTAAAATATAATCCAAACCCTGGATGGGTTGCAAAGAAAAAAGGTGGATTTATGAAACAGCCCTGACATGTTGAAGGATGTTTACCAACAGCACTAGATGATTTTAATGTGAAAGGCCGTAGTACTTAACTAGTAACTTGACAATAACGAATTAATTCGTTAATCATAGGTCATAGAAATTGACAGGAAAATATTAATTAATAAATAACCGAGAAATATACGTACAGAATTGAAATATACGTAAGTACCTACTGAGTTGGTAAATTATAGTAGGTATATGAAAAACCAGGTCAATCCAAGATACCTGTAGAGAATTATTGTCCGAGTTGAGATGAAATTAATCTAACCAGGTTAAATTTATATTCAAAATAGGTATACACTGAATAGATGCATTAAGAAACAATAATATGACGATGTCAGATTGAATAGTTATGATTTATAGAAAGAGTCGACAAAAACTAACTGACAAATGTACGTTACCGTACAAACTGTGAATATAACATAAGTAGTGTTTGGAAAGTTGGTAAATTATATTAGTTAGGTAAATAATATTCAAAATAGGTATCAATCTAAGTATAGGGACTTAAATTTGTTCAAAGGCCGGTGGAGATCCCTTGTTTTGCTGGGCCTGGAAGGGAGATTCAATGTCATTGCTGTTTGCAGTCGCCATCTTTGGATTTCTTTTTCTTCTTCTCTATGGAGGAAGTGCGCCGCTGGCCTTGCACAGGCATGTACGGCGGCGAGTCGTCCACTGTGTCATCAAGGAGTATGTTATCTGGAAAATTACAAACCGAAATGTTTAGTAGGAATTGGGATTGGACTCTGAGGGGTGCATGTGTTCTGTAAATTTTGAGATATCAGCAACCATGGAATGGTTATAAACAAGATGTGGGATAAACAGACAAAATTACAAACATATGGTTGATAAAATTACAAAGGTTACTCAGTGGCGGCACAATTAATACAAATTTCTCGTATCTTAACTACAACAATAGGTACCTACCACTCAACTCAAAAGAGATTTATATTGGAACTAGCCGGTTACCCGTGCATTGCACGGACCCACATGTACAGGTTAGTAGGTGTTTAGAGTGCTGAAATAACCATATCCAGACTGTTTTCGTAACTACAGAGGCGATATGCCAAATGACAGCACAGAAAAAAGCAAAAATTAATAGGATAAAGAGTAGCTTTAGCAACTACTCAGCAGATCCCAGCCCTTGGCATTGTAAAGGTTCTACGGGATCTACTGCCAAATTACAGCTTCCAAGAAAGGCAGGAAAATTAGTAGTAGGAGCTAACTCAGCTGATCATGATACAGGATTGTAATATAGTCCAAGTTCCATTCCTAGGAGAGATTTTAGCTTACTTAGCTGATCAGGAAAGAGACCATAATTTCAATAAGCTTTTCATGTCCATAAGAGTCACCCTATCGAATTTCAACTTCCTAGAGTGAACAAGAGAGAATTTAGCTCACTCAGCTGATCAGGAAAGAGACCGTAATTTCAATCGTATCCAGGAAACTTTAAATTTCCCTGACCGAACTTCAGATTTCCCTGACAAAAATTGCAGTCAAATATTTTTTTTTCTCGTCATTTTTAAGTAGATATAACGCGTCACCTTGAATGCAATGCTTCTAAAACGAAAATCATGTTTTAGCTCCTCGCTCTCACTTTATTATAGAAATGATCACGACCATTGAGCTCTTGTGAGATGATGATCTCCTAATAGAAACTCGCGAGTAAACATTCACTTTATTATAGAAATGATCACGACGATTGAGCTCTTGTGAGATGATGATCTCCTAATAGAAACTCGCGAGTAAACATTCACTTTATCATAGAAAGAGGCTAAAGAGGCTACATACGAAATTACAGCTTTATATGTAAAGTAAAGTATAGAAATTACCTATTAAAATAATTTAACCACCGCTTCACAAATCTAACCGTTCTCGCAATATTCGGATCACCTGCTATGAATCACATAATCGAAACACCAGCTCAATGAAATCATCAGAAATTAACAAGCGGTTGCAATCATGTTCAAAATATCAATAATTGAGAATGATCACCTGTGTGTAAACAATTATTCATATAACCATGCTCATAACTCAGTTTGTTGGCCACGCACTTCGCAGTAGTTAATATAGTATGGTTGGATAAATCGAGAGCTTTCGAACGAATGGTCAACGAATTTTGTGGGATGAAAAACGACGAAGTATCATATCCCTAGCAACGACTCGGTTTGTAAGCGGAAATCATCACAATTATTGGCGCTACTTTCGTTGCACTCTCGTGGGACATTTTTCGGTAGTTAGGTCACGGCTAAAGCATATTCATGCTAAAAAAAAAAAAAAAAAAAAAAAAAAAAAAAAAAAAAAAAAAAAAAACTACTCTAGCATACTGATGGTAATAATGAAGGTGAAGCATAAGAGAAAAAGTTACATTTATTCAAGTAATTGCATTTGTGAAACAATGTATTACCAATTTTAAAAAACCGCAGTTGGTCATTGACTTCCAAGAAATGGTTTCGAGTATTTACAGGAAACCAAGAGGAGTATTCACTTGAGGTTAACTAAAAACCTTAAAAACTGAGTAAAAAGCACCAATTCGGTTAAAAATCGTCAACTTCACATTATTAGCCGAATATTACTCAAAGTTTATCAACTTACACCTAAATTAGAACACTCAAAAATGTATGCACAAAATCCTACTGAAAAATGTCCTTGAATTTCATTAATATGTGCAAAAAAAATCAATAAAAACTTCAGAAAAAGCTAGAAATCCAAATCATTATTTAAATGACGCATGACTTTTTATATAATATTTTACGGTCCCTCAATTTGTAATCTGAAGCGATTTGTTCAATTTTATTAATTTAAAA